>CM071846.1:52386514-52986514 GCA_036507275.1 Sicyos edulis | reverse complement strand
CCGCATTTACGCCGGTTGCTGAGAGCATGCGGTCTGCGCGCACACGCGTTAGTCGCCGGTTCGGAGAGCTCCCCCGGGCTAATGTCGTGAGTACACCATTCTTTCCGTTAGAGCCTGACTTCGGGTACTCTCTCGTAAGTCCAGATTAGTGCAAGGGCAAGGAGGCCCTTAAGGAAATTTTAGGGATCAATGTATTCCCCCCGAGTGACAGATACCTCGGTGATGTCCCAGGATTGGTCAGTGTATCCAATCCCAGTTAGGCCGGAAGAAAGAGACTTTCGATGGCTCCAGATCTTGTTTTATGAGCTCGTTGAGCTATGATCTGTGTTGATAGTTGTTTGCTTGCATGTTGAGGTGCTAGATGACTGATGTATCGTATTGTACCCCGGTTGGGGATTCTTACTGAGTATGTTTATAGTCACCCTTATTTATCTTTCAGGTAACTTGGGACAACACCAGGATGGCTAGCGGAGGGAGCTGATTGATCATGGGGAGCCGCCGACACTCTGTCATTTATTATTGCATTGTTTATTCAGCATGTAGATGGACAAGAGTACTAGGGGAACATTGTTTAAAACGTTGTTTAAATTGTATTGTATGTATTTTTATAAATACTGGCCAGGTTGTTTTACTTTGTTGGATGGTTTAAATGAAAATTGTTGGTTATGTTTTAAGGGTTCCCCCTTCTCATATGTTTTGAAAGGTTTTTAAATATGAGCACTAAACCGCTTGATATCATATTTAACTTGCATGTTGAGTGAGAACCCCAGTTTAGGACCATGTTTTGGGTCGGGTTCGTCACAGTTGGTATCAGAGCACAGAGTCATAGATTTTGTAGACTAACCTGCTTGGTAGGTTTTTGCTCCCATGATCATCAGCACTCCACGGCTGCCAGGTTTGTTTGAGTTCAATTAAGCTAAGGGGTAAGAATTTACAATACTTTTCATCTAGCTTTTATGCCTTGTGTAGAGTTGTGGAGCGGAGACGAGCAGGTTCTTACTCGTTGTTGGTTTGGGCTTAGAGAGCCATCATGCCAACTTTCCGCAGTGCGAGCAGTTTGATGAGCAGTGAGAGCCCCAGTGTGGGCCAGCTTTATGCTTTGTGCAGATCGTCAGTGTGTCGATCGCACCCAGAGGGAGGAAGAGCTTAGACTCCCTTAGGCCATTTGTGGCCCAGTTGTTGCTTTTCCCCTAGTGAGAGGGTGAAGGTGCTTTGTGCAGATCGCCAGTATGTTGATCGCACTCAGAGGAGCAGGACGCTTGGCATGTCCACCTGAGGTGTTGGACTGATCGTGTTGATGATGAGGCCGCGTCCAGGGTCGTTTAGACCCGTTGGCCAGAATTTGCACTGGCAGTTGAGTTGCCAAGAGGAGGGGGTAGAGACTAGCACGCCTCAGAGTGAGACTCCTTGAGAAGAGTGTGCTCCAGCCATGTGAGATTTGATGGCAGGTCTTTAGCTATTAGAGAGCGGAGACCCAGGCGCAGTTTGTAGCGCGTAGTGAGGAGTCCGGCACGAGATAGCCCGATTAACGAGTTTGTTTGAAAGCATTTCCCCAGTAGCTCTTGTAGCCCCGGAGGTTCCCGGGAGGGCTTGATCAGCAGGTTTGTGCAGACGAGTTTGTTGCCGTTGATGGAGCCGCCCAGTTTGGCAAGTGGATGCCTGTAGAGCTCGTTGTTTGAGAAAGTCCTGCTGCTAGTAGTAAAGCAGTTGGCCAGGTTTGAGTTTAGCATCCGTGTGTTGGGATACCCATTTCATTCGATGCCGAGGTGTGTCGTTCTGTCTTTGTTTGGTACAACAGTTGATGGTGGTAGTCCCTTGAGAGAGGTGGACTAGCAGAGTCTCCACCAGTCGCCCGATTGATTGGCAAGTTGCCGTGTTAGTGGCTTGAGGCAGATGTAGAGACATTTTTGCCCCCTTGCAAGCCTGCGGTCGTTGTACAACCAGTTCTTTTAGTACCCTTGAAGCCAGGGTGTAGTGTGGAGTTTGTTTGCCAGGGTTTGATCCGTATGTGGATTTCAGCGGGCTAGTAGAGTGGAGCACTCTTTTATTTGGATGTTCCCAGTGTGGAACTAGTTGTTCCCACCCGAGAAGTTGGCCTGAGCTTCTGTTGAGCATCGAGTGAGATGCAGGAGTTGGCCTGAGCTTTTGTTGAGCATCGAGTGAGATGCAGGAGTTAGCCTGAGCTTTTGTTGAGCATCGAGTGGGATGCAGGAGTAGGCCTTGGCATGTCTGTTAGGCGAGATGCCAGAGATTAGGCTGCTCGAGTGTTTGGACTCTTGTGTTGAGTGCCATTGCCCCGTCACTTGGAGTGTGACCTTTCCTCAGAGGGGCATAAAGCTCGTTTAAGGCTGATTTGTGTTGTATAGGATGTAGTGCCTGTTGGCACCAGGCTTTGAGAGGAGGCCTAGATTGAGGCCAGTTAGCCCTGTTGTGTGAGGTGGTTCCGTAGCGCCTGCAGTACAAACATCCCCGCTAGTCTTGTACAAATTTCCTGAGGTTGCACCGGTTTGGGTTGCATAGGAGATCTAGCTCGGTGGTAGTCAGAGGACTACAAGTATGAGGTTTTCAACAGAAAGTAGGAGCTTTCCAAGGTCACCGAGAGTTGGGTACAAAGGATGTTGTAGGCTGTTAAGAGCTAGCGCGTTCGAGTTCTCGCGCCTGTGTTGTGAGCCTGTGAGCCAGTTTGATGGTAGCATGATTCAGCTACCCTTGGAGTTACCCTAGTTTGGGTAGTGTTGGCATCGTGGATGCGTGGTTGATCCAGTGTAAGAGCCATGAGTTGGATGGATGATCGGAGCGCGTTTAGTGAGCTCATTGGCTTGAGGTATGATTGCTTGGTATGGATTTGCTCTTGTAGAGTGAGTTTGCCAATGTGGCTTTCCGTGGTGAGTCGACCCCGAGTGGGTTTGGACTCTTGTTGCTCCCTGGTTAGTAGTGGCTCTGTTGGAGGCAAATGCTGCCCTGTGTGAGAGCCCTTGTCGGCATTGGATCAAGTTGGAGCTGTACACCCCGGTGTACTATTGTGTAGCTCGTTCCGTGGTTATGTTTGGAAAACCACGAAGGGTTCGTGTTGAGGAGCCAGTGCTCAGTCTTTGGGTTGTCAAGGTTTGGTTCTTGGCAAGTTCCCCAGCTTTGGTTGTAAGGAAGCCGTGCTCGTTGTCGGGTTGTTGTTTAAGCAAGTTTTGCTTGTTGGGCCTTAGCCTGGTTAGAGTTCAGTTGGAACTGAACAAGAGCGGTGGTAGCAAAGCCGCGTAGTTTTTTATCGTTATGGCTAAGAGAGTTGTTCGGATCCTTGCCTTGGGCAGAAGGTTTGTTGAGGTTGAGCTTTGAGTAGGAGGATGACGCATTCTGTAGCGTCTCCGGTCCTCTTGGTTTTCAAGAGTTGGAGTTGGCCAGCGTAGTTGAGATGCTGGAGAGGGTTGTGCCCGTGTAGCCGATTGTCTGTTAGATTGTTTGACGACCGTGTGTGTCGGAGGGTGATCGGAGGATCCCTAGTTTGTGGAGAGCCTCTCCAGAGCTCAGTTAGACCCAGGCAGTGTTCCTTGGGTGAGTTGCTTGTAGACTTGGTAGTCTAGCAAGCTAGTGCTTGTTTGGAGTAGAGTCCGGATTGGTTCCGATTTGGAGGCTAGTTGGAGCTTGGTGTTGACCAAGATTTGGTTCTCTTGATTGTTTCAAGAGCTAGCTCGGTTCGAGCAAGAGGGCGTTGCCCTGAGGGCTTGTTTCTAGTCAGGAGGTTTTGGGAATTGACCCCTCCCTCGGTGGTTGAGTAAGTTCTCCTGGTTTTGGATTGGTGGTCCAATCGGTTGAGCTTTCCCCTTGGGTGTTGCTTCCAAGAGAGTTGGTTGTTGTTGCCCTTGGGTTTGAGCTAGTCAGCGAGCATGTGTGATGTTCGTTGCCCTTCAGAGTTCGCTTGCTGGGAAATCGTTCCCGTTGAGGAGTCAGCGTAGCTTCTGAGCTGTGTAGTTGATCAGAGTAGCGCAGTGGTTAGCCCAGCGAGTGGGTCCCTGCTTGGTGTTGTTAGCAAGCGAAAGTTGTTTGTCCCCGCAAGAGCGGAGGCCAGCCGGTTTAAGAGTTGAGTTTTGCTGGTAAGTTGTTGGTTCTTTGGGGTTTGAGGAACCCCTAGTTTCCATGGTGGTTGAGTTGCACCATGGATGCCAGCCTTGAGTGTTATCTTTGGAGGTAGCCTTGCCAGTCCATATTCCTTGCGATGTTCCGAGTGTGGAGTTTCTAGTCGCAAGATGAGTTAGGCCTTGGCTTAAAAGGAGGAAGTTCTTTGAGTAGCCTGTTGGACTTAAGAGTTGAGTGGTAGCTTGGAGGCAAGCTTTGCTTGTGATAAGCTTGAGTTGAGTTTCTGCTGAGCAAGCCTTTCTCGGGCTTTGTTCCTATTGTTGTTGTGCTTTCGCAGTTGGCGTTATTGGAGCCTCAGTTGAGTGAGTTGGCACAGTGGTGCCGTGGCTCTGGTTGGTTAGCCTTTGGGCTGTTCTCCTCAAGCTGTTGTGTTGCTAGTAGCTGCGTGATGGTTTGGGTCATTGTAGCCCGAGGTTTTCCATGAGAGGAACGTTGGTTGTTTCCTTGCCTGGCAATGTTCTCTTTGGCCAGTTGCTAGTAGGTTTGCATGGAAAAGTTTGTGTTCGGCCGTTGAGAGGCTCCAGTTTGTTGGCTTGGCCGAGTGGAGCCTGTGCCTGGTTTTGGCCATTTAAGGTTGGTTGTAACTGAAGTTTCAGCTTGTGCTTGTTGGGAAAAGTTTGCCTTTTTGGATCAATCGCCAATTGGTTGTTCGATTTGTTGTTCGTTAAGGCTGTAGGCAAGCTTTGTGGTTCGCTGGTCTCTTGTGAAGCAAGAGTAGGCCGTTTAGTTTCTGGAACCCGAGAGGTTCGGTTGTTTGGCTTGACATGGTGTAGAGTTGAAATGTGTTTGATAATAGTTGTGGGCATTCTGAGAAGTTACACCAGTGCGTGGCGTTGAGTTTTCGAGCTTGTGCCCAGTCTACGAGTTTGCTGAGAGTAACACCGTAGAGAGGTGTTCAGTGTTGGATTAGCAAGGTTTTGATTGAGCCCCTGGTTTGTAGGCCTTCTGAGATCCTTGAGCGGATCGGAGCAGTGGCCTTTCGATTAGCCTTGCCCAGTCTTTGTTGAGATAGTTTGTGGCAGACTGGATAGCTTTGTGGCTTTGAGCCTTTGAGAACCCAAGAGGGTTTGGTTCTCGAAGAAGGGCTAGTGTTGTCTTAGCCGAGAAGTTCAGTTGGCTAGGAATCAGTGGAGTATTCCTATAGCCGTTTCGTCTTAGGACTTTCGAGGACGAAAGTCTTATAAGGAGGGAGTATTGTAACGGCCCAGTTTTCTATCCCGGTTCTAGAGGAACTTCCGGTTCAGATTCAGTGGTTCGGTTGGGCCCTTAGAGCTGTTTTGACCCTTAGGGGCATTTTGGTCTTTTTGCTCCCCGGGTAGGATTTGTAGTTTTTCAGGGCTTCGAGGCAGCTCCCGCCTTTGTTGAGGCTTGTTTGTTGTTGGCTGCAAGTCCCGAGATGTTTGGGCTTTTCGTTTGGGAGTTCGGTTGTGATTTGGGTTTTGGGCAAAGTTATGGTTGTTTGGGTGTTTCCTTTGGGATTCGAGCCCGGGCCTTCAGTGTTGATTTGTGTAAGAACCCGACCCAAAACACGGTCCTAAACCTAGGTTCTCACTCAGCATGCAAGTTAAATACTTCATCAAGCGGTTTAGTTCTCATATTTAAAACCTTTCAAAACATTTAAAAGCGGGGACACTTAAAACATAAACAACAACCTTCATTTAAGCAAAGCCAACAAAGTAAAACAAGCCTGGCCAGTGTTTATAAAATCATACAATACAATTTAAACAACTTTTAAAAACGTCCCCTAGGACTCTGTCTGTCTACATCTTTGAACAAATTATGCAAACAATAAAGGATGAGTGTGGCGGCTCCCATGATCAATCGGCTCCCTCCGCTAACTTAGTCCCGGTCTTTGTCCCAAGTTACGGTGGAAAACCACGAAATATAGGTGAGTATAAACATACTCAGTAAGAATCCAACAGGGGTACAATACGATACATCAATCATCGGCACCCTAGTATACATGCAAACGATTACCAACACGGATCATAGCTCAACGAGCTTACAAGGCGAGACTGGAATCCTCGGAAGTCTCCTACTTAGGCCTAATGATTGGCTCTCATAACCAATCCCGGGACATCTCCGAGGGTCTTTCTCCATTGGCCAATTGATTAGCTCAAAAACCGATCCCAAAGATGTCCGACACCCTCGAGGGTCTTTCTTCCTCGACCATATGATTAGCTCAAAAGCCAATCCCAATGGATGTCCTCAAGGGCCTCTTACCCTCGCTAACAAATCTGGACTATCGGGAGAGTACCCGAAGTCTGGCTCTAAACTGGAAAGAACGGGTGTACTCACGAACATTAGCCCGAGGGAGCTCTCCGAACCAACGACTATTTCTTGTGCGCGCACACCGCATGCTGCTGCAACCGGCGTAAATGTGGGGGCCTAAGTACAAACTACGTGGGCCAGGTACGCATGCCTAAAGACTCAGAAACGGTGTCACTGAACACAGTAGTGCGAAGCCCTCGACACTCATCATGCGACTGTACCACCGACACGAAGCTAAGAACCGCCAAGGCGAGCTTGCACCGTTGGCAGGGTTCCGCTCTAGCAGGCTACAAACTAGGTTTATGCCGATGTGGTAGCTAAATCCACATCGGCTGCCGGGGGGAAGCAATGTACGTTATGCTTCGCTCTACACCCGACCGGTGGGGACAAAGTATGTTATGTTCGCTCTCAGCCTCTGGATGATGACAAACCCTACTATACTAGCTAGGAGTACAAAATAACTGATTCCTGGCTAAACATACATATCAACATCAATCACACATAACCTAGCATGATACTACGAACTTAAAGCAGGAGTCATAAGCATGCTGGAAGAACAAACCTAGCATGGCACTAACATGTACAATCAGGCAAACATGCTAGCAAGAGATCAAACATAGCTGTCCTATCATTATCATGCTCATAACAGTCAACAAGCATACAAAGCACATCATGATAATGTAGCAGGGTCCACACAACCACGGTAAGAAATCCTTACCTGGAAACAAGCAGAAAATAACTACCATAAGCCAACCAAGCGACTCCCGAGCTTCTAAGTGAACCCGAGCAACCTAAGCATTTAATAAAAATATCATAATTAAATAACAACAGCCAAACAACTTAGGGTCCAAAAGAGTGGAGGCTCAGGAATTACCAACCGGGAAGGTACAAGGTCTCGGCCCCAACAATTTTGGCAAAACAGGCTCTCGGCGGCAAGTGGATAGGCAGGACGTGCAGCTGGGGCGAGCAGACTGGGCGCTGGCGGGCGCGGCAGGAGACCGGCGCTGGCACGGCCACACGGGCGCTGGCGCGGCTGGGGACAGGAGCGCGGACGGACGCTAGCGACACGGTCGTGCAGGCGCGGACGGCGCTAGGGCGCGGGCGCGCTGGCTCTAGGCGACGCGCTGCTGGGCGTCTAGCGTCTAGGCGACGGGCTACCGGCTGCGACAGGCGTCTGGCTGCTCGGGTGGGCGACATGGCTGATGGCTGGGCGACATGGCTGATGGCTGGGCGACAGGGCTGATGGCAGGCAGGGGCTGCTGCTGGGGCTGGTGGCTCGGGGCGGCTCGGTGCGGCTCTATTCGGTTTCTTGGTGAGGTCGGCAAGGAGAGAGAGAGAAAAAGAGAGAGAGAGGTAAAACAAGGGGAATGAGATTTTCTTTCCTTTTCCTAATTTAAATAGGTCTTGGTGACCTAAATCTCTTCCCCGGGCTTCCTCCTTCGAGTCCCGGCTGAAGCAACCTTTTCTCCTTATTAAAATTCATTTAAACCAAGCTCCCAAAACACCATCAAGGGCAAGGGTTCAAATCCCAATGGAATCACTTAAATTAACAATAATTTTGTTAATTACCAAATCACCTCCAAACTTCCAACCAACTAGCCCGAACTTCTTGGGTCCTGCAACCAACAACAATCAAGCCTCGACAAGGGCAGGAGTGACCCTAGAATCTGAAAATCCACAAAACCACGGACCAGGGGCAAAAGACCAAAATACCCTAAGGGTTAAAATAGCTCTAACGGCCCATCCGAACATCCGCATAATGTCCCGAAAACACCTGGGAAATCGAAATAGAAAACTGGGTCGTTACAATACTCCCTCCTTTTAAGACTTTCGTCCTCGAAAGTCCTAAGACGAAAACAACTCTAGGAAATCTCCACTGATCCTTAACCAACCAAACTCCCGGTCAAGACAACACTAAATCTTCTTCGAAATCCAAACCCCCTTGGGTTCTCAAAGGCTCAAAGCCACAAGCCATCTAGTCTGCCACAACAAGACTGGGCATACACCGAACTCCGAAGAAATAGATGTGATAGTGCTAACGGTAATACACATCCTCAAACTCGCACTAGCTCTCAAATGGTCTTAAAATCTTAGGGCTCACTTAACCTTGCTAGCCCAACTCGGAACGCCTCTCTACGGCGCTACTCTCCGCAAACTCGTCGCCAAGGTGGATTTAGCTCAGGTCGGGAGTAAAGTGTGTGAAGCATAACGTATCTTGCTACGCCCCGCCCCGACCCGCCGGTTGTGGACTTAGCTACCCACTTCGATAATAGCCTAGTTTATAGCCAGCTAGAGCGAAACCCTGCCAACGGTGTAAGCCTACCTTGGCCGGTTCTTAGCTTCAGGTATGTGGATCAGGCTGCACAGATGAGCGCCGAGGTCCTCGCGCTACTGTGATCAGTGACACCGCTTCCGAGTCATAGGCATGCGTACCTGGCCCGCGTAGTTTGCCCTTAGGCCCCCGCATTTACGCCGGTTGCAGAGAGCATGCGGTGTGCGCGCACACGCGTTAGTCGCCAGTTTGGAGAGCCCCTCAGGGCTAATATCGTGAGTACACCATTCTTTTCGTTAGAGCCTGACTTCGGGTACTCTCCCGTAAGTCCAGATTAGTGCAAGGGCAAGGAGGCCCTTGAGGACATTCTAGGGATCAGTGTATTCCCCCAGAGTGACAGATACCTCGGTGATGTCCCAGGATTGGTCAGTGTATCCAATCCCAGTTAGGCGGGAAGAAAGAGACTTTCGATGGCTTCAGATCTTGTTTTATGAGCTCGTTGAGCTATGATCTGTGTTGATAGCTGTTTGCTTGCATGTTGAGGTGCTAGATGACTGATGTATCGTATTGTACCCTGGGTTGGGGATTCTTCACGAGTATGTTTATACTCACCCTTATTTATCTTTCAGGTAACTTGGGACAACACCAGGATGGCTAGCGGAGGGAGCTGATTGATCATGGGGAGCCGCCGACACTCTGTCATTTATTATTGCATTGTTTATTCAGCATGTAGATGGACAGGAGTCCTAGGGGAACATTGTTTAAAACGTTGTTTAAATTGTATTGTATGCATTTTTATAAATACTGGCCAGGATGTTTTACTTTGTTGGATGGTTTAAATGAAAATTATTGGTTATGTTTTAAGGGTTCCCCCTTCTCATATGTTTTGAAAGGTTTTTAAATATGAGCACTAAACCGCTTGATATCATATTTAACTTGCATGCTGAGTGAGAACCCCGGTTTAGGACCATGTTTTGGGTCGGGTTCGTCACATTGTTCTCCAAGCTCCATGGCCGCCCAAGCCTCTCTCCCTAGCCTTCGCCATGTTTTTCTTCACTGCTCCAAGCTTCGACCATCGAGCATCGTCCCGGCCGAGCAGCAGCCCAGCCGAGCAGCAGGTCGCCCAACAGCAGCCCCTGTGCCACCCTAGCCCTGCCATCGCGCCAGAAGCCCTAGCCATTAGCCCTGTCGCCCAACCGAGCAGCCCAGTGTCCAGCCCAGCAAGATCGCATGCCCAGACGCCTGCAGCAACCCGTCGCACAGCCAGATCGCTCGACCAGACGCCCAGCCGTGTCGCGTCGCTCGTCCGCGCGCCCAGCCTACGCGCGACCTCCCGTGCCATGTCGTTATTCCCGTCCTCGCGCAGCCAGCGCCCGCACGCTCGTGTCCGCACCATCACGTTTGCTTGTTTGCTCCAGCGCGCCTACCGCCCATCAGCGCCTAGCAGCAGCCCCAACCGTGTAGCCTGTCAGTCCGCGCATCAGCCGTGCCATGTGAGTTGCTCTTGAGCTGAGCCCTGTTTATTTTATTATATTTAGGCCTATGGATTGTGATAATTATTGTGCTTGTTAGGTTCTCATTAGCTAGCTCGGGATCGATCGCAGCTTAGGATTCTTGTGTGTAGTTGCCTTCCGACCAGGTAAGGATTTCTTACCGGGGTTGTGTGGGCCCTGCGATATTATATGTGTGTAAAGACCCAACCCAAAAGGGGCTCTAAATGGGCCTTTACCCCAATGCATGCATTCAAAGTAAGGACAATATACAAATATGATTTCGGATTCCAATTAAAATTAAAACATTCAGCATTCAATCAGAAATCAATACAGTTTACTGAAACCTGTCCCTGTCTCCAAGCACCTGTTTGAATACAAATACATTTCCAAAAGTTTACTCTGATCAGAGCTTTATTAAAATCATTCAAAACCTTCTCAGATACAACAATGCTGGAATCCACAAAACATTGAGAAAACATCCTAGGGCTCCGTGCCAACTACATCCATTCAGGGGAAATAAAAAGACAAGAGTCATAATATAAAAAAGTCGAGAGAGATGAGTGACTTCCCATGATCACGGCTCCTCCTTGACCATCCTGTCTCGCACCTTGGTTACTTGTGGAAAACCACAAAATAAGGGTGAGTAACGAATTACTCAGTAAGAATCCCCAACTGGGGTACAATACGATATACATGGTCATCTAGATGAATGTATGCAAGCTATGAATATAAACACAGAATAGAGCACAAAGCTTAAATCCACATATAATCCTCGGATGCCAACTCAAGGTCTTAGTCTGGATAATCCACCACACAATACGCCTTATACGAGAAACAAGTCATGGCCTCAGCCTGTCTACTGTCGATACGAAAGGTGCACTGGCTCACGATCCCGAGGAGCTCTCTAGTCGGCGCTATAATGAGCGTATGCGCGCACCGCATGCTACTGCAGACTACGGGAAGTGCGGGTCTAGTGGCAAGCCGCCTGAGTCCGATCATCATGCCTAACTAAATCTCTGGATCGGTGTCACTGACATAGGGGTGTGAGACCTGGACCCGTGAACTATGTCAGCCTGAACCACCGCACCTGAGGCTAAGGAATCGGTCGTGGTAGGCTTACACTAGGAAGCCGTACTTGCCCTAACAGGTGGAAATCAAGGGCTACTGCCGAACACGCTAAGGACGTGCCGGCTGCCGAGGACTAGGCATTGCCAAGTCATCATCCCGACCGTTGGGGCATCGCACAGACTGCCACCCTCACCCACGATTGCAGTGCCTATCGGTAGGGTTAGCTAAACCCTAACGGGGTCCAGGGACAGAGTATTACCTAGTGCGTCCCTGCCATGGATGCAAGATACTTTATGCATACTGGCCCGGATGATGCTATCTATGTGACGAACCCCTCCCAAAACATGGTCCTAAACCGGGGTTCTCACTCAGCATGCAAGTTAAATATGATAACAAGCGGTTTAGTGCTCATATTTAAAAACCTTTCAAAACATATGAGAAGGGGGAACCCGTAAAACATAAGCAACAATTTTCATTTAAACAAACCAACAATATAAAACAACCTGGCCAGTATTTATAAAAATATACAATACAATTTAAACAACTTTTTAAACAATGTTCCCCTAGGACTCCTGTCCATCTACATGCTGAATAAACAATGCAATAATAAATGACAGAGTGTCGGCGGCTCCCCATGATTAATCAGCTCCCTCCGATAGCCATCCTGGTGTTGTCCCAAGTTACCTGAAAGATAAATAAGGGTGAGTATAAACATACTCAGTTAGAATCCCCAACCGGGGTACAATACGATACATCAGTCATCTAGCACCTCAACATGCAAGCAAATAGCTATCAACACAGATCATAGCTCAACGAGCTCATAAAACAAGATCTGGAGTCATCGGAAGTCTCTTACTTCCGGCCTAGGGATTGGATACACTGACCAATCCTGAACATCACCGAGGTATCTGTCACTCGGGGGGAATACACTGATCCCTAGAATGTCCTCAAGGGCCTCCTTGCCCTAGCACTAAACTGGACTTACGGGAGAGTACCCAAAGTCAGGCTCTAACGGAAGGAATGGTGGACTCACGAACATTAGCCCAGGGGAGCTCTCCGAACCGGTGACTAACACGTGTGCGCGCACACCGCATTCTCTCTGCAACCGGCATAAATGCGGGGGCCTAAGGGCAAACTACGCGGGCCAGGTACGCATGCCTATGACTCGGAAGCGGTGTCACTGATCACAGTAGTGCGAGGCCCTCGGCGCTCATCTATGCAGCCTGATCCACCGACCTAAAGCTAAGAACCGGCCAAGGTAGGCTTACACCGTTGGCAGGGTTCCTCTCTAGCAGGCTACAAACTAGGCATACGCCAATGAGGTAGCTAAGTCTCATTGGCTGCTGGGAGGGGGGAGAAAAAGCAATGTATGTTATGCTTTGCTCTATATCTGACCACTGGGGACAAAGTACGTTATGTCCACTCTCAACCCCTGAAGCAACGCTTCGCTTTACTCCCGACTGGTGGGGACAAAGTACTTTATGTCCGCTCTCAGCCTCTGGATGATGACAAACCCTACAACTCTATCTAAGAGTACTGAGCAAATAAATGATTCCTGGCCAGCAAGCAATGACCGACATCAATCACATTTACCTAGCATGATACTACAACTTAAGCAGGAATCATAAGCATGCTGGCAGAACAAACCTAGCATGGCACTAACATGTAAAATTAGGCAAACATGCTAGCAAGAAATCAATCAAACTGCTCTATCTCTAACATGCTCATAATAGTAAACAAGCATACAAGGCACAATCGAGATATATCGCAGGGTCCACACAACCACGGTAAGAAATCCTTACCTGGGACAAGCAGAAATACAATAATAATAATAATCACAAATCAACGAACGACCCTCGAGCCTCTAATCGATCCCGAACAGCCTGAACATCAAATAAAGCACCCAAATCAAATACATAAAACAGCCCAATAAATCCATAAACAGTAGCCAACAAATCCGGGCCCAACGAAGAAAAGACTCGAGAAATACCATCCGAGAAGCCACAAGGCTCGGGCCAACCAACACACCACAAGCAGGCTGTCTGCAGGGCAGAAGCTGGCTGGGCGCGCTGGGGCGTAGACACGGGCGCGTTAAGGTGCTGGGGGCGTAGTCTTTTGCGGCGGCGAGCAGGGAAGCGGTGGTGGTGGCGCGCCGCGGCGTAGATCGGGCCACGAGGATGGCGCGCGCGGCGCGAGCTACCTGGCGCTACTGAGGATGCGCGCGTAGGCGACGCGATGGGACGGGTTCAGGGACGCTCGGGATGGCACGGCGAGCTACAGGGCTCATGGGCTCAGCATAGTGCGAGGCGGCACGGACCAGGGCGAGGGCAAGCTGTGCGACATGGTCAGCGGCTTCGTGAGCCGGGCTTGCGGGGACGGCTCGGGCGAAGCTAGGGTGGGAGGGCACAGGCACCTGCTTTGTCTTGTGGCCGGAAATGGGGGGAGCGAGCTCGGCGGCCAGGGTTGGGCGACCAGGGCTGGCTCGGGCGTGGGCAGGGGCTGGGTTCGGGCTGGAGGAGAGAGAAAGGGGAAAAAGAAAAAAATGGGGATTTTGGGAAAAATGGGAAAAAAAGGATTTTTAATCTTTTTCTTTTTCTCTTTTTATCCTTATCCAAAATTAAATCCAAACTTATCCATTTTTCCAATTTTCCAAAAATCCTTAAATCCCTTTTCCCGGCTTCCTCCATCGAGACCAGACTGAAGAAACCTTTCCAAATAATAAATCTCACTCAAACCAACCTCCCAAATCAACACTGAGGGCCTGGGCTCGAATCCCAAAGGAAACACCCAAACAACCATGACTTTGCCCAAAACCCAAAACACAACCGAACTCCCAAACGAATAGCCCAAACATCACGGGACTCACAGCCCACAAAAAACAAGCCTCAACAAAGGCAGAAGCTGCCTCGAAGCCGTGAAAATCCACAAATCCTGCCCGGGGAGCAAAAAGACCAAAATACCCCTAAGGGTCAAAACAGCTCTAACGGCCCAACCGAACCACTGAATCTAAACCGGAAGCTCCTCGAGAACCGGAATAGAAAACTGGGCCGTTACAATCTACCTGAACTCTAACCTTGTAAGGACCCGACACGAAAGGGTTCTAGTTAGGCCGTTACCTCAATGCATGCATTACAAATATACAGAAAATTTGCAAGAGGGTGTTCGGATTCTAAGTAAAAACTAATACATAAAACATCCATTTAAAAATCAACCTCAATTCCTAGAACTTGTCCCTGTTTCCAAGCACCTGTTCCAAGACAAATACATTTACAAAACTTACTCTGATCAGAGATTTATAAAAACATACAGACTTTACAATAGTTACAACAATGCTAAAATCCGGAAATACATTCAGAAAAAACCCTAGGGCTCCGTGCCCAACTACATGCATTCAGAGAACATTTAAATCATAAACATAAAACTCAGAGTTGAACAACGGGTTTCCATGATCACAGCTCCTCCTCCAGCCATCTTGTCTCGCACCATGGCTACCTGTGGAAAAACCACATAATAAGGGTGAGTAACGAATTACTCAGTAAGAATCCCCAACCGAGGTACAATACGATACACATGGTCATCTAGCAGAAAGGTATGCAAGCTATGAATATAAACACAGAATAGAGCACATAGCTTAGCCCACACTGGGGCCTCGGATGCCAACTCAGGGTCTTAGTCCCGAAATAACTCATCACACAATACGCCCTATACGAGAAACAAGTCTCGGCCTCAGCCAGTCTACTGCCGACGAAAGGTGCACTGGCTCAAGATCCCTAGGAGCTCTCCAGTCGGTGCTATAATGAGCGTGCGCGCGCACAGCGTGCTACTACAGACTATGAGGGGTGCCGGGTCTAATGGCAAGCTGCCCATGTCCACTCACCACGCCTAACTAAATCTCTAGATCGGTGTCACTGACATAGGGGTGTGAGACCAGGACACGTGAACTATGTCAGCCTGAACCACCGCACCTGAGGCTAAGGCACGGGTCATGGTAGGCTTACACCAGGAAACCGTCCTTGCCCTATCACGTGGCAACTAAAGAGCTACCGCCAAAACACGCTGAGGACGTGTCAGCTGTCGGGGACAAGGCAATGCAAAGTCATCATCCCGACCGTGGGGGCATTTAACAGTCTGCCACCCTCACCCAAGATTGCGGGGCCCGCCGTTAGGGTTAGCTAGTCCCTAACGGGATCAGGGACGGAGCTCAATCTCGTATGTCCCTGTCGGGGATGCAAGGTACTTTATGCACCCGGCCCGGATGATGCTATCTACCTGAACTCTAACCTGTCATAGCAATCAACAAACAATCAAATCAATCCAATACGTGCTCAAAAGAATACAACGAACCTAGCATGATACTACGAACCAAGAACAGATACGAGCATGCCAGAAAGGAACAACCTAGCAAGGACTAACATGAGAAACAACATAGGAAATCATGCCAGTCGGGAATTCAGAATAGAGCACTTAACATCAAACATGTCAATAAACATAACAAGCATACAATCAGCAATCACATAATATATCGCAGGGCCCACACAACTCCGGTAAGAAATCCTTACCTGGTCGGAAGGCAAAAACACACAACAAACCTAACTGCGATCGAACCCGAGCAACCTATAGCGAGCCAAGCAAACACATCAATAATCATAAAATAGCCCTAAATACACTAAAATAAACAGGGCTCAGCTCGGGAGAAACTCACGAGGTGCGGTGACTCTGTGAACGAGCCATTTGCCACGGGCTAGGCAAAGGTGGGCGCAGAGAGAGAGCGAGGATGGCGCTGGCGCGCTGGCTCAGCGTTAGGAAGTGGCTGCTCGGTTGGGCGACGGCGTGCGGCGCAGCTTGGCACAGGGGACGGCGCGCGGGCGCGAGCGACAAGACGCGTCAGGCTACAGGACGCGCGATCTGGCCGACAAGGGCGAGGACGACACGGGCGACGCGACGCGGCACTATGCGCGGCTCGGCACAGTGCGCAGCTGGGCGACACGGACCATAGCAGGGCGAGGGCGAGCAGGCTGGGAGACGCTCGGCGATGGCGTAGGCGACTCGAGTGGGCCGCAATCTTTGGTGGGAGGCTCGACACGGGCAGGGGTGGGGCTCGAGCGCAGTGAGAATGGCTCAGCCGCACGAAATTTGGATGGGTTGGGCGACCAAAAGGGGCTGCTCGGCTAGGTGGGGGGGCTCGGGGAGAGAGAGAGAGAGAGAGAGAAATGGATTTTGAAAAGAAAATAAAAGAAAATGGGAAAATAAAAGAAAAATGGGAATAAAAGGAAATAAATGGGATTTTATCCATAAAATCCATCCTTATCCACTTTTATCCAAATCAAAACCTTAAAATCCCATTTCCCGGCTTCCTCCTTCGAGACCCGACCAAAGCAATCTTTTCCAATAAATAAAACTCACTTAAATCCAACTCCCAAAGTAACCCTAAGGGCCCGGGCTAGAATCCCAAAGGAAGCACACAACCAACCATCACTTAGCCAAAGCCCAAACCACAACCGAGCATCCAACCGACTAGCCCAAACACCACGGGACTCGCAGCCAACAACAAACAAGCCTCGACAAAGGCAGGAGCTACCTCGAAGCCCTGAAAGCTACAAATCTTCCCCGGAGAGCCAAAAGACCAAAATACCCCCAAGGGTCCAAACCGCTCTAATGACCCAACCAAACAATCGAATCTTGACCCGAAGGCACCTCGAAAACTGGAATAGGAAACTGGGCTGTTACAAACCTATCATATCAACAGCAAACAATCCAATACAATCCAATACGTGCTCAATAGATACAACGAACCTAGCATGATACTACGAAGCAAGAACAGATAACGAGCATGCCAGAATAGAACAACCTAGCATGGACTAACATGAAGAACAACATAAGAAATCATGCCAGTCGAGAATTCAGAACAGAGCACCTATCACTAAACATGCTGATAAACACAAGCAAGCATACAAACAACATCAGATAATATATCGCAGGGCCCACACAACTCCGGTAAGAAATCCTTACCTGGCCGGGAGGCAACTACACACAAAATCCTAAGCTGCGATCGAACCCAAGCTAGCTACCGAGAACCTAACAAACACAATAATAATCACAATCCATAGGCCTAAATATAATAAAATATACAAGGCTTGGCTCGAGAGCAACTCACGCGGCGTGGCCGACACACGGACAGCGAGGCTGCTGCTGGGCGCAAAGGCTGCACGTTGGACAGGCGCTGGGGCGCATGCACAGGCGCTTGGGCTTGGGCTGCTGTGCGACAATGATGTGAGGCAAGCTCGCGAACAGTCTTGAGCGAGTTCGAGGCAATTTGCGACGCGACGGCGATCTGGGCGGTTGCGACCGGTGATCTGGGCGAGCGTGGATGTGGGCGGGCGTGCGGCGAGGGTTGTCTCTGGGCGTCTGGCGGCACTGGCCGCTATCCGGGCCATGTCTGGGCGTTTGGGCAGCCTGCTGTTGGACGCCTGGCTGGGCTGGTGCTCGGTTGGGCTGGTGCTCGGCCGGGACGACGCATGAACTACGGGGCTGCAAGGGGAGAAGGACCTCGGCTTGAGAGCTAGGGAGAAATGCTTGAGCGGACAAGGAGCATTTGGAGAAGAAGACCCAAAACCCTATTTTCTCTTCTTTTAATCAAATGCACAAAACTCCAAAGATCCAAGGCTAACCAAGATATGTCGCGGAAAAAGTAACAAGAGCTCCCAATAGCTCAATTGGCACACAACCCAATAGGCTTTCCCGGAGACCCGGGTTCGAATCCCAGCTGTAACACAATGTCCTCTACTTTTACTTTTGCATCTATCCAAGCTCAAACCCATCCACAAAGCCTAAAAAACCTACATAAACCCATCCAATAATTTTAGCAACTGGAAAAAGACATAAACGGCCCTGACGGCCCGACCAAATTACCAAAATACCCCTAGGGCATACCGGAAAGCGGGATGAAAACACAGGCCGTTACAATATTCCCTCCTTTTTATGACTTTCGTCCTCGAAAGTCCTTAAGACTGAAACAGCACAGGATACTGCAATCTCATCCCGTCTTCCCCGCTCACGAGCGACCTCATTTGAACTCTGACTCCTCCACTAAACTTTTACCAAACGGACCTCACGATTACGCAACGTCTTCGTCTCAAAGACCAGAACACTTACAGGCTTCCCTCCGAAACCCACATCCTCAATCAGTTGCAAAGGCTCAAAGTCCACAATGAGCGATGGGCCCGGCACATACTGCCTCAACATCGATACATGAAAACACTATGCATAACTAACATCGACGCAGGAAAGGCTAACCAATATGCAACTCTGCCAATCCTCTCGAGAATCTCAAATGATCCAACAAACAGGGACTCCACTTCCCTCGCTTACCAAACCTCAACACACCTCACATCGGTGCAACCTTAAAAGCACGCACTGTCCAACCTCTACTCTAAAACTCGACGCCGATCATTGGCGTAACTTTTCTGCCTGCTCTGAGCTGACAACATGTAAGAACCCGACCCAAAATGCTGTCCTAAACCTAGGTTCTCACTCAGCATGCAAGTTAAAATACTTGATCAAGCGGTTTAGTGCTTCATATTTAAAACCTCTCAAAACATTTAAAAGCGGGGACACTTAAAACATAAACAACAACCTTCATTTAAGCAAACCAACAAAGTAAAACAAGCCTGGCCAGTGTTTATGAAATCATGCAATACAATTTAAACAACTGTTAAAAACATCCCCCTAGGACTCCTGTCCGTCTACATGCTGAACAAATTATGCAAACAATAAAGACAGCAGTCTGGGAGGCTCCCGCGATCAATCGGCTCCTCTCGCTAGCCGGCCCCGGTCTTTGTTCCAAGTTACAGTGGAAAACCACAGAAATAAGGGTGAGTATAAACATACTCGGTAAGAATCTAGCAAGGGGGTACAATACGATACATCAATCATCCGGCACCCTAGTATACATGCAAGCGATTACCAACACGGATCATAGCTCAACGAGCTTACAAGGCGAGAATCTGGAATCCTCGAAGTCTCCTACTTCCGGCCTAATGATTGGCTCTCATAACCAATCTTGGGACATCTCCGAGGGTCTTTCTCCTCGGCCAATTGATCACTCAAAACCGATCCCAAAGATGTCCAACACCCTCGAGGGTCTTTCTCCCTCGACCATATGATCACTCAAAACCAATCCCAATGGGTGTCCTCAAGGGCCTCTTACCCTCGCTAACAAATTTGGACTATCGGGAGAGTACCCAAAGTCTGGCTCTAAACTGGAAGGAATTGGTGTACTCACGAACATTAGCCCGGGGGAGCTCTCCAAACCGGCGACTAACGCGTGCGTGTGCGCAAGATGCACCGCATGCGCCTGAATCGGGCGTAAATGTGAGGACCTAGGTACAAACTCACGCGGGCAGTGCACGCATGCCTAAAGACTTGGAAGCGGTGTCATCGAACACGGTGAGTGCGAGGCCCTCGGCACTCATCATGCGGCTGTACCACCGACCTAAAGCTAAGAAACCGGCCAAGGCGGGGCTTGCACCGTTGGCAGGGTTTCGCTCTAGTAGGCTACAAACTAGGCTTATGCCGATGTGGTAGCTAAATCCACATCGGCTGCCGGGGGGAAGCAATGTACGTTATGCTTCGCTCTACTCCCGACCGGTGGGGACAAAGTACGTTATGTCCGCTCTCAGCCTCTGGATGATGACAAACTCTACTATACTAGCTAAAAGTACAAAATAAGCGATTCTGGCTAAACATACATATCATCATCAATCACACATAACCTAGCATGATACTACGAACTTAAAGCAGGAATCTCAAGCATGCTGGAAGAACAATCTTAGCATGGCCCTAACATGTACAAACAGTCAAACATGCTAGCAAGAGTGCAATCACAAGCTGTCCTATCCACTAATCATGTTCATACAAGTAAGCATGCATATAAGGCACAATCAAGAAAGCATCGCAGGTCCACACAACCACGGTAAGGAATCCTACACGGAAGCAAAGCAGAAATAACTTTCACAATCAAATAGCGACTCTCGAGCTTTAAAGCGAAAACCGAGCAACCTAAGCATTTTAGCAAAAGCAACCTAATTAAATAAGCGACCAATGACCTAGTGCCCAAAGGAGAAAAGACTGGGAATTACCGACCAAGAAGACACAAGGTCACGCCCCAACCGCACGGCAGGCAAAGTGTCCGTCCGCCGCAAGGACAAGCATGGCGCGCTGGCGCTGGGCGCTGGCACTGGGCGCTGGGCGCTGGCGCTGGCGAGGCAGGGGACGAGCAGACGCGGGCTATCGCAGGCGAGCAAACACTCAGGGTCGGGCGCGCGGGCTAGACGTCGGTTCGCGAGGGCGGCAGCGCGGCGCACGCGTCTCTGGCGGCAGCGAGTGGAGCGGCGCGCGCGCGCGTCTGGACAGCTGGTGCGGAGCAGCGAGCGCGGGCGTGGCGCGTAGCGAGCCAGGCGTTGGCGCTAGGCGTTGGGCGCACTGGCTGAAGCCGCACGGGGCGAGGCCTCGGGTCTGCGAGGACAGACGCGGCGGCGGCGCAGCGGCGCGTCTGCGGCTGACGGTAACGAGCGGCGCGGTTCGAGGCGGCTGGTCGTGCGGCGGCGCGCGCGACACGTCTGGCGGAGGGCTGGCTTTTGGTGTGCTGAAATTTGTGGGCGGCTCGTGTAGAGCGGCTAGGCATGGCTGTGGCTCAGGATGAGCGGTCTGATGCGGCCAGGGTGTGGTGCGGCTAGGGCATGGCTGGGCAGCTAGGGTTGGGTTTTCTTGGTGAGGTCGGCTAGGAGAGAGAGAGAGAGAGAGAGAGAGAGAGAGAGAGAGATTGCAAAACAAGGGGAAAGGGACTTTCTTAATTTTCTTCCCTTTTTCCTAATTTAAATGGGTCTAAAATCCCTTCCCAAAGCTTCCTCTTTCAAAACCCGGCCCAAACAAACTTTTCTTTTTAAAACTCTTTTCCTACAAACTCCCAAAACCATTTAGGGCAAGGGTTCAAATCCCAAAGGAAGCACTAAAAAACCCGTTAATTTTGCCAATAACTAAAATACCTCCAAACTCCCAAACAACTCTCCAAAACCTCTTGGGTCTTGCAACCAACAACCACCAAACCTCGACGAAGGCAGGAAAGGCCCTGATATCTTGAAAATCCTCAAAACCCTGACCGGGGGCAAAAGACCAAAATACCCCTAAGGGTTAAAACAGCTCTAACGGCCCATCCGAACATCCGAATAATGATCCGAAAACACCTAGGTAACCGGAATAGAAAACTGGGTCGTTACAATACTCCCTCCTTTTAAGACTTTCGTCCTCGAAAGTCCTAAAACGAAAACAACTCTAGGAAACTCCACTGATTCTTAACCAACCAAGCTCCCGATTAAGACAACACAAATCCTTCTTCGAAACCGAACCCTCTTGGGTTCCCAAAGGCTCCAAGCCCAACAGACACCGAGTCTGCCACGAACTATCTCAACCAAAACTGAACTAACACTGAGCTTCGAAGAAAACATGCGATAACTAGTCGGTGAGCCACATCCTCTGACTCGCACCAACTCTCAAACGGTCTTAAAATCTTAGGGCTCACTTAGCCCTGCTAACCCAACTCGGAACGCCTCTCTACGGCGCTACTCACAGCAAACTCGTGGACGGGTCACAAGCTCTAAAACTCTACGCCACGCTTCGGCGTAATTTCTCTGAATGCTCATAGCTGTTATCAAACAGCCTTGACCCTTCACCATGCTGACCAAACAACTGAACCTCCCAGGTTTCAGAAACAAAATGGCCTACTCTTACTTCGCAAGAGACCTGCGAACCCCACTGGTTGCCTACAATCCTTAACGAAATCCAATTCGAACCACCAATGGTGTGTCGATCCCAAGGCAACCTTCTCCAACTAGCATGCGTCCACAACACTTAAGCAACCATCTTACGAGAAATCGAAGCACCCAGGCCAAGGGGCACTTTTCTGGTTCACCAAGCGGCTACCACCACTTACACTAGCTGAAACTTCAGCTTCGGCCACCCCTGAATGACAAGGTCCAGGAACAGGCTCCACTCAGCCAAACTAATAAGCCGGAGCCCCTCATCGGCCGACAAAAAACTTTCCAATGCAATCCGATCAGCCACTGGCCTAGGTGAACAAACAACATTCCTCTCACGGAAACCTCGAGCAGCAAGGAATAAAACAACACGCGGCTACTAGTAACATAATAGCTTGAGGATAGCAACTCTAAGGTTTCCAACCAAAGCCACGGCACCTCTGTGCCAACTCACTCAACTGTGGCTCAGCTAAAATGCCAACTGCGAATGCACAACAACTAAAAGCAAAGCCCGAGAAAGGCTTGCTCTGCCGAAACTCAACCCAAGCTTATAATGAGCAAGGCTCGCCTCCAAGCTGCCACTCAACTCTTAAGCCCATCTGGCTGCTCCAAGGACTTCCTCCTTATAGCTTAGGCCTAACTCTTCTTCCAATCCAGAAACTCCACCCACGAAACATCGCGAGGAATAAGGATAGCGACGACCACAAGCTTGAGGATCCTGAACAACACGAGTCGGCAAGACTACATCAAAAGTTAAAACTCGAGGCCGACATCCACGGTGCAACTCAACTACCAAAGAACTAAGGGGTTCTACAAACTCCAAAGATCCAACAACCTTCCAGCAACAACTCAAGCCCTTGAACTGGCAGCCTCCGCCCTCAAGGAACAAACAACTTTCCGCTTGCTAACAAACAAACGCAGGGACACTCTCGCTGGGCTGACCGCTGCGCTACTCTGAGCAACTACACAACTCAGGAGCTAAGCTGACTCCTTGTAAAGACCCAACCCAAAAGGGGCTCTAAATGGCCTTTACCCCAATGCATGTATTGAAAATAAAAGACATTATGAAAAATATATTTCGGATCCCAAGTAAAAACAAAAACATTCAACAACCAAAACATACATTTCTAAAAGCATACTCTGATCAGAGATTTATTTAAACCGTTTAAACAATCCACAAGTACAAATATTTGGAATCCATAAAACGTAAGAAAACATCCTAGGGCTCGTGCCCGTCTACATGCATTCGTAAGGAATAACAAAAGTCAAGAGTCATGATAAAATAAAATGGTCGAGATGACAAAGAGGATTCCATGATCACGGCTCCTCCTTCACCATCATGTCTCGCGCGCTTGGTTACCTGTGGAAAACCACAGAATAAGGGTGAGTAACAAATTACTCAGTAAGAATCCCCAACCGGGGTACAATACGATATACATGATCATCTAGAAGAATGTATGCAAGTTATGAGTACAAACACAGAGCGGAGCACATAGCTAAGTCCACACTTGGACCTCGGATGCCAACTCGTGGTCTTAGTCCGGAAATACCACAACACACTATACGCGCTATACGGGAACAAGTCCCGGCCTCAGCCTGTCTACTATCGATACGAAAGGTGCACTAGCTCAAGATCCCGAGGAGCTCTCCGGTCGACGCTGTAATGAGCGTAAGCATGCACCGCGTGCTTCTACAGCACTATGGGGGTGCCGGGTCAGTGGCAAGTCGCCCATATCCGGATACCACGCCTAACTAAATCTCCGGATCGGTGTCACCGACATAGGGGTGTGAGACACGGACACGTGAACTATGTCGGCTGTACCACACTTTTTGAGGCTAAGGAACGGGTCATGGTAGGCTTACACCAGAAGCCGTCCTTACCTTAACAGTGGCAATCAGGGCACTGCCGAACACGCCGAGGACGTGCGGCTGCGAGGGACTAGGCATTGCCAAGTCATCATCCCGACCGTTGGGGTATCGCCAGACTACCACCTCACCCAAGATTGGGGCCTACCGGTTGGGATAGCTAATCCCTCACGGGTCCAAGGGCGGAGAAGCTGTCTCGAACGTCCTTGCCATAGATGCAAGATACTTTATGCATCGGCCCGGATGATGCTATCTACACCGAATTCTAACTCGCCTTAACAATCAAACAAACAATCCAATACGTGCTCGAAAGAATACAAGCAGACCTAGCATGGTACTACGAACAAGAATGAATATGAGCATGCCGAACGGAAGAACCTAGCATGGACTAACATGAAAGAACAACATACGAAGTCATGCGGTCCAGAATTGAGCAGAGCACCTAAACTATACATGCCGATAATCACAAACAAACATACAACATCAATCACATAGAACATCGCAGGTCCACACAACCCGGTAAGAAATCCTTACCTTGGTGGAAGACTTCTACACACAAATTCCTAGGTTGCGAACACTTCCGAGCTAGCTATCGAGAACCTACAAACATGGTAACAATCATAACCATATCCCTAAAAATATAATAAAACAAAGAGGCTCGGCTCGGAGCACTCACACACGCACCGCGACACGAAGCAAGGGCGCTATTTGGCTGGCAGCCTGCACGCTGTAGTGAGCTGGTGCCTGGCGCTACTGCCTGTGCGTGTGCGCGCTGGCGGCGGGCGTCGCGATGCATACCCGCGAAGTTGCTCGGCGAGGGGACGCGCACGCGGCGAACGTCTTGGCGCGGCGGGCGAAGCGGTTCGGCAAGCGGACACGGCGAGGGCGTGCGATGGGGCGATCTGCGTGCAATGGGCGAGCTCGGTGGGCGCGGCGACGGCGAGCGACTTCGGCGATGGCTTCCCTCGGCCGCGACTGGCGTCGGCGACAAAAGCCGGTGCGACGGCGGCGAGATCGGGCGGCGGACGGACTGGGCGTGGCGACGAGCGATCTGCGATCCTCGGCCGGATCTGGTGCATTTCTTGGTCAAGGGCGTCTGCGGCGGCAAGGCGGCTGCGACAGCGATCTGCGATCTCTCGGCGGATCTGGTGCATTGCTTGGTCGAATCGAAGCGTCGGCTCGGCGGTAGGCGGACACTGGACGACCTGCAACCACACACACACACACAAGCTCTCCTTCTTACCTTGGCCAGCAAGAACACCCAAGCGAGAAGATGAAGAGGATGAAAACTTACCGGAATGATGATGGAGTCTCGAGTGCAAAGGGGATGAAGAAATCGGCAAGGAGAGCTTGGGAGAAAGCTTGGGCGGCCACAACTCTTTTGGAGAAGAAAACACAACAAACCTAATTCCTTTTCATTTAATCAAATGCACCAAACACCAAAGATCCAAGGTTAACTAAGATGTGATGCGAGAAGAAAGAGCAACAAGAGCAACTAATGGCTCAATTGGTACACATCTCCACAAGCTTCCCAGAGACCAGGGTTCAAACCCCAGTGCAAAGACAATCCCCTTTATTTTTACTTTTGCATCAAACCTTGCTCAAACCAAACCACAAACCCCTCCAAAACCTACAAAAACCATCCAATAATTTTAGTAATGGAAAAGACACAAACGACCACGACGGCCCGACCAAATTACCAAATTACCAAATTACCCCTAGGGCATACGGAAGACCAGGAAGAAAAACACAGGTCGTTACAATATTCCCTCCTTTTTATGACTTTCGTCCTCGAAAGTCCTTAAGAACAAACACTCGAGGGTAATGCAATCTCATCTCGTCTTCCCGCTCCCAAGTGGCTTCCTCAGAACCCGATTCTTCCATCGAACCTTTACCAAACGAATCTCGCGATTGCAGCGTCTTGGTCTCAAAGGCAAGGATCCTCACCGCTTCTCCTCGAAGTTCAAATCCTCATTCATTTTTGCAAAGGCTCAAAGTCCACAATGTGCGACGGGTCCGGCACATATTGCCTCAACATCGATACATGAAAACACAATGCACCGTGATAGTGACGGAGGTAGGGCTAACCGGTAAGCAACTCTGTCAATCCTCTCTAGGATCTCAAACGGACCAACAAAGCGGGGACTCAACTTCCCACGCTTGCAAACCTCGGAACACCTCGCGCATCGGAGCAACCTTAAGGAACACATCTTGACCAACCTCAAACTCCAAATCTCGGCGCCGAACATCAGCGTAACTCTTACGCGCTGCTCCGAAGTTTGTCAACATACGAGCTCTAATCTTCTACAACGCACCATTGGTCAATTGCGGTAACTCGGGACCAAAACACTGTCTATCACCAACCTCTTCCCGAACACGAGGGACCGACAACGCTTACCATACAAAGCCTCGAATGGAGCCATCAGATAAATCGCCGATCGTAATCGTTGTTATAGGCAAACTCCATCAAATACTGAATCATGGTCCCAGCGCACAGGAAATCCGGCACACAAGCCCTCAACAAATCCTCGAGAATCTGGTTCACCCTCTCGGCCCGCCCATCCATGCGGGGTGAAAAGTCATCTTTGAAATCGCACTCGGTGCCTAAACCTTTACGGAGCGCCCTCCAGAATCGAGAAGTGAACCGCGAGTCACGATCGGACACAATCCTCACCGGCACACCATGATAACGGATGATCTCGCTCCAAAAACAAGCTGCGCCTTTGCTCCACGGTATAAGTGTCTCTACAGGGAATGAAGTGTGCGCTCTTGGTCAAAAGTCGACTATCACCCAAATCGAGAGAGAACTTCCTGAGTCCTTGGCAAACCAGAGATAAAGTCCATGGAGATCTCTTCCCATTTCATCTGGGCACACTCGGTGGTTGCAACAAACTACAGTGGCCTCTGCTGGGTGCCTTCACTTGTCGACAAGTGAGACACCGGTACCGACAAACTCGCCACATCTCTCTTCATTCCCATCCACCGGAAGGTGCGCTTAAGGTCTGATACATCTTGGTACCCCGAGGTGCCAAGCAAAAGGGGGCTGTGGGCCTCAGAGAGCAACTCGCTCGCAAACACCGCAATATCCGAACGCACAACGGCCTCTATAAGTCAACCCATTTGTCGGTGAATATACAAAGTCAAAGTCACCGTCGGCACTAACTCGCATCAACCAATCTCTTAAGTGCGGGGTCACCCAAGCGGCTGTCTATAATCCATTGCCTAATCGGCGGTGAGCAGTCCAATCGAGCTACCTGGCGGTAACCTCACCCAACAACACGCAACCTCGGCCCGTTCGAACTCTCTCCGCAAACCGGTGGGAACTCAACAACGCCTGCAGAGTGCGACGTCTTTCTACTCAAAGCATCGGCCACTACATTGGCTTTACCGGATGGTACAAAATCTCATGATCATAATCCTTTACCAACTCTAACCATCTCCTCGCCTCATATTCAACTCCTTACGAGTAAACAGATACTTGAGGCTCGGTGATCGGTAAACATCGGAATCCGCTCACCATACGGGTAATGCCTCCAAATCTTTGATTGCAAACACCACTGCTTTGCCAATTCCATATCATGAGTCGGGTAGTTCGCTCAAATGCGGCTTGGTGACGGGAAGCATAGGCAATGACCTTCCCGTCTTTGCATCAACACACAACCTAATCCAAACTTGGAAGCATCATTTGAGACCACGAAACCACTGTCCCCTCCGGATCGCGCCAACAGTCGGTTGAAGTCAAACTACGCTTGAGCACGGCAAAGCTCTCATCACACTCTTGTCCCAAACAAACTCGACACCCTTCCTCGTCGACGAGTGAGGGGCGAGGCTAAAGCCGAAAAGTCCTTGACGAACCCGCGGTAGTAACCCGCCAAACCAGAAAGTCGCGAATCTCGACAATCGAAGTCGGCTTGGCCCATGAACTCACGGCCTCAATCTTCGCGGGGTCCACGGCTATACCATCTCTCGAAACCACGTGGCCTAGGAAGGCCACTGCTCCAACAGAAATCACATTTGGAAAACTTCGCATAAAGTGGTTTTCCTCAAAGCCGCCAATACTCGCCTTAGATGCTCTGCATGGTCTTCTTTAGACCTCGAATAAATCGAGAATATCGTCAATGAACACAATGAAGTTGTCCAAAAATGATTTGAACACCCTATCCATCATGTCCATGAACGCGGTGGGGCATTGGTCAATCCAAACGACATAACCACAAACTCATAGTGACCATATACGGACACGAAAAGTTGTCTTAGGAATGTCGGCATCCACGATCCGCAATCGATGGTAACCGGACCTCAAATCTATCTTGGAGAACACGGAAGCTCCTGAAGCCGATCAAACAAGTCATCAACACGGGGCAACGGTACTTATTCTTCACCGTCACCTTATTAAGCTCGCGATAATCAATACATAAGCGCATAGAACCATCCTTCTTTTTCACAAACAGAATCGGTGCTCCCACGGGGACACACTCGGATGGATGAACCCTCGGTCTAACATCTCCCGCAAATGAATCTTGGTTCCTTTAACTCATTGGCGCGCATGCGATCACGGAGCCTTCGAGAGATAGGAGGGTCCACGGCTCGAGCTCAATAATGAAGTCAACCTCTCTCTTTGGGGGCAACCCGGTAACTCCTCAGAAACACATCCTCGAACTCCCGCACGACCGGTACTGATCGACAGCCAAGGCGAGGCGGCTCTTCCTGCACAACTTGGCTAGATAGCCCCAAGCTCCATGAGCTAGCAAACGCGAGCTTTCACGGTGACACCATCGGCGGACAAACTCCACCACTGGACTCCACGAAACTTAAAAGCTGTGTGGACGACACTGGCGGCCCTGAACACTACTTCTTTCCGGTGGCGGTCAATCAGCGCGTGGTTAGCGACTAACCACTCCATACCAAGAATCACATCAAAACCGCTCATAGGCGGAACTATGAGCGTAGCCACAAGCAACTCTCCGGATATCTCGATCCGGCCATCCCTAATCTTATCTCTAGCCAACATACTAACTCCGAAGGAGTTGCAACAGATAACTCAAAACCTAGAGGCTCTAGTCTCAACTTAGCATGCTCGACCAAACAACACAGATACAAATGAATGCGTAGAACTAGAATCAAACAAGACAAATGCGCAGTTGATCTAAAACAAGAAGCGCACGCCACGCGGCGGCATCCGTGACGCTCGGCCTCTGACGGGTCGTAGCAAACACCGACGACCGCTGCGCTGCTTATTGGGTGAGACAGAAACGGATCATATGTCCCTCTTTACCACAACGAAAACACACTGCGGGCCCCGCTCATCAAGCTCCGGTGTGGGTCCTCCCGCAAGAAGCACAAGCAGGAACTCGCTCAGGACCGCCCCTGGCGAGGTGAAAACGGATCGGGGCCCTATGCCGATCCGGTTTTGGAATCGCCCTTGGCGACGCGGCCGCCACCCCTAAACTCAAACTTTCTCTTACGCCCCACCGCACTTTGGAGCAGAATGAACCGAGCGCGGCGACAATCCGCTCAACAGGATACTTCCCATTATAAATGGTGGCTAGCCGCACCGCTCTAGCATAAGTGTCGGGGCACGAGCCACGACATCACGGGAAACACCCGCCTCAATCCGGATATGAACTTCCGAATCTTGACTCGGGGTGGCAATCAAGCGAGGAGCAAAATATCCATACTCGAGAACTTGCTCATATTCCTCAATGGAATCGAACCACCGCTTCGAGTTCGGAAGAGCTCCACCATCTTCTCTTGAGCCTCATCACCGATGAACTTTACCTTGAACTCGGCCTTGAAGAACTCCCAAGTAGCGGGTGGAGACTCGGTGGTCTCTCGCTCAAGGTGGACTCCCACCACCATCTCATTGTGCCTCCCAAAGCACATGAGCCGCACACCTCGGCCTCTGAATATCGGGGCACACCATGATCGGGAAGGTGTACTCCAAATGGGCAATCCACTGGCCGCCGCTAACGCATCACCGGTGGCATCAAACTTCTCGAGCTTCCACTTCACAAAGTCCTTCACCACCTACCCAATTCCTCGGCACCCTCTACCATATCGCCTGCTGGGGCTACTTGCTCGAGGAGCTGGAGGTGCTACGAGCTCTCTTTGAACCAATCGAGTCAGTTTGCTCGATCTGGGCTCGGGACTCTTCCCGCGGCGCGCCAACAAGGCACAGGTCTCGCCCTCTGGTCACTCAACATGCGACCATAAAAGCCCTCATAGACTCAAGCAAACTCTGCTCCGGGAGCGATCTCACGGCTCTCGATCGCCTCAACGCCCGCTCTAGGCGTAACAGAGGAGCTGCTTTGGTGGAATGCCATCGAGTCTCGGCTTGGGACGATGTCCCTGCGATGATCAGATCCGATCCACGATACCTCGACGCTCTCGAACCTCCCGTCCCCGATGACGGGTGATAGCATCTTTGGCGATCTACATCCAAACCAACAACGAATCAAAAAACACCGCTGTCACCACTCCACAACACCAAACAAGGCATACACTAGATGATAGGTATTGTAAATTCTTAACCCTTTTTCAACAACAAATAGTAAACTTAGGCGCACATGGTGTCGAGTGGTGATGATCATGGAAAAACGACCTACAACAAAAGGTCAGTCTACAAAATCTATGACTCTGAGCTCTGATACCAACTGTAAAGACCCAACCCAAAAGGGGCTCTAAATGGCCTTTACCCCAATGCATGTATTGAAAATAAAAGACATTATGAAAAATATATTTGGATCCCAAGTAAAAAAAAAAAAAAACATTCAACAACCAAAACATACATTTCTAAAAGCATACTACGATCAGAGATTTATTTAAACCGTTTAAACAATCCACAAGTACAAATATCTTTGGAATCCATAAAACGTAAGAAAACATCCTAGGGCTCGTGTGCCCGTCTACATGCATTCAGGGGGAATAACAAAAGTCAAGAGTCATGATAAAATAAAATGGTCAGGAGATGACAACAGGATTCCATGATCACGGCTCCTCCTTCACCATCATGTCTCGCGCCTTGGTTACTGTGGAAAACCACCAGAATAAGGGTGAGTAACGAATTACTCAGTAAGAATCCCCAACCGGGGTACAATACGATATACATGATCATCTAGAAGAATGTATGCAAGCTATGAGTACAAACACGAGCGGAGCACATAGCTAAGTCCACACTTGGACCTCGGATGCCAACTCGTGGTCTTAGTCCGGAAATACCACAACACACTATACGCGCTATACGGAACAAGTCCGGCCTCGGCGCTCTCTTGTCGATACAAAACGTGCACTAGCTCAAGATCCCGAGGAGCTCTCCGGTCGTATTTGTAATGAGCGTAAGCATGCACCGCGTGCTTCTACTGACTATGGGGGTGCCGGGTCTAGTGGCAAGTTGCCCATATCCGGATACCACGCCTAACTAAATCTCTCGGATCGGTGTCACCGACATAGGGTGTGAGAGACTGGACACGTGAACTATGTCACTGTACCACCGCACTGAGGCTAAGGAACGGGTCATGGTAGGCTTACACCAGAAGCCGTCCTTACCTTAACAGTGGCAATCAAGGGCTCTTGCCGAACACGCCGAGGGCGTGCCGGGCCGTGGGGACTAGGCATTGCCAAGTCATCATCCCGACCGTTGGGGTATCGCTTAGACTACCACCCTCACCCAAGATTGCGGGGCCTACCGGTTGGGATAGCTAATCCCCTCACGGGTCCAGGGCGGAGAACGTCTCGAACGTCCTTGCCATAGATGCAAGATACTTTATGCATCGGGCCGGATGATGCTATCTACCGAATTCTAACTTTGCCTTAACAATCGGCAAACAATCCAATACGTGCTCGAAAGAATACAGCAGACCTAGCATGGTACTACGAGAACAAGAATGAATATGAGCATGCGAGCGGAACAACCTAGCATGGACTAACATGAAAGAACAACATACGAAGTCATGCGATCGAGAATTCGAACAGAGCACCTAAACTATACATGCCGATAATCACAAACAAACATACAACATCAATCACATAGAACATCGCAGGTCCACACAACCCCGGTAAGAAATCCTTACCTTGGTCGGAAGACTTCTACACACAAATTCTTCCTAGGTGCGAACACTTCCGAGCTAGCTATCGAGAACCTACAAACATGGTAACAATCATAACCATATCCCTAAAAATATAATAAAGCAAAGAGGCTCGGCTCGGGAGCACACACACGGCACCGCGACACGAAGCAAAGAAGCGGCGCTTTGGCAGTCTGGCTGTGGTGAAGCTGGCGGCGCTGCGCGCGCAGCACGCGCGCGGCAAGACTGGCGCTTGCGTGCGATGCGGACACGGCGAGTTGCTCGGCAGGACGCGCGCGCGCGGCGAACGTCTTGGCGCGGCGGGCGAGCGGTTCGGCAAGCGGACACGCGCGGGCGTCGCGATGGGGCGGCTGCGTGCAATGGGCGAGCTCGGCTGGCGCGGCGACAGCGAGCGACTTCGGCGATGGCTTCCCTCGGTTGCGACTGGCGTCGGCGACAAAGCTGGTGCGGCGGCGACAGATCTCGGGCGACGGACTGGGCGTCGCGACAGCGATCTGCGATCCTCGACCGGATCTGGTGCAGGTGCTTTGGTCGAGGGCGTCTGCGGCGGCAAGGCAGGCTGCGACGAGCGATCCACGCGATCCTAGGCCGGATCTGGCATTCTTTGGTCGAATCGAGTGTCTGGCTCGGCGGTTGGCGGACACTGGACGACTGCAACCACACACACACACACAAGCTCTCCTTCTTACCTTCGGCCAGCAAGAACACCCAAACGAGAAGATGAAGAGGATGAAAACTTACCGGAATGATGATGGAGTCTCGAGTGCAAAGGGATGAAGAAATCGGCAAGGAGAGCTTGGGAGAAAGCTTGGGCGGCCACAACTCTTTTGGAGAAGAAAACACAACAAACCTAATTCCTTTTCATTTAATCAAATGCACCAAACACCAAAGATCCAAGGTTAACTAAGATGTGATGCAGAAAGAGCAACAAGAGCAACTAATGGCTCAATTGGTACACATCTCCACAAGCTTCCCAGGAGACCCGGGTTCAAACCCAGTGCAAAGACAATCCCCTTTTATTTTTACTTTTGTATCAAACCTTGCTCAAACCAAACCACAAACCCCTCCAAAAACCTACAAAAACCATCCAATAAATTTAGTAACTGGAAAAGACACAAACGACCCTGACGGCCCGACCAAATTACCAAATTACCAAATTACCCCTAGGGCATACCTGGAAGACCGGGAAGAAAAACCTGGGTCGTTACACTCCTCCTCAACAGGAATGATTTCCCAACAAGCGAACTTCCGAAGGACAGCGAACTTCACACACTCTCGCTGCCTTGCTCAAACCCAAGGGCAACAACAACCAACTCTCTAGGAAGCAACATCCGAGGATCCTCAATCGCTTGAACCCCCAACTTGGAACTAGCAGTGCCTACTCAATTGCCGAGGGAGGGGTCAACTCTCAAAACTTCCTGACTAGGAACAAGTCCTCAGGGCAACGCCCGCTTGCTCGAACCGAGCTAGCTCACGAAACAACATGGGAACCAAACCTTGGTCAACACCAAGCACCACCTCGCTAAGAATTCCGAAAATCAACGTGGAGGTTACCAAGAACAACTCTAGCTTGTTAACCGACAACAAGCATCCAGCAACTCAACCGAGGAACACATGCGGGTCCGGTGAGCTCTGGTGAGGCTCTCCACAACTTAGGGTTCCTCCGATCGCCCTCCGGCACACACACCGCCGTCAAACGGTCTAACAGACAACTGGCTACACGAGCACATCTCCCTCCAGCATCTCAACTGTGCTGGCCAAAAGCTCTTCCTTGCCACATCTGTAGCAAGCACGGGCGATGCTCCACACAATCCGAAAAGTGCCTTACCACACTTGATGCAATGAGTCGGCTGCCTGGCCCCGCCTCGCGGCGATCGAGCTCTAACCTGCGGTCGGCGCTGATCGCGACCCCTAGACTGGCCCTGTCGGCGAGTCTGCTATCCACCTGAGCGGGAACAACCAGAAGACCCAAACTTCCTCTTGCTCAAAGCATCAGCCACATCGTAGCTTCTACCCAGGGTAAGGATCCGAACAACTCTCTTAGCCATGGCGGCCAGAAACTCAGCGATTTTACTACCATCGCCCTGGATCAGTTCCAACTAAACTCTAACCATCGATCAACAAGAAATGCCTCTACCCAGGTCAAGGGCCAACTAGCATAACTTGCCTACGCAACAACCCGCTCACAAGCACGGTAACCTCTCAACCCAAGCTAGGGCAGTTGCCAAGGACTAAAGCCTTGACAACTCAAAGACTGAGCACTGGCTCCTCAACACGAACCTCTCGTGGTTCCTGAAACATAACCACTAAACGAGCTACACAAAACTACACCGGCGTGCACAGCTCCAACTTGGTTCCTTAAGATCCAAACTCAACAAGTACTCTCACACAAGGCAACTTTTGTGTAAGGACCCGACCCAAGAAACAGTCTCTAACCTAAAGTCCTTACTTAGCATGCATGCTTAAGAATGTAAAACGTCATTCAGAGCTTGAAATTTAAAACTTTGTAGTAGGCATATTTAAAACAAATCCATAATTCCAATTAAATAAAACAAGTAAATGACTGATCAGTACTTTCTTAAAACAAATAAAGGGAAACGGTACGAGAATCATAAAATAGTTTTTGAGTGTTTTTCCTAGGGACCCAAGTCCCACTACATGCTAAATCATAAAGAAACCAGTAAAAGAAACGTGCAACTCAGAGTCAGCTATCCATGATCATCCAGTGACCTCCTCCCCAGCCATCCAAACCTCTGTCCCAAGTTACGATAGAAAACCACAGAGAATAAGGGTGAGCAACGAAAATACAAAGTAAGAATCCCCAACCGGTACAATACAATCAAAGCACTCATCTAGCACACGGACAAACAACCATACAATGACTTAGAGCGGGAACGGTTGGTTTAGGCTATGAGCTACTTCAAGGGCGAGTCTACTCAAGGGCTTCCGTCTATAGCCTCTCTTAGGTCCAACATTTGGATGCCCTTCGAGCCTTACACAAATTAGGACACAGTGATGCCCAGTGGGGCCTTACACACTTAGGATGCCCATCGGTCCTTACACCTCCAGAATCAGTGATGCCCAGTGGGGCCTTACACACCTAGGATGCCCATCGGGCCTTACACCTTCAGTATCAGGGATGCCCAGTGGGGCCTTACACACCTAGGATGCCCATCGGGCCTTACACCTCGAGAATCAGTGATGCCCAGTGGGGCCTTACACACCTTGGATGCCCATCGGGCCTTACACCTTCAGTATCAGTGATGCCCAGTGGGGCCTTACACACCTAGGATGCCCATCGGGCCTTACACCTCCGGCTGTCCATCGGGGTCTTACCCGAGCGGGACCTACACTAGACCCTCCTACTATCTTCTATACTAAGCCTAACATGTCAAAACCTAACACGGAACTAACGGAATACAAACTTAACTCGAACATGAATCAGAAGCAAACATAAAGCCTATCCACTAGAAACTCATACAGTTATGAAAAATCAATATGCTAACAAGTATTCGCAGGGTCCACACAACCCCAAGTAGGAAATCCTTACCTGGAAACAAGTGGAAAGTAACTATCACAAATCTACAACCGACTCTCGAGCTTTTAAGCGAACCCGAGTGACCTAAGCAAGTAATAAAATATCCTATTTAAATAAACAGCAACTAAAATCACGAAGTCCAAAGGGTGGAGGCTCAAAAATTTACCAACCGAGAAGGCACCGGGTTGGGCAAGGCAGGCAGCAGGTGAGGCGTGCAGAGCGACAGGCTGCTGCACGTGTGGTCGAGCACTGGGGCTGCGCTGCTGGGCGACTGGTGCAGCAGGGGCGTTGGGTGTAGGCGCGCGGGGGCAACGGCGAGGCGCGTGGCCCTCGGCAGCACGGCAGGCAGGGCGTGCGGCGGGGCATACGGGCGTGCAGACGCGGTCTGCGCGCTGGCGCGCAGGCGCTGACGGACCATCGACGCGGCTGGTGCGTGGTCGTGTGGATGCGGCCGAACGGAGCGATGCAGGCGGTGCGCTGGGGAGCACGGTGCAGGCGACGGGCGGCGCTGGGGGCGTGCTGTGCAGGCGATGGGCTGGCTGGCTCTGCGGGCTGGCTGTGCAGGTGCGGGTTGGGGCGACGGCGGCGTGGGCGCGGCTGAATGCGACTGGGGCGTGGACGTGGCTGGGTGCGACGGCGACGTGGGCGAGGGTGTGGGGCGAGGGTGTTAGGGTTTTGCTAGAGAGAGAGAGAGGCTTTTCTTCTTTTTTTTCCTTTTTCTTTTCCTTCCTTCCCTAAGTTAAAATAGACTTGGGAATCTCAAATGTCCTTCCCCATGGCTTCCCCCCTTCGAGCCCTGGCCAACGCATTTATTATTATTATTTTTTTTTCTTATTTAGTTCCAAATCCCATTTCCTTTTCTTTTCTTTTTTTTAAAACTTCTTCCATTTAACGGAAATCCGGGCTGTTACAATACTCCCTCCTTGGAGGACTTCCGTCTTCGAAAGTCGTTGCATCAAAACAACCCCGGGTAGTTTCTCCTCATCTCCCCTTCCATCTCCCATGTAGCTTCCTCAACTCCCTGATTCCGCCACTGCACTTTCACTAAGTCAATCGCTCGGTTCCTCAAAACCTTTTTCTCAAATGCCAGGATCTTTATGGGCTTCTCCTCAAAGCTCAAGTCATGGTTCAACTGCAAAGGCTCAAAATCTATGACGTGCGAAGGGTATGCCACATACTGGCGGAGCATTGAAACGTGGAACACACAATGTACTGCAGCCAAGGACGGCGGCAAAGCTAACCGGTAAGCCACAGCCCCAATCCTCTCAAGGACCTCGAAAGGTCCAACAAACCTAGGGCTCAGTTTCCCCTTTTTACCAAACCTCAGAACCCCACGCATCGGAGCTACCTTAAGGAAAACATGCTGGCCAACCTCAAATTCCAACTCTCTACGCCTAACGTCGGCGTAGCTCTTCTGCCTGCTCTGGGCGGTCAACATACGAGCTCTGATTTTCTGGACAGCCTCATTGGTCAACTGAAGCAACTCCGGGCCTAACACTTGCCTGTCTCCAACCTCTTCCCCGAATGTTGGGGATCTGCAGTGCTTACCATACAATGCTTCAAACGGTGCCATCTGAATGGTCGACTAGAAACTATTGTTGTAGGCAAACTCCATCAAGTACAGGTACTGGTCCCAGCTACCCGGAAAATCCAACACACATGCTCGCAACATATCCTCTAAGATCTGATTTACCCGCTCAGTCTGGCCATCGGTCTGTGGGTTGAAGGATGTACTGTAGCTGCACTCTGTGCCCAAACCTTCATGAAGGGCTTTCCAAAAACGTGATGTAAAACGGGAATCCCGGTCGGAGATGATTTTAACTGGCACCCCGTGGTACATGACTATCTGCTCAAGGAACAACTGTGCCCATTGCTCCACAGTATAGTTTATCCTGCCGGGAATGAAGTGTGCACACTTGGTCAACCTGTCAACGATCACCCAAATCTGTGCATAACCTCTAGGAGTCCTAGGCAAACCCGAAATAAAATCCATGGTGATCTCCTCCCACTTTCACTGTGGCACCCCGAGCGGTTGCAACAAACCTGTTGGTTTCTGCCTAGGCGCCTTCACTTGTTGACAGGTGAGACACCGACTGACGAACTGGGCAATCTCCCTCTTCATCCCCATCCACCAAAAAGTCTGCTTAAGATCTTGATACATCTTGTTACCCCCTGGGTGCCATGCGAAAGGCGAGGTGTGAGCCTCGGTCAACAACTCTGTACGAATACCAGCATCGGCTGGGACACATAGCCGACCCTTATATCTCAAACCACCATCTGCGCATATCACAAAATCGAAGTCACCATCAGCCTGAACCCTCTCATACAAACTCTTTAACTTAGGATCACCCAACTGGCCGTCGATAATCCTTTGCCTTATCGAAGGCTGGATGGTCAACTGAGCTATCCTGGCGGTAACATCTCCTAACAACACTGCTATTTCTGCTCTTCCGAGTTCTTTCCTTATGATACTCTTGGGATTTGCCAATGATGCCAAGTGCGAGGTCTTTCTACTTAGTGCATCGGCCACAACATTTGCCTTTCCAGGGTGATACAAGATCTCACAGTCGTAATCCTTTACAAGCTCCAACCACCTCCTCTGCCTCATGTTCAGGTCCTTCTGAGTGAAGAAATACTTGAGGCTTTGGTGGTCCGAGAAAATCTGAATCTTTTCCCCATACAAGTAGTGCCTCCAGATTTTAAGTGCAAAGACGACCGCTGCCAACTCCATATCATGAGTCGGATAGTTCTGCTCGTGCGGTTTCAACTGCCTCGAGGCGTATGCTATCACCTTACCGTGTTGCATCAGAACGCAACTCAAACCAAACTTGCTGGCATCGCTGTACACCACGAAACCCCCAGTTCCCTATGGAACTGCCAACACTGGCGCAGACGTAAAACTACTCTTTAGCTTAGCAAAACTCTCATCGCACTTCCTATCCCAAACGAAATCTACACCCTTCCTTGTCAATCGAGTAAGCGGGGTGGCTATAGCAGAAAAGTTCTGAACGAAGCGGCGGTAATATCCGGCCAGACCCAAAAAGCTGCGAATCTCTGACACAGTCGTCGGTCTAGCCCATGAACTAACGACCTCTATTTTGGAAGGGTCCACAGCCACTCCCTCCTTAGACACAACGTGTCCCATAAAGGCTACTTCCTCAAGCCAAAAGTCACACTTTGAAAATTTCGCATAAAGCTGGTTCTCGCGCAAGGCTGCCAAAACCTGCCTTAGGTGCGAAGCATGGTCCTCCTTCGACTTTAAGTACACAAGAATATCATCTATGAACACAATGACAAAGCGGTCCAAGAAAGCCTTGAACACTCTGTCCATCATGTCCATAAATGCAGCTGGGGCGTTCGTCAGTCCGAAAGACATGACTACGAACTCATAATGACCATACCTCGACCTGAACGCTGTCTTGGGGATATCTGCATCCCGAATCCTCAACTGGTGGTAGCTTGTAACGACCCAGTTTTCTATCCCGGTTCTCGAGGAGCTTCCGGTTCAGATTCAGTGGTTCGGTTGGGCCGTTAGAGCTGTTTGGACCCTTAGGGGCATTTTGGTCTTTTTTCTCCCTGGGCAGGATTTGTGGATTTTCAGGGCTTCAACGCAGCTCCTGCCTTTGTTGAGGCTTGTTTGTTGTGGGCTGCGAGTCCCGAGATGTTTGGGTTATTCGTTTGGGAGTTCGGTTGTGATTTGGGTTTTGGGCAAAATGATGGTTGTTTGGGTGTTTCCTTCGGGATTCGAGTCGGGCCTTCAGTATTGGTTTGGGAGGTTGATTTCAGTGAGTTTTGTTGTTTGGAAAGGTTGCTTCAGTCGGGTCTCGAAGGAGGAAGCCGGGAAATGAGATTTAAGGATTTTAAGGATTTTTTGAAAAATTGGAAAATGGATAAATTGGATTTATTTGGATAAGGTTGGAATTTAAATAAAAGAGAAAAAGAAAAGAAAAAAAGGAAAAAATCCATTTTTCCCCCATTTTTCCCCTTTCTCGCTCCTCCAGCCCGAGCCCCCCCTTGGCCCTCTCCTCCCTGCCAGAGCGCCCCAGCTCGCCCCTATTTGCCCGAGCTCGCCTCAGCCTCGCCTGTTCGCGTCGAGCAGCCACCGCCGCCCAAGCCCGCGTCGCCCAGGCCCCTGCGTCTCCCAGATCCGCCTCGCCTGTGTCCGTGTCGCCCGACTGTGCCGAGAAGCCACAAGATCAAGCGCGCCCGCCCTCGCTTAGTGCCATGCCAGATCGAGCGCCCCGAGCCCTTCGCGTCCCTGTAGCGCCTCGTGTCGCTCGCGCCCGCGCGCCGTCCACTGTGCCGAGCCGTTCCGCGCGCCGCTCCATCTCGCCTCGTCCCAGCTCGCCCGCGCGCAGCTCCGCGCCCTTGCGCCCGTGCCCTGCGCCCTAGCGCCCCAGCGTGCCTCTGCGCCCGTGTGTCGAGCCCCAGCGCGCCCGATTACTGCGTCGGCCCGGCCTACGCCCTGCCGCGACAACTCGCTTGTGTGTGTTGGTTTGGCCCGAGCCTTGTGGCTTCTCAGATGGTATTTCCCGAGTCTTTTCTTCGTTGGGCCCTGATTTGTTGGCTGCTGGTTGTTGATTTATGGGGTTGTTTATGTATTTGATTTGGGTGCTTTGTTTGATGTTCAGGCTGTTCGGGATCGTCTAGAAGCTCGAGGATTCGCTCGTAGATTTATTATAATTATTGTCTTCTGCTTGTCCCAAGTAAGGATTTCTTATTGTAAATTCTTACCCCTTAGCTTAATTGAACTCAGACAAACCTGGCGGCCATGGAGTGCTGATGATCATGGGAGCAAACAACCTACAAAGCAGGTTAGTCTACAGAATCTATGACTCTGTGCTCTGATACCAACTGTGACGAACCCGACCCAAAACATGGTCCTAAACGGGGTTCTCACCAAAGATGCAAGTTAAATATGATAACAAGCGGTTTAGTGCTCATATTTTAAAACCATTCAAAACATATGAGAAGGGGGAACCCTTAAAACATAAACCACAGTTTTCATTTACAATACTTTTCATCTAGCTTTTATGCCTTGTGTAGAGTTGTGGAGCGGAGACGAGCAGGTTCTGACTCATTGTTGGTTTGGGCTTAGAGAGCCATCATGTCAAATTTCCCGCAGTGCGAGCAATTTGTTGAGCATTGAGAGCCCCAGTGTGGGCCAGCTTTTATGCTTTGTGCAGATCGCCAGTGTGTCGATCGCACCCAGAGGGAGGCAGAGCTTGGACTCCCATAGGCCATTTGTGACCCAATTGTTGCTTTTCCCCTAGTGAGAGGGTGGAGGTGCTCGTGCAGATCGCCAGTGTGTTGATCGCACTCTGAGGAGCAGGACGCTTGGCATGTCCGACCGAGGAGTTGGACCGTTTGTATTGATGTTGAGGCCGCGTCCAGGGATATTTAGCCCGTTGGCCAGAGTTGGCCCTGGCAGTTGAGTTGTCTAGAGGAGGGGGTAGAGGCTAGCACGCCTCAGAGCGAGACTCCTTGAGCAGAGTGTGCTCCAGCCATGAGAGATTTGGATATGGCAGGTCTTCAGCTATCAAAGAGCGGAGACCCGGGCGCAGTTTGTAGCGCAAAGTGAGGAGTTGTAACGACCCAGGTTTTTCTTCCCGGTCTTCCAGGTATACCCTAGGGGTAATTTGGTAATTTGGTCGGGCCGTCAGGGTCGTTTGTGTCTTTTCCAGTTTCTAAAATTATTGGTTGGTTTTTGTAGGTTTTTGGAGGGGTTTGTGGTTTGGTTTGAGCAAGGTTTGTTGCAAAAGTAAAAATAATGGAAATTGTGCTGCAGCCGGGGTTTGAACCCGGGTCTCTTGGGAAGCTTGTAGAGATGTGTGCCAATTGAGCCATTAGGTGCTCTTGTTGCTCTTTCTGCATCACATCTTAGTTAACCTTGGATTTTGGAGTTTTGGTGCATTTGGTTAAATGAAATAGAATTAGGTTATTCCATCTTCTTCTCCAAAACACCTCTTGGCCGCCCAAGCTCTCCCTCTCCATAGCCTTGCCGATTCTTCATCCTTGCATCTCCTTGGGTTCGATCATCATCATTCCGGGTAGGTATTGATCTTCTTCTTCTTCTTCTCATCCGTTTGGTGTGCGTTTGGCCAAGTGAAAAGAGGTGTGTTGTGTGTGTTGTGTTGATTGCAGCCAGCCGAGTGAAGCCCAGCCAGCAGCACAGATCGCCCCTGTCGTCGCACGTCCAGCCGATCGCTCGCACGCCCAGATCTGTCCTAGCAGCCTCGCCGTTCGTCCAAAGAAAGACAGATCGCCGTCGCTCGACGCCGCGACGCCAGAGGTCCTCGCCAGCGCCCGCCACGTCCGGCCGATCGCTCGACGCGCGTGATCTCGTCCTAGCAGCCTTGCTGCTTCGTCGGCAAAGACAGATCGCACGCCGGATCGCGCCAGGAGGCCTTCGCCCGAGCTGCTCGCCCGATCGCTCGCGCGCCAGGAGGCCTTCAAGCGAAGCTGCTCGCCGCGCGCGCGGCCGCGTCACGCATCGCATCGTCGCACGCGCGGCGCCGCGCGCGCGCTTCGCCCAGACGTTCGCGCCGCGCGCGTCGTCCTCGCGAGCTGCTCGCCGTGTTCGCGATCGCGACGCGGCGCCCGCGCGCCGCCGCCCCAGACGCCGCGCGCGCGCGTGTCCTCCTGCCGTTGTGCGTGCAGCAGCCTGCGCGCCGGTAGCTTCTCGCTTGCGCGTGCCAGCGCAGCAGCGGCGCAGCGTGCTGCGCCGTGCTGCTGCGGCAGCCCCAAGCTCGTGTCGTCGCGCGCGTGAGTTCCCTTTGAGCCGAGCTTGCTGTTTCTATTGTTGTTTAGATATTTTAGATGCCGATTATTGTTGGTTTGCTAGGTTCCCGCCGCTAGCTCGGGATTGTTCCGCACTTAGGATTTGTGTGTAGAAGTCTTCCACCAAGGTAAGGATTTCTTAAGGGGGTTGTGTGGACTCTGCGGTATATTTGTGATTGTTGTTTTGTATGCTGTGTATGATTACTAGCATGTTTAGCCCTAGGTGCTCTGCTCAATTCTCGATCGCATGAACTCTTGTATTGTTTCTCATGTTAGCCCATGCTAGGTTGTCCTATTCTAGCATGTTCGATATCATTCTTGCTTCGTAGTATCATGCTAGGTTCCTTGTATCTCATTGAGCACGTATTGGATCGCATTGATTGAATTGTTATTATTATTATTGTTAAGGTTTAGAATTCGGTAGATAGCATCATCCGGGCCCGATGCATAAAGTATCTTGCATCTATGGCAAGGACGTTCGAGACGCTTCTCCGTCCTTGGACCCCGTGAGGGATTAGCTATCCCAACCGGTAGGCCCCCGCAATCTTGGGTGAGGGTGGCGGTGTTAAATGCCCCAACGGTCGGGATGATGACTTGGCATTGCCTCGTCCCCGGCGATCGGCACGTCCTCGGCGTGTTCGGCCGTAGCCCTTGATTGCCACTGTTAGGGCAAGGACCGCTCGGTGTAAGCCTACCACGACCGGTTCCTTAGCCTCGGTGCGGTGGTTCAGGTGACATAGTTCACGTGTCCGAGTCTCACACCCTATGTCGGTGACACCGATCCGGAGATTTAGTTAGGCATGGTGGATGAACCGGGCGACTTGCCACTAGACCCGGCACCCCGAGTTTGCAGTAGCATGCGGTGCGCGCTACGCTCATTACTGGCGCACGATCGAGAGCTCCTCGGGATCTTGAGCAGTGCACCTTTCAGATCGGCGAGAGTCAGCCGAGGCCGGGACTTGTTCGTATGATAGCGTTTAGTGTGTTGTGGTATTTTCGGACTAAGACCACGAGATGGCATCCGAGGTCCAAGTGTGGACTTAGCTATGTGCTCCGCTCGTGTTTGTACTCATAGCTTTGCATACATTCTTCTAGATGATCATGTATATCGTATTGTACCCCGGTTGGGGATTCTTACTGGGTAATTCGTTACTCACCCTTATTCGTGGTTTTCCACGTGTAATCAAAGCGGGAGACAGGATGGGTGAAGGGAAGCTGTGATCATGGAATCCTGCTTTGTCATCTCGATTATTTTATTTTATTTATCATGACTCTTGACTTTTGTTATTTCCCGAATGCATGTAGACGGGCACAGAGCCCCAGGATGTTTTCTTACGTTTTATGGATTCCAAGCATATTTGTACTTGTGGATTGTTTTAATGGTTTAAATAAATCTCGATCGAGTATGCTTTTAGAAATGTATGTTTTGGTTGTTGAATGTTTCATTTTTACTTGGGATCCGAAATGTGTTTTTCATAATGTCTTTTACTTTCACTACATGCATTGGGGTAAAGGCCCATTTAGAGCCCCTTTTGGGTCGGGTCTTTACAGGAGTCCCGGGCACAGATAGCCCAGCTGGTAGAGTTTGTTTCAGCATTTTCCCCCCAGTAGCTCTTGTAGTCCCGGAGGTTCCCGGGAGGGCATGATCAGCAGGTTTATGCAGTCGAGTTTGTTGGCGTTGATGAAGCCGCCCAGTTTGGCAAGTGGATGCCTGTAGAGCTCGTTGTTTGAGAAAGTCCTACCGCTAGTAGTAAAGCGATTGGCTGAGTTTGAGTTTAGCATCCGTGTGTTGGGATGCCCTGCTGTTCAGAGGCCGAGATGTGCCGTTCCTGTGCTGTTTGGTACTGCAGTTGATGGTGGTAGTCCCTTGAGAGAGGTGGACTAGCTGAGTCTCTGAAGAACCCGACCCAAAACATGGTCCTAAACCTGGGTTCTCACTCAGCATGCAAGTTAAATATGATAACAAGCGGTTTAGAGCTCATATTTAAAAACCTTTCAAAACATATGAGAAGGGGGAGCCCTTAAAACATAACCAACAATTTTCATTTAAAACAATCCAACAAAGTAAAACAACCTGGCCAGTGTTTAATAAAATGTACAATACAATTTAAGCAACGTTTTAAACAATGTTCCCCTAGGACTCCTGTCCATCTACATGCTGAATAAACAATGCAATAATAAAAGACAGAGTGCTTGGCGGTTCCCCATGATCAATCAACTCCCTCCGCTAGCCCTCCCGGTGTTGTCCCAAGTTACCCGAAAGATAAATAAGGGTGAGTATAAACATACTCAAGAAGAATCCCCAACCGGGTACAATACGATACATCAGTCATCTAGCACCTCAACATGCAAGCAAACGACTATCAACACAGATCATAACTCAACGAGCTCATAAAACAAGATTCGGAAACATCTAAGTCTCTTACTTCCGGAATCATCGGAAGTCTCCTACTTCCGGCCTAATGATTGGTTCTCATAACCAATCCCGGGACATCTCGAGGGTCTTTCTCCCTCGGCCAATTGATCACTCAAAAACCGATCCCAAGATGTCCGACACCCTCAAGGGTCTTTCTCCCTCGACCAATTGATTTGCTCAAAAGCCAATCCCAATGGGTGTCCTCAAGGGCCTCCTTGCCCTCACTAACAATCTGGACTATCGGAGAGTACCCAAAGTCGGCTCTAAACGGGAAGGCGGTGTACTCACGAACATTAGCCCGGGAGCTATCCGAACCGGCGACTAACGCGTGCAGGCGCGCACACCGCATGCTCATCCGCAACCGGCGTAAATGCGGGGCCTAAGGGCAAACTACGCGGTCGTACGCATGCCTAAAGACTCGGAAACGGTGTCACCGAACACGTAGTGCGAGGCCCTCAAGACTCATCATCTGCGGCTGTACCACCACTCACCGACTAAGCTAAGAACCGCCAAGGCGGGCTTGCACCGTTGGCGTGGTTCCGCTCTAGCAGCGAGCTACAAACTAGGCTTATGCCGATGTGGTAGCTACATCCACATCGGCCGCCGGGGAAGCAATGTACGTTATGCTTCGCTCTACTCCCGACCGGTGGGGACAAAGTACGTTATGTCCGCTCTCACCTCGGATGATGACAAACCCTACTACGCTAGCTAAGAATATCGAGTAAATCAATGATTCTGGCTAGCAAGCAATGACCGACATCAATCACGTTTACCTAGCATGATACTACAACTTAAACGAGGAATCACAAGCATGCTTTGGAAGAACAAACCTAGCATGGCACTAACATGTAAAATCAACAAACATGCTAGCAAGAGATCAAACAAAGTTGCCTATCACTATCATGCTCATAACAATCAAGCAAACATACAAGGCACAATCGAGATATATCGCAGGTCCACACAACCACGGTAAGAAATCCTTACAGGACAAGCGTAAAATAATCACAAATCAACCAAGCAATCCTCGAGCCTCTAATCGAACCCAAACAACCTAAACATAAAATAAAGCGACCCAAATCAAATACATAAAACAGCCCAAATAAATCCCTAAACAAAGCAAGACCAACAAATCGGGGCCCAACGAAGAAAAGACTGGAAATACCATCCGAGAAGCCACAAGGCTCGGGCCAACCAAAGACACAACAGTGTGCCGGGCGCAGAAGAGCACTGGCTGGGCGCTGGGCACTAGGGCGCAGGCGGGCGGCGCGCTGGCGCAGTAACGGCGCCGCTGGGCGAGGCAAGGCGCACGGGCGCGCTCGAGCTCGGCTGGCGACGACGACACGCGCGCTTGCTTGAGAGGACGACGCACGGCGCGCGCGCGAGGCGAGGCGACGCGACGCGACGGGCTCGGGGCGCTCGGGAAGGCACGACGACCTCTGTGGGCGAAGCGACTTCGGCGGCGGCCAGGGCTCGGGCGACTCGACACGGACCTGGGCGACACGAAGACGGCCTGGGCGATGCCGATCTGGGCTCGGCGCGAACTGGGCGACACGGAGACGGCCTGGGCGACACGAAGACGGCCTGGCCGATGCCGATCTGGGCTCGGCGTGAACTGGGCGACACGGAGACGGCCTGGGCGATGCAAATCTGGGCTCGGCGCGACTAGGGCGAGGGCGATGCGATCGGGCGCTGGGGTGGCTCGGCACGGCGCGGGCATGGGCGAGCTGGGCGGCCTGGAGCGAGGGCGTGGCTCGGCTGGACATGGTGCGACTAGGGCTGGGCATGGTGTAAGAACCCGACCCAAAACATGGTCCTAAACCTGGGATCTTACTCAGCATGCAAGTTAAATATGATAACAAGCGGTTTAGAGCTTATATTTAAAAACCTGTCAAAACATATGAGAAGGGGGAGCCCTTAAAACATAACCAACAATTTTCATTTTAAACCATCCAACAAAGTAAAACAACCTGGCCAGTGTTTACTAAAATGTACAATACAATTTAAGCAACGTTTTAAACAATGTTCCCCTAGGACTCCTGTCCATCTACATGTTGAATAAACAATGCAATAATAAAAGACAGAGTGCCGGCGGTTCCCCATGATCAATCAGCTCCCTCCGCTAGCCCTCTTGGTGTTGTCCCAAGTTACCTGAAAGATAAATAAGGGTGAGTATAAACATACTCAAGAAGAATCCCCAACGGGGTACAATACGATACATCAGTCATCTAGCACCTCAATATGCAAGCAAACAGCTATCAACACAGATCATAACTCAACGAGCTCATAAAACAAGATCTGGAAACATCGGAAGTCTCTTACTTCCGGAATCATCGGAAGTCTCCTACTTCCGGCCTAATGATTGGTTCTCATAACCAATCCCGGGACATCTCCGAGGGTCTTTCTCCCTCGGCCAATTGATCACTCAAAACCGATCCCAAGATGTCCGACACCCTCGAGGGTCTTTCTCCTCGACCAATTGATTAGCTCAAAAGCCAATCCGAATGGGTGTCCTCAAGGGCCTCTTACCCTCGCTAACAACTGGACTATCGGAGAGTACCATGATCCGCTCTAAATGGAAGGAACAGTGTACTCACGAACATTAGCCCGGGAGCTCTCCGAACCGGCTACTAACGCTGTGTGCAGCGCGCGACACCGCATGCTCTTCTCGCAACCGGCGTAAATGCGGGGCCTAACGGCAAACTACGCGGGCGTGCACGCATGCCTAAGACTCGGAAGCGGTGTCACCGAACACAGAGGTGCGAGGCCTCGGCACTCATCTGTGCACTGTACCACCGACACGAGCTAAGAACCGCCAAGGCAGCTTGCACCGCTGGCGTGGTTCCGCTCTAGCAGCAACAAACCAGGCTTATGCCGATGTGGTAGCTACATCCACATCGGGTGCCGGGGAAGCAATGTACGTTATGCTTCGCTCTACTCCCGACCGGTGGGGACAAAGCACGTCATGTCCGCTCTCGGCCTCCGGATGATGACAAACCCTACTACTCTATCCAAGAATACCGAGTAAATCAATGATTCTGGCTAGCAAGCAATGACCGACATCAATCACGTTTACCTAGCATGATACTACAACTTAAACAGAATCACAAGCATCTTTGGAAGAACAAACCTAGCATGGCACTAACATGTAAAATCAACAAACATGCTAGCAAGAGATCAAACAAAGTCGCCTATCACTATCATGCTCATAACAATCAAGCAAACATACAAGGCACAATCGAGACATATCGCAGGTCCACACAACCACGGTAAGAAATCCTTACGGGACAAGCAGAAAATAATCACAAATCAACCAAGCAATCCTCGAGCCTCTAATCGAACCCAAACAACCTAAACATAAAATAAAGCAGCCCAAATCAAATACATAAAACAGCCCAAATAAATCCCTAAACAAAGCAAACCAACACATCGGGCCCAACGAAGAAAAGACTCGAGAAATACCATCCGAGAAGCCACAAGGCTCGGGCCAACCAAAGACACACAGCAGTGGGTGGGCGCAGAAGAGTACTGGCCGGGCGCTGGGCAGTGCGCTGGGCACCGGGCGCAGGGCAGGCGAGGCGCCGGCGCAGCGCGCGGCACGCTGGGCGAGGCAAGGGCGCACGGGCGCGGCTCGAGCTCGGCTGGCGGCGACGACGGCGCGGCTTGGCAGAGGACGGCGCGACGGGCGCTGCTAAGGCGAGGCGGCGACGCGGCGACGGGCTTGGAGGCGCTCGGGAAGGCACGACGACCCTGCTGGGGGCGAGCGACTTCGGTGCGCTGTGGCTCGGGCGACTCGACACGAGACGGCTCGGGCGATGCCGATCTGGGCTCGGCGCGACCAAGGCGACACGAAGATGGCCTGGGCGATGCGATCGGGTGTTGGGGTGGCTCGCACGCGCGCGCATGGGTGAGCTGGGCGGCTCGAGCGAGGGCGCGACTAGGGCCGGACGATGCAACGATCCGGGCGCACTGGCCGGGCGATGCATGCGTCCGTGCGGCGTGGTCGGGCAGGGCTGGCTGCGCCGGGTGAGCGGCCGGTGCGATGCGCCAGGTGGTGGTGCGGCTAGGGCATGGCTGGGTGACTAGGGTTGGGTCTTCTTGGTGAGGTCGGCTAGAGAGAGAGAGAGAGAGAGAGAGAGAGAGAGAGAGATTGCAAAACAAGGGGAAAGGGACTTTCTTGATTTTTCTTCCTTTTTCCTAATTTAAACAAGTCTTAAAGTCCTTAAATCCCAACCCCGGCTTCCTCCTTCGAGACCCGGCTGAAGCAACCTTTTCCAAACAATAACTCTCACTTAAACAAACTCCCAAATCATCTCTAAGGGCCTGGGCTCGAATCCCAAAGGAAACACCCAAACAACGATCACTTTGCCCAAAACCCAAATCACAACCGAACTCCCAAACGAATACCCCAAACATCTCGGGACTCGCAGCCACCAACATACAAGCCTCAACAAAAGCGGGAGCGCCTCAAGCCCCGAAAATCCACAAATCCCGCCCCGGGAGCAAAAGACCAAAATACCCCTAAGGGTCAAAAGCAGACTCTAACGGCCCAACCGAACCACGAATCTCAGCAGGAAGCACCTCGAGAACTGGAATAGAAAATCGGGCCGTTACACATGGTGCGGCTAGAAGGGTGGACATGGGCGACCAAAGGGTTTGCTCCGGGAGGAGAGAGAAAGGAGGAGAAAAAGGAATTTTGGGGATTTTGGAAAATAAAAGGGAAAAATAAAAGGAAAAAGGGAATTAAAGGAAAAATGGGATTTTATCCTCCTTTCCATCCTTAACCAATTTTCTTTCCAAATTTAAATAAGTCTTAAAGTCCTTAAATCCCATTTCCGCTTCCTCCTTCGAGACCCGATCAAGCAACCTTTTCCAAACAATAACTCTCACTTAAAACAAACTCCCAAATCATCTCTAAGGGCACAGGCTCGAATCCCAAAGGAAACACCCAAACAACGATCACTTTGCCCAAAACCCAAATCACAACCGAACTCCCAAACGAATACCCCAAACATCTCGGACTCGCATGACCACCAACATACAAGCCTCAACAAAGGCAGGAGCTGCCTCGAAGCCCCGAAAATCCACAAATCTCGCCGGGAGCAAAAGACCAAAATACCCCTAAGGGTCAAAACAGCTCTAACGACTCCAACCGAACCATCGAATCTGAACCTAAGCTCCTCGAGAGCGGGATAGAAAATCGGGCGTTACAATACTCCCTCCTTTTAAGACTTTCGTCCTCGAAAGTCCTAAAACGAAACAACTCTATGAATACTCCACCGATTCTTAGCCAATCGAACTTCTCGGCTAAAACAACACTAGCCCTTCTCTCGATAACCAAACCCTCTTGGGTTCTCAAAGGCTCAAAGCCACAATGCTCACCGATGCGCCACATACTATCTCAACAAAGAGACGAGGAACACAAAACTTGCAATCTCTTTGTCAAAGACGGGGCAAAGCTAACCACCGCTCCAATCCGCTCAAGGATCTCAAAAGCCCTACAAACTTGGGGCTCACCAGTAAAGACCCGACCCAAAAGGGGCTCTAAATGGGCCTTTACCCCAATGCATGTAGTGAAAATAAAAGACATTAAGAAAAATACATTTGGATTCCAAGTAAAAAAGCAGAAACATTCAACAACCAAAACATACATTTCTAAAAGCACACTCTGATCGAGATTTATTTAAACCATTAAAACAATCCACAAGTACCAATATCTTTGGAATCCATAAAACGTAAGAAAACATCCCGGGGCTCTGTGCCCGTCTACATGCATTCAGGGAAATAATAAGAAGTGAAGAGTCATGATAATTAAAATAAATAATCGAGATGACAAAGAGGTTCCATGATCATAGCTCCTCCTTCACCATCCTGTCTCCCGCCTTGATTACCCGTGGAAAACCACAGAATAAGGGTGAGTAACGAATTACCCAGTAAGAATCCCCAACCGGGTACAATACGATATACATGATCATCTAGAAGAATGTATGCAAGCTATGAGTACAAACACGAGCGGAGCACATAGCTAAGTCCACACTTGGACCTCGGATGCCATCTCGTGGTCTTAGTCCGGAAAAACCACAACACACTAAACGCACTATACGGGAACAAGTCCCGGCCACCGCTTCTCATCGCCGATACGAAAGGTGCATCGCTCAAGATCCCGAGGAGCTCTCCGCCGGCGTCTGTAATGAGCGTAAGCTCGCACCGCATGCTACCGCAAACTCGGGGTGCGGGTCTAGTGGCAAGCCGCCGTGTTCGGGCCACCATGCCTAACTAAATCCGGATCGGTGTCACCGACATAGGGTGTGAGACACGACACGTGAACTATGTCACTGTACCACCGCACCGAGGCTAAGGAACCGGTCGTGGTAGGCTTACACCAGAAGCGGTCCTTGCCCTAACAGTGGCAATCAAGGGCTACGGCCGAACACGCCGAGGACGTGTCGATCGCCGGGACGAGGCAATGCCAAGTCATCATCCCGACCGCTGGGGCATTTAACGATACCGCCACCCTCACCCAAGATTGCGGGGGCCTACCGGTTGGGATAGCTAATCCCTCACGGGTCCAAGGACGGAGAAGCTGTCTCGAACGTCCTTGCCATAGATGCAAGATACTTTATGCATCGGCCCGGATGATTCTATCTACCTCAATTCTAAACCTTAACAATAATAACGATTCAATCAATGCGGTCCAATACGTGCTCATCGGATACAAAGAACCTAGCATGATACTACGAAGCAAGAACAGATATCGAACATGCTAGAATAGAACAACCTAGCATGGGCTAACATGAGAAACAATACAAGAGTTCATGCCATCAGAATTGAAACAGAGCACCTAGGCTAAACATGCTAGTAAACATACACAGCATACAAAACAACAATCACAAATATACCGCTAGAGTCCACACAACCTCGGTAAGAAATCCTTACCTTGGTTGGAAGACTTTTACACACAAATCCTAAGTCTGCGGAACAATCCCGAGCTAGCGAGCGGGAACCTAGCAAACCAACAATAATCAAGATCTAAAATATCTAAACAACAATAGAACAACAAGCTCGGCTCGGGGAACTCACGCGCGCGCGACGACACGAGCTTGGGGTCAGCCGCAAGCCGCTCGGCAAGGTCGGGCGCTGGGCTGCTGCGCTACCGCACGGCAGTGGACACGCTACCTGGTTGCGCTACGGCACGGTGACGGACACGCTACTGCTGCGCTACCGGCACGGCAGCGACAGGACACGCGCGCGAAGCGAGCGCGGCGCTGGCGCTGGCGCGCGGCGTCGCGCGCGCGAAGCGCGCGCGGCGCGAGCGCTCGAGCGAAAAGGCGCGCGGGCGCCGGCGCGCGCGGCGCGGACACGGCGAGCAACTCGGCAGGACGCGCGCGCGGGCGAACGTCGAGCGAGCGGCGCGCGGGCGAGCTTCGGCAAGCGGACACGGCGAGGGCGCGGCGAGCGATCGGTGGACGCGCTTGGCGCTGGCGAGGACCTCTGGCGTCGCGAAGCGATCGGGCGATCTGCTGGCTGGGCGAACGGCGAGGGGCTGGGACCCAGTGCAGGCGTGCGACAGGCTGGTTCGACCGATCCGGGCGTGGTGAGCCGGGCCGGGATGATGGTCGCTCCTCCTACCTGGCCGCACAACACACACACACACACAACCCTTTTTCTTACATTCGCCAACAAACACCCAAATGAGAAGATGAAGAAGACGAAGACTTACCGGAATGATGATGATCGAACCCAAGGAGAGGCAAGGATGAAGAACTCGGCAAGGCTATGGAGATGGAGAGCTTGGGCGGCCAAGAGGTGCTTTTGGAGAATAAGATGGAATAACCTAATTCTATTTCATTTAACCAAATGCACCAAAACTCCAAACTCCAAGGTTAACTAAGATGTGATGCAGAAAGAGCAACAAGAGCACCTAATGGCTCAATTGGCACACCTCTCTACAAGCTTCCCAGAGACCCCGGTTCAAAACCCTTTGCAAAGACAATTTCCTTTATTTTTACTTTTGCAACAAACCTTGCTCAAACCAAACCACAAACCCTCCAAAAACCTACAAAACCATCCAATAATTTTAGTAGTGGAAAAGACACAAACGACCATGACGGCCCGACCAAATTACCAAATTACCCCTAGGGCATATACGGAAGACCGGGAAGAAAAAACACGGTCGTTACACCCAAAACCCCGCTAAACCAACACGGAACACCTCTCAACGGTGTTACTCTCAAAGAAATGGCAGCCGGGCACAAGCTCCAAAACTCAACGCCACGCGACCGGCGTAACTTCTCTGAATGCCCACAATCGATAACAAATCGCCTCAACACAACGCCAAGTCGGCCAAACAATGAACCTCTCGTGTTCCGAAACCAAACGGCCTACTCTTTCTTCACAAGAGACCAAATAACCACAAGGCTTGCCTAAAGCCTTAACGAAAAACAATCGAACCACCAATGGCGATTGATCCAAAAGGCAAACTTTTCCCACTAGCACAAGCTGAAATCTCAGCTACGGCCAACCCTAAATGGCCAAAAAACCGTGCATTGTGCTCCACTCGGCCAAGCCAACAACTGGAGCCTCACAACGGCCGAACACAAACTTTTCCATGCAACCTTCTAGCAATCGGCCAAAAGAACATTGCCGTGCAAGGAAACACCCAACATTCCTCTCATGGAAAATCTCAGAAGAAGGACCAAACCCTCACGGGGCTACCAAAGAACACACAACAGCTTGAGGAAAAATGCCCAAAGGCTAACCAACCAATGCCACGGCACCTCTGTGCCAACACACTCAATCGAGGCTCGGCTATTCGCCAATCGCGAAAGCTCAACAACTAGAAATAAAGCCCGAGAAGGCCTTGCTCAACAGAAACTCAACTCAAGCTCAACTCTTAAATCTGGCCGCCACCGCTCTTAATGGGACAAACAACTTTTCGCTTGCTAACAACACAATGCAGTGGACCCTCTCATTGGGCTAACCACTCGCGCTTACTCGATCAACTACACAACTCGGGAGCTATGCCGACTCCTCAACGGAACGATTTCCCAGCCAAGCAAAACTCTAAAGGGCGAACATCACACACGCCACGACTTGCTCAAACCCAAGGGCAACATCAACCAACTCTCTTGGAAGCAACACCCAAGGGAAACTCAACCGATTGGACCACCAATCCGTAACTAGCCGAACTTACTCAACTACCGAGGGAGGAATCAACTCCCAAAACAACCAGAATAGGAACAAATCCTCGTGGCAACGCCCTCGGCTCTAATCGAGCAAGCTCTTGAAACATCAAGAGAACCAAATCTTGGTCAACACCAAGCACCAACTAGCCTCCAAAACCAAACAAGCACTAGCTTGCTAGATCGCCAAATCTGCAAGCAACTCACCCAAGGAACACCGCTGGGTCTAATCGAGCTCGAGAGGCTCTCAACAACTAGAGATCCTCGATCACCCTCCGACACACACACGGTCGACAACGATCTAACAAACAACCGCCACGCGGGCACAACCTCTCCAAAGATCTCAACTACGCCGCCAACTCCAACTTGGAAACCAAGGGAACCGGAACGCCACAGGAGGCGTCATCCTCCTACTCAAAGCAACAACCTCAACATACCTTCGCTCAAGGTAAGGATCCGAACAGACTTTCTTAGCCAAAACGATCGTAAAGCAGTAGCGCTTGCCACTACATCGCTCTTGTTCGGTTCCAATCAAGTCTAACTGTGGCAAGGACCAACTAGCAAAACTTGCTTAACCAACGGCCCAAGAACGAGCACGGCATCCTTACGGCCAAGGCTAGGGCACTTGCCAAGAACTAAAGCCTTGACACCTCAAGGATCGAGCACTGGGTCCTCAACACGAACCTCTCGTGGTTTTCCAAACATAAACCACTTTAACGAGCTACGCAAAAGTGCGGGGGGTGTACGGCTCCAACTTGATCCCTTAAGATCCAAAGCCAACAAGGGCTCTCACACAGTGGCAACTTTTGCCTCCAAACAGAGCCACAACAAACAAGGGAGCAACAAGAGTTCAAACCCACTCGGGGCCAACTCACCACGAAAAGCCACATTGGCCAACTTACTCTTACAAGCGCAAAACCACACCAAGCTAACATTCCTCAAAACAATGTGCTCACTAAACGCGCTCCGATCAGCCATCCAACTCATGGCTCTAACATGGATCAACCACGCATCCACGATGCCAACACTAACCATACTAGGGAAACTCAAAGGGTAGCCAAATCATGCTACCATCAAGCCGCTCACAAAGCTCACAACACAGCGCGAGAACTCGAACGCGCGCTAGCTCTTAATGACCTATAGCATCCTTTACACCCAACTCTCGAGATCCCGAACAGCTCCTACTTTCCTCGAAAACCTCAAACTTGTAGTCCTCCGACTACCACCGAGCTAGATCTCTTAAGCAACCCAAACAGTGCAACCTCGGAAAAGGGTACAAGACAAGCGGGGATGCTATACTGGGCAGCCATGGAACCACTGCACCAAAAGTGCCAAGCGGCCCGAAACTAGGCGCCCTCTCAAAGCTTGGTGCCAACAGCACTACATCCTTTACAACACAAATCAGCCTCAAACGAGCTTTATGCCCCTCTCGAGAATAGGGAAAGTCACTCCAAGTGACGGGGCAATGGAACTCAAAGACATGAGTCCAAACACTCGAGAGCGACCTAATCTCTCGGCATCTCGACCAACAGACTTGCCACACACGGCCTACTCCCGCATCCCACTCGATGCTTAACAAAAGCTCAAAGCCAACTCCTCGGGTGGCAACAACTAGTTCCCACATCGGGAACATCCAAATAAAAGAGTGTTCCACTCTACTAGCCCGCCGAAATCCACAGATGGATAAAACCCGGCAAGCAAACTCCACACTACACCTCAGCTACGAGGGTACAAAGAGAACTGGCCGCAAAAAAACAACAAATGGCTTGCAAGGGGGGCACAGATGTCTCTACATCCGCCTCAAGCCACTAACACGGCAACTTGCCAATCAATCGGGCGATCGGTGGAGACTCGCTAGTCCCCTCTCAAGGGACTACCACCACCAACCATCGCACCAAACAAAGACGGAGCGGTACACCTTGGCCTCTCGAGCAAGCAGGACATCCCAACACACGGATGCTAAACTCAAACTCGCCAACCGCTTTACTACTAGCAAAGAGGACTTTCTAATACATCAAGCTCTACAGTGCATCCACTTGACAAATCGGGCGGCTCCATCAACGCCAACAAACTCAATCGCATAAACTGCTGATCAAGCCCTCCTCGGGAACCTCCGGCTACGAGAGCTACTCGGGGAAAATGCTGAAACAAACTCGTCGGTGGGCTATCTATGCCCGGACTCCTCGCCTACGCGCTACAAATCGCGCTGGTCTTTGCTCTCGATAGCTAAAGACTCGCCATCAAATCTCACATGGCTGGAGCACACTCGCTCAACGAGTCAAACTCGAGGCGAGCTAGCCTCTACCCCCTCCTCTAGGCAACTTAATCGCCAGGCCAACTTTTGCCTACGGGCCTAACAACCCCCGGGACGCGCCTCAACATCAACAAGATCGGTCCAACTCCTCGGCCGACATGCCAAGCGCCCCGCTCCTCTCGAGTGCAATCAACATATCGGGCGACCGCACAAGGCACCTCCACCCTCTCACTAGGGGAGAAACCAACAACTAGGCCACAAACGGCCTATGGGAGTCTAATCTCGCCTCTCTCCGAGTGCAATCGACACATCATGGCGACCGCACAAAGCACAAATTTGGCCCACACTGGGGCTCTCACCGCTCAACAAATCGCTGCAGATCGCTGGAAGTTGGCATGATGGCTCTCTAAGCCCAAACCAACAACGAGTCGTAACTCGCTCGTCTCCGCTCCACAACTCTACACATGCATAAAAGCTAGAAGAAAAGTATTGTAAATTCTTACCCTTAACTTAATTGAACTCGGACAAACCAAGCGGCCGTGGAGGCCTTGATGATCATGGGAACAACAACCTACAAAGCAAAGTTAGTCTACGAATCTATGACTGCGTGCTCGATACCAATGTAAGAACCCGACCCAAAACATGGTCCTAAACTCGGGATCTTACTCAAGATGCAAGTTAAATATGATAACAAGCGGTTTAGAGCTTATATTTAAAAAAACTCAAAACATATGAGAAGGGGGAGCCCTTAAAACATAACCAACAATTTTCATTTTAAACCATCCAACAAAGTAAAACAACTCGGCAAGTGTTTAATAAAATGTACAATACAATTTAAGCAACGTTTTAAACAATGTTCCCCTAGGACTCTGCCCATCTACATGTTGAATAAACAATGCAATAATAAAAGACAGAGTGCCGGCGGTTCCCCATGATCAATCAGCTCCTCCGCTAGCCCTCTTGGTGTTGTCCCAAGTTACCGAAAGATAAATAAGGGTGAGTATAAACATACTCAGTGAAGAATCCCCAACCGGGTACAATACGATACATCAGTCATCTAGCACCTCAATATGCAAGCAAACGACTTTCAACACAGATCATAACTCAACGAGCTCATAAAACAAGATTCGGAAACATCGGAAGTCTCTTACTTAGGAATCATCGGAAGTCTCCTACTTCGGCCTAATGATTGGTTCTCATAACCAATCCCGGGACATCTCCGAGGGTCTTTCTCCTCGGCCAATTGATCACTCAAAACCGATCCCAAGATGTCCGACACCCTCGAGGGTCTTTCTCCTCGACCAATTGATTAGCTCAAAAGCCAATCCCAATGGGTGTCCTCAAGGGCCTCTTACCCTCGCTAACAATTTGGACTATCGGAGAGTACCCATGATCGCTCTAAATCGAAGGAACGGTGTACTCACGAACATTAGCCCGGGAGCTCCGAGGCACCGGCTACTAACGCTGCTTGCGCGCACACCGCATGCTCTTCTTCTCGCAACCGCATAAATGCGGGGCCTAAGGGCAAACCACGCGGGCCAAGTACGCATGCCTAAGACTCGGAAACGGTGTCACCGAACACGATGAGTGCGAGGCCCTCGGCACTCATCTGCGGCACTGTATTTCACCGACTGGCTAAGAACCGCCAAGGCAGCTTGCACCGCTGGCGTGGTTCCGCTCTAGCAGCTACAAACTAGGCTTATGCCGATGTGGTAGCTACATCCACATCGCCGCCGGGGAAGCAATGTACGTTATGCTTCGCTCTACTCCCGACCGGTGGGGACAAAGTACGTCATGTCCGCTCTCGGCCCGGATGATGACAAACCCTACTACTCTATCCAAGAATACCGAGTAAATCAATGATTCCTGGCTAGCAAGCAATGACCGACATCAATCACGTTTACCTAGCATGATACTACAACTTAAACAGAATCACAAGCATGCTTTGGAAGAACAAACCTAGCATGGCACTAACATGTAAAATCAACAAACATGCTAGCAAGAGATCAAACAAAGCCGCCTATCACTATCATGCTCATAACAATCGGCAAACATACAAGGCACAATCGAGACATATCGCAGGTCCACACAACCACGGTAAGAAATCCTTACAGGACAAGCGAGAAAATAATCACAAATCAACCAAGCAATCCTCGAGCCTCTAATCGAACCCAAACAACCTAAACATAAAATAAAGCGGCCCAAATCAAATACATAAAACAGCCCAAATAAATCCCTAAACAAAGAAAGCCAACACATCGGGGCCCAACGAAGAAAAGACTCGGGAAATACCATCCGAGAAGCCACAAGGCTCGGGCCAACCAACACACACAGCAGTGTGCCGGGCGCAGAAGAGCACTGGCCGGGCGGCTGGGCACAGCGCTGGGCATCGGGCGCAGGCGGCGGGAGCGCTGGCGCGCGCGCTTGGCACGCTGGGCGAGGCAAGCAGGCGCACGGCGCGGCTCGAGCTCGGATGGGCGGCGACGCGACGCGCGCTTGGCAGAGGAGAGGCGCGGCGCGCAAGCGCGAGGCGACGCGAAGCGACGGGCTTGGAGGCGCCGGGAAGGCACGAAGACCTACTGAGGCGAGCGACTCGGCGCGGCGTGGCTCGGGCGACTCGACACGAGACGGCTCGGGCGATGCCGACCGGGCTCGGAGCGACCAAGGCGACACGAAGATGGCCTGGGCGATGCGATCGAGTGTTGGGGTGGCTCGGCACGGCGCGGCATGGGTGAGCTGGGCGGCCTGGAGCGAGGGCGCGACTAGGGCTGGACGATGCAACGATCCTGGCGCACTGGCCGGGCGATGCAGGCGCGTGCCGTGCGGCGCGTTGGGCGGGGCTATCTTTGGGGTGGCTGGCTCGATGCGGCCAGGAGTGGTGCGGCTAGGGCATGGGCGGGTGGCTAGGGTTGGGTCTTCTGAGGTGGTCTAGAGAGAGAGAGAGAGAGAGAGAGAGAGAGAGAGAGAGAGAGAGATTGCAAAACAAGGGGAAAGGGACTTTCTTGATTTTTCTTCCTTTTTTCCTAATTTAAACAAGTCTTAAAGTCCTTAAATCCCAATTCCCGGCTTCCTCCTTCGAGACCCGGCTGAAGCAACCTTTTCCAAACAATAACTCTCACTTAAACAAACTCCCAAATCATCTCTAAGGGCCTGGGCTCGAATCCCAAAGGAAACACCCAAACAACGATCACTTTGCCCAAAACCCAAATCACAACCGAACTCCCAAACGAATACCCCAAACATCTCGGGACTCGCAGCCACCAACATACAAGCCTCAACAAAGCGGGGAGCTGCCTCGAAGCCCCGAAAATCCACAAATCCCGCCCGGGAGCAAAAGACCAAAATACCCCTAAGGGTCAAAACAGCTCTAACGGCCCAACCGAACCACTGAATCTGAACCGGAAGCAACTCGAGAACTGGAATAGAAAACTGGGCCGTTACACATGGTGCGGCTAGGGCTGGACATGGGCGACCAAGGGGCTGCTCGGGCTGGTGGAGAGAGAAAGGGAGAGAAAAAGGAATTTTGGGGATTTTGGAAAATAAAAGGGAAAAATAAAAGGAAAAAGGGAATTAAAAGGAAAAATGGGATTTTATCCTCCTTTCCATCCTTAACCAATTTTCTTTCCAAATTTAAATAAGTCTTAAAGTCCTTAAATCCCATTTCCCGGCTTCCTCCTTCGAGACCCGACTGAAGCAACCTTTTCCAAACAATAACTCTCACTTAAAACAAACTCCCAAATCATCTCTAAGGGCCTGGGCTCGAATCCCAAAGGAAACACCCAAACAACGATCACTTTGCCCAAAACCCAAATCACAACCGAACTCCCAAACGAATACCCCAAACATCTCGGGACTCATGACCACCAACATACAAGCCTCAACAAAAGCAGGAGAGCGCCTCAAGCCCCGAAAATCCACAAATCCGCCCGGGAGCAAAAGACCAAAATACCCTAAGGGTCAAAACAGCTCTAACGACCCAACCGAACCCATCGACCAACCTAAGCTCCTCGAGAACCGGGATAGAAAATCGGGCCGTTATAATACTCCTCCTTTTAAGACTTTCGTCCTCGAAAGTCCTAAAACGAAACAACTCTATGAATACTCCACTGATTCTTAGCCAACTGAACTTCTCGGCTAAAACAACACTAGCCCTTCTCTGATAACCAAACCCTCTTGGGTTCTCAAAGGCTCAAAGCCACAATGCTCACCAGTCTGCCACATACTATCTCAACAAAGAGACGAGGAACACAAAACTTGCATCTTTGTCAAAGACGGGGCAAAGCTAACCATCTGCTCCAATCCGCTCAAGGATCTCAAAAGCCCTACAAACTTGGGGCTCGGCCAAAACCCCGCTAAACCAACACGGAACACCTCTCAACGGTGTTACTCTCGAAAAAATCGCAGATCGGGCACAAGCTCCAAAACTCAACGCCACGCACCGGGCGTAACTTCTCTGAATGCCTACAATCGATAACAAATCGCTTTCTCAACACAACGCCAAGGTGGCCAAACAATGAACCTCTCGGGTTGAGAAACCAAACGGCCTACTCTTTCTTCACAAGAGACCAATGAACCACAAGGCTTGCCTAAAGCCTTAACGAAAAACAATCGAACCACCAATCGGCGATTGATCCAAAAGGCAAACTTTTCCCCACTAGCACAAGTGAAACTTGGCCTACGGCCAACCCTAAATGGCAAAAACCAGTGCACAGCTCCACTCGGCCAAGCCAACAACTGGAGCCTCACAACGGCCAAACACAAACTTTTCCATGCAAACCTACTAGCAAATGGCCAAAGAGAACATTGCCGTGCAAGGAAACACCCAACATTCCTCTCATGGAAAATCTCGGCAGCAAGGACCAAACCCTCACAGTGGCTACCAAAGAACTCACAACAGCTTGAGGAAAGCGGCCCAAAGGCTAACCGACCAATGCCACGGCACCTCTGTGCCAACACACTCAATCGAGGCTCACTATTCGCCAATCGCAAAGCTCAACAACAAGAAACAAAGCCCGAGAAGGGCTTGCTCACAGAAACTCAACTCAAGCTCATAACGAGCAAAGCTCGCCTCCATGCTACCACTCAACACCTAAGTCCCCACTTTGGCTACTCAAGGACTTCCTCCTTTTAGCTCAGCCTAACTCATCTTGCGACTAGAAACTCCACACTCGAAACATTGCAAGGAAAACGAATCGATGAGGCTATCTCCAAAGATAATACTCGAGGTGGCATCCATGGTGCAACTCAACCACCAAGGAAAACTAGGGGAAAAACTTCAAACCCCAAGAACCAACAACTTACCAAAGAAAAGATCAACTCTTAAATCGGGTGCCACCGCTCTTATGGGACAAACAACTTTTCGCTTGCTAACAACACAATGCAGGACCCTTTCATTTGGGCTAACCAACTGCGCTACTCGATCAACTACACAACTCAGAGCTACGCTGACTCCTCAACGGAACGATTTCCCAGCAAGAAAAACTCAAAGGGCAGCAAACATCACACACGCCACGACTTGCTCAAACCCAAGGGCAACATCAACCAACTCTCTTGGAAGCGACACCCAAGGGAAACTCAACCGATTGGACCACCAATCCGTAACTAGCCGAACTTACTCAACCACCGAGGAGCAATCAACTCCCAAAACAACCGGACTAGGAACAAATCCTCGAGGCAACGCCCTGCGCTCGAACCGAGCAAGCTCTTGAAACATCAAGAGAACCAAATCTTGGTCAACACCAAGCACCAACTAGCCTCCAAAACCAAACAAGCACTAGCTTGCTAGATCGCCAAATCTGCAAGCAACTCACCCAAGGAACACCGCTCGGGTCTAAGCGAGCTCGAGAGGCTCTCCACAACTAGAGATCCTTTGATCACCCTCTCGACACACACACGGTCGACAACGATCTAACAAACAACCGGCTATGCGCGGGCACAACCTCTCCAAAGATCTCAACTACGCTGGCCAACTCCAACTTGGAAACCAAGGGAATCGGAAACGCCACAGGAGGCGTCATCCTCCTACTCAAAGCAACAACCTCAACATACCTTCGCCCAAGGTAAGGATCCGAACAGCTTTCTTAGCCAAAACGATCGTAAATCGCGCGGCTTGCCACTATCGCTCTTGTTCGGTTCCAATCAAGTCTAACCAGTGGCAAGGACCAACTAGCAAAACTTGCTTAACCAACGGCCCGGCAACGAGCACGGCATCCTTACATACCAAAGCTAGGGCACTTGCCAAGAACTAAAGCCTTGACACCTCAAAGATCGAGCACGGCTCCTCAACACGAACCTCTCGTGGTTTTCCAAACATAAACCACGAACGAGCTACGCAAAAGTGCACCGGGGTGTACTGGCTCCAACTTGATATCTTAAGATCCAAAGCCAACAAGGGCTCTCACACAGGGCAACTTTTGCCTCCAAACAGAGCCACAACAAACAAGGGAGCAACAAGAGTTCAAACCCACTGGGCCAACTCACCACGAAAAGCCACATTGGCCAACTTACTCTTACAACGCAAAACCACACCAAGCTAACATTCCTCAAAACAATGTGCTCACCAAACGCGCTCCGATCAGCCATCCAACTCATGGCTCTAACATCTGGATCAACCACGCATCCACGATGCCAACACTAACCATACTAGGGCAACTCAAAGGGTAGCCGAATCATGCTACCATCAAGGTGGCTCACAGCTCACAACACAGCGCGAGAACTCGAACGCGCGCTAGCTCTTAACAATGACCTATAACATCCTTTACACCCAACTCTCGGAGATCCCGAACAGCTCCTACTTTCCCTCGAAAACCTCAAACTTGTAGTCCTTTGACTACCACCGAGCTAGATCTCTTAAGCAACCCAAACAGAGCAACCTCAGAAAAGGGTACAAGACAAGCGGGGATGCTATACTGGGCGACCATGGAACCCACCGCACCAAAAGTGCCAACCGGCCTCAAACTAGGCCTCCTCTCAAAGCTTGGTGCCAACAGCACTACATCTATTACAACACGAATCACCTCAAACGAGCTTTATGCCCCTCTCGAGAATAGGAAAGTCACTCTCAAGTGACGGGGCAATGGAACTCAAAGACAGAGTCCAAACACTCGAAAGCAAACCTAATTGTAAGAACCCGACCCTAAATACGGTCCTAAACCTAGGTTCTCACCAAAGCATGCAAGTTAAATATTTCATCAAGCGGTTTAGTGCTCATATTTAAAACCTTTAAAAACTTTTAGAACGGGAATGCTTAAAACATAATCAACAGCTTTGTTTAAGAAAACCAACGAAGTAAAACAAGCTCTGGCAGATATATATATAAAACATTCAAAACAGTTCAAACAACTTTTAATAATGTTTCCCTAGGACTCTGTCCATCTACATTTGAACAAATATGCAAACAATAAAGACAGAGTGCGCGGCGGCTCCCATGATCAATCAGCTCCCTCCGCTAGCCGTCCGGTGTTGTCTCAAGTTACTCGTGGAAAGCCACAGAAATAAGGGTGAGTATAAACATACTCAGAAGAATCCCGACCCGTGGGTACAATACGATACTTCAATCATCTAGCACCCTAGTATACATGTAAGCAAGATTACCAACACAGATCATAGCTCAAATGAGCTTACAAGGCGAATCTGGAATCCTCGGAAGTCTCTTTCTTCCGGCCTAATGATTGGCTCTCATAACCAATCCGGGACATCTCCGAGGGTCTTTCTCCTCGGCCAATTGATCAGCTCAAAAACCGATCCCAAAGATGTCCGACACCCTCGAGGGTCTTTCTCCTCGACCATATGATCACTCAAAAGCCAATCCCAATGGGTGTCCTCAAGGGCCTCTTACCTCGCTATAAATCTAGACTATCGGAGAGTACCCAAGTCCGGCTCTAAACAGAAGGAACCGGTGTACTCACGAACATTAGCCAGGGAGCTCTCCGAACCGGCGACTAAAGCGCAGCGCGCGCACACCGCATGCTCTCTCTCGCAACCGGCGTAAATGCGGGGCCTAAGGGCAAACCACGCGGGCCGTACGCATGCATGCCTAAGACTCGAAACGGTGTCACCGAACACAGAGTGCGAGGCCCTCGGCACTCATCCGTGCGCACTGTACCACCGACACTGAAGCTAAGAACCCGCCAAGGCAGCTTGCACCGCTAAGCGTGGTTCCGCTCTAGCAGCTACAAACTAGGCTTATGCCGATGTGGTAGCTAAATCCACATCGGCGCCGGGGAAGCAATGTACGTTATGCTTCGCTCTACTCCGACCGGTGGGGACAAGGTACGTTATGTCCGCTCTCACTCTCTAGATGATGACAAATTTCTAACACACTAGCTAGAGTATAGAGTAAACGATTCTGGCTAAACATACATAATCATCATCAATCATACATAACCTAGCATGATACTACGAACTTAAAGCAGAATCTCAAGCATTTGGAAGAACAATCCTAGCATGGCACTAACATGTACAAACAAGCAAACATGCTAGCAGGAATGCAATCACAAGTCTGTCCTATCCACTAATCATGTCCATAAAAGTAAACATGCATATAAGGCACATTCAAGAAAGCATCGCGAGGTCCACACAACCACGGTAAGGAATCCTTACCGAAACGAAGCAGCGAAATAACCTTCACACTCTAATAATGACCCTCGAGCTTTAAAGCGAAACCGAGCAACCTAAGCATTTTAATAAAACAACCTAATTAAATAAACACGCCAACACCTAGGGCCCAAAGGAAAAGTCTCGGAATTACCGATCGAGAAGACACAAGGCCACGCCCCAACCCGCACGGCAAGGCGGTGTCCGTCCGTCCGCAAGCGACAAGCAGGTGCGCTGGGCCCTGGGGCGCTGCATCGGGCGCTGGCGCTGGCGCTGGCGCTGCATCTGGCGCTGGGCGCCGCTGGCGCTATCGGCGCGCTGAGCGTCTTTGGCCGGGCGCGGCAGGGGAAGGGCGCTGGCGCTGGTTGCGCGCGTTCGCGAGCAGGAGTGCGCGGCGCTGGCGGGACGCGACAGAAGCGGTACGCACGCAGACGCGGATGGTCTTTGGCGCGGGCGCGCGGCGGCGGGGGCGACGCGGCGGCGAAGAGGCGGCGACGCGCGGCGGCGCGCGCGCGCGCGTCTCGGGCGTTCAGTGCGGAACGGCGCGACGCGTCTGGGCTGGGCGAGGCAGCGCGGCTGGGCACGCCTGGGCATGGGCATGTGCTTTGCGCTCGGGCGGCGTGGTGGGCGGTGTGGCGCGACTCGTGCGCGCTGGCCGACGGCTGGGCTGCTGGTGCGCTGGTCAGGCTTGGTGGGCTCGCTGCGCCTGGTGAGCAGTGAGCGAAGGGGTGTGCTAGGGCGGCTAGGGTTTCTTGGTGAGGTCGGCTAGAGAGAGAGAGAGAGAGAGAGAGATTTTCCCAAAACAAGGGAATAGGATTTTCTTTCCTTTTCCTAATTTAAATGGGTCTAAAATCCCTTCCAAGGCTTTCTCTTGCGGGTCCCGGCTAAAGAAATTCTTTTCTTTTTAACTAAACCTTCTTTTCTAAAAACTCCAATTTCACCATTAGGGCAAGGGTTCAAATCCCAATGGGACCAATTAAATTCCAATTAATTTTGCTATCAACCGGAATGTCTCCGAACTTCTAATCAACTAACCCAAACTCCTTGGGTCTTGCAACCAACATTAATCAAGTCTCAACGAAGGCCGAAATGACCACAAGCCCCGAAAATCCTCAACCTCCGACCGGGAGCAAAATACCAAAATACCTTTAAAGGTTAAAAAGCACTCTAACGGCCCATCCGAACATCCGAATAATGACCCGAAATCACCTGGTACCCAAATAGAAAATCGGGGCGTTACAATACTCCCTCCTTTTAAGACTTTCGTCCCTCGAAAGTCCTAAGAAAAAACAACTCTAGAAAAACTCCACTGGTTCTTAACCAACCAAGCTCCTGAAAAAGACAACACAAATCCTTCTTTGAAACCGAACCTCTTGGGTTCCCAATGCTCCAAGCCCAACAGAGACAAAGTGCCGCCACGAACTATCTCAACCAAAATCGAACTAACATCGAGCCAAGAAAACATGCGATAACTAGTCGGTGAGCCACATCCTCCGACTCGCACCAACTCTCAAACGGTCTTACGACTCTAGGGCTCACTTATCCATGCTAAACCAACTTGGGCGCCTCTCTCACGGTGCTACTCTCAAGAAACTCGTGAACGGGTCACAAGCCCTAAAACTCAACGCCACGCCGGCGTAACATCTCGAATGCTCATATTTGTTATCAAACAACCTCGACCCTTCACCATGCCGACCAAACAATCGAACCTCGCTTTTAAGAAACTAAACGGCCTACTCATACTTCGCAAGTGACCGCGAACCCTACCGTAAGAACCCAATCTGGTTGCCTACAATCTTTAACGAAATCCAATTCAACCACCAACCGTGACTGATCCCTAGGCAACCTTCTCCAACTAGCATGCGCTCACAACACTAAAGCAACCATCTTACGAGAAATCGAAGCACCAAAGCCAAGGGCACTTTTCTGGTTCACCAAACGGCTACCACCACACACACTAGCTGATACTTCAGCCGGCCACCCCGAATGACGGGGTCCAAGAACGAGCTTCACTCGGCCAAACTAATAAGCGGAGCCCTTCATCGGCCGACAACAAACTTTCCAATGCAATCGATCAGCCAGCGCCTAGGTGAACATCGCCAGATAGGAAAACAAACAACATTCCTCTCACGGAAACCTCGAGCAACAAGGAATAAAACATTACGTGGCTACTAGCAACACGATAGCTGGAGGATCGAAACTCAAGGGCTTTACCACCCAATGCCACGGCACCTCTGTGCCAACTCACTCAAGCGTGGCTCGGCTAAAATGCCAAGCTGCGAATGTACAACGACTAAAGGCAAAGCCCGAGAAAGGCTTGCTCTGCAAAAACACAACCCAAGCTTATAACGAGCAAAGCTCGCCTCCAAGCCGCCATTCAACTCTTAAGCCCATCCGTGCTCCAAGGACTTCTTGCTTATAGCTTAGACCTAACTCTTCTTCCAATCCAGAAACTCCACCCACGAAACATCGCGAGGAATAAGGATAGCAACGACCACAAGCTTGCGGATCCTGAACAACGCGAGTCGGCAAGACTACCTCAAAAGTTAAAACTCGAGGCGGCATCCACGGCGCAACTCAATTACCAAGGAACTAAGGGGTTCCACAAACTCCAAAGATCCAACAACCTTCCGCCAACAACTCAAGCCTTTGAACTGGTGGCTATCGCCCTCGCGGGAACAAACACTTTTTCGCTTGCTATCAAACGACGCAGAGGACACTCTCGCTAGGTCGACCAACTGCGCTACTCGATCAACTACACAACTCGGGAGCTAAGCGACTCTTCCTTTACAGAACGATTTCCTAGCAAGCGGACTTAGAAGGACAGCTGAATTTCACACACGCTCATTGTCTTGCGCAAACTCAACGGTAGCAACCACCCACTAAGCACTAGCGGTACTTACTCAATCAGCGAGGGGAGGCCAACTCCCAAAACTACGACTAGGAACAAGTCCTCGGGCAACGCCGCTTGCTCGAACCGAGCTAGCTCACAAAACAACATGGGGACCAAACCTTGGTCAACACCAAGCACCACCTCGCTAAGAATTTCGAAAATCAACGTGGGGTTACCAAGAAGAGCTCTAGCTTGTTAACCGACAACAAGCATCCAAGCAACTCAACCGAGGAACATCGCTGGGTCCGGACCGAGCTCGTGAGGCTCTCCACAACTCGGGGTTCCTCCGACGCCTCCGACTCACTGCGCTGCGTCAAACGGTCTAATCGACAATCGGCTACACGAGCACGTCTCCCTACAAAGATCTCAGCGTGGCCGCCAAAAGCTCTTCCTTGCCACATCAGCAGCAAGCACGGGCGATGCTCCACACAATCCTACCCAACAACCCGGCTCATGCAGCACGGTAGCCTCTCAACCAAGGCTAGGGCACTTGCCAAGAACTAAAGTCCTAACTCCTCGGAACCGAGCCTTTGGTTTCACAACCCGAAACCTCTCGTGGTTCTTGAAAAATACACCACGGAATGAGCTACACAAAAGTACATTGGCGTGTATGGCTCCAACTTGGTTCCTTAAGATCCAAACCAACAAGTACTCTTACACAAGGCGACTTCTTCCTCCCAATAGAGCCACAACTAGCAAAGGAACAACAAGAGTTCGGACCACTGGGGTCAACTCACCACAAAAGCTACATTGGTCAACTCACTCTTACAAGAGCATAACTACACCAATCTGACATACCACATACCAATGTGCCCACTAAATGCTCCACTCAACCATCCAACTCCTGGCTCTAACACTGGGTCAACCACGCATCATCGATGCCAACCCTACTCATAATAGGGTAACTCCAAGGGTAATGGAATCACACTACCATTCAAGCTGGCTCACAAGCCCACAACATAGGCGCGAGATCTCGGGACGCGCTAGCCCTTAACAACCAACAACAAAGATCCTTTGTACCCAACTCTCGGTGACCGCGAAAAGCTCCTACTTTCCCTCAAACAACCTCACACTTGTAGTTCTCTGACTACCACCGAGCTAGATCTCTTAAGCAATCCAAACAGATGCAACTTCAGAAAAATGGGTACAAGGCTAGTGGGGATGCTAAACTTCGGGCGGGTCCTGGAACCACCGCACAAAAGTGCCAACTGGCCTGAATCTAGGCCTCCTCTCAAAGCTTGGTGCCAATAGGCACTTCTTCCTCTACAACACAAACATCCCTTTACGGGCTTTAAGCCACTCTGAGGGTAGGGAAGGTCACACTCCAGGTGGCAGGGCAATGGCACTCAACACAAGAGTCTCAACAATCGAGTAGACTACTCTCGACATCACGTCCAATGACAAGCCAAGGCCCACTCCCGCATCCCACTCGATGCTCAACGAATACTCAGGCCAACCCTCGGGTGGCAAAGACACCTAGCTCCACACGGAACATGCTAATGAAGGTGCTTCTCTCTAATAGCCATTTGTGAAAACCACGGACGGATTAAGTCGTGACAAGCAACCTCCACACTACCCCCGCTACGAGGGTACTAAAAGAACTGGCCGCAAAACGACTACAAAGCTTGCGGGGAGGACAAGATGTCTCTACATCTTCCTCAAAAGCTACTAACTTGGCGGCTTGCCAATCGACCGGGTGGTGGTGGAGACTCGCTAGTCCGCCTCTCACAGGACTTCCACCACCACCACACTCTCGCATCAAGCAACACCCGAACGGCACGCCACAACCTCGTAACATTAGGTCGTCGGCCTCTGAACACCAGGTCATCCCAACACTTGGATGATAAACTCGATCCTGGCCAACCACCTTGCTACTAGCAGTAGGTCTCAAAACATCCAGCTCTACAGGCTTCCACTTGCCGAACTCGGCGGCTCGATCAACGCCAACTATCTTATCAAGCATAAACTCTGTTTGATCAAGCCCTCCGGGAACCTCGGGCTACTGGAACTACAAGGAGGGGTGTCTCCTAAATAAACTCTACCAGGTGGGCTATCTATGCCCAAGACTCCTCACTACGCGCTACAAAGCCGCGCACGGGTCTCCGCTCTCTGTTAGCTAAAAGACACGCCATCAACTCCCTCATGGTGGAGCACACTCGCTCAAGGAGTCTCACTCTAAGGCGTGCTAGCCTCTACCCCCTCCTCTAGGAACCTCAATCGGGGGGCAACAACTCGCCAACGGATAAACAACCGGGACGCGGCCTCAACATCCATACAAACGGTCCAACTCCTCGATCGGACATGCCAAGCGCCCTGCTCCTCGAGTGCGATCCACGCACTAGCGATCCGCACGAGCACCTCCACCCTCTCACTAGGGGAGAACCACAACCGGGCCACAAATGGCCTACACGGAGTCTAAGGTCTACCTCCCTGCGGGTGCGATCGACACATTGGCGATCTGCACAAAGCATAAAACCTAGCCCACGCTGGGCTCTCACCGCCAAACAAGGGTAACACATGTATACTAGATGCAGATTGTAAAATAAAACCCTTAGCTTAATGAACTCGGACAAACCGACGGCCATGAGTACCGATGATCATGGGGGCAACAACTCGCAAAGCGAGTTAGTCTCTGTAATCTATGACTCGTGCTCGATACCAATCGTAAGAACCCGACCCTAAATACGGTCCTAAACCTAGGTTCTCACTCAGCATGCAAGTTAAATATTTCATCAAGCGGTTTAGTGCTCATATTTAAAACCTTTAAAAACTTTTAGAACGGGGAATGCTTAAAACATAATCAACAGTTTTTGTTTAAGAAAACCAACGAAGTAAAACAAGCCTGGCCAGTATATATATAAAACATTCAAAACCAGTTCAAACAACTTTTAATAATGTTTCCCCTAGGACTCCTGTCCATCTACATGCTGAACAAATATGCAAACAATAAAGACAGAGTGCCGGCGGCTCCCATGATCAATCAGCTCCCTCCGCTAGCCGTCCCGGTGTTGTCTCAAGTTACCTGGTGGAAAGCCACAGAAATAAGGGTGAGTATAAACATACTCGTGAAGAATCCCCGACCGGGGTACAATACGATACTTCAATCATCTAGCACCCTAGTATACATGTAAACAGTTACCAACACAGATCATAGCTCAGCGAGCTTACAAGGCAGAATCTGGAATCCTCGGAAGTCTCTTTCTTCCGGCCTAATGATTGGCTCTCATAACCAATCCCGGGACATCTCCGAGGGTCTTTCTCCTCGGCCAATTGATCAGCTCAAAACCGATCCCAAAGATGTCCGACACCCTCGAGGTCTTTCTCCTCGACCATATGATCAGCTCAAAAGCCAATCCCAATGGGTGTCCTCAAGGGCCTCTTACCCTCGCTTATAACTCTGGACTATCGGGAGAGTACCCAAGTCCGGCTCTAAACAGAAGGAACTGGTGTACTCACGAACATTAGCCCGGGAAGCTCTCCGAACCGGCGACTAAAGCGTGTAGCGCGCGACACCGCATGCTCTTCTCGCAACCGGCGTAAATGCGGGGCCTAAGGGCAAACCACGCGGGCGTGCACGCATGCCTAAGACTCGGAAAGCGGTGTCATCGAACACGATGGTGCGAGGCCCTCGGCACTCATGCATGCGCACTGTACCACCGACACTGAAGCTAAGAACCGCCAAGGCAGCTTGCACCGCTGGCGTGGTTCCGCTCTAGCAGCTACAAACTAGGCTTATGCCGATGTGGTAGCTAAATCCACATCGGCTGCGGGGGAAGCAATGTACGTTATGCTTCGCTCTACTCCCGACCGGTGGGGACAAGGTACGTTATGTCCGCTCTCGGCCTCTAGATGATGACAATTTCTAACACACTAGCTAGAGTATAGAGTAAACGATTGGCTAAACATACATAATCATCATCAATCATACATAACCTAGCATGATACTACGAACTTAAAGCAGAATCTCAAGCATCTTTGGAAGAACAATCCTAGCATGGCACTAACATGTACAAACAAGCAAACATGCTAGCAGAATGCAATCACAAGTTGTCCTATCCACTAATCATGTCCATAAAAGTAAACATGCATATAAGGCACATTCAAGAAAGCATCGCAGGTCCACACAACCACGGTAAGGAATCCTTACCGAAACGAGCGAAATAACCTTCACACTCTAATAATGACCTCGAGCTTTAAAGCGAAACCGAGCAACCTAAGCATTTTAATAAAAACAACCTAATTAAATAAACAATGCCAATGACCTAGGGCCCAAAGGAAAAAGTCTCGGGAATTACCGATCGAGAAGACACAAGGCCACGCCCCAACCCGCGCGGCGGCAAGGCGTGGTGTCCGTCGCCAGCGACAAGTGGCTGGGCCCCGGGCGCTGCATCGGGCGCTGGCGCTGGCGCTGGCGCTGCATCGGGCGCTGGCGCGCGCTGGCGCTATCGGGCGCTGGGGGCGGCTGGCGCGGCAGGGGGAAGGGCGCTGGCGCTGGTTGCGCGCGTTCGCGATAGGAGCAGCGGCGCGGGCGGCGCGCGACGCGACGAAGCGGCACGGCACGCAGACGCGGATGGTCTTTGGGCGCGCGCGCGCGGCGCGACGCGGCGGCAGCGTGGGCGAGAGGCAGCGCGCGCGCGTGGCGCGCGCTGGCGCGTCTGGGCGGTTCAGTGCGGAACGGCGCGACGCGTCTGGCTGGGCGAGGCAACGGCTGGTGGGCACGCTGGGCATGGGCTGTGGCCGCGTTCGGGCGGCGTGGTGGGCGTGGCCGGGCGCGACTCGTGCGCTGGGCTGACGGCCTGGCCGCTGCCTAGTGCGCTAGTGTCTGGTGAGGTGCACTGGCCGCCTGTGCGCCTGGCCGAGCAGCAGGTGTGAAGGGGGTGCGGCTAGGGCGGCTAGGGTTTCTTGGTGAGGTCGGCTAGAGAGAGAGAGAGAGAGAGAGAGAGATTTTCCCAAAACAAAGGGAATAGGATTTTCTTTCCTTTTCCTAATTTAAATGGGTCTAAAATCCCTTCCAAGGCTTTCTCTTGCGGGTCCCGGCTAAAGAAATTCTTTTCTTTTAACTAAACCTTCTTTTTCTAAAAACTCCAATTTCACCATTAGGGCAAGGGTTCAAATCCCAATGGGACCAATTAAATTCCAATTAATTTTGCTATCAACGGAATGTCTCCGAACTTCTAATCAACTAACCCAAACTCCTTGGGTCTTGCAACCAACATTAATCAAGTCTCAACGAAGGCCGAAATGACCACAAGCCCCGAAAATCCTCAACCTCCGACCGGGAGCAAAATACCAAAATACCCTTAAAGGTTAAAAGCAGCTCTAACGGCCCATCCGAACATCCGAATAATGACCGAAATCACCTGGGTACCCGAAATAGAAAATCGGGCGTTACACTAATCTCGGCATCTCGACCAACAGACTTGCCACGGCCTACTCCTCGCATCCCACTCGATGCTCAACAAAAGCTCAAAGCCAACTCCTCGGGTGGCAACAACTAGTTCCACACATGGGATCATCCAAATAAAAGAGTGTTCCACTCTACTAGCCCGCCGAAATCCACAGATGGATAAAACCACGGCAAGCAAACTCCACACTACACCACAGCTACGAGGGTACAAGAGAACTGGCTGCAAAACAACAAAGAGGCTTGCAAGGGGGCAGAGATGTCTCTACATCCGCCTCAAGCCACTAACACGGCAACTTGCCAATCAATCAGCGATCGGGTGGAGACTCGCTAGTCCACCTCTCTCAAGGGACTACCACCACCAAGCTGCGGAACCAACAAAGACGGAACGGCTCAACTCGGCCTCGAGCAATGGGCATCCAAACACACGGATGCTAAACTCAAACCGCCAACCGCTTTACTACTAGCAGTAGGACTTTCTAATACATCAAGCTCTACAGGCATCCACTTGCCAAACCGGGCGGCTCCATCAACGCCAACAAACTCAATCGCATAAACTCGGCTGATCAAGCCCTCCCGGGAACCTCTGGGGCTACGAGAGCTACTGGGGAAAATCTTTGAAACAAACTCTGTCATTTGGGCTATCTATGCCGGGACTCCTCACTACTCGCTACAAGCTCGCGCTGGTCTTTGCTCTCGATAGCTAAAGACACGCCATCAACCCTCTCATGGTGGAGCACACTCTACCCGTGAGTCATACTCGAGGCGTGCTAGCCTCTACCCCTCCTCTAGGCAACTCAAGCGCCGGGCCAACTCGCCAACGGGCTAAACAACCCCGGGACGCGGCCTCAACATCAACACGATCGGTCCGGCTCCTCGGTCGGACATGCCAAGCGCCCCGCTCCTGCGAGTGCGATCAACACGCTGGCGATCCGCACAAGGCACCTCCACCCTCTCACTAGGGGAGAAACCAACAACCGGGCCACAAATGGCCTATGGGAGTCTAATCTCGCCTCCTCTGAGTGCGATCGACACACCTGGCGACCGCACAAAGCACCTCCACCCTCTCACTAGGGGAGAAACCAACAATCGGGCCACAAATGGCCTATGGGAGTCTAATCTCGCCTCCCTGCGAGTGCGATCAACACACTAGCGATCGCACAAAGCACCTCCACCCTCTCACTAGGGGAGAAACCAACAACCGGGCCACAAATGGCCTATGGGAGTCTAATCTCGCCTCCTCTCGAGTGCGATCGACACTTTGGCGATCCGCACAAAGCATAAATCTTTGGCCCACACTGCTGGGGCTCTCACCGCTCAACAAACCGCCGCACTGCTGAGGGAAGTTAGCATGATGGCTCTCTAAGCCCAAACCAACAACGAGTCGTAACTCGCTCGTCTCGCTCCACAACTCTACACATGCATAAAAGCTAGAAGAAAAGTATTGTAAATTCTTACCCCTTAACTTAATTGAACTCGGACAAACCAAGCGGCCGTGGAGTCTTGATGATCATGGGAACAACAACCTACAAAGCAAAGTTAGTCTCACAGAATCTATGACTCGTGCTCGATACCAATCAGAAGAACCCGACCCAAAACATGGTCCTAAACCTGGGTTCTCACTCAGCATGCAAGTTAAATATGATAACAAGCGGTTTAGAGCTCATATTTAAAAACCTTTCAAAACATATGAGAAGGGGGAGCCCTTAAAACATAACCAACAATTTTCATTTAAAACAATCCAACAAAGTAAAACAACTTTGGCGATGTTTAATAAAATGTACAATACAATTTAAGCAACGTTTTAAACAATGTTCCCTAGGACTCTGTCCATCTACATCTTTGAATAAACAATGCAATAATAAAAGACAGAGTGATCAGTAGTTCCCCATGATCAATCAACTCCTCCGCTAGCCCTCCCGGTGTTGTCCCAAGTTACAGAAAGATAAATAAGGGTGAGTATAAACATACTCAGTAAGAATCCCCAACCGGGGTACAATACGATACATCAGTCATCTAGCACCTCAACATGCAAGCAAACAGCTATCAACACAGATCATAACTCAACGAGCTCATAAAACAAGATCTGGAAACATCGAAAGTCTCTTACTTAGGAATCATCGGAAGTCTCCTCCTTCAGGCCTAATGATTGGTTCTCATAACCAATCCGGGACATCTCAAGGGTCTTTCTCCCTTGGCCAATTGATCACTCAAAAATCGATCCCAAGATGTCGACACCCTCGAGGTCTTTCTCCTCGACCAATTGATTTGCTCAAAAGCCAATCCCAATGGGTGTCCTCAAGGGCCTCCTTGCCCTCGCTAACAACTGGACTATCGGAGAGTACCCAAGTCGGCTCTAAACCGGAAGGAACGGTGTACTCACGAACATTAGCCCGGGAGCTCTCCGAACCCGGCGACTAACGCTGCGTGTGCGCGCACACCGCATGCTCATCTCGCAACCGGCGTAAATGCGGGGCCTAAGGGCAAACCACGCGGGTCGCACGCATGCCTAAAGACTCGGAAGCGGTGTCACCGAACACGTGAGTGCGAGGCCCTCGGCACTCATCTGTGCGGCACTGTACCACCGACGAAGCTAAGAACCGGCCAAGGCGGGCTTGCACCGCTGGCGGTGGTTCCGCTCTAGCGGAGCTACAAACTAGGCTTATGCCGATGTGGTAGCTACATCCACATCGGCTGTCGGGGGGAAGCAATGTACGTTATGCTTCGCTCTACTCCCGACCGGTGGGGACAAAGTACGTTATGTCCGCTCTTAGCCTCTGGATGATGACAAACCCTACTACGCTAGCTAAGAATATCGAGTAAATCAATGATTCCTGGCTAGCAAGCAATGACCGACATCAATCACGTTTACCTAGCATGATACTACAACTTAAACAGGAATCACAAGCATGCTGGAAGAACAAACCTAGCATGGCACTAACATGTAAAATCAATAAACATGCTAGCAAGAGATCAAACAAAGTTGCCTATCACTATCATGCTCATAACAATCAGCAAACATACAAGGCACAATCGAGATATATCGTAGGGTCCACACAACCACGGTAAGAAATCCTTACGTGGGACAAGCAGAAAATAATCACAAATCAACCAAGCAATCCTCGAGCCTCTAATCGAACCCAAACAACCTAAAAATAAAATAAAGCAGCCCAAATCAAATACATAAAATGTTCCCAAATAAATCCCTAAACAAGACCAACAAACTGGGCCCAACGAAGAAAAGACTGGAAATACCATCCGAGAAGCCACAAGGCTCGGGCCAACCAAAGACACAACAGCAAAGTCGGGCGCGAGAAGAGCGGTGGTGGGGCGCTGGGCACCGGGCGCAGGCGTGCGGCGCGCGCGCGCGCACGCGGCGCGCTGGGGCGAGGCAAGGGCGCACGGGCGCGGCTCGAGCTCGGCTGGGCGACGACACACGGCGCGGCTTGGCAGAGGACGACGCACGGGCGCGCGCGCGAGGCGACGCGACGCGACGGGCTCGGGGGCGCTCGGGAAGGCACGACGACCTACAGGGGCGAGCGACTCGGTGCGGCCAGGGCTCGGGCGACTCGACACGGACCTGGGCGACACGAAGACGGCCTGGGCGATGCCGATCTGGGCTCGGCGCGAACTGGGCGACACGGAGACGGCCTGGGCGACACGAAGACGGCCTGGGCGATGCCGATCTGGGCTCGGCGCTAACTGGGCGACACGGAGACGGCCTGGGCGATGCAGATCTGGGCTCGTCGCGACTAGGGCGAGGGCGATGCGATCGGGCGCTGGGGTGGCTCTGCACGGCGCGGGCATCGGCGAGCTGGGCGGCCTGGAGCGAGGGCGTGGCTCACCGGGACATGGTGCGACTAAATTTGGGCATGGTGCGGCTTAGGGTTGGACATGGGCGACCAAGAAATTGCGCTCGGCCGGAGAGAGAGAAAGGGAGAGAAAAAGGAATTTTGGGGATTTTGGAAAATAAAAGGGAAAAATAAAAGGAAAAGGGAATTAAAGGAACAATGGGATTTTATCCTCCTTTCCATCCTTAACCAATTTTCTTTCCAAATTTAAATAAGTCTTAAAGTCCTTAAATCCCATTTCCCGGCTTCCTCCTTCGAGACCCGGCTGAAGCAACCTTTTCCAAACAATAACTCTCACTTAAAACAAACTCCCAAATCATCTTTAAGGGCACAATTTGGAATCCCAAAGGAAACACCCAAACAACGATCACTTTGCCCAAAACCCAAATCACAACCGAACTCCCAAACGAATACCCCAAACATCTCGGGACTCGCAGACCACCAACATACAAGCCTCAACAAAGGCAGGAGCGCCTCAAGCCCCGAAAATCCACAAATCCCGCCCGGGAGCAAAAGACCAAAATACCCTAAGGGTCAAAAGCAGCTCTAACGGCCCAACGAAAACCATCGACCAACCTAAGCTCCTCGAGAAGCGGGATAGAAAAAAGCTGCAAGGCATGCTGGTCTCCACCGATCGCCCGATTGATTGGCAAGTTGTCGTGTTAGTGGCTTGAGGCGAGATGTAGAGACATCTTTGCCCCCTTGCAAGCTCCGCTGTCGCAGCAGCCGATTATTTTAGTGCCCTCGTAGCCAGGGTGCAGTTCAGAGTTTGCTTGCCAGGGTTTTATCCATTTGTGGATTTCAGCGGGCTAGTAGAGTGGAGCACTCTTTTGATTGGATGTTCCTAGTGTGGAACTAGTTGTTGCCACCCGAGGAGTTGGCCTGAGCTTCTGTTGAGCATCGAGTGAGATGCAAGAGTTGGCCTGAGCTTTGTTGAGCATCGAGTGAGATGCAGGAGTTAGCCTGAGCTTTTGTTGAGCATCGAGTGGGATGCAGGAGTAGGCCTTGACATGTCTGTTGGTCGAGATGCCAGAGATTAGGCTGCTCGAGTTTTTAGACTCTTGTGTTGAGTGCCATTGCCCCGTCACTTGGAGTGTGACCTTCCCTTTCCTCAGAGGGGCATAAAGCTCGTTGTAGGCTGATTTGTGTTGTAAAGGATGTTGTGCATGTTGGCACCAGGCTTTGAGAGGAGGCCTAGATTGAGGCCAGTTGGCTCTGTTGTGCAGGTGGTTCCATGGCCGCCCAGAGTATAGCATCCCCCCCGTTGGTCTTGTACCCATTTCCTGAGGTTGCACTTGTTTGGTTGCATAAGAGATCTAGCTCAGTGGTAGTCAGAGGACTACAAGTATGAGGTTTTCGAGAGAAAGGAGGAGCTTTCCTTGGTCACCGAGAGTTGGTTGCAAAGGATGCTGTAGGCTGTTAAGAGCTAGCGCATTCGAGTTCTCGCGCCTGTGTTGTGAGCCTGTGAGCCAGTTTGATGGTAGCATGATTCGGCTACCCTTTAGTTACCCTAGTATGGGTAGTGTTGGCACTCTACTGGTCCGCCTCTCACAGGGGACTTCCACCACCACACTGCTGCATCAAACAGCACCAGAACGGCACGCCTCGACCTCTGAACATCAGGTCATCCCAACACTTGGATGATAAACTCGAACCTGGTCAACCACCTTGCCGCTACCAGCAAGTTCTCTAAAGCATCAAGCTCCTCAGGCTTCCACTTGCCAAACTCGGCGGCTCCATCAATGCTAACTAACTCATCAACATAAACTCGCTGATCAAGCCCTTCCGAAACCTCCGGCTACCAGAGCTACTAGGGGTGTCTCTCCTAAACAAACTCGTCAATTTGGGCTATCTGTGCCGGGACTCCTCACTACGCGCTACAAAGCGCGCTCGGGTCTCCGCTCTCTAATAGCTAAAAGACTCGCCATCAATTCTCTCATGGTGGAGCACACCGCTCAAGGAGTCTCACTCTAAGGCATGCTAGCCTCTAACCTCTTCTCTTGGCAACTCAATCTGCCGGGGCCAAAGGTGGCTCGCGGGTCTAGACAACCCCGGACGTGGTCTCATCATCAACATGCGATCCAACTTCTCGGTTGGAAATACCAAACGCCCCCTGCTCCTCTAAGTGCAATCAACCTACTAGCGATCCACACAAAGCATAAAAGCTAGCCCACGCTGGGGCTCTCACTGCCAAACAAGGGTAACACATGTATACTAGATGCAGTATTGTAAAATAAAACCCTTAGCTTAATGAACTCAGACAAACCTGACGGTCGCGGAGTGCTGATGATCATGTGGACAACAACCTACAAAGCAGGTTAGTCTACAGAATCTATGACTCTGAGCTCTGATACCAACTGTAAGGACCCGACCTGGAATACGGTCCTAAACCTAGGTCCTCACTCAGCATGCAAGTTAAATATTTCAACAAGCGGTTTAGTGCTCATATTTAAAACTTTTTCAAAACATTTGGAAACGGGGAACACTTAAAACATAACCAACAATTTTCATAAGCAAATCCAATCAAGGTAAAATAAGCTGGCCAAGATTTATAAAAGAACATTCAAAAGCAGTTTAAACAACTTTAACATCATTCCCCTAGGACTCATGTCCATCTACATGCTGAATAAATAAATGCAAACAATAAACGACAGAGTGCTGGTGGCCCCCCATGATCAAACAGCTCCCTCCGCTAGCCATCCTGGTGTTGTCCCAAGTTACCTGGTGGAAAAACCACAGAAATAAGGGTGAGTATAAACATACTCGCAGAAGAATCCCCAACCCATACAATACGATACATCAGTCATCTAGCACCCTAGTATACATGCAAATAAAACAATGACTTAGAGCAAAACGGTTGAATTAGGCTATGAGCTACTTCTAGAGCGAGCCTATTCAATGGCTTTCATCTACTGCCTATCCTAGGTTCTACACTTGGATGCCCTTCGGGCCTTACACAACCTAGGACTCAGTGATGCCCAGTGGGGTCTTACACACCTAGGATGCCCATCGGGGTCTTACACCTCCAACTCGGTGATGCCCATCGGGGACTTACACACCTAGGATGCCCATCGGGGTCTTACACCTCCAACTCAGTGATGCCCATCGGGGACTTACACACCTAGGATGCCCATCGGGGTCTTACACCTCCAACTCAGTGATGCCCATCGGGGACTTAGACACCTAGGATGCTCATCGGGGTCTTACACCTCCAACTCAGTGATGCCCATCGGGGACTTACACACCTAGGATGCCCATCGGGTCTTACACCTCCAACTCAGTGAGGCCCATCGGGGACTTACACACCTAGGATGCCCATCGGGGTCTTACACCTCCAACTCGGTGATGCCCATCGGGACTTACACACCTAGGATGCCCATCGGGTCTTACACCTCCAACTCGGTGATGCCCATCCGGGGACTTACACACCTAGGATGCCCATCGGGTCTTACACCTCCAACTCGGTGATGCCCATCGGGACTTACACACCTAGGATGCCCATCGGGTCTTACACCTCCAACTCGGTGATGCCCATCGGGACTTACACACCTAGGATGCCCCATCGGGTCTTACACCTCTAACTCGGTGATGCCCATCGGGACTTACACACCTAGGATGCCCATCGTGGTCTTACACCTCCAACTCGGTGATGCCCATCGGGGACTTACACACCTAGGATGCCCATCGGGTCTTACACCTCCGGATGTCCATCGGGTCTTACCCGAGCGGGACCTAAACTAGTTACCCCTACACGTCTTCTACACTATACATCACCCGCCTATGCCCGGCACTAACTAACAGGATAAAATAGAACAGGGTATGCCAAGATAATTAAACCCCTTGCATGGAACTAACAGAATATATCAGGGGACACAAGAGCAACACGATATGGAAGCAAGAGAAAACATGTAACCTACCCACTGGAAATTTCATACAATCACAAGACATGGCATGCTGGAAGAACAAACCTAGCATGGCACTAACATGAACAACAAGCAACATGCTAGCAAGATTTCAAACACAAGCTGTTCAATAGCTAACATACTCATAACAACAACCAAGCATACAAGGCACAATCATGATAGCATCGCAGGGTCCACACAACCACGGTAAGAAATCCTTACTTGGAAACGAGTAGGAATAACTTCCACAATCAAATAGTGACCCTCGAGGTTTAAAGCGAAACCGAGCAACCTTAGCATTTTAAAAGCATCCTAAATAAATATACAGCAGCCAGCAGCTTAAAAATCTAAAAGGGATAGGTTCGGGAATTACCAACCGAGAAGGCACGGGTCTCGCAGCAGCAGGGGGATTTTGGCGCTTCACTGGCGTACTGGGCGCGGCAGGGGACAATGGCGCTGGCGCTGGCTTTTCGCGCGGATCGCGACAGGGCGCAGCGCTACTGGGGCGCGACGCGACGAAGCGGCACGGCACGCAGACGCGACGGTGTCTTTGGGCGAGGGCGCGCGCGCGCAGGCCGACAGCGCAGGGGGCGCGTGCAAGGCGGCTGGTGCGGACGGCCAGCGCGAGTGTGGGCGACCCGATGTCGGTCTGCGGCTGGCGCGTCTGGCCGCTGCGTGCGCTGGGTCGTGGCAGAAATTTGGCCTGGCTGGTGCGCTGGCTGAGCGGGGTGCGGCTAGGCGGCTAGGGTTTCTTGGTGAGGTCGGAGAGAGAGAGAGAGAGAGAGAGAGAGAGAGAGAGAGAGAGAGATTGCAAAACAAGGGGAAAAGGGATTTTCTTGATTTTCTTTCCTTTTTCCCTAATTAAATAGGTCTAAAATCCCTTCCCAAAGCTTCTCTCTTTCCAAACCCGTGAAAGCAAACTTATTTTAAAAATAAAACTCTCTTTTCTTACAAACTCCCCAAGACCATTTAGGCAAGGGCTCAAAACCCAATGGAAGCACCAAAATTACAATTAATTTTGCCATTTTCTAAAACACCTCCAAACTTCCAAACAACTTGCCCAAACCTCTCGGGTCTTGCAACCAACAACCATTAAGCTTCGACAAAGGTAGGAATGGCCTGAAATCTTGAAAATCCTCAAAACCACGACCGGGGCAAAAGACCAAATTACCCCTAAGGGTTAAAATAGCTCTAACGGCCCATCCGAACATCCGAATAATGACCCGAAATCACCTGGGTAACCGAAATAGAAAACTGGGCCGTTACAGTTTTCTTCAAACCCCAAAGAACCAACAGCTTTCCAGCAAAAACTCAACTCTTAAACTGGCTGGCCTCCCCCCTTGCGGGGACAAACAACTTTTTGCTTGCTAACAACCCAAGGCGAGGACCCTCTCATTGGGCTAACCCGCTGCGCTACTACTCGATCAACTACACAACTCAAGAGCTACACCGACTACTCCTCAACGGGAAACGATTTCCCAAAGAAGAGAACCTCTGAAGGGCGTGATGAACATCACACATGCTCGCTGACTAGCTCAAACCCAAGGGCAACAACAACCAACTCTCTTGGAAGCAACACCCAAGGGGAAACCTCAAATGATTGGACCACCAATCAAGAACAAGCAGAACTTACTCAACCACCGAGGGAGGGGTCAACTCCCAAAACTTCCTGACTAGGAATAGGTCCTCAGGGCAACGCCCTCTTGCTCGAACCGAGCTAGCTCTTGAAACAACAAGAGAACCAAAACTTGGTCAACACCAAACACCAACTAGCCACCTCATCTGAACCAATCCGGACTCTACTCCAAACAAACACTAGCTTACTAGTCTACCAAATCTGCAAGCAACTCACCCGAGGAACACTGCTTGGGCGACTGAGCTCTGGAGAGGCTCTCCACAACCTAGGGATCCTCCGATCATCCTCCGACACACACGGTCGTCAAACGATTTAACAGACAACCGGCTACACGGGCACAACCCTCTCCAGCATCTCAACTACGCTGGGCAACTCCAACTGCTTGAAAACCAAAAGGACCAGAAACGCTACAGAATGCGCCATCCTCCTACTCCAACATTAGCCACAACAAACCTTCTGCCCAAGGTAAGGATCCGAACAACTCTCTTAGCCATGACGATCAAGAACTACGCGGCTTTGCTACCACCGCTCTTGTTCAGTTCCAACTGAACTCTAACCAGGCTAAGGTCCAACTAGCAAAACTTGCTTAAACAACAACCCGGCTACGAGCACGACATCCTTACAACCAAAGCTAGGGCACTTGCCAAGAACTAAAGTCTTGACACCTCAAAGATCGAGCACCGGTTCCTCAACACGAACCTCTCGTGGTTTCACAAACATAAACCACTTTAACGAGTTACACAAAAGTACACCGACGTGTACACGGCTCCAAACTGATTCCTTAAGATCCAAAGCCAACAAGGATTTTCACACAGGCAACTTTTGCCTCCAACAGAGCCACTACTAACCAGGGAGCAACAAGAGTTCAAACCCTCTCGGGCCATCTCACCACGAAAAGCCACATTGGCCAACTCACTCTTACAAGAGCACATCCATACCAAGCTAACATATCTCAAGCCAATGTGCCCACTAAACGTGCTTCGATCAGCCATCCAACTCCTGGCTCTAACACTGGATTAACCACGCATCATCGATGCCAACTCTACTCGTATTAGGGTAACTCCAGGGTAGTCGAATCACACTACCATCCAACTGGCTCACAAGCCCACAACACAGGCGCGAGAACTCGGACGCGCTAGCCCTTAACAACCAACAAAATCCTTTGTACCCAACTCTCGGTGACCCTGAAAGGCTTCTACTTATCCCTCAAACGACCTCAAACTTGTAGTTCTCTGGCTACCACCGAGCTAGATCTCTTATGCAGCCCAAATAGGTGCAATCTCAGGAATGGGTACAAGACTTGTGGGGATGCTAAACTCCGGGCGGGTCCTGGAGCCACCTGCACAGAAAGTGCCAACTGGCCTGAATCTAGGCCTCCTCTCAAAGCTTGGTGCCAACAGGCACTACTTCCTTTACAACACAAACATCACTTTACGGGCTTTAAGCCCCTCTGAGGGTAGGGAAGGTCACACTCCAGGTGACAGGGCAATGGCACTCAACACAAGAGTCTCAACACTCGAGTAGACTATTCTCTGACATCACGTCCAACAGACAAGCCAAGGCCCACTCCTGCATCCCACTCGATGCTCAACGAATACTCAGGCCAACCCTCGGGTGGCAGCACCTAGCTCCACACTTGGAACATGCTAACAGAAGGTGCTTCTCTCTAATAGCCTGCTGAAAACCACGGACGGATTAAGTCCTGACAAGCAAACTCCACACTACCCCCTGGCTACGAGGGTACTAAAAGAACTGGCTGCAAAACGTCTGCAGGCTTGCAGGAGGACAAGATGTCTCTACATCTTCCTCAAAAGCTACTAACTTGGAAGCTTGCCAATCGACCGGGTGGCTGGTGGAGACTCTGCTGGTCCGCCTCTCACAGGGGACTTCCACCACCACACTGCTGCATCAAACAACACCAGAATGGCGCGCCTCGACCTCTAAACATCTGGTCATCGACCTCTGGACACCAGGTCATCCCAACACTTGGATGATAAACTCGAACCTGGGCAACCACCTTGCTGCTAGCAGTAGGTCTCAAAAACATCCAGCTCTACAGGCTTCCACTTGCCAAACTCGACGGCTCGATCAACTCCAACTAACTTATCAAAGATAACTCGCTGATCGAGCCCTCTGGGAACCTCCGGCTACCAGGGCTACTAGGGGTGTCTCCTAAATAAACTCACACTGGGCTATCTCGCACCGGGACTCCTCACTACGCGCTACAATCTGCGCCTGGGTCTCCGCCCTCTGATAGCTAAAAGACCTGCCATCAACTCTCTCATGGCGGGAGCACACTTTGCTCAAGGAGTCTCACTCTAAGGCATTCTAGCCTCTAACCTCTTCTCTTGGCAACTCATCTGCCAGGGCCAAAGGTGGCCTATGGGTCTAGACAACCCTGGACGTGGTCTCATCATCAACATGCGCAGTCCAACTTCTCGGTTGGAAATACCAAACGTCCCTGCTCCTCAATGTGTAATCAACAACTGGCGGTCTACACAAGGCATAAAAACTAGCCCACGCTGGGGCTCTCACTGCCCAACAAGGGTAACACATGTATACTAGATGCAGTATTGTAATTCTTAACCATTAACCTTAAACTTATGGACATACCTGATGGTTGTCGGAGCGCTGATGATCATGGAAAACAACCTACAACTGCAGGTCAGTCTACAGAACCTATAACTCTGAGCTCTGATACCAACTGTAAAGACCCGACCCAAAGAAACGGTCTCTATCCTAAAGTCCTTACTTAGCATGCATGATTAGGAATGTAAAACGTCGTTCAGAGTTTGAAATTTAAATCTTTGAAGTAAGCACGTTCAAAAAAAAGAAAATATAATTCCATTTAAAATAAATGGTAGATAATCGATCAAGATTTCTTAAAAACAAATCAAGGGAAACAGACGAGAAACAGAAAATAGATTTTTGAGTGCTTTTCCTAGGGACCCAAGTCCCACTACATGCTAAATCATCAAAGAAAACATTAAAAGAACGTGCAACTCAGAGTCAGCTATCCAAGATCATCGAGCCGCCTCCTCCTAGCCATCCAGCCTCTGTCCCAAGTTACCTGGGGAAAGCCACAGAAAATAAGGGTGAGCAACAAGTTACTCAGTAAGAATCCATAATCGGGGTACAATACGAAATCGTCTGATTTAGAACCCGGACATGCAACCATACAAAGACTTAGAGCAGAAACGGTTGGTGTAGGCTATGAGCTTCTTCAAAGGCGAGCCTACTCAAGGGCTTCCGTCTATAGCCTCTCCTAGGTCCTACATTTGGATGCCCTTCGGGCCTTACACAACCTAGGACACAGTGATGCCCAGTGGGGCCTTACACACTTAGGATGCCCATCGGGCCTTACACCTCGAAAGATCGGTGATGCCCAAAGTGGGCCTTACACACTTAGGATGCCCATAGGGCCTTACACCTCCAGAATCAGTGATGCCCAGTGGGCCTTACACACCTAGGATGCCCATAGGGCCTTACACCTCCAGAATCAGTGATGCCCAGTGGGCCTTACACACCTAGAGTGCCCATAGGGCCTTACACCTCCAGAATCAGTGATGCCCAGTGGGCCTTACACACCTAGGATGCCCATAGGGCCTTACACCTCCAGATGTCCATCGAGTCTTGCTTGAGCGAGACCCCAAACTAGTTGCCTCTACGGTCCTCTATACTATACATCACACATCTAACTGTAACTTGGATCTAGCAAAGATACAAATGGCAAAAGCATGGTTCTATCAAGATAGGAAAGCCTAACATGGAACTAACGGGATGTAAACATGTCACGAACATGAATCAAAAGAAAACATGTAACCTATCACTAGAAACTCATATAATTCTGATGAATCAGCGTGCTATCAACTATTCGCGAGGACCACACAACCCGGGTAAGAATCTTTACTCGAAATAAGTGGAGGTTAACTATCCCGAATCAAATAACGACCCTCGAGCTTTTAAGCTTAACCCGAGCAACCTAAGCAAGTAATAAAATATCCTAATTAATAAACAACATCTAAAATCGGGAAGTCCAAAGGGTGGAGGCTCGAGAATTTACTAACCGAGAAGGCACACGCCTCTCGCAGCAAGCGCAAGGGACGGGCGCCATCGGGCGTTAGGCGCTGGGCGCTGGCGCTGGGCGCTGGGCTGGGCGAGCGCTGGCGCTGGCGCTGCGCTCGGGCGCGCGGCAAGGCGGGACGCTCGTTCGCGAGGGAGATAGCGCGCGGCGACGCGTTCAGGCGGCAGCGAAGCGCGCGCTGCGACGCGTCGTAGCGGCGCAAAGCGGAGCGAGCGGCGCGTCTGGGCGGCTCAGTGCCAAAGCGGCGCGACGCGTCTCTGGCTGGGCGAGGCAAGGCGATCGGGCGCGCTCGCATGGGCGATCTGAGGCGCTCGGGCGCGCTGGGCATGGGCCAGGCTGCGTCTGGTGCGCGCGCGGGGGGGTGGTGGCTGGTGCGATCGGGCGGCGTGGCGTGGGCGTGGGGTGGGGCGCGATCTGGTGTGGGGATGGGAATGAGCGGCTAGGGTTTGGTTTCTTGGTGAGGGGCTGGCAAGGAGAAAGAGAGAGAGAGAGAGAGAGAGAGAGAGAGAGAGAGAGATTTTTCCAAAACAAGGGAATAGGATTTCTTTTCCTTTTCCTAATTTAAATGGGTCTAAAATCCTTCCCAAGGCTTTCTCTTGCGGGTCCCGGCTAAAGAAATTCTTTTCTTTTAACTAAATCTTTTTTTCTAAAAACTCCAATTTCACCATTAGGGCAAGGGTTCAAATCTCAATGGGACCAATTAAATTCCAATTAATTTTGCTATCAACCGGAATGTCTCCGAACTTCTAATCAACTAACCCAAACTCCTTGGGTCTTGCAACCAACATTAATCAAGTCTCAACGAAGGCCGAAATGACCCTCAAGCCACGAAAATCCTCAACCTCCGACCGGGAGCAAAATACCAAAATACCCTTAAAGGTTAAAAAGCTCTAACGCCCATCCGAACATCCGCATAATGTCCGAAAACTCTGGAAACCGGAAATAGAAAAGCGGGGCGTTACGGTTTGGCTCGATATAGGTTGCTCGGGTTCGATCGCAGATTAATTTATTGTGTGTTGTTGCCTTCCCACTGTAAGGATTTCTTACCGGAGTTGTGTGGGCCCCGCGATATTGTCATGATTTTGCCTTGCTTGTTTGTCGATCGTTATGAGCATGATAATAATAGAGCAGCTTTGATTGATTTCTGCTAGCATGTTTGCTTGATATTACATGTTAGTGCCATGCTAGGTTTCTTCTGCCAACATGCTTATGATTCCTGCTTAACTAGTATCATGTTAGGTAGTGTGATTGATGTCGGTCTTTGCTTGCCGCCAGAATCATTGCTTTTGCTCTGTACTCTTAGATAGAGTTGTAGGGTTTGTCATCATCCGAGGTCGAGAGCGGACATAACGTATCTTGTCCCCACCGGTCGGGAGCAAAGCGAAGCATTGCTTCAGGGGTTGAGAGCGGACATAACGTACTTTGTCCCCAAAGTGGTCGGATATTGAGCAAAGCATAACATACCTTGCTTTTTCTTCCTCCCCGCAGCCAATGAGACTTAGCTACCTCTTTGGCGTATGCCTAGTTTGTAGCTCCGCTAGAGCGGAACCCCGCCAACGGTGTAAGCCCCGCCTTGGCCGGTTCTTAGCTTCTGTGTCGGTGGACCAGCCGCATGAGATGAGCGCCGAGGGCCTCGCGCATCGTGATCGGTGACACCGCCCAAGTTTTAGGCATGCGTACACTGCCCGCGTAGTTTGCCCTTAGGCCCCCGCATTTACGCTGGTAGCAGAAGAGCATGCGGTGTGCGTGCACACGCGTTAGTTGACGGTTCGGAGAGCTCCCCCGGGCTAATGTTCGTGAGTACACCATTCCTTCCGTTAGAGCTCGACTTGGGTACTCTCCGTAAGTCCAGATTAGCAAGGGTAAGAGGCCCTTGAGGACATCCTTGGGATCGGTTTTTGAGGTGATCAACCGGGTGAGGAGAAAGACCTCAGAGATGTCCTGTGATTGGTTAGGATAACCAATCATTAGGCGGAAGTAGGAGACTTCCGATGACTCGAGATCTTTCTTTGTAAGCTCGTTGAGCTATGATCCGTGTTGGTAGCTGTTTGCTTGCATGCTTTGGTAATAGATGATTGATTATATCGTATTGTACCCTGGTTGGGGATTCTTACTGAGTAATTCGTTACTCACCCTTACTTATCTTTCAAGTAACCATGGCGCGAGGCAGGATGGCTGGAGGAGGAGCTGTGATCATGGAAAACCCGTTGTTCAACTCGAGATTTATGTTTATGTTTTAAATGTCCTCTGAATGCATGTAGTTGGGCACTGAGCCCTATGGTGTTTTCTCAATGTATTTACGGATTCTAGCATTGTTGTAACTATTGTAAAGATTGTATGATTTAAATAAATCTCACGATCGAGTAAGTTTTGGAAATGTATTTGTCTTGGAACAGTGCTTGAAACAGGGACAGTTTCAAGAATTTTGTATTGACTTTTTAAATGAACTCTTGCCGGTTTTTTGTTTTTTTACTTAGAATCCAAACAACCATCTTGCAAGTTCTAGTGTTGATTTGTATGCATGCATTGAGGGTAAGGCCCATTTAGAGCCCCATTCGGGTCGGGTCCTTATAGGTTGGTATCGAGCTCGAGTCATAGATTCTCAGAGACCGACCTTTTTGTTGTAGGTCGTTTTTCCATGATCATCAAGACTCTGACGGCCATCAGCACGCCTAAGTTATCTTGTTTTTAAAGAAAAGGGTAAGATTTACAATACTTTTCATCTAGCTTTTATGCCTTGTGTAGAGTTGTGGAGCGGAGACGAAAGCGTGTTCTCGACTCGTTGTTGGTTTGGGCTTAGTGAGCCATCATGCCAACTTTTCATGATCAGCGAGCATTTGTTTAGCACTTGTTGAGGTATCCAGATAGATTCGGATGCCCCCGGGACATCGTTCAGCAGGGAGGCGAGCTTAGACTCCGCTGGCCATGTGTGGCCCGATTGGTCGCTTTTCCCTAGTGAGAGGGTGGAGGTGCTTCGTGCGATCGCCGATATGTTGATCGCACCTGCAGGAGCGGGACGCTTGGCGTGTTCGACCGAGGTGTTGGACCGATCGTGTTGATGTTGAGGCCGCGCCCAGGGTTGTTAGGCCCGCAAGCCAGATTTGGCCCCGGGAGTTGAGTTGCCTAGAGGAGGGGGTAGAGGCTAGCAGCGCCTCAGAGTGAGACTCCTTGAGCAGAGTGTGCTCCAGCCATGAGAGATTTGATGGCAGGTCTTTAGCTATCAGAGAGCGGAGAGACCTGTGCCCGATTTTCTATCCGATTTTTCAAGGAGCTTGGTTGATTGGTGGTTCTGGTTGGGCCGTTAGAGTCATTTGGACCCTTAGGGGCATTTTGGTCTTTTGCTCCCTAGGCGGGATTTGTGGATTTTCAGAGCTTCGAGGTAGCTCCTGCCTTTGTTGAGGCTTGTTTGTTGTGGGCTGCGAGTCCCGAGATGTTTGGGCTTTTCGTTTGGGAGTTCCTTTGTCATTTGGGTTTTGGGCTAAATGATGGTTGTTTGGGTGTTTCCTTCGGGATTCGAGCCCGGCCTTCAGTGTTGGTTTGGGAGGTTGATTTCAGTGAGTTTTGTTGTTTGAAAAGGTTGCTTCAGTCGGGTCTCGAAGGAGGAAGCCGGGAAATGAGATTTAAGGATTTTAAGGATTTTTGGAAAAATTGGAAAATGGATAAATTGGATTTATTTGGATAAGTTTGGATTTTAAATAAAAGAGAAAAAGAAAAGAAAAAAAGAAAAAATCTCATTTTTCCCCCATTTTTCCCTTTCTCTCTCCTCCAGCCCGAGCCCCCCCCCTTGGCCCTCTCCTCCCTGCCCGAGCGCCCCAGCTCGCCCACCCAGCTCGCCCACGCCCGAGCCAGCCCGAGCCCAGCCGCACAGTGCCGTGCCAGCGTCGCCCAGTCCGCCCTACCGCCTGCGCGCGTCGCGACAACACGAGCCCAGCCCCGCGTCGCCACAGTCCCGCAGATCGCCCAGATCGCCTCGCCCAGCCGTCCCCGAGCCAGCTCGCCCAGGTCCGAGTCACCCAGCCCTGGTCCGTGCGCTCTGTAGCTCGCCGTCCCTCGCACAGTGTCGTGCCAGATCGAGCGCCCGAGCCCGTCGCGTCGAGTCGCCTTGCGCCGTCCCGTGTGCTTGCCGAGCCGCGCGCGCGTACTGGCGTCCATCAGGCGAGCGAGCCAGCAGACGCCCTCGCCTTCGCCGCTGCTGCTCGCCCGCGTGTCAGCAGCGCCCGGCCTGCCGAGCAGCGCCACCCTGCGCCCGGCCAGCGCTGTCTGCGCCCATCACCGCCTAGCCGTGCGGCAAATGCGTTGAGTGTCGAGCCGCGCCTGCGTGAGTTGCTCCGAGCCTAGCCCTGTTTATTTTAGAGTATTTAGGGCTATTTTATGATTATTGATGTATTTGTTTGGCTCGATATAGGTTGCTCGGGTTCGATCGCAGTTAATTTATTGTGTGTTGTTGCCTTCCGACCAGGTAAGGATTTCTTACCGGAGTTGTGTGGACCCTGCGATATTGTCATGATTTTGCCTTCCTTGTTTGCTGACTGTTATGAGCATGATAATAATAGAGCAGCTTTGATTGATTTCTCGCTAGCATGTTTGCTTGATATTACATGTTAGTGCCATGCTAGGTTTGTTTCTTGGCATGCTTATGATTCATGCTTAAGCTCGTAGTATCATGCTAGGTAGTGTGATTGATGTCGGTCTTTGCTTGCTAGCCAGAAATCATTGCTTTTGCTCTGTACTCTTAGATAGAGTTGTAGGGTTTGTCATCATCCCAGGCCGAGAGCGGACATAACGTATCTTGTCCCCACCGGTCGGGAGCAAAGCGAAGCATTGCTTCAGGGGTTGAGAGCGGACATAACGTACTTTGTCCCCAGTGGTCAGATATTGAGCAAAGCATAACATACCTTGCTTTTTCTCCCCCCTCCCGGCAGCCAATGAGACTTAGCTACCTCATTGGCATATGCCTAGTTTGTAGCCTGCTAGAGCGGAACCCTGCCAACGGTGTAAGCCTGCCTTGGCCGGTTCTTAACTTCAAGTCGGTGGACCAGGCTACACAGATGAGCGCCGAGGGCCTCGCGCTACTGTGATCAGTGACACCGCTTCCGAGTCTTAGGCATGCGTACCTGCCCCGCGTAGTTTGCCATTAGGCCCCCGCATTTACGCCGGTTGCAGAAGAGCATGCGGTGTCCGCGCACACGCGTTAGTTGCCAGTTCGGAGAGCTCCCTCGGGCTAATGTTCGTGAGTACACCATTCCTTCCGTTAGAGCCGGACTTCGGGTACTCTCCCGTAAGTCCAGATTAGTGCAAGGGCAAGGAGGCCCTTGAGGACATTCTAGGGATCAGTGTATTCCCCCCGAGTGACAGATACCTCGGTGATGTCCAGGATTGGTTAGGATAACCAATCATTAGGCCGGAAGTAGGAGACTTCCGATGACTCCAGATCTTTCTTTGTAAGCTCGTTGAGCTATGATCTGTGTTGGTAGCTGTTTGCTTGCATGCTTTGGTACTAGATGATTGATTATATTGTATTGTACCCCGGTTGGGGATTCTTACTGAGTAATTCGTTACTCACCCTTACTTATCTTTCAGGAAACCATGGCGCGAGGCAGGATGGCTGGAGGAGGAGCTGTGATCTTGGAAAACCCGTTGTTCAACTCTGAGTCTTGTATTTATGTTTAAAATGTCCTCTGAATGCATGTAGTTGGGCACAGAGCCCTAGGTTGTTTTATGAATGTATTTCTGGATTCTAGCATTGTTGTAAATGTTGTAAAGTTGTATGTTTTTAATAAATCTCTGATCAGAGTAAGTTTTGGAATTGTATTTGTCTTGGAACAGGTGCTTGGAAACAGGGACAGGTTTCAAGAATTTTGTATTGACTTTTTAAATGAACTCTTGCCGGTTTTTGGTTTTTTTTTACTTAGAATCCGAAACAACCCTATTGCAAATTCTAGTGTTGATTTGTATGCATGCATTGAGGTAATGGCCTATTTAGAACCCCATTCGGTTCGGGTCGTTACAATTGGTATCAGAGCTCAGAGTCATAGATTCTATAGACTGACCTTTGTTGTAGGTCATTTTTCCATGATCATCAGCACTCCGACAGTCATCAGGTACGCCTAAGTTTACTGTTTAAAAGAAAAGGGTAAGATTTACAATACTTTTCATCTAGCTTTTATGCCTTGTGTAGTGTTGTGTAGCGGAGACGAGCAGGTTCTGACTCGTTGTTGGTTTGGGCTTAGTGAGCCATCATGCCAACTTTCCCGCAGTGCGAGCAGTTTGTTTAGCAGCTTGTTGAGGTATCCAGATAGATTCGGATGCCCCTGGGACATCGTTCCAGAGGGAGGCATAGCTTAGACTCCCGTTGGCCATTTGTGGCCCAGTTGCTGCTTTTCCCCTAGTGAGAGGGTGGAGGTGCTTCGTGCAGATCGCCAGTATGTTGATCGCACCTGCAGGAGGAGCGAGGACGCTTGGCATGTCCGACCGAGGAGTTGGACCGATCGTGTTGATGTTGAGGCCGCGTGCAGTGGTTGTTGTTAGGCCCGCATGCGAGTTTTGGCCCCGGCAGCTTGAGTTGCCTAGAGGAGGGGGTAGAGGCTAGCGGCGCCTCAGTGAGACTCCTTGAGCGAGTGTGCTCCACCATGAGAGATTTGATGGCGTGTCTTTAGCTATCGAGAGCGGAGACCCAGCGCGATTTGTAGCGCGTAGTGAGGAGTCCCGAGCACAGATAGCCCGGTGATGCAGAGTTTGTTTCAAAGATTTTCCCCCAAAGAGCTCTTGTAGCCCTGAGGTTCCGGAAGGGCATGATCAGCAGTTTATTCAGATGAGTATGTTGGCGTTGATGGAGCGCCCATTTGGCAAATGGATGCCCTGAGAGCTCGATGTTTTAGTAAGTCCCTCGCTAGTAGTAAAGTAGTTGGCCAGTTTGCGTTTAGCATCCGTGTGTGGGATGCCCGCTGCTCAGAGGTCGAGGTGTGTGTCGTTCGGTCTTTGTTTGGTTCATCGGATGGTGGTGGAAGTCCCTTGTGAGAGGTGGACTAGCGAGTCTCCACCGATCGCCCGATTGATTGGCAAGTTGCCGTGTTAGTGGCTTGAGGCAGATGTAGGGGCATCTTTGGCCCCTTGCGAGCTCTTTGTTGTTTAATGTGCCCAGCTTCCTCAGATGTGGATTTGGTAGTAGTAGCACTTGAGGTGCATTGGTTGGAGTGCCACTTTGGCACTAAGTCTGGTTCAGGCTTGAGTTTGGCTTGGGCATAGCAGATGGTTCTATGCCGTTCGGAGTTCAGCGTACTCCTTTAGCCTTGGATCTGTTTTATGGCGCTTGCACCCGTTTAGGTCGTGCCAGAGGGCTAGTTCAGTGGTAGTCGATGGACTACAAGCGAAAGGATGCTCGAGAGGAGCCGGAGCCTCTTCCCAGTGTTTCTGGAGGTTGAGTAAGTCAGCAGATTGGTTGGTAAGTGTTGGTGCGCTTGAGCCTCGCGCTAGTGTTAAGGCCAAGAGTTTTCTTGTGGTTGGTAGTACGGTCAACTACCTTCGAGTGCCTTTATCTGAGGAGAGTTGAGCATCGTAGATGCGAGTTTGGTCCAGCAGAGGGACTCTGAGTTGGATGCTCATGAGATGAGCAGGATGCCTATGAGGCGAGTTGGATGCCATGATTCGAGTTGGATGCTTTTGAGGCGAGATGAGCTGATGCCTTGCGAGAGGATTTGGATGCCTTATGGGTAAGCACCCTTGGTAGAGGCTTGGTATAAAGTGAGTTCGGTGTGGCATGGTTATGCCTTGGTAAAGCAAGGTTGCCTCAGCTTTGAGCATCGTGTGGAGTTGGAACTTTTGGTGTTCCTTCGGTTGGAGTTCAGTTGGAAACTGAACAAGAGCGGTGGTAGCAAGCAGCGCAGTTTCTGATCGCCTTGGCTAAGAAAGTTGTTTGGATCTTTTCCTTGGGTAGAAGCCTTGTTGAGAGGCTGATGTTTGATTAGGAGGACGACGCATTCGGTAGCGTTTCGGGTCCTCTTGGTTTCCAAGGTATTGGAGTTGGCCTGCATGCTTGAGATGCTGGAGAGGGTTGTGCCTGTTCAGGCAGTTGGCTGTTAGCTCGTTTGTCAGCAGTGTGTGTCGAGGGTTGCCGAAGAACCTTAGGTTGTGGAGAGCCTCTCCAGAGCTCAGTCAGGCCCAGGTAGTGAGTTTCAGTTGGCAAGCTGGAGCCGTGTAGTTTGTAGCCTCGGTTGAGTTGCTAGCAGTCTTGGTAGACTAGCTAGCTAGTGTTTGTTTGGAGTAAAGTCCGGATTGGTTCCAGTGCGGTGGCAAGTTGATGCTTGGTGTTGACCAAGGTGTGGTTTGGAGTTGCTAGAGATTAGTTTTGCTCGTGGGGCGAGTGGTTTGTGCCCTGTTGGTTGTTTTCCTGTTTCCAGGATGTTGAGTTGCCCCGTTTGGCTTTTGGAGGTTCAGTCTAAGATGGACCCCTGTTGTTGCCGTGAGTTTTAGTTGTTGTTGCCCTAGTGGAGCAAGACAGTGAGCGTATGTGGAGCTCTCTGTCCTTCGGTTGTCTGCTTGTAAGAGCCGTTTCCTTCTGAGAGTTGTCAGGTTTCTTCCGTAGCCATGAGTTAATGGTAGAGGTGTTAGCAAGAGGGAAAGATTTGTTGGCTACTTGGAAGTAGTAGTTTGTCCAGTTAAGCGGATTCTTGGATGGTGTTCTAGAGGCTGCAGTAAAGGTTGTTCTGCCTCTTGTGAGTGTTTGGCCAAGATTTGGTTCTCTTGTTGTTTCGAGAGCTAGTTCGGTTCTAGCTGGAGGGCGTTGCCCTGAGGTCTTTTTCCTAGTCAGGAAGTTTTGGGAGTTGACCCCTCCCTCGGTAGTTGAGTAAGTTTTGTTGGTTCCAGATTTGTGATCCGATTATTTGAGTTTTCCCTTGGGTGTTGCTTCCAAAAGAGTTGGTTGCTGTTGCCTTGGGTTTGACCTAGTCAGCGAGCTTGTGTGAAGTTCGCTGCCCTTCAGAGTTTGCTTGCTGGGGAATTCGTTTCCTGTTTTGTAGGAGTCAGCTTAGCTCCAGAGTTGTGTATTTGATCAGAGTAGCGCAGCGGTCAGCCCAGCGAGAGGGCCCCTGCATTGTGTTGTTAGCAAGCAATAGTTGTTTGTCCCCGCAAGGGCGGTGGCCTGCCAGTAAGAGTTGTTTCTGGCAAGTTGTTGGTTCTTTGGGGATTGAAGATTTCCCTTTCCCCTAGTCTCTGTGGTGGTTGAGTTGCTCCCTGGATGTTAGCCTCGAGAGTTAGCTTTGAGGTTGTCGTTATCCGTTTTCCTCGTGAGGTTTCGGGAGTGGAGCTTCTGGTTGGAAGTTGAGTTAGGCTTAAGCTTAAAGGAGAAGTCCTTTGAGTAGTCAGTTGGATATTAAGAGTTGAGTAGTAGCTTGGAGGCGAGCGTTGTTCGTTATAAGTTTGGGTTGAGTTCTGCTGAGCAAGCCCTTCTCGGGCTTTGCTCCTTGTTGTTGTGCGCTCGCAGTTGGAGTAGCAGAGCCGTTTGAGTGAGTTGGCACAGAGGTGCCGTGGCTTTGGTTGGTAAAGCCGTTGAGCTGTTTTCCTCAAGGTATTGTGCCGTAGAGAGCTGCGTGATGGTTTAGTCCTTGCAGCCCGAGTTTTCCTTGAGAGGAATTTTGGTGGTTTCCTTGCCTGGCAGTGTTTTCTTTGGCCAGTTGCTAGTAGATTTGCATGGAAAATTTTGCTTTCGGCCGTTTGGTTTTCGGAATCTGGAAGGTTGGTTGTTTGCTTGATTTGTTGAAGGGTTGAGTTTGTTTGTTGTCATTTGTGAGCTTTGCAGTGTTTTTTTGCTGGCGTGGTGTAGAGCTTCATAGCTTGTGGCGATCCTCGAGATTACGAGAGTAGCACCGTTTTAGAGTTGGTGCGAGTTGAGGACGTGGTTTGCCGTCTGTTCCCTTGGAGTTGAGTGTATGCCAGTATGGATGGCATTGTGGCCTTGAGTTTTTGAGAACCCAAGAGAGTTTTGGTTCTCGAAGAGGGCTAGTGTTGTTGGCCGAGAAGTTCATTATTGGATCGGTGGAGTTTTCCCGAGTGTTTCGTCTTAGGACTTTCGAGGACGAAAGTCTTATAAGGAGGGAGTATTGTAACGCCCGATTTTCTATCCCGTTTTTCGAGGAGCTTAGGTTCAGATTCGATGGTTGGTTGGGCCGTTAGAGTCATTTGGACCCTTAGGGGCATTTTGGTCTTTTTGCTCCCTAGGCAGGATTTGTGGATTTTCAGGGCTTCGAGGTAGCTCCTGCCATTGTTGAGGCTTGTTTGTTGTGGGCTGCGAGTCCCGAGATGTTTGGGCTTTTCGTTTGGGAGTTCGGTTGTCATTTGGGTTTTGGGCTAAATGATGGTTGTTTAGGTGTTTCCTTCGGGATTCGAGCCCGGCCTTTAGTGTTGGTTTGGGAGGTTGATTTCAGTGAGTTTTGTTGTTTGGAAAGGTTGCTTCAGTCGGGTCTCGAAGGAGGAAGCCGGGAAATGAGATTTAAGGATTTTAAGGATTTTTTGAAAAATTGGAAAATGGATAAATTGGATTTATTTGGATAAGTTTGGATTTTAAATAAAAGAGAAAAAGAAAAGAAAAAAAAGAAAAAAATCTCATTTTTCCCCCATTTTTCCCTTTCTCTCTCCTCCAGCCCGAGCCCCCCCCCCTTGGCCCTCTCCACCCTGCCCGAGCGCCCCAGCTCGCCCACCCAACTCGCCCACGCCCGAGCGGCTGAGCCCAGCAAGACAAGCAGTGCGGTGTCGGCGTCGCCAGTCCGCCTGCCCCAGCTCGCCACAGAGTAGTACGTCACGGCGCCGAGCCCTACCTGCGTCGCCTCGTCCCGCATCGCCCAGATCGCTCTCGCCAGCCATCCCCGAGCCAGCTCGCCCAGGTCCGAGTCGCCCAGCCCTGGTCCGTGCGCCCTGTAGCTCGCCGTCCCTCGCACAGTGTCGTGCCAGATCGAGCGCCCGAGCCCGTCGCGTCGCGTCGCCTCGCGCCGTCCCCTGTGCTTGCCGAGCTCGCGCTTCGCGCGCGCCCATCGTGTGCCGAGCCAGCCAGACGCCTCGCCGCGCCTGCTGCTCGCGCATGATGTCGTAGCGCCGGTGGCCAGCCGTGTCAGCGCGCCCTTGCGCGCTGTCTGCGCTCATCACCGCCTAGCCGTGCAAAATGGCCGTTCGAGTGTCGTAGCGCCTCGTGAGTTGCTCCCGAGCCTAGCCTCGTTTATTTTAGAGTATTTAGGGCTATTTTATGATTATTGATGTATTTGTTTGGCTCGATATAGGTTGCTCGGGTTCAATCGCAGTTAATTTATTGTGTGTTGTTGCCTTCCCACTGTAAGGATTTCTTACCGGAGTTGTGTGGGCCTCGCGATATTGTCATGATTTTGCCTTGCTTGTTTGTCGATCGTTATGAGCATGATAATAATAGAGCAGCTTTGATTGATTTTCGCTAGCATGTTTTCTTGATATTACATGTTAGTGCCATGCTAGGTTTGTTCTCGCTGCGGCATGCTTATGATTCCGCTTAAGCTCGTAGTATCATGCTAGGTAGTGTGATTGATGTCGGTCTTTGCTTGCAGCCGTAAATCATTGCTTTTTGCTCAGACTCTTAGATAGAGTTGTAGGGTTTGTCATCATCCAGAGGTGAGAGCGGACATAACGTATCTTGTCCCCACCGGTCGGGAGCAAAACGAAGCATTGCTTCAGGGGTTGAGAGCGGACATAACGTACTTTGTCCCCAAAGTGGTCGGATATTGAGCAAAGCATAACATACCTTGCTTTTTTCTCCCTCTCCTGCAGCCAATGAGACTTAGCTACCTCATTGGCATATGCCTAGTTTGTAGCCTGCTAGAGCGGAACCCTGCCAACGGTGTAAGCCTGCCTTGGCCGGTTCTTAGCTTCAAGTCGGTGGACCAGGCTGCACAGATGAGCGCCGAGGGCCTCGCGCTTCTGTGATCAGTGACACCGCTTCCGAGTCTTAGGCATGCGTACCTGCCCCTCGTAGTTTTCCCTTAGGCCCCCGCATTTACGCCGGTTGCAGAAGAGCATGAGGTGTGCGCGCACACGCGTTAGTTGCCGGTTCGGAGAGCTCCCCCGGGCTAATGTTCGTGAGTACACCATTCCTTCCGTTAGAGCCGGACTTCGGGTACTCTCCCGTAAGTCCAGATTAGTGCAAGGGCAAGGAGGCCCTTGAGGACATTCTAGGGATCAGTGTATTCCCCCCGAGTGACAGATACCTCGGTGATGTCCAGAATTGGTTAGGATAACCAATCATTAGGCCGGAAGTAGGAGACTTCCGATGACTCCAGATCTTTCTTTGTAAGCTCGTTGAGCTATGATCTGTGTTGGTAGCTGTTTGCTTGCATGCTTTGGTACTAGATGATTGATTATATTGTATTGTAATCTGGTTGGGGATTCTTACTGAGTAATTCGTTACTCACCCTTACTTATCTTTCAGGAAACCATGGCGCGAGGCAGGATGGCTGGAGGAGGACCTGTGATCATGGAAAACCCGTTGTTCAACTCCGAGTCTTGTATTTATGTTTAAAATGTCCCCTGAATGCATGTAGTTGGGCACGGAGCCCTAGGTTGTTTTATGAATGTATTTCCGGATTCTAGCATTGTTGTAAATGTTGTAAATTGTATGTTTTTAATAAATCTCTGATCAGAGTAAGTTTTGGAAATGTATTTGTCTTGGAACAGGTGCTTGGAAACAGGGACAGGTTTCAAGAATTTTGTATTGACTTTTTAAATGAACTCTTGCCGGTTTTTGGTTTTTTTTTACTTAGAATCTGAAACAACCCTATTGCAAATTCTAGTGTTGATTTGTATGCATGCATTGAGGTAATGGCATATTTAGAACCCCATTCGGGTCGGGTCGTTACAGGTTTTCCATCAGGTAACTTGGGACAGAGGCTGGATGGCTAGGAGGAGGCTGCTGGATGATCATGGATAGCGGACTCTGAGTTGCACGTTTCTTTTACTGGTTTCTTTATGATTTAGCATGTAGTGGGACTTGGGTCCCTAGGAAAAACACTCAAAAACTATTTTATGATTCTCATACCGTTTCCCTTGATTTGTTTTAAGAAAGTACTGATCAGTCATTTACTTGTTTTATTTAATTGGAATTATGGATTTGTTTTAAATATGCCTACTGCAAAGTTTTAAATCTCAAGCTCTGAATGACGTTTTACATTCTTAATCATGCATGCTAAGTAAGGACTTTAGGTTAGAGACCGTTTCTTGGGTCGGGTCCTTACATCCTAGGTGTGTACGGCCCCACTAGGCGTCACTGAGTCTGGAGGTGTAAGACCCTGACGGGCATCCTAGGTGTGCAAGGCCCCACTGGGCATCACTGATTCTAGAGGTGTAAGGCCCCACTGGGCATCACTGACTCCTAGGTTGTGTAAGGCCCGAAGGGCCTCCAAGTGTAGAACCTAGGATAGGCTGTAGATGGAAGCCCTCGAATAGGCTTGCTCTAGAAGTTGCTCATAGCCTAATTCAACCGTTTATGCTCTAAGTCATTGTATGGTTGCATGCCCTTGTGCTAGATGAGATGTTTTCGTATTGTACCCCGGTTGGGGATTCTTACTGAGTAACTCGTTGCTCACCCTTATTTTCTGTGGTTTTCCACCAGGTAACTTTGGACAGAGACTGGATGGCTAGGAGGAGGCTGCTGGATGATCATGGATAGCTTACTCTGAGTTGCACGTTTCTTTTAATGTTTTTATGATTTAGCATGTAGTGGGACTTGGGTCCCGAGGAAAAGCACTAAAAAACTATTTAATGTTTCTCAAACTGTTCCCTTTGATTTGTTTTAAGAAAGTACTGATCAGTCACTTATTTATTATTGGTTTTATTTATTGGAACTATGGTTTTTGTTTTAAATTGTTGATTACAAGGTTTTAAATTGGGAAGTCTGAATGATGCTTTTCATTCTTAATCATGCATGCTAAGTAAGGATCTAGGTTAGAGACCGTTTCTCGGGTCGGGTCCTTACAGTAACGAATTACTCAGTAAGAATCCCCAACCGGGGTACAATACGATATAAATGGTCATCTAGCAGAAAGGTATGCAAGCTATGAATATAAACACAGAAGAGAGCACATAGCTTAAATCCACACATAAACCTCGGATGCCATCTCAGGGTCTTACTCTGGAAACTCTACCGTGCGATACGCTCCTATACGAGAAACTAGTCTCGGCCTCAGCCTGTCTACTGTCGATACGAAAGGTGCACTAAACTCAAGATCCCGAGGAGCTCTCTGGTCGGCGCTGTAATGAGTGTGTGCGCGCACCGCATGCTGCTGCAAACAAGGGGGGTGCCGGGTCTAGTGGCAAGCTGCTCTAGTTCAGTACTCATGCCTAACTAATCTCTGGATCTGTGTCACTGACATAGGGGTGTAAGACCTGGACACGTGAACTATGTCAGCCTGTACCACCGCACCTGAGGCTAAGGAACCGGTCGTGGTAGGCTTACACCAGGAAACGTTCCTTGCCCTATCAGGTGGCAATCAAGGGCTACGGTTGAACACGCTGAGGACGTGCCGACTGCCGGGGACAAGGCAATGCCTTGTCATCATCCCAACCGTTGGGGCATTTAACAGTCTGCCACCTCACCCAAGATTGCAAAGGGCTGCCGTTAGGGTTAGCTAAACACTAACGATGGATCAGAGACGGAGTACTACCACGGATGCAAGTTACGTTATGCATCCTCGCCCGGATGATGCTACCTATCATAATTCTAAACTATAAATAGATACAGCAAATAATCCAAAACGTGCTCAACAGAAACAACGAACCTAGCATGATACTATGAAGCAAGAACAGATAACGAGCATGCCAGAACGAAACAACCTAGCATGGGACTAACATGAGAAACAACACAAGAATCATGCCAGTCGGGGATTCATAACAGAGCACCTATCACTAAACGTGCTGATAAACATAAGCAAGCATACAAACAACAATCACATATTACATCGCAAGGCCCACACAACTCTGGTAAGAAATCTTTACCTTGGTCGGAAGGCAATGACACATTAAGGCCCTATGCTGCAAACGAACCTCGAGCTAGCTATCGGGTACCTAGCAAACAACAACACATTTTACAATCAATAGGCCTAAAATAATGTAACGGCCCAGTTTTCTATTTCGGTTACCCAGGTGATTTCGGGTCATTATTCGGATGTTCGGATGGGCCGTTAGAGCTATTTTAACCCTTAGGGGCATTTTGGTCTTTTGCCCCTGGCCGTGGTTTTGTGGATTTTCGTGGATTCCGTGGTCATTCCCGCCTTTTGAAGCTTAATGGTTGTTGGTTGCAAGACCCAGAGGTTTGGGCAAGTTGTTTGGAAGTTTGGAGGTGTTTTAGAAAATGGCAAAATTAATTGTAATTTTGGTGCTTCCATTGGGTTTTGAGCCCTTGCCCTAAATGGTCTTAGGGAGTTTGTAGGAAAAGTGAGTCTTATTTTTAAATAAGTTTGTTTGGGCCGGGACTCGAAGGAGGAAGCCCGGGGAAGGGATTTAGGTCACCAAGACCTATTTAAATTAGGAAAAGGAAAGAAAATCAAGAAAATCCAATTCCCTTGTTTTACCACTTTTCTCTCTCTCTCTCTCTCTCTCTCTTCCTCTCTCTCTCCTGGCCGACCTCACCAAGAAACCCAACCGAGCCTCAAAGCCGTCCGGCCACCAAGCAACCCAACCGAGCAGCGGCCCAGTGAGCGGCTCCAGCCCAGATCGCACCAGCTGGCCCCATCGTCGCAGCGAGACCCCAGCCAGCGCCCAGCGCCCAGACGCCAAAGAGCGCGCGCCGCCGCGTTTACCCGTCCGCGCGCCGTCGCGCGCCTGACCGACGCTCATCGCTTAATCGATTCGCGCCGCCAGCGCGCGCCGCGCCAGCGCCCGTGTCACTGGGCTCGTCCCTGCCGCACCACGCGCCCAGCCAGCGCCCTTAGCCAGCGCCAGCGCCAGCCAAAGAATAGCGCCAAGAAGCGGCGCGCGCCAGCACTGCCGCTGCGCCCCAGTGCACGTCCCGCTCGCCCACTTGCCGCGAGAGGCTGCTTTTTGCCGAGATAGATGGGACCGAGATCTAGTGCCTTCTCGGTTGGTAAATTCCCGAGCCTCCACTCTTTTGGACCCTAAGTTGTTTGGGTGTTGTTATTTAATTAGGATATTTTTATTAAATGCTTAGGTTGCTCGGGTTCACTTAGAAGCTCGGGAGTCGTTTGGTTGGCTTATGGTAGTTATTTTTCGCTTGTTTCGGGTAAGGATTTCTTACCGTGGTTGTGTGGACCTCGCGATGCTATCATGATTGTGCCTTGTATGCTTGGTTGTTGTTATGAGTATGTTAGCTATTGAGCGACTTGTGTTTGAAATCTTGCTAGCATGTCGCTTGTTGTTCATGTTAGTTCCATGCTAGGTTTGTTCTTCCAAAGCATGCCATGTCTTGTGATTGTATGAAAATTTCCGGTGGAAAGGTTACATGTTTTCTCTTGCTTCCATATCGTGTTGCTCTTGTGTCCCCGATATATTCTGTTAGTTCCATGCAAGGGGTTTAATTATCTTGGCATACCTTGTTCTATTTTATCTCTGTTAGTTCCATGCCAGGCATAGGCGGGTGATGTATAGTGTAGAAGACTCGTAGGGGTAACTAGTTTAGGTCCCGCGGGTAAGTCCTCGATGGGCATCACCGAGTTGGAGGTGTAAGACCCGATGGGCATCCTAGGTGTGTAAGTCCCGATGGGCATCACCGAGTTGGAGTGTAAGACCCGATGGGCATCCTAGGTGTGTAAGTCTCGATGGGCATCACCGAGTTGGAGGTGTAAGACCCGATGGGCATCCTAGGTGTGTAAGTCCTCGATGGGCATCACCGAGTTGGAGGTGTAAGACACGATGGGCATCCTAGGTGTGTAAGTCCCGATGGGCATCACCGAGTTGGAGGTGTAAGACCCGATGGGCATCCTAGGTGTGTAAGTCTCGATGGGCATCACCGAGTTGGAGGTGTAAGACCACGATGGGCATCCTAGGTGTGTAAGTCCCTCGATGGGCATCACCGAGTTGGAGGTGTAAGACCACGATGGGCATCCTAGGTGTGTAAGTCCCCGATGGGCATCACCGAGTTGGAGGTGTAAGACCCGATGGGCATCCTAGGTGTGTAAGTCCCGATGGGCATCACCGAGTTGGAGGTGTAAGTCCCCGATCGGGACAAAGACCGAGTCCTAGGTTGTGTAAGGGCCGAAGGGCATCCAAGTGTAAAACCTAGGATAGGGAGTAGATGAAAGCCCTTGAATAGGCTCGCTCTAGAAGTAGCTCATAGCCTAACTCAACCGTTTTGCTCTAAGTCATTGTTTTATTTGCATGTATACTAGGGTGCTAGATGACTGATGTATCGTATTGTACCCCGGTTGGGGATTCTTACTGAGTATGTTTATACTCACCCTTATTTCTGTGGTTTTTCCACCAGGTAACTTGGGACATCGGCAGGATGGCTAGGAGGAGGCGGCTGGATGATCATGGAAAGCTGACTCTGGGATGCATGTTCTTTTATTGTTTTCTTTATGATTTAGCATGTAGTGGGACTTGAGTCCCTAGGGAAAACACTCAAACTATTTTATGGTTCTCGCATCAGCACTCTTGTTTTGTTTTTAAGAAAGCAACCGATCAGTCAATTACTCTTGATTTTTACATTGGCTTCGTGGTTTGTTTAAAGTTCATTAATTGCAAAAGTTTTAAACTGTAGAATGGATGGTGTTTTACATTCCTAGGCATGCATGCTAAGTAAGGATCTAGGTTAGAGACCGCTTCTTTTTGGGTCGGGTCCTTACAGCTTGGTATCGAGCTCGAGTTATAGGTTCGTAGACTGACTGCAGCTTGTAGGTTGTTTTCCATGATCATCAGCTGCCCGCTTGACCATCGATTATGTCCGTAAGTTTAAAGTTAAGGGTTAAGAATTACAATATCGCATCTAGTATACATGTGTTACCCTTGTTGGGCGGAGAGAGCCCAGCGTGGGCTAGTTTTTATGTTTTGTGTAGACCGCCGATTGTTGATTACACATTGAGGAGCAGTGGACGTTTGGTATCTCCAACCGAGGAGTTGGACCGTTCATGTTGATGATGAGACCTCGCCCGTGGTCGTTTAGACCCGTAGGACACCTTTGGCCTGGCGGATGAGTTGCCAAGAGTAAGGGGTAGAGTCTAGCACGCCGCAGTGAGACTCCTTGAGCAGAGTGTGCTCAAACCATGCGAGAGTTGATGGCGTGTCTTTTAGCTAACAGAGAGCGGAGACCCAGCGCAATTTGTAGCGCGAATGGGGAGTCTTGGGCACAGATAGCCCGGTGGCAGAGTTTATTTAGGAGACGCCTCCTTGTAGCTCCAGTTGCCCGGAGGCTCCGGGAGGGATCGATCAACGAGTTATGCCGATAAGTTAGTTGGCGTTGATCGAGTGCCGAGTTTGGCTAGTGGAACCCCAGAGAGCTGGATGTTTTGAGACCCTCTGCGGGCAATGAGGTAGTTGTCCAGATCGAGTTTATCATCCAGTGTTGGGATGACTCGGTGTTCGTGAGGCCGATGACTGATGTTCAGAGGTCGAAGCGTGCCGCTCTGGTCTTTGTTTGATGCAAAGAGGTGTGGTGGTGGAAGTCCCCTATGAGAGGCGGACCGGCAGAGTCTCCACCACCACCGGTCGATTGGCAAGTCGCCAAGTTAGTAGCTTTTGAGGAAGATGTAGAGACATCTTGTCCTCCCGCAAGCCTCTGATCGTTTTGTAGCCACTTCTTTTAGTACCCTCGTAGCCGTGGGGTAGTGTGGAGTTTGCTTGTCAAGACTTAATCCGTCCGTGGTTTTCGGTGGCTATTAGAGAGAAGCACCTTCTACATTAGCATGTTCCAAGAGTGGAGGCAGTCTTTGCCACCCTAGGGTTGGCCTGAGTATTTGTTGAGCATCGAGTGGGATGCAGGAGTGGGCCGTGGCTTGTGCGTTAGTCGTGATGTCGAGAGAATAATCTTCTCGAGTGTTGAAACCCTTGTGTTGAGTGCCATTGCCTGTCACTGGAGTGTGACCTTCCCTTCCCTCAGAGGGACTTAAAGCCCGTAAAGAGATGTTTGTGTTGTTAAGGATGTAGTGCTGTTGGCACCAAGCTGAGAGAGAGGAGGCCTAGAGTCAGCCGGTTGGTACTTTAGTGCAGATGGTTCCAAGACCCGCCTGAAGTTTGGCATCCCCACTAGTCTTGTACCCACTTCCCGAGATTGCACTGTTTGGGTTGCATAAGAGATCTAGCTCGGTGGTAGTAAGAGAACTACAAGAGTGAGGTTGTTCGAGGATAAGTAGGAGCCTTCGTGGTCACCGAGAGCTAGGTACAAAGGATGTGTTGGTTGTTAAGGGCTAGCGCGTCCGAGTTCTCGTGCTCGTGTTGTGGGGCTTGTGAGCCGGTTGGATGGTAGTGTGACTCGACTACCACGGAGTTACCCTAATATGAGTAGGGTTGACATCGATGATGCGTGGTTGATCGATGTTAGAGCCATGAGTTGGAAGGTGGATCGAGCACGTTTAGTGGACCATTGGTATGAGGTAAGTTAGCTTGGTGTGGCTATGCTCTTGTAAGAGTAAGTGGACCAATGTGGCGTTCCGTGGTGAGTTGACCACGAGTGGGTTGAACTCTTGTTGCTCCTTTGCTAGTTGTGGCTCTATTGGGAGGCAAAAGTTGCCTTGTGTGAGAGTACTTATTGGTTTGGATCTTAAGGAATCAAGTTGGTGATGTACACGTCGGTGTACTTTTGTGTAGCTCGTTCCGTGGTGTATGTTTTGGGATCCACGAAAGGTTCGTGTTGAGGAACCGAGCTCGGTCGGACCCAAGCGGTGTCCCTCGGTTGAGTTCTTTGGATGCTTGTAGTCGTTTGGCAAGCTAGAGTTGTTCTTAGTAGCCTCTGCGTTGGTTTTCGTAATTCTTAGCAAGGTGGTGCTTGGCGTTGACCAAGGTTTGGTTCCCATGTGGTTTCTAGAGCTAGCTTCGTTCGAGCAAGTGGAGTTGCCACGAGGACTTGTTCCTAGTCGGGAAGTTTTGGGAGTTGACCCCTCCTCGGAGGTTGAGTAAATCTTGCTAGTTCTAAGTTGGTGGTTCAAGCGATTGTGGAATCCCTCGATTGTTGCTTTCGAGGGAATTGGTTGTTGTTGCCTTCGATGAGTAGGACTACTAGCGTGTGTGAAGTTCATCGTCCTTGGAAGTTCGCTTGCCGGGAAATCGTCCCTGTAGAGGAGGAGTCACTTAGCTCCCGAGTTGTGTAGTTGATTAGAGTGGCGAGCGGTCACAGCCCGAGAGTGTGTCCTGCGTTGGCTTGTTAGCAAGCGGAAAGTTGTTGTCCCGCGAGGGCGGAGGCCACCAGTTCAAGGGTTTGAGTTGTTGTTGGAAGGTTGTTGGGTCTTTGGAGTTTGTAGAACCCCTAGTTCCTTGGTCGTTGAGTTGCACCGTGGATGCCGATTTGAGTATTAACTTTTGAGGTAGTCTTGCGACCCGAGTTGTTCATGATCCGCAAGCTTGTGGTCGTCGCTATCCTTATTTCCTCGCGATGTTTCGTGGGTGGAGTTTCGGATCGGAAGGAGAGTTAGGTCTAGCTATAAGGAGGAAGTCCTTAGAGCGGCGGATGGACTTAAGGGTTGAGTGGCGGCTTGGAGGGGAGCCGCTCGTTCTAAGACTTGGTTTGAGTTTCTGCAGAGCCGCCCCTTCTCGGGCTCTGTTCCTAGTTGGTGTGCGTTCGCGATTGGCGTTATAGTGAGCCACGATTGAGTGGGTTGGCACAGAGGTGCCGTGGAAATGGTTGGTAAAACCTTTGAGTCGTTATCCTCGAGGTGTTGTGTTGCAAGTAGCCGCGTGTTGTTTTATTCCTTCTTCGCTCGAGAATTTTTTAGAAAGGTATGATGTTTGTTTCCTTATTTGGCGATATTCTCTTAGGCCGATGGTGGCTGGTCGGATTGCATTGGAAAGTTGTTGTCGGCGAAGAGGGCTCCAGTTTATTAGTTTGGTTGAGTGGAGCCTGTTTCTGGACCTTGTCGTTCATGGTGGGCCGAGTGAAGTTTCGGCTAGTGTGAGTGGCGTTAGCCGTCCAGTGAACGGTATGTGCCCACGCTTCGGTCGTCGGTGCTCTTCAAGATGGTTGTTTAAGTGTTGTGGTCGTGTTCTAGTGAGTCAAGTTTGCCTTTGGGATCCGTCGCGATTGGTGATTCGATTGGATTTCGCTAAGGTCGCAGCAAGCCTTGTGGTTCGTTGATCTCATGTGAAGTAAGAGTAGGCCTTGTAGTTTTTCGAATCCCGGAGGTTCGGTTGTTTGGTCAACATGGTGTAGAGTTGAGGTTGTTTGGTGCTTGTTGTGAGCCCAGAGAAGTTTCGGCGGTGCGGCGGAGAGTTTTAGAACACCGTGACCAATCCACAAGTTTCTTTGTGAGTAGCGCCAGTAGAGAGGCGCCCGAGTTGGGTTAGCGAGGGCTAAGTGAGCCCTAAGATTTTAAGACCGTTGAGAGTTCGTGCGAGTCGAGGGTGTGACTCACCGACTAGCTATCGCATGATTTCTTCGAAGCTCAGTGTTAGTTCAGTTTTGGTTGAGATAGTTTGTGGCAGACTCGGTGTCTTTTGGGGCTTGGAGCCTTTGGGAAACCAAGAGGGTTCGGTTTCAAGAAGGATTTGTGTTGTCTTAGCAGGGAGCTTGGTTGGTTAAGAATCGGTGGAGTTTTCCTAGAGTTTGTGTCGTCTTAGGACTTTCGAGGACGAAAGTCTTAAAAGGAGGGAGTATTGTAACGGCCCGATTTTCTATTTCTGTTACCAGGTGATTTGGGTCATTATTCGGATGTTCGGATGGGCCGTTAGAGCTATTTTAACCCTTAGGGGCATTTTGGTCTTTTGCCCCTGGTCGTGGTTTTGTGGATTTTCGAGATTCCGTGGTCATTCCCGCCTTTTCAAGCTTAATGGTTGTTGGTTGCAAGACCCAGAGGTTTGGGCAAGTTGTTTGGAAGTTTGGAGGTGTTTTAGAAAATGGCAAAATTAATTGTAATTTTGGTGCTTCCATTGGGTTTTGAGCCCTTGCCCTAAATGGTCTTAGGAGTTTGTAGGAAAAGTGAGTCTTATTTTTAAATAAGTTTGTTTGGTAGGGACTCGAAGGAGGAAGCCCTGGGAAGGGATTTAGGTCACCAAGACCTATTTAAATTAGGAAAAGGAAAGAAAATCAAGAAAATCCAATTCCCTTGTTTTACCACTTTTCTCTCTCTCTCTCTCTCTCTCTTCTCTCTCTCTCTCTGGCCGACCTCACCAAGAAACCCAACCGAGCCTCACCGAGCCGTCCCGGCCAGCCAAACAACCCACCGAGCGGCCCGTCAGCGGCCCACCCAGATCGCACCCAAGAAAGCCCCATCGTCGGCAGAAGAGACCCAGCCAGCGCCAGCGCCCAGACGCCAAAGCAGCGCCGCCGCCCGCGTTACCCGTCCGCGCCGTCGCGCTCGCGCACTGACAGACGCCATCGCCTTAATCGATTCGCGCCCAGCGCGCGCGCCAGCGCCCGTGTCACTGCGCTTTCGTCCTCGCAGACACGCATACCGCGCGCCAAAGCCAGCTGGCGGGCGCCAGCGCCAGCTAAAGCCAGCTGCGCCGCCTACCGGCTGCTCGCTTGGTACCGCACGCCCCGCTCGCCCACTTGCCGCCGAGTGCTTTTTTGCCGAGATAGATGGGACCGAGATCTAGTGCCTTCTCGGTTGGTAAATTCCCGAGCCTCCACTCTTTTGGACCCTAAGTTGTTTGGTGTTGTTATTTAATTAGGATATTTTTATTAAATGCTTAGGTTGCTCGGGTTCACTTAGAAGCTCTGGAGTCGTTTGGTTGGCTTATGGTAGTTATTTTCGCTTGTTTCGTGTAAGGATTTCTTACCGTGGTTGTGTGGACCTCGCGATGCTATCATGATTGTGCCTTGTATGCTTGGTTGTTGTTATGAGTATGTTAGCTATTGAGCGACTTGTGTTTGAAATCTTGCTAGCATCTTCGCTTGTTGTTCATGTTAGTTCCATGCTAGGTTTGTTCTTCGGCATGCCATGTCTTGTGATTGTATGAAAATTTCCAGTGGAAAGGTTACATGTTTTCTCTTGCTTCCATATCGTGTTGCTCTTGTGTCCCCGATATATTCTCGTTAGTTCCATGCAAGGGGTTTAATTATCTTGGCATACCTTGTTCTATTTTATCCTGTTAGTTCCATGCCGGGCATAGGCGGTGATGTATAGTGTAGAAGGCGTAGGGGTAACTAGTTTAGGTCCCGCTCGGGTAAGTCCCGATGGGCATCACCGAGTTGGAGGTGTAAGACCCGATGGGCATCCTAGGTGTGTAAGTCCCGATGGGCATCACCGAGTTGGAGGTGTAAGACCCGATGGGCATCCTAGGTGTGTAAGTCCCGATGGGCATCACCGAGTTGGAGGTGTAAGACACGATGGGCATCCTAGGTGTGTAAGTCCCGATGGGCATCACCGAGTTGGAGGTGTAAGACCACGATGGGCATCCTAGGTGTGTAAGTCCTCGATGGGCATCACCGAGTTGGAGGTGTAAGACCGATGGGCATCCTAGGTGTGTAAGTCTCGATGGGCATCACCGAGTTGGAGGTGTAAGACCGATGGGCATCCTAGGTGTGTAAGTCCTCGATGGGCATCACCGAGTTGGAGGTGTAAGACCACGATGGGCATCCTAGGTGTGTAAGTCCTCGATGGGCATCACCGAGTTGGAGGTGTAAGACCCGATGGGCATCCTAGGTGTGTAAGTCCCGATGGGCATCACCGAGTTGGAGGTGTAAGTCCTCGATCGACAAGCACCGAGTCCTAGGTTGTGTAAGGCCCGAAGGGCATCCAAGTGTAAAACCTAGGATAGGGAGTAGATGAAAGCCCTTGAATAGGCTCGCTCTAGAAGTAGCTCATAGCCTAACTCAACCGTTTTGCTCTAAGTCATTGTTTTATTTGCATGTATACTAGGGTGCTAGATGACCTGATGTATCGACATTGTACCCTGGTTGGGGATTCTTACTGAGTATGTTTATACTCACCCTTATTTCGTGGTTTTTCCACTGGGTAACTTGGGACATCGGCAGGATGGCTAGGAGGAGGCGGCTGGATGATCATGGAAAGCTGACTCTGGGATGCATGTTCTTTTATTGTTTTCTTTATGATTTAGCATGTAGTGGGACTTGAGTCCCTAGGGAAAACACTCAAACTATTTTATGGTTCTCGTACCGTACTCTTGTTTTGTTTTTAAGAAAAGCACTGATCAGTCAATTACTCTTGATTTTTACATTGGCTTCTGTGGTTTGTTTAAAGTTCTGTTAATTGCAAAAGTTTTAAACCTGTAGAATGGATGGTGTTTTACATTCCTAGGCATGCATGCTAAGTAAGGATCTAGGTTAGAGACCGCTTCTTTTGGGTCGGGTCCTTACAAATAATAAATCAAACAGGGCTCAGCTGGGAGCAACTCACACTGCACGGCTGAGGCGCGGACGAGCGACGGGAGTGTGGGAGTTCTGGCGTGGACGAGCTATGGGCTTGGGGATGAGCTGGCGCTGGGACGGGGCACAGACGAGGCGCGCGAGCTGCTGGGCTAAGACGCAGACGTGCGCGAGCTGCTGCTGCAGGCGATGGACGTCTGGCGCGATGGCGTGGCTCGCTTACCGGGCGTTCTTCTTTGGCGATGGGAAATTTCTTTGGTGCGGCAGCAGGCGGGCGGCGATGGGGGGTGCTCGCTGCTCGTCTGGCAAATTTGCACAACACCAAGGCTCACCTCTTCTTCTCTATACCAGCAAGAATACACCAAACAAAAGAAGAAGGGATCTAGGACACTTACCCAGGGCGACGAACAATCGACGGAGCTTGGCAAGGGGACACGACAAGGAGCTAGGGAGCTTGGGGCGGCTAGGGAGTTTGGAAGAACACAAAAGAGCAAAACCTATTTTCCTCTTCATTTAACCAAATACACCAAATCCCGAAGGCCCATAGCTAACCAAGACATACTGCGGAAAGAGCAACAAGAGCACCCAATGTCTCAACTGGCATGCTACACCACTGACTTCCCAGAGACCCGGGTTCGAAACACAACACCTACACTTTTAATTCTCTAATTTACTTTTGCATCTCTCCATTCCCAAACACATCCACAAAGCATCAAAGCCCTACAAAAGACCAACCAATAATTTTAACAGCTGAAAAAGACAGAAACGACCATGACGACCCGACCAAATTACCAAAATACCCCTAGGGCTTACATGGAAGACCGGGATGAAAACCTGGGCCGTTACAGTTTATGAGTTGGTGGACTTCAATTTATTCTTCGGTTTCAAGTTCTAGGGCAAGAGTTCCATTTATGGAAAGTTTGGAGGCCTTCCCGGGTAAAGAAGAAAAATGAAAATAATTTGTGTTGGAGCTAGGATTTGAACCTTGGTGAATTGGAAGTTGGATTTGAGCCAAATGTAGAGAATAAAATAGTTTTTAAAAGTGCACTTGGTGGGATTTGAAGGTGGGATTTTTCTAAGCTTTTTATTAATTAAAATAGGGGAAAAATCACTTAGGGTTTTATCTTTTTCTCTTTCCCTTCCCCCTTGGCCGACCCACATTCTCTCCTTCCCTCTATTTGGCCGAGACCTCAAACCACCATTTCTCTCCATTGATTCCAAGCTTGCCTTGCTCTATTCTCAAGCCTCCAAGTGTATTTCTTCTCCTCCATTGTTGCTCCAAGGTAGGTCTTTGTAAAAGCTTTTCCCTTCCTTTCTTTCCTTGCCATGGCTAAGCCTACATCTAATCAAGAGGAGATGTGTTCTTCCTTCTTCTCTTCTTGTAGATCCAAGTACCATCTTGTTGGATTCGAGATCTCTTTGTTGCTTGGATCCAAAAGCTCTTTTCTTCTCTTGATTGTTGAGATCCTAGAGCACCATTCTTTCAAGCTCCTTGGTCGAGATCCCTTGGGGAAGTATGATGGTGTTTATTCTTTGTCAAGTGTTGTATTGTGTAGATCTAATATTGTTCCTCTTCCATTGTGCAAGACAAGCCCTAGCCGATTGCTTCTTGGTTGTACATCCTTCTTGGCCGAGACATCTTTGCTCTTTGGAAGGCTTTGCCGAATCTACATGGGTGAGCTGGTAAGTGTGTGGTTTTGGTTGCTTGTTGGTGTGGAGTGGCCGAGAGCCATTGGTGTTGAGGAAGCCGAGAGCTCCAAGTGTGTGTTGGTGGTGTATGTGTGTTTGCTTGGTTCTTGGATAAGAGATCTAACTTGTGGTTGTTGGTTGTTGATGCCCTAGCCGAGACATCATGTTGCAAGGAGTAGTCGAGGCCTAGCTTGGTTATCCTTGTTGTGTTGCCCTAGCCAAGATCAAGTGTGGAAATGTTGTGGCCGAGATTCTTAGGGTTCTATCCTTGGTGCTTGGCCGAGAGCACGAAGTGCTAGTAGGGGTAGTCTCTTGTTCCCTTGCTTAATTATTTACCTAGCTAGGTTAATTTGTATGTTGTATGTTTTTAGGTTGTGAGGCACTGCAGCTCAAAGAGCACTTTACTGTTTATATTTCTGCTTATTCCAGGTAAGGACCTCTTACCAGGGTTGTGTGGGCCCTGCGATATGTCTTGATTGCATTCTGTTTATATGTTATGAGCATGTTAGTAGATAGGATTGTTTCCTTGTTTAACTCTGCTAGCATGTTTGCCCACGTTTCTACATGTTAGTGCCATGCTAGGTTTGTCCTTCCAGCATGTTCTGAAATCTCTGTTTAAATGAATAGTATCATGCTAGGTTGTTCCTGTATTATTGATAAGCATGTTTAGTGGCTAGGGATGTATATTATGTGATATTAGATAGTTAGCTAGACTTGTCTTCCAGAGGCTGAAAGTGGACATAACGTATCTTGTCCCCACAGGTCGGGATCAGTGAGAGGCATAACGTACTTTGTCTGCTCCCCCGGCAGCACGTGCAAATTAGCTCCCGCATCGGTACAAGCCTAGTTTGTAACCTGCTAGAGCGGAACCCGTCACGGTGCAAAGCCGCCCGAGACGCGATTAACTCGTGTCGGTGGTACAGCCGCTCTGATTGAGTGTCGAGGGCTCTGCGCTACTATAGATCAGTGACATCATTCTTATTCTTGTTTAGAGCCTGACTCGGGTACTCTCCCGTTGTCTTAGGGTTTAGCCTGGCCGGGGGTAAGAGGCCCCCGAGGACACCTATTCAGGATCAGCTTTTGAGTTGGTCATTTGGCTGAGGGAGAAAGACCCTCGAGGGTGTCTAACATCTATTCGGGATCAGCTTTTGAGTTGATCGATTGGCCGAGGGAGAAAGACCCTCGAGGATGTCATTTGGGATTGGTTAGGAGAGCCAATCAGTAGATCGGGAGTAGGAAACGTCCGAAGTTCCCAGACTTATTTGATAGATCAGCTTGGACATAACGCACTTTGTCCCATCAGGTTGGACATAACGCACTTTGTCCCATCAGGTTGTACATAACGCACTTTGTCTCATTAGTTGGAATACGATATGGCGGCTGATCTCTAAGCCGGAAGTAGGAGACTTCCGAGGTTTCAGGACTTGATTTGATTAGCTTGTTGAGCAAAGTTTCTGTGCTGGTAACTTATTGCATGTATACTAGGATGCTAGATGATGGATGTATCGTATTGTACCCCGGTTGGGGATTCTTACTGAGTATGTTTATATTCACCCTTACTTATCTTTCAGGTAACTTGGGACAAACACCGTAATGGCTAGTGGAGGAGTGTGTGATCATGGGGGAGCCGCGCGAACTCGTGTGTCTTTTATGTTTTGAGTCTTTCATTCTGTAGTAGCATCTTTGGGAGAACTGTATTGATTTTAGAGTGATTTAATCATTTGCATTGTTGTGACTTGTTCAAACTGTTTTATTGAAACATCGCAGGAGCTTGTTTTAAGGAACTTATTAAATGAATGTTTTCTATTGAGGTTTGAATAAGTTTTATCTTGAGCTATTTCCTTTAACGTTATAAAAGTTAAAAATTGCAAGCATGCTAAAAAGAACTGGGTTTAGGTCCATTTTGGGTCGGGTTCTTACAATTTCTCACGTTAGTTCCATGCTAGGTTGTTTTGTTCTGGCATGTTCGTTATCTATTCTTGCTTCGTAGTACAATGCTAGGTTCATTGATTACGCTAAGCATGTGATAGTATGTTTCTTTGTTAGCTATTTATAGCTTAGAGTTCGATAGGTAGCATCATCCGGCGAGAATGCATAACGTAACTTGCATCCGTGGGGTGGACGCGTGCGAGGTAGTACTCCGTCCCTGATCCGTCGTTAGGGTTTAGCTAACCTTAACGGCAGCCCAGTGCAATCTTGAGTGAGGATGGGAGACTGTTAAATGCCCCAACGGTCGTGTAACGGCCCAGTTTTCTATCCCGGTTTTCGAGGAGCTCTGGTCGATTCGAGTGGTTTGGTTGGGCCGTTAGAGTCATTTGGGACCTTAGGGGCATTTTGGTCTTTTTGCTCCTAGGCAGGATTTGTGGATTTTCGTGGCTTCGAGGTAGCTCCCCGCTTTGTTGAGGTTTGTTTGTTGTGGGTCATGAGTCCCGAGATGTTTGGGCTTTTCGTTTGGGAGTTCGGTTGTGATTTGGGTTTTGGGCAAAATGATGGTTGTTTGGGTGTTTCCTCTGGATTCGAGAGGGCCTTGATGATTGGTTTGGGAGGTTGATTTCAGTGAGTTTTGTTGTTTGGAAAGGTTGCTTCAGTCGGGTCTCGAAGGAGGAAGCCGGGAAATGAGATTTAAGGATTTTAAGGATTTTTGGAAAAATTGGAAAATGGATAAATTGGATTTATTTGGATAAGTTTGGATTTTAAATAAAAGAGAAAAAGAAAATAAAAAAAAAGGAAAAAATCTCATTTTTCCCCCAATTTTCCCTTTCTCTCTCCTCCAGCCCGAGCCCCCATTGGCCCTCTCCTCCCTGCCCGAGCGCCCCAGCTCGCCCACCCAGCTCGCCCACGCCCGAGCCAGCCCAAGCCCACCAAGCGCCTGATGCCGTGCGAGTCGCCCAGTCCGCCCTACGCGCCTGCTGCGCGTCGCACAATGCCGAGCCCGGCCGCGTCGCCTTGGTCCCGCGCGCGGATCTGCCTCGCCGCCAGCCATCTCGAGCCGGCTCGCCCAAGTCCGTCGCCCGCCACCGGTCCGTGCGCCTCAGTAGCTCACCGTCCCTCGCCATGATGTCGTGCGATCGAGCGCCGAGCCCGTCGCGTCGCGTCGCTCGCCGCGCCGGCCCTCGTGCTTGCGAGCTCGCGCGCGCTGCGCTGTCCATCTTGGCCGAAGCGCGCCGCGCGCCTCACCTCTCCCGGCCGCCGCGCGCGCAGCTCACGCCCAGCGCCCGTGTGCTGCGCCCAAAGACGCCCACCCTGCGCCTGGCGCGCCCCGGGCCAAGCCGATCCTGCGCCCGGCCCGGCCTACGCCTCGCCGATAGCTCGCTTGTGTGTGTTGGTTTGGCCCGAGCCTTGTGGCTTCTCGGATGGTATTTCCGAGTCTTTTCTTCGTTTGGGCCTTGGATTTATTGGTGCTTTGGTTATGGATTTATTGGGTCATTTATGTATTTGATTTGGGTGCTTTGTTTGATGTTCAGTGTTCGGGATCGTCTAGAGGCTCGAGGATTCGCTCGTGAGATTTATTATTAATTATTGTTTTCGCTTGTCCCAAGTAAGGATTTCTTACCGTGGTTGTGTGGACCCTGTGATATATCTCGATATGCCTTGCTTGTTTGCTGATTGTTATGAGCATGTTAGAGATAGAGCAGTTGATTGAATTCTTGCTAGCATGTTTGCCTGATTTTACATGTTAGTGCCATGCTAGGTTTGTTCTCACAAAGCATGCTTATGATTCCGCTAAGTTGTAGTATCATGCTAGGTAATGTGATTTATGTCAGTCATTGCTTGCTAGCCAGGAATCATTGATTTTTGCTCTATACTCTTAGATAGAGTTGTAGGGTTTGTCATCATCCAGAGGCTGAGCAGACAAAACATACTTTGTCCCTAGTAGCTCAGGTCGGGAGTAAAGTGTGCGTAACATAACGTATCTTGTTCCCCCGACCCGCCGGTTGTGGACTTAGCTACCCACCGGCCAAAGCCTAGTTTGTAGCTGCTAGAGCGGAACCCCGCTAACGGTGTAAGCCTACCTTGGCGGTTCTTAGCAGTCGGTGGATCAGTTTGCGCACAGATGAGCGCCGAGGGCCTCGCGCATCGTGATCGTGACACCGCTTCCAAGTCATAGGCATGCGTACCTGGCCGCGTAGTTTGCCCTTAGGCCCCCGCATTTACGCCGGTTTCAGAGAGCATGCGGTGTGCGCGCACACGCGTTAGTTGCCTGTTCGGAGAGCTCCCCCGGGCTAATGTTCGTGAGTACACCATTCCTTCCAATTTAGAGCCAGACTTTGGGTACTCTCCCGATAGTCCAGATGTATAGCGAGGGTAAGAGGCCCTTGAGGACACCCATTGTGATTGGCTTTTGAGCTAATCAATTGGTCGAGGGAGAAAGACCCTCGAGGGTGTCGGACATCTTGGGATCGATTTTTGAGCTGATCAAATGACCGAGGGAGAAAGACCCTCGGAGATGTCCCGGGATTGGTTATGAGAACCAATCATTAGGCCGGAAGTAGGAGACTTCCGATGATTCCAAATCTTTCCTTCTGAGCTCGTTGAGCTATGATCTGTGTTGATGGCTGTTTGCTTGCATGTTGAGGTGCTAGATGACGGATGTATCGTATTGTACCCCGGTTGGGGATTCTTACTGAGTATCTTTATACTCACCCTTATTTATCTTTCAGGTAGCTTGGGACAACACCGGGAGGGCTAGCGGAGGAGCCGATTGATCATGGGAGAGCCATGGCACTGTCTTTTATTGTTGCATTGTTTATTCAGCATGTAGATGGACAGGAGTCCTAGGGGAACATTGTTTAAAAAGTTGGTTAAATTGTATTGTATATTTTGATAAATACTGGCCAGGATGTTTTACTTTGGTTGATGGTTTAAATGAAAACTGTGGTTTATGTTTTAAGGGTTCCCCCTTCTCATATGTTTTGAATGGTTTTTAAATATGAGCACTAAACCGCTTGTTATCATATTTAACTTGCATGCTGAGTGAGAACCCCGGTTTAGGACCATGTTTTGGGTCGGGTTCGTCACATGTCGGGGGAATGACAAGGCATTGCCTTGTCCCCGGCAGTCGACACAACCTCAGCGTGTCGGCAGTAGCCCTTCATTGCCACCTGATAGGGTGTACAGACCCGACCCAAAAAGGGGTTCTAAACTGGGCCTTTACCTCAATGCATGCACTCAAAACTAAAGTCAATATGCAAGAATGGTTTTTCGGATTCTAAGTGAAAACTAAAACATACAACATCCATTTAAAAAGTCAACATAAATTCCTGAAACGTGTCCCTGTTTCCAAGCACCTGTTCCAAGACAAATACATTTCCAAAACTTACTCTTATCAGAGATTTATTTAAAACATTCAAAACATCCAACAGTTACAATAATGCTCGAATCCGAAAACGCAGTCAGAAATCAACCTAGGGTTCCATGCCCAGCTACATGCATTCAGAGGAAAATAAGACATAAAGAATCTTAGATAAAATTCAGAGTTTGACAGCTGGTTTCCATGATCACAGCTCCTCCTTCAGCCATCTTGTCTCGCACCTTGGTTACCTGTGGAAAACCACAAAATAAGGGTGAGTAACGAATTACTCAGTAAGAATCCCCAATCGGGGTACAATACGATATACATGGTCATCTAGCAGAAAGGTATGCAAGCTATGAATATAAACACAGAAGAGAGCACATAGCTTAAATCCACACGTAAACTTCGGATGCCATTTGAGGGTCTTACTCCGAAATAATCCACCTCACGATACGATCCTTTACGAGAAACAAGTCTCGGCCTCAACCTGTCTACTGTCGATACGAAAGGTGCACAGGCTCACAATCCCGAGGAGCTCTCCAGTCGGCGCTATAATGAGCGTGTGCGCGCACCGCATGCTACTGAAAACCATGGGGGGTGCCGGGTCTAGTGGCAGTCGCCAGTCCACCACCATGCCAAACTAAATCTTTGAATGGTGTCACTGACATATGGGTGTGAGACCTGGACACGTGAACTATGTTAGCCTGAACCACCTGTAACGGCTTAGTTTTCTATCCCGGTTCTCGAGGAGCTTCCGGTTCAGATTCAGTGGTTCGGTTGGGCCGTTAAAGCTGTTTTGTCCCTTAGGGGCATTTTGGTCTTTTGCCCCGGGCGGGATTTGTGGATTTTCGGGGCTTCGAGGCGCTCCCGCTTTGTTGAGGCTTGTTTGTGGTGGGTCATGAGTCCCGAGATGTTTGGGCTTTTAGTTTGGGAGTTCGGTTGTCATTTGGGTTTTGGGCAAAATGATGGTTGTTTGGGTGTTTCCTTCGGGATTCGAGTAGGGCCTTGATGATTGGTTTGGGTGGTTGATTTGAGTGAGTTTTGTTGTTTGGAAAGGTTGCTTGATCGGGTTTCAAGGAGGAAGCGGAAATGGGATTTTGAGGTTTTAAGTGGATAGGATGGAAAATGGAATTAAAATCCCATTTTCCTTTTATTTTCCCATTTTCCTTTTTATTTTCTTTTTCTTTTATTTTTCCCCAAATCCATTTTTTTTTCTCTCTCTCTCTCTCTCTCTCCCGAGCCCCCTCCTAGCCGAGCCCCCCCTTGGCTCGCTCGCCAAAAAGCGGCTCGAGCGCCCCACTGGCTCGTGTCGCCTCGCCCGGCTCGCCCGGCCAGTCGTCACCCGAGCAAACCCACTGTTCAAGCATCGTCGAGCGTCGCGCGCGCCATCGCTAGTTAGCCCTTCGCGCGCCCAGATCACGCGTTCTCGCGTCGCCCAGGTCCGAGTCGCGCGTCCCCTGTGCCGAGCAGCACGAGATTGGGCGCCCTTGTTGCTCGCCGAGTCGCTCGTCCCGCGCGCGTCCCCTCAGAGCGCATCGTCGCGCCGCCTCGCCCCGCCGCTGCTCGCTTGCGCGTTGCGCATGCGCCCAGCCAACGAGCGGCGCTTGATGCTCTTGTCGTAGCGCCCAGCGCTGTGCAGCGCCAGCCGCTTAGCCTAGCCCGTCTGGCCGCCCGTCCGAGTGTCGGCCGTGCCTCGTGAGTTGCTCGAGCCCGAGCCCTGTTTGTTTTATTATTTTTGGGCCTTTTGATTGTAATTATTGTTGTTTTTGTTAGGTTCTCGCTAGCTAGCTCGGGTTCGATCGCAGCTTAGGTTTCTTGTGTTTAGAGGTCTTAGGCTGTAAGGATTTCTTACCGGAGTTGTGTGGACCTCGCGATATATTATGCGATTCTTGATTGTATGCTTGTTTGTGTTTATTGACATGTTTGGTGATAAGTGCTCTATCTGAATTCCCGATTAGCATGACTTTCTGGTTAATTCTCATGTTAATCCATGCTAGGTTGTTCCTTTCTCGCATGCTCGTATCTCACATTCTTTGCTTCGTAGTATCATGCTAGGCTCGTTGTATTCTTATTGAGCACGTATTGGATTTTATGGAATTGTTTGTCTTTGTTTGCTAGGCGAGTTAGAAGTGCGGTAGATAGCATCATCCGGCCCGATGCATAAAGAACCTTGCATCCATGGCGGGGACGCCGAGCAAGTCATTCCGCCCCCTGGACCCCGTGAGGGATTAGCTAACCCAAGCGGTAGGCCCCGCAATCTTGGGTGAGGGAGGCAGTTGTTAATGCCCCAACGGTCGGGATGATGACTTGGCATTGCCTCGTCCCCGGCAGCCGGCATGTCCTCAGCATGTTTGGCAGTAGCCCCTGATTGCCACCTGTTAAGGCAAGGACGGCTTCACGGTGTAAGCCTACCACGACCGTTCCTTGGCCCCAGGTGCGGTGGTTCAGGCTGACATAGTTTACGTGTCCAGGTCTCACACCCCTATGTCAGTGACACCGATCCAAAGATTTAATTAGGTGTGGTGACTGGATATGGGCAGCTTGCCTTGAGACCACTCGCAACCCCCATAGTCTGCAGTAGAGCACGCGCGTGCATGCTTACGCTCATTACTGCGCCGATCGGAGAGCTCCTCGGGATTGTGAGCGTGTACCTTTCGTCGACAAAGAGATGAAGCCGAGGCCGGGACTTGTTTCTCGTATAGGGCGACTTGTGTGATGTGTTGTGTGGTGTTTGATTTCGGACTAAGACCCTGAGTTGGCATCCGAGGCCCAAGTGTGGGCTAAGCTATGTGCTCTATCTGTGTTTATATTCATAGCTTGCATATCTTTCTCGAGATGACCATTTATATCGTATTGTACCCCGGTTGAGATTCTTCTTGAGTAATTCGTTACTCACCCTTACTTATATTTCAGAAACCATGGCGCGAGGCGGGATGGTGGAGGAGGAGCTGTGATCATGGAAACCCGTTGTTCAACTCGAGATTTATGTTTATGTAATAAATGTCCTCTGAATGCATGTAGTTGGGCACGGAGCCCTAGGGTGTTTTCTCAATGTATTTCCTGATTCTAGCATTGTTGTAAAGTTTGTATGTTTTAAATAAATCTCTCGATCAGAGTATGTTTGGAAATGTATTTGTCTTGGAACAGTGCTTGGAAACAGGGATGAGTTTCAAGAATTTTGTATTGACTTTTTAAATGAACTCTTGCCGGTTTTTTTTGGTTTTTACTTAGAATCCGAAACAACCCTATTGCAAATTCTAGTGTTGATTTCTATGCATGCATTGAGGTAATGGCCTATTTAGAACCCCATTCGGGTCGGGTCATTACTGATTGGTATCAGAGCTCGAGTCATAGATTCGTAGAGATCGACCTTTGTTGTAGGTCGTTTTTCCATGATCATCAACACTTCGGATACCATCAGTACGCCTAAGTTTACTATTTGTTGTTAAAAAGGGTTAAGAATTTACAATACCTGTCATCTAGTGTATGCCTTGTGTAGTGTTGTGGAGCGAGACGAAAGGTGTTTCGACTCGTTGTTGGTTTGGGCTTAGAGAGCCATCATGCCAACTTCCCGCAGTGTGTGATGTACGTTGTGGCTTGTTGAGGTATCCAGATTGATTCGGATGCCCTGGGACATCGTCCCCGTGGGAGGCAGAGTTTAGACTCCCGTAGGCCATTTGTGGCCCAGTTGTTGGTTTTCCCCTAGTGAGAGGGTGGAGGTGCTTTGCCTTGGAGTGCCAATCCAAGAGAGGAGTTAGCTGTGGCTGTGCTTATGTGGATGTTTGTGGAGCAGGTCCCCGTGTGGACTAGCCTGGGTAGCTCAAGTGTTGATCTTGAGCCTTGTTAGATTATTTGGTTGCCTAGAGAGTGGTTGCAAGGTTGGTAGCCTCGAGGAGGTTGATGAGGCATCTTTGTGCTCCTTTAAAGTGTTGTTGTTTGCAGCCAGTAAGCCGGAACCCTGTGGTTAAGGGTGCAGCTAGCATTGTTCCCTTCGGATTGGATCCGTTGGTGTTTTCCTCAGATGTTTGGTAGAGTTGAGCACTCTTCTTTTGGTGAGCTCATGGAGTGGAGCTAGCTGCTGCATGTTGAGAGAGCCGGCCAGAGCTTTGTTGAGCATCATGAGGAGGTGCTAGGGTAGGCTGTGAGCCTTCGGTTTGATGAGATGCCATAGGCATGGTTTTTGAGTTGGAGCCCTTGTATGCCTAGCCAGAGTTCTTGTGTAACGACCCAGGTTTTTCTTCCCGGTCTTCCAGGTATGCCCTAGGGGTAATTTGGTAATTTGGTCGGGCCGTCATGGTCGTTTGTGTCTTTTCCAGCTACTAAAATTATTGGTTGGTTTTTGTAGGTTTTTGGAGGGGTTTGTGGTTTGGTTTGAGCAAGGTTTGTTGCAAAAGTAAAAATAAAGGAAATTGTGCTGCAGCCGGGGTTTGAACCCGGGTCTCCTGGGAAGCTTGTAGAGAGGTGTGCCAATTGAGCCATTAGGTGCTCTTGTTGCTCTTTCTGCATCACATCTTAGTTAACCTTGGAGTTTGGAGTTTTGGTGCATTTGGTTAAATGAAATAGAATTAGGTTATTCCATCTTATTCTCCAAAAGCACCTCTTGGCCGCCCAAGCTCTCCATCTCCATAGCCTTGCCGAGTTCTTCATCCTTGCCTCTCCTTGGGTTCGATCATCATCATTCCGGGTAAGTCTTCGTCTTCTTCATCTTCTCATTTGGGTGTTTGTTGGCCGAATGTAAGAAAAGGGGGTGTGTGTGTGTGTGTGTGTTGTGCAACCCGGTAGAGAGGAGCAACCATCATCGCCGACCCAGCTACCGCGACGCTCAGATCGGTCGAACCAGCCACTGTCAGACGCCCAGATCGGTCGAACCCACTCGCCGCGACGCCCAGATCGGTCGAACCAGCCCGCCAGACGCCAGATCTCGTCCCAAAGCGGCCTCACCGTTCGCCCAAAGCCAGATCGCTGATCGCTCGCGACGCCAGAGAGTCCTCGCAGCGCAAAGACGCCCAAACCGATCGCTCGCGACGCCCTTTCCATGTCCGCTTGCCGAGTTGCTCGCGCGCGCGCCGGCTCGAGACGTTTTGCGCGCGCGTCCCTCGCGAGTTGCTCGTGCCGTGTCCGCATCGCGACGCCCGGCGCCGCGCGCGCTTTTCGCTCAGACGCTCGCGCGCGCGCGCCAGACGCCCGACGCCGCGCGCCGCGCGCGCAGCCGCCAGACGGCGCGCCAGCAAGCGTGTCCTCGCGTTGTGTGCCGGCAGCGCGGCCAGTGGCGTGTCCGTGTTGCGTGCGGTAGCGCAGCGGCAGCCACGCGTCCTTGCTGTGCTGTTGGCGCGGCGCGGCCAAGACGCGCCCTGCCGTGCCGGCTGCCAGCGCGACCCCAAGCTCGTGTCGTCGCGCCGCGTGAGTTCCGAGCCGAGCTTGCTGTTCTATTGTTGTTTAGATATTTTAGATGCCGATTATTGTTGGTTTGCTAGGTTCCCGCCGCTAGCTCGGGATTGTTCCGCAGACTTAGGATTTGTGTGTAAAAGTCTTCCCACCAAGGTAAGGATTTCTTATAGGGGTTGTGTGGACTCGGTATATTTGTGATTGTTGTTTTGTATGCTGTGTATGTTTACTAGCATGTTTAGCCTAGGTGCTCTGCTTCAATTCTGATCGCATGAACTCTTGTATTGTTTCTCATGTTAGCCCATGCTAGGTTGTTCTATTCTAGCATGTTCGATATCCTGTTCTTGCTTCGTAGTATCATGCTAGGTTCTTTGTATCCGATGAGCACGTATTTGGACCGCATTGATTGAATCGTTATTATTGTTAAGGTTTAGAATTGAGGTAGATAGAATCATCCGGGCCCGATGCATAAAGTATCTTGCATCTATGGCAAGGACGTTCGAGACGATTCTCCGTCTTTGGACCCCGTGAGGGATTAGCTATCCCAACCGGTAGGCCCCGCAATCTTGGGTGAGGGTGGCGATCGTTAAATGCCCCAACGGTCGGGATGATGACTTGGCATTGCCTCGCCCCGGCGATCGACACGCCCTCGGCGTGTTCGGCGTAGCCCTTGATTGCCACTGTTAGGGCAAGGACCGCTTCTCGGTGTAAGCCTACCACGACCGGTTCCTTAGCCTCAAAGTGCGGTGGTACAGCCGACATAGTTCACGTGTCCGTGTCTCACACCCCTATGTCGCTGACACCGATCCGAGATTTAGTTAGGCATGGTGATCGAACTCGGGCGGCTTGCCACTAGACCGGCACCCCGAGTTTGCGGTAGCATGCGGTGCGCGCTTACGCTCATTACTGGTACGCCGATCGGGAGAGCTCCTCGGGATCTTGAGCGTGCACCTTTCGTGATCGGCGAGAGAGCAGCCGAGGCGGGACTTGTTCCCGTGATAGTGCGTTTAGCGTGTTGTGGTATTTTCCGGACTAAGACCCCGAGATGGCATCCGAGGTCCAAGTGTGGACTTAGCTATGTGCTCCGCTCTGTGTTTGTACTCATAGCTTGCATACATTCTTCTAGATGATCATGTATATCGTATTGTACCCGGTTGGGGATTCTTACTGGGTAATTCGTTACTCACCCTTATTCTGTGGTTTTCCACAAGTAATCAAGGCGGGAGACAGGATGGTGAAGGAAGCCGTGATCATGGAATCCTGCTTTGTCACCTCCGATTGTTTTATTTTAATTATCATGACTCTTCACTTTTTATTATTTCCCTGAATGCATGTAGACAGGCACAGAGCCCCAGGATGTTTTCTTACGTTTTATGGATTCCAAAGATATTGGTACTTGTGGATTGTTTTAATGGTTTAAATAAATCTCGATCGAGTGTGCTTTTAGAAATGTATGTTTTGGTTGTTGAATGTTTTCGTTTTTACTTGGAATCCGAAATGTATTTTTTCATAATGTCTTTTATTTTCACTACATGCATTGGGGTAAAGGCCCATTTAGAGCCCCTTTTGGGTCGGGTCTTTACAGCTTGGTATATCGAGCTCGAGTCATAGATTCTCAGAGATCGACCTTTGTTGTAGGTCGTTTTCCATGATCATCAAGACTCCGGCGGTCATCAGCACGCCTAGATTTATTGTTTTAGAAAGGAAAAGGGTTAAGAATTTACAATACCTATCATCTAGTGTATGCCTTGTTTGGTGTTGTGGAATGGTGACAAAGTGTGTTTTGATTCGTTGTTGGTTTGGATGTAGATCGCCAAGATGCTACCACCCGCATCGGAGAGGAGGTTCGAGAGCGTGTCGAGGTATCGTGGATCGGATCGAGCATCGCAGGACATCGTCCCAAGCCGACATCGATGGCATTCCACCGCAGCTCCTCCCGTTACGCCTAGAGCGGGCGTTGAGGCGATCGAAGGCCGTGAGATCGCGCTCTCTGGAGGAGCAGAGTTTGCCGAGTCTATGAGGGCTTTTATGGTCAGCATGTTGAGTGACCGAGAGGCGAGACCTGTGCCTTGTTGGCGCTGGGCAATGGGAAGAGTCCCGAGCCCGCATCGAGCGGTGACTCGATTGGTTCAAAGAGAGCTCAAGAGCACCTCGGCTCCACAGAGCAAGTAGCCCCAGAGGCGTATATGGCAGAGGGTGCCGAGGAATTGGGTAGGTGGTCAAGGATTTTGTGAAGTGGAAGCTCGAGAAGTTTGATGCCACCGGTGATGCGTTAGCGGCAGCCTGTGTGGATTGCCCATTTGGAGTACACCTTCCGATCATGGTGTGCCCCGATATTCAGAGGCCGAGATGTGCGGCTCATGTGCTAGGAGGCACAAATGAGATGGTGGTGGAGTCCACCTTGAGCGAGAGACCAGGTGGGTCTCCACCCGCTACTTGGGAGTTCTTCAAGGCCGAGTTCAAGGTAAAGTTCATCGCTGATGAGGCTCGGAGAAGATGGTGGAGCTCTTCCGAGAACACAGGCGAGTTTCGATTCCATTGAGGAATATGAGCGCAAGTTCTCTGAGTATGGATATTTTGCTCCTCGTTGATTGCCACCCCCGAGTCAAGATTCGGAAGTTCATATCCGGATTGAGGCAGGGTGTTTCCCCAGATGTCGTGGCTCGTGCCCCGACACTTATGCTAGGGTCATCCCGATTAGCCACGATCTATAATGGGAAGTATCTGCTTTGAGCGGGTTGTTGCCGCTCTGCTTTGGCGTCTGTCCCGTCCAAGCAAATTGCAGGGGCGTAAGAGGAAGTTTGACTTTCTGGGAGGCGGCGGCGCCGCCAAGGGCGCGATTGAACGAGATCGGCGGAGAGCTCACCGCTTCGTTTCGGATGCAGCAGGAGGACCTGTGCGCTTTTCCGCTTGTGCTACTTAGGGAAAGTCCACGCCGAGCTTGTCACCTGGACCTAGATTGTGCTTCCGTTGTGGTAGAGAGGGGCACATGGCCCGTTTTTGTGATCGGCCCGGCTATGGCGGCTCGGCCAGCAGCAGCAGCAGGTCGAGTGTTTGCTACGACCGTCAGAGGCCGAGCGCACGGATGCCGCCTGTCGGGTGTACGCTTCTTGTTTTAGATCATCGCGCATTTGTCTTGTTTGATTCTCGTTCCACGCATTCATTTGTATCTCGTGTTGTTTGGCCGAGCATGCTAAGTTAAGACTAGAGCCTCTAGGTTTCGAGTTATTCTGTTGCAACTCCTTCGGGAGTTAATATGTTGGCTAGAGATAAGATTAAGGATGGCCGGATCGAGATATCCGGAGAGTTGCTTTGTGGCTACGCTCATAGTTACGCCTATGAGCGGTTTTGATGTGATTCTTGGTATGGAGTGGTTAGTCGCTAACCACGCGTTGATTGACCGCCACCGAAAGAAGTAGTGTTCAAAGCCGCCAGTCGGCCTAGCTTTAAGTTTCGTGGAGTCCAGTGGTGGAGTTTGCCCGCCGATGGTGTCGGTGTGAAAGCTCGTCGTTTGCTAGCTCATGGAGCTTGGGGCTATCTAGCCAAGTTGTGCGGGAAGAGCCGCCCCTCGCTGTCTGCTGATCAGCACCGGTCGTGCGAGGAGTTTGCGGACGTGTTTCTGAGGAGTTACTGGGGTTGCCCCAAAGAGAGAGGTTGACTTCATTATTGAGCTCGAGCCAGGACCCTCCCTATCTCGAAGGCTCCGTATCGCATGGCGCCAGTGAGTTAAAGGAATCAAGATTCTGGGATTTGCAGGAGATGTTAGACCGAGGGTTCATCCGCCCAAGTGTGTCCCCGTGGGGAGCACCGATTCTGTTTGTGAAAAAGAAGGATGGTTCTATGCGCTTATGTATTGATTACCGCGAGCTTAATAAGGTGATGATGAAGAATAAGTATCCGTTGTCCCGTGATCGATGATTTGTTCGATCACCAGGAGCTTCCGTGTTCTCCAAGATAGATCGAGATCCGGTTACCATCGATTGCGGATCGGGATGCCGACATTCCTAAGACAAACTTTTCAGTCTAGATATGGTCACTATGAGTTTGTGGTCATGTCGTTTGGATTGACCAATGCCCCCATTGGCGTTCATGGACATGATGGATAGGGTGTTCAAATCATTTTTGGACGGCCTTTCGCCATCGTGTTCATTGACGATATTCTCGATTTATTCGAGGTCTAAAGAAGACCATGCAGAGCATTTGAGACGAGTATTGGCGGCTTTGAGGGAAAACCGGCTTTATGCGAAGTTTTCCAAATGTGATTTCTGGTTGGGAGCGGTGGCCTTCCTAGGCCACGTGGTTTCGAGAGATGGTATAGCCGTGGACCCCGCGAAGATTGAGGCCGTGAGTTCATGGGCCAAGCCGACTTCGATTGCCGAGATTCGCAGCTTTCTTCGGGTTTGGCGGTTACTACCGCGGTCGGTTCGTCAAGGACTTTTTCGCTTTAGCCTCGCCTCACTCACTCGTCGGACGAGGAAGGGTGTCGAGTTTGTTTGGGGAGCAGAGTGTGATGAGAGCTTTGCGTGCTCAAGCGTAGTTTGACTTCAAAGACTGATGTTGGCGATCCGGAGGGGACAGTGGTTTCGTGGTCTCTGATGATGCTTCCAAGTTTGGTTTAGGTTGTGTGTTGATGCAAAGACGGAAGGTCATTGCCTATGCTTCCCGTCCACCAAGCCGTATGAGAGAGTAACTACCCGACTCATGATATGGAGTTGGCGGCAGATGGTGTTTGCAATCAAGATTTGGAGGCATTACCGTATGGTGAGCGGATTCGAGATGTTTACCGATCACCGAGCCTCAAGTATCTGTTTACTTAGAAGGAGTTGAATATGAGGCAGAGGAGATGGTTAGAGTTGGTAAAGGATTATGATCTGCGAGATTTTGTACCATCCGGTAAAGCCAACGTAGTGGCCGATGCTTTGAGCGTAAAGACGTCGCACTCTGCGGCGTTGTTGAGTTCCTCACCCAGTTTGCGAGAGAGAGTTCGAGCGGCCGAGGTTGCAGTGTTGTTGGGAGAGGTTACCGCGCAGTAGCTAGCTTGGGATTGACTGCTCACCGCCGATTCGGCAAATGGATTATAGATGACCTGGGTTGGGTGACCCCGCACTTAAGAGATTGGTTGACAGAGTTAGTGCCGACGGTGACTTTGACTTTGTGTATTCCCAGCATGCAGTGGGTTGACTTATAGAGGCCGGTTGTGTGTTCCGGACATTGCAGGTTTATGAGCCGAGTTGCTCTCTGAGGCCCACTGTTCCCCTTTTGCTTGGCACCCTGGGGTACCAAGATGTATCGTGACCTTAAGCAGACTTTTTCCGTGGATGGGGATGAAGAGAGATGTGGCAGAGCTTGTCACCCGGTGTCTCACTTGTCGCAAGTGAAGGCACCAGCAGAGGCCAGCGAGGTTTGTTGCACCCATCGAGTGTACCCAAGTGGAAATGGGAAGAGATCTCTATGGACTTTATATCCGGTTTGCCAAGGACTCGAGGAAGTTCTCTCGATTTGGGTGATAGTCGATCGTTTGACCAAGAGCGCACACTTCATTCCCGGTAGAGACACTTATACCCGTGGAACAAAGGCGCAATTGCTTTTTGGAGCAGATCATCCGTTATCATGGTGTGCCGGTGAGGATTGTGTCCGATCGTGACTCGCGGTTCACTTCTCGTTTTCGAGAGCGCTCCGTATGGTTTGGGCACAGAGTGCGCCAAAGATGACTTTTCACCCTCGGACGGATGGTCGATCGAGAGAGTGAATCGATTCTCGAGGATATGTTGAGGGCTTGTGTGTTGGATTTCCCAGCGATTGGGACCAAGATTCGTACTTGATGGAGTTTGCCTATAACAATAGTTACCGATCGATTTATCGGATGGCTCCATTCGAGGCATTGTATGGTAAGCGTTGTCGGTCCCCCCGTGTTCGGGAAGAGGTTGGTGATAGACGAGTTTTGGGTCCCGATTCATCGCAGCTTGACCAATGGTGCAAAGGCGAGAAGATTAGAGCTCGTATGTTGACAATTTCTCAGAGCAGCAGAAGAGTTACGCCGATGTTCGGCGCCGAGATTTGGAGTTTGAGGTTGGTCAAGCATGTGTTCCTTAAGGTTGCTCGATGCGAGGTGTTTTGAGGTTTGTAAGCGTGGGAAGTTGAGTCCCCGCTTTGTTGGTCCATTTGAGATCCTAGAGATGATTGGCGAGTTGCTTTACCGGTTAGCCCTACCTCCGTCACTATCGTTAGGTGCATAGTGTTTTCCATGTATCGATCTTTGAGGCAAGATGTGCTTTAATTCGCACATTGTGGACTTTGAGCCTTAGCGGTGAATGAGGATTTGAACTTCGAGGAGAAGCGGTGAGGATCCTTGCCTTTGAGACCAAGACGTTGCGTAATCGCGAGATTCGTTTGGTAAAGGTTCGATGGAAGAATCGGGGTTCCGAGGAAGCCACTTGGGAGCGGGAAGACGAGATGAGGTTGCATTACCCCGAGTGTTTGTTTTAAGGACTTTCGAGGACGAAAGTCATAAAAAGGAGGGAATATTGTAACGACCAGTGTTTTTCTTCCCGGTCTTCCAGGTATGCCCTAGGGGTAATTTGGTAATTTGGTCGGGCCGTCATGGTCGTTTGTGTCTTTTCCAGCTACTAAAATTATTGGTTGGTTTTTGTAGGTTTTTGGAGGGGTTTGTGGTTTGGTTTGAGCAAGGTTTGTTGCAAAAGTAAAAATAAAGGAAATTGTCCGCTGTGGTGGGGTTTGAACCGGGTCTCCGGGAAGCTTGTAGAGAGGTGTGCCAATTGAGCCATTAGGTGCTCTTGTTGCTCTTTCTCGCATCACATCTTAGTTAACCTTGGAGTTTGGAGTTTTGGTGCATTTGGTTAAATGAAATAGAATTAGGTTATTCCATCTTATTCTCCAAAAGCACCTCTTGGCCGCCCAAGCTCTCCATCTCCATAGCCTTGCCGAGTTCTTCATCCTTGCCTCTCCTTGGGTTCGATCATCATCATTCCGGGTAAGTCTTCGTCTTCTTCATCTTCTCATTTGGGTGTTTGTTGGCGAATGTAAGAAAAAGGGGTTGTGTGTGTGTGTGTTGTGCAACCACCGAGAGGAGCGACCATCATCGCCACCACCAGACGCCCAGATCGGTCGAATCAGCCTCGCCGCGACGCCCAGATCGGTCGAACCACCACGCCGCGACGCCCAGATCGGTCGAACCACCCGCCGCGACGCCCAGATCTGTCCCAAAGAGCCTCGCGTTCGCCCAAAGAATCGCGATCGCCGATCGCCGCGACGCCAGAGGTCTCGCCAGCGCCGGCAAGACGCCCGGTGCGTCGCTCGCCGCGACGCTCGCGTGTCCGCTTGCCGAAGCTGCTCGCCCGCGCGCCGCCGCTCGAGACGTTCGTTCGCGCGCGCGTCCCTCGCCGAAGTTGCTCGCCGTGTCCGATCGCGACGCTGGGCGCCAGCGCGCGCCGCCGCTCGAGCGCTTCGCCGCGCGCCGCCAGACGCCGCGGCGCGCGCGCGCCCGCCGCGCTCGCCGCGCGCGTACGTGTCCTCGCTGCCGTTGCGTGTGGGCGTGTCCGTGGTTGCGTGCGGTAGCAGCGGCCAGCGCCCCGTCCTGCCGTGCAGTAGCGGCCAGTAGGGCCGTCCTTGCCGTGCTGCCCGGCTTGCCGCTGCACCCAAGCTCGTGGTCGTCGCGCCGCGTGAGTTCCCCCGAGCCGAGCTTGTCGTTTCTATTGTTGTTTAGATATTTTAGATGCCGATTATTGTTGGTTTGCTAGGTTCCCGCCGCTAGCTCGGGATTGTTCCGCAGCTTAGGATTTGTGTGTAAAAGTCTTCCACCAAGGTAAGGATTTCTTACAGGGGTTGTGTGGACCTCGCAGTATATTTGTGATTGTTGTTTTGTATGCTGTGTATGTTTACTAGCATGTTTAGCCTAGGTGCTCGTTTCAATTCTGATCGCATGAACTCTTGTATTGTTTCTCATGTTAGCCCATGCTAGGTTGTTCTATTCTAGCATGTTCGATATCTGTTCTTGCTTCGTAGTATCATGCTAGGTTCTTTGTATCCGATGAGCACGTATTGGACCGCATTGATTGAATCGTTATTATTGTTAAGGTTTAGAATTGAGGTAGATAGAATCATCCCGGCCCGATGCATAAAGTATCTTGCATCTATGGCAAGGACGTTCGAGACGAGTTCTCCGTCCTTGGACCCCGTGAGGGATTAGCTATCCCAACCGGTAGGCCCCGCAATCTTGGGTGAGGGTGGCGATCGTTAAATGCCCCAACGGTCGGGATGATGACTTGGCATTGCCTCGCCCCCGGCGATCGACACGCGTCCTCGGCGTGTTCGGCCGTAGCCCTTGATTGCCACTGTTAGGGCAAGGACCGCTTCTGGTGTAAGCCTACCACGACCGGTTCCTTAGCCTCAGTGCGGTGGTACAGCCGACATAGTTCACGTGTCGTGTCTCACACCCCTATGTCGGTGACACCGATCCGAGAGATTTAGTTAGGCATGGTGATCGAACTCGGGCGCTTGCCACTAGACCGGCACCCCGAGTTTGCAAGAGCATGCGGTGCGCGCTTACGCTCATTCTGGCGCCGATCGAGAGCTCCTCGGGATCTTGAGCGAGTGCACCTTTCGTATCGATGTAGAGACAAGCCGAGGCGGGACTTGTTCCCGTGATAGTGCGTTTAGCGTGTTGTGGTATTTTCGGACTAAGACCCCGAGATGGCATCCGAGGTCCAAGTGTGGACTTAGCTATGTGCTCCGCTCTCGTGTTTGTACTCATAGCTTGCATACATTCTTCTAGATGATCATGTATATCGTATTGTACCGGTTGGGGATTCTTACTGGGTAATTCGTTACTCACCCTTATTCTCGTGGTTTTCCACGTGTAATCAAGCGGAGACAGGATGGTGAAGGGGGAAGCCGTGATCATGGAATCTGCTTTCACCTCCGATTGTTTTATTTTAATTATCATGACTCTTCACTTTTTATTATTTCCCCGAATGCATGTAGGCGGGCACAGAGCCCCAGGATGTTTTCTTACGTTTTATGGATTCCAGCATATTGGTACTTGTGGATTGTTTTAATGGTTTAAATAAATCTCTGATCAGAGTGTGCTTTTAGAAATGTATGTTTTGGTTGTTGAATGTTTCTGTTTTTACTTGGAATCCGAAATGTATTTTTTCATAATGTCTTTTATTTTCACTACATGCATTGGGGTAAAGGCCCATTTAGAGCCCCTTTTGGGTCGGGTCATTACATCTTGTCACTTGAGGTTGTGACCTTGTTGGCCCCATTGGTAGTAAGATGTGGTTTTGGTAGTAGTGGCACTTGAGGTGCATTGGTTGGTGTGCCGCTTTGGCACTAAGTCTGGTTGAGGCTTGAGTTTGGCTTGGGCATAGCAGATGGTTCTATGCCGTTCGGAGTTTAGTGCACTCCTTTAGCCTTGGATCTGTTTATGGCAGTGGCACCTGTTTAGGTCGTGCCAGAGGGCTAGTTCAGTGGTAGTCGATGGACTACAAGTGAAAGGATGCTCGAGAGGAGCCGGAGCCTTTTCGGTGTTTCCGGAGGTTGAGTAAGTCGCACAGGTTGCCGGTTGGCAAGTGTTGGTGCGCGTGAGTCTCGCGCTAGTGTTAAGGCCAAGAGATTTCTTTGTGGTTGGTAGTGTGGTCAACTACCTTCGAGGGCCTTATCTGAGGAGAGTTGAGCATTGTAGATGCGAGTTTGGTCCAGCAGAGGGACCCTGAGTTGGATGCTCATGAGATGAGCTGGATGCCTATGAGGCGAGATGAGCTGATGCCTTGCGAGAGGTTTTGGATGCCTTAGGGGTAAGCACCCTTGGTAGAGGCTTGGTATAAAGTAAGTTCGGTTTGGCATTGTTATGCTTTGATAGAGCAAGGTTGCCTCAGCTTCGAGTATCGTGTGGAGATGGAACTTTTGGTGTTCCTTGGATTGTTTGTATCTCTGCCAGGAGTTAGCGTTGCTTTTCGAAAAACGCTTGTTGGTCTTGGATCTCTAAAGGAAGGTTGAGAGTTGTGCACACAAGTGTGTTTTGTGTGGTTCGTTCCGTGGCGAGAGTTTCAGATCCATGTAGGGTTTGCTTTGGAGATCTAGTGCTCAGTTCCTGGAGAAGTTGGACTCCAGGTGGATGTTGTAAGGCTTTGGTTGAGGTGGTAAGGATACCGTGCTCGTGGTATCAAGTTGTTGCTTAGGCAAGATTTGTTAAGTTGGGCCTAAGCTTGGTTGGCGGATCTTCTTGTTGATCGTTGGTTGGAGTTCAGTTGGAAACTGAACAAGAGCGGTGGTAGCTAAGCCGCGTGGTTTCTGATCGTCATGGCTAAGAGAGTTGTTCGGATCCTTCCTTGGGTAGAAGTTATGTTGTGGCCGATGCTTTGAGTAGGAGGATGACGCATTCGGTGGCGTTTCGGGTCCTCTTGGTTCCCAAGGAGTTGTTGTTGGCCTGTATGGTTAAGTTGCTGGTGAGAGTTGTGCCTGTCTAGGCAGTTGGCTGTTAGCTCGTTTGTCGGCAGTGTGTGTCGAGGGTTGCCGGAGAACCCTAGGTTGTGGAGAGCCTCTCCAGAGCTCAGTCAGGCTAGGTAGTGAGTTTCAGTTGGCAAGCTGGAGGCGTGTAGTTTGTAGCCTCAGGTGAGTTGCTAGCAGTCTTGGTAGGCTAGCAAGCTAGTGGTTGTTTGGAGTAAAGTCCGGATTGGTTCCGGTGTGGTGGCAAGTTGATGCTTGGTGTCGACCAAGGTGTGGATTGGAGTTGCTTGAGATTAGTTTTGCTCGTGGGGCGAGTGGTTTGTGCCCTGTTGGTTGTTTTCCTGTTGCAGGATGTTGAGTTGCCCCGTTTGGCTTTTGGAGGTTCAGACTGAGATGGGCCCCTGTTGTTGCCCCGTGAGATTTAGATGCTGTTGCTCTAGTGGAGCAAGACAGTGAGCATATGAGGAGCTCTCTGTCCTTCGGTTGTCTGCTTGTAAGAGCCGTTTCCTTCGGGGAGTTGTCAGGTTACTCCCTTGGTCTTGGAATTGATGGTAGTGGTGCTAGCAAGAGGGAATAGTTTGTTGGTCGCTTAGAAGCGATCGGTTGTCCAGCTTAAGCGGATTCTTGGATGGTGTTCTAGAGGTCGCAGTAAGTGTTGTTCGCCTCTTGTGAGTGTTTGGCCAAGAATTGGTTCTTTTGTTGTTTCGAGAGCTAGTTCGGTTCTAGCTCGAGGGCGTTGCCCTGAGGTCTTGTTCCTTGTCAGAAAGTTTTGGGAGTTGACCCCTCCCTCGGCAGTTGAGCAAGTGCTGTTAGTTCCTGATTGGTGATCCGATTGGTTGAGTTTTCCTTGGGTATTGCTTCCTAGAGAGTTGTGTAGTTGATCAGAGTAGCGCGATGGCGCCCCCAGCGTGAGGGTCCCTGCTTTGTGTTGTTAGCCAGCAAGAGTTGTTTGTTCCCGCAAGGGCGGAGGCCAGCCAGTAAGAGTTGAGTTTTGCTGGTAAGTTGTTGGTTCTTTGGGGTTTGAGGAACCCCTAGTTTCTATGGTGGTTGAGTTTCACCATGGATGTCAGCCTCGAGTGTTATCCTTGGAGATAGCCACGTCGGTCCGTTTTTCTTGCGATGTTTCGTGTGTGGAGTTTCTAGTCACAAGATGAGTTAGGCCTTAGCTTAAAGGAGAAGTCCTCTAAGTAGCCAATTGGATTTTAAGAGTTGAGCGGTAGCTTGGAGGCGAGCTTTGCTCGCGATGAGCTTGAGTTGAGTTCTGCTGAGCAAGCCCTTCTCGGGCTTTGCTTCTTGTTGTTGTGCGTTCGCAGTTGGCGTTAGCGGAGCCTCGTTTGAGTGAGTTGGCACAGAGGTGCTGTGGCTTTGGTTGGTAAAGCCTTTGAGCTGTTTTCCTCAAGGTGTTGTGTCGCAGAGGGCTGCGTGTTGGTTTAGTCCTTGCTTCCTGAGATTTTTGAGAGGAAGGTTGGTTGTTCCTTGCTTGGCGGTGTTCTCCTTGGCCAGTTGCTGGTAGATTTTCTTTGGAATGTTGCGTTCGGCCGATGAGGAGTTCTAGTTTGTTGGCTTGGCCGAGTGGAGTCTGTGCTTGGCCCTTGCCTTTTTAAGGTGGTCGTAGTTGAAGTTTCAGCTGGTGTGAGTGTTGTTAGCTGTCAGGTGTACCAGGATGGTGCCCTTGCCTTTGGTTCGGCGTTTTCTCCTTAAGATGGTTGCTTAAGTGTTATGGTCGTGTTCTAGTTGGAAAAGTTTGCCTTTTGGGTTCAATCGCCAGTGGGTGATTTGTTTGCTTTTCGTTAAGGCTTTAGGCAAGCTTTGTGGTTCGCTGGCCTCTTGTGATGTATGAGTAGGCCGTTTGGTTTCTGGAACCTGAGAGGTTCAGTTTTTTTTTTTTTGCCAGCATGGTGTAGAGTTGAGGCTGGTTGTTATCAGTTGTGGGCATTCAGAAAAGTTACGCCAGTGCGTGGCGTTGAGTTTTGGAGCTTGTGCCCAGTCTGCGAGTTTGTAGGGTTTAGATTGAGCCCCTGGTTTGTAGGCCTTTTGAGATCCTTGAGCGGATCGGAGTAGTGGCCTTTTGGTTAGCTTTGCCCAGTCTTTGTTGAGCTAGTCTTCGGCAGAATGGTTAGCTTTGTGGCTTTGAGCCTTTGAGAACCCAAGAGGGTTTGGTTCTCGTAGATGGGCTAGTGTTGTATTAGCCGAGAAGTTCAGTTGGCTAGGAATCAGTGGAGTATTCCTAGAGCCGTTTCGTCTTAGGACTTTCGAGGACGAAAGTCTTATAAGGAGGGAGTATTGTAACGGCCTAGTTTTCTATCCGGTTCTCGAGGAGCTTCCTGCCTGATTGATGGGGTTGGTTGGGCCGTTAAAGCATTTTGTCCCTTAGGGGCATTTTGGTCTTTTGCTCCAAGGCGGGATTTGTGGATTTTCAGGGCTTCGAGGCAGCTCCTGCCTTTGTTGAGGCTTGTTTGTGGTGGGCTGCGAGTCCCGAGATGTTTGGGCTTTTAGTTTGGGAATTCGGTTGTCATTTGGGTTTTGGGCAAAATGATGGTTGTTTGGGTGTTTCCTTCGGGATTCGAGTAGGGCCTTCAAAGATTGGTTTGGGAGGTTGATTTCAAAGTGAGTTTTGTTGTTTGGAAAGGTTGCTTGATCGGGTTTGAAGGAGGAAGCCGGGTGTAAAGACCCGACCCAAAAAGGGGCTCTAAATGGGCCTTTACCCCAATGCATGTATTCAAAATAAAAGACATTATGAAAAATAAGTTTCGGATCCCAAGTAAAAGCAGAAACATTCAACAATCAAAACATACATTTCTAAAAGCATACTCACGATCAGAGATTTATTTAAACCATTTAAACATTCCACAAGTACAAATATGTTGGAATCCATAAAACGTAAGAAAACATCCTAGGGCTCCGTGCCCGCCTACATGCATTGGGGAAATAACAAAAGTCAAGAGTCAAGATATAATAAAATGGTCGAGATGACAAAGAAGATTCCATGATCACGCCTCCTCCTTCACCATCCTGTCTCGCGCCTTGGTTACCGTGGAAAACCACAGAATAAGGGTGAGTAACGAATTACTCAAGAAGAATCCCCAACCAGGGTACAATACGATATACATGATCATCTAGAAGAATGTATGCAAGCTATGAGTATAAACACGCAGAATAGAGCACATAGCTTAAGTCCACCCTTGGACCTCGGATGCCAACTCGTGGTCTTAGTCCAGGAAATAAATCCACCACACAATACGCCCTATACGAAACGAGTCCGGCCTCACCGCTCATCGTCGATACGTAAAGGTGCACTAGCTCAAGATCCCGAGGAGCTCTCCGGTCGGGCGATGTAATGAGCGTAAGCGCGCCATCGCGTGCTACCGCGAGACTATGGGGTGTGGGTCTAGTGGCAAGTCGCCCATGTCCAGCCACCACGCCTAACTAAATCTCTCGGATCGGTGTCACCGACATAGGGGTGTGAGACTCGACACGTGAACTATGTTAGCTTTGAACCACCGCACTGAGGCTAAGGAATCGGTCGTGGTAGGCTTACACCAGAAGCCGCCCTTGCCCTATCGGTGGCAATCAAGGGCTACGGCCGAACACGCCGAGGACGTGTCGATCGCCGGGGATGAGGCAATGCCAAGTCATCATCCCGACCGTTGGGGCATTTAACGACCGCCACCCTCACCCAAGATTGCGGGGCCACCGTTAGGGTTAGCTAAACCCTAACGGGATCGTGGACGGAGTACCATCTCGCACGTCTCGCGGGGATGCAAGTTACGTTATGCATCCGGCCGGATGATGCTACCTACACCGAACTCTAAACCATAGCAATAATAACAATTCAATCAATGCGGTCCAATACGTGCTCAACAGATACAAGGAACCTAGCATGGTACTACGAAGCAAGAACAGAGATATGAGCATGCGTAACGGAACAACCTAGCATGGACTAACATGAGAGAACAACATACGAAGTCATGATAGTCGAGAATTCGTAACAGAGCACCTAAACTATACATGCCGATAATCACAAACAAACATACAAACAACAATCACATAGAACATCGCATGGTCCACACAACTCCGTAAGAAATCCTTACCACCGCCGGCAACTACACACAAAACCTAAGCCGCGAACGAACCCGGAGCTAGCTACCGAGAACCTAACAAAACAATGATAATCATAATCCATAAGCCTAAATATAATAAAATAAACAAGGCTCGGCTCGGGAGCAACTCACGCGCTCTCTACCGACACGCTGTGAGCGGCAGCAAAGACGGCGTGGCTGCTGGCCGGGCGCCGACGGCGCAGAAGGGGGCCGATGGCGGCGAGGACCGCGACACCTGGCGCTGACGGCAGCAGGAGGCGGCAGGCTCAGCGCGGCGCGCGCGCGACGGCTGGCCGGGCGCAGGCGCACGGCGCGGCAAGCGGACGAGACAGCGCGCTGGCGCGAGGGCGGCGACGATGCGCGCGCGCACAGCGCAGCGAGAGGAGCGGGCTCGCGGGCCGCCTCGGTGAGTGCGCGCGACGGCGACTGCGACGGGCGGGCGGTCTAGGCGGCCTCGTGCTCGCCGCTGCGTGATCTGGGCAGCTGGGCTTGCCGCTAGGCGATCGTGGCGGCTCGGGCTTCTTCTTGGCAGATCTGGGCATGTCGGGCGACCGCAACAAACACACACACACACACACAACACACCTCTTTTCACTTGGCCAAAAGCACACCAAACGGATGAGAAGAAGAAGAGGAAGATCGATACCTACCCGGAATGATGATGAACGATCCAAGGGAGCTGCAAGGATGAAGAATCGGCAAGGAGAGCTTGGGAGAAAGCTTGGGCGGCCACAACTCTTTTGGAGAAGAAAACACAACAAACCTAATTTCTATTTCATTTAACCAAATGCACCAAACACCAAAGATCCAAGGTTAACTAAGATGTGATGCGCGAAAGAGCAACAAGAGCACCTAATGGCTCAATTGGTACACATCCCCACAAGCTTCCCCAGAGACAGGGTTCAAACCCCAAGCTGCAAAGACAATTTCCTTTATTTTTACTTTTGAACCAAACCTTGCTCAAACCAAACCACAAATCCTTCCAAAAACCTACATAAATCCATCCAATAATTTTAGCAACTGGAAAAAGACATAAACGGTCCTGACGGCCCTACCAAATTACTAAAATACCACTAGGGCATACCTGGAAGACCGGGATGAAAACCCGGGTCGTTACACCGGGAAATGGGATTTTGAGGTTTTAAGTGGATAAGGATGGAAAATGGAATTAAAATCCCATTTTCCCTTTTATTTTCCCATTTTTCTTTTTATTTTCTTTTTCTTTTATTTTTCCCCAAATCCATTTTTTTTTCTCTCTCTCTCTCTCTCTCCCGAGCCCCCTCCTATCCCGAGCCCACCCCCTTGGCTCGCCAAACCACCACTCGAGCGCGCCACTGCTCGTGTCGCCGCCCACCACCGCCCGGCCAGTCGTCGGCCGAGCGGCCCACTGTTCGAGCATCGTCGAAGCGTCGCAGCGCCATCGCCGACCCGAAGGCGCGCGCCGGATCGCGCGCTCTCGCGTCGCCAGTCCGAAGTCGCGCCCCGCGGCCGAGCCGCACCAGATCGGGCATCCTTGTTGCTCGCCGAAGTCGCTCGTCCCGCTGGCCCCTCAGAGCGTCGTCGCGCCGCCTCGCGCGCTGCTGCGCTTTCGCGCGCGTTAGCGCGCCGCGCGCCGATGCCGAGCGGCGCCCGGTCTTTCGTGTCAGTAGCGCCTGCGCGCTGTGCTGCGCCAAGCCATTTGCCTAGCCCGTCTGGTGGTGCCGCCCGTCTCGAGTGTCACCGTGCCTCGTGAGTTGCTCCCAGCCGAGCCCCATTTGTTTTATTATTTTTGGGCCATTTGATTGTAATTATTGTTGTTTTTGTTAGGTTCTCGCTAGCTAGCTCGGGTTCGATCGCAGCTTAGGTTTCTTGTGTTTAGAGGTCTTAGGCCTGTAAGGATTTCTTACAGGAGTTGTGTGGACCTTGCGATATATTATGCGATTGCTTGATTGTATGCTTGTTTGTGTTTATTGACATGTTTGGTGATAAGTGCTCTAATCTGAATTCCGATTAGCATGACTTTCTGGTTAATTCTCATGTTAATCCATGCTAGGTTGTTCCTTTCTCGCATGCTCAGATTCATTTTTTTGCTTTCAGAGTATCATGCTAGGCTCGTTGTATTCTTATTGAGCACGTATTGGATTTTATGGAATTGTTTTCGCTTTTGCTAGGCGAGGTTAGAAGTGCGGGTAGATAGCATCATCGGCCCGATGCATAAAGAACCTTGCATCCATGGCGGGGACGCCGAGCAAGTCATTCCGCCCCCGACCCCGTGGGATTAGCTAACCCAAGCGGTAGGCCCCGCAATCTTGGGTGAGGGAGGCGGTTGTTAATGCCCCAACGGTCGGGATGATGACTTGGCATTGCCTCCCCCCGGCAATGGCATGTCCTCGGCATGTTTGGCAAGTAGCCCCGATTGCCACTGTTAAGGCAAGGACGGCTTTCGGTGTAAGCCTACCACGACCGTTCCTTGGCCCCAGTGCGTGTGGTTCAGCCGACATAGTTTACGTGTCCGTGTCTCACACCCTATGTCGGTGACACCGATCCAAAGATTTAATTAGGCGTGGTGACTGGATATGGGCGCCTTGCCTTCGCACTCGGCAACCCCCCATAGTTCTGCAGAGCACGCGGTGGTGCATGCTTACGCTCATTACAACACGATCGAGAGCTCCTCGGGATTGTGAGCCAGTGTACCTTTCGCCGACATGAGATGAAGCCGAGGCCGGACTTGTTTCTCGTATAGGCAACTTGTGTGATGTGTTGTGTGGTGTTTGATTTCCGGACTAAGACCTCGAGTTGGCATCCGAGGCCCAAGTGTGGGCTAAGCTATGTGCTCTATCTCGTGTTTATATTCATAGCTTGCATATCTTTCTCGAGATGACCATTTATATCGTATTGTACCCGGTTGAGATTCTTACCGAGTAATTCGTTACTCACCCTTACTTATATTTCAGAAACCATGGCGCGAGGCAGATGGTGAGGAGGAGGAGTCAGTAATCATGGAAACCCGTTGTTCAACTCTCGAGATTTATGTTTATGATATAAATGTCCTCTGAATGCATGTAGTTGGGCACGGAGCCCTAGGGTGTTTTCTGAATGTATTTCCGGATTCTAGCATTGTTGTAAAGTTTGTATGTTTTAAATAAATCTCTGATCAGAGTATGTTTGGAAATGTATTTGTCTTGGAACAGGTGCTTGGAAATAGGGACAGGTTTCAAGAATTTTGTATTGACTTTTTAAATGAACTCTTGCCGGTTTTTTTTTTGTTTTTACTTAGAATCCGAAACAACCCTATTGCAAATTCTAGTGTTGATTTCTATGCATGCATTGAGGTAATGGCCTATTTAGAACCCCATTCGGGTCGGGTCGTTACACCACCGCACCTGAGGCTAAGGAACCGGTCGTGGTAGGCTTACACCAGGAAGCCGTCCTTGCCCAAGCAGGTGGCAATCAAGGGCTACTACCGAACACGCTGAGGACGTTCCAACTGCCGGGGACAAGGCAAAGCCATGTCATCATCCCGACCGTTGGGGCATTTAACAGTCTGCCACCCTCACCCAAGATTGCATGGCCTGCCGTTAGGGTTAGCTAAACCCTAACGGTGGATCAGGGACGGAGTACCGCCTCGTACGTCCCTGCCGTGGATGCAAGGTACTTTATGCATCCTGGCCCGGAAGATGCTACCTATCAGAACTCTAAACTATAACATCAACAGCAAACAATCCAATACGTGCTCAACAGATACAACGAACCTAGCATGATACTACGAAGCAAGAACAGATAACGAGCATGCTAGAACGGAACAACCTGGCATGGACTAACATGAGAAACAACATAAGAAATCATGCCAGTCGGGAAATCAGAACAGAGCACCTATCACTAAACATGCTGATAAACACAAACAAGCATACAAACATCAATCACGTATAATATCGCAGGGCCCACACAACTCTGGTAAGAAATCCTTACCTGGTCGGAAGGCAACTACACATAAGAATCCTAAGCTGCGATCGATCCCGAGCTAGCTAATGAGAACCTAACAAGCACAACAATTATCACAATCCATACACCAAAATATAAGAAAATAAACAGGGCTCAGCTCGGGAGCAACTCACACGGCACGGCTAACTCACGGACGGACAGTGTGCAGACGGTCGGTCATTCTGGTGGCGATGATGGGCGGCGAGGAGGATGCATACACGCTGCCACGCGACGGGTAGTTTTCCAGAGTAAGACAGTAAGATGGCATCCATGGTATTTATGTATGGATTAAAGTGATGTGCTCTCTTTTGTGTTGTATTCATAGCTTGCATACTTTCTGCTAGATGACCAGTTGTATCGTATTGTACCCCGGTTAGGGATTCTAACTCGGTAATTCATTACTCACCCTTATTTTGTGGTTTTCCATAGGTAATCAGGGTGCAAGACAGGATGGCTGAAGGAGGAGTTGCGGATCATGGAAACCTGTTGTCTTTTAACTCTGAATTTATGCTTATGTTTTTGGTTTGGTCTTCTGAATGCATGTAGTTGGGCACGGAGCCCTTAGGATTTTTTCTGATTGTTTCTGGATTCTGGCACTGTTGTAAACTGTTTGGGTTTAGAATGTTTTTTATAAATCTCTGATAAGAGTATGTTTTAAACTACTTTTAGCTTGGAACAGGTGCTTGGAAACAGAGACAGGTTTCATGACATTTTATAATTGGTTATTTCATGAATGTTTACAAGTTTTTATTTTCATTCAGAATCTGGAAAGCAATCTTGCATATTATTATTAGTTTTAAAAGCATGCATTAAGGTAAAGGCCTAGTTTAGGACCTCTTCCGGGTATGGTCTTTACAAAACAACTAACATCAAACATACTAACACGTGCTCAGCAGAAACAATGAACCTAACATGATACTACGAAGCAAGAACAGATAACGAACATGCCAGAACATAACAACCAAGCATGGAACTTACATGAGAAATAACACGAGAATCATGCGGTGTAATTCGTAAACAGAGCACCTATCCACTAACATGCTTTGATACACATAAACATACATACAATCAACAATCACGAGAAAATATCGCAGGCCCACACAACTCCCAGAAGAAATCCTTACCTGGGTCAGAAGGCAAACAACACACAAGAAGGATCTTAAGCTACAACCGAACCCGAGCTAGCTATCGGGAACCTAACAAACAAACAGCAAGCACCACAATCTATAGGCCTTAGGTAAAATACAAACAGAACTCGGCTCGGTCGGAAGCAACTCACACGGCACGGGGCTGGTGTAAAGACCCGACCCGAAAGAGGTCCTAAACTAGGCCTTTACCTCAATGCATGCTTAAAAACTTGGAAAATATTATGCAAGATCACTTTCCAGATTCTGAATAAAACTAAAAACTAGTAAACATCCATTCAAAATCAAACATAAAATGTCCTGGATCCTGTCCCTGTTTCCAAGCACCTGTTCCAAGCTAAATACAATTTAAAACTTACTCTGATCAGAGATTTATTCAAATCATTCAAGAAAACCCAAACAATTTACAACAGTGCCAGAATCCAGAAAAACGATCAGAAAACATCCTAAGGGCTCCCTGCCCAACTACATGCATTCATAGGACAACAAAATATAAACTTAATAACTCAGAGTTCAAACAGCAGTTTTCCATGATCCGCAGCTCCTCTTTTAGCCATCCTGTCTCGCGCCCTGGTTACTTGTGGAAAACCACAAAATAAGGGTGAGTAACGAATTACTCAGTAAGATTCCCCAACCGGGGTACAATACGATATAACTGGTCATCTAGCAGAAAGTATGCAAGCTATGAATATAAACACAAAAGAGAGCACATCACTTTAACCCATACATATACCTCGGATGCCATCAAACGGTCTTACTTCGAAAAACTACTACACGTCTCGATATTATACGAGAAACTAATCTCGACCTCAGCTTTCCTGCTACTGTCGATACGAAAGGTGCACTGAACTCAAGATCCCGAGGAGCTCTCCAGTCTGTGTTGTAATGAGCGTGTGCGCGCACCGCATGCTGCTGCAAACTAGGGAGGTGCTGGGTCTAGGGCATGCTGCCCTGGTCTAGTACGCATGCCTAAAAGAATCTCTGGATCTGTGTCACTGAACATAGTGGTGTCAGACCAGGACACTATGACTATGTCAGCCTGTACCACTACACTTGAGGCTAAGAAACCGGCCGTGGTCGGCTTACACCAGGAACCGATCCTTGCCCTATCAGGTGGCAATCAAGGGCTACTGCCGACACGCTGAGGTCGTGTAGACTGCCGGGGATAAGGCAATGCCTCGTCATTCCCTCGACCGTTGGGGCATTTAACAGTCTGCCACCCTCACCCAAGATTGCACTGGGCTGCCGTTAGGGTTAGCTAAACCCTAACGACGAATCAGGGACGGAGTACAACCTCGCACGTCCATGGCAAAGATGCAAGTTACGTTATGCATCCTCGCCCGAATGATGCTACCTATCAGAACTCTCAGCTATAAACAGCTAACAACAAACATATTAACACGTGCTCAGCAGAAACAATGAACCTAGCATGATACTATGAAGCAAGAACAGATAACGAACATGCCAGAACAGAACAACCTAGCATGGACCTAACATGAGAAACAACACGAGAATCATGTTAGTCGGAATTCAGAATAGAGCACCTATCCACTAACATGCTGATAAACATAAACATACATACAATCAACAATCACAGAAAATATCGCAAGGCCCACACAACTCCGGTAAGAAATCCTTACCTGGGTCGGAAGGCAACAATACATAAGGATCCTATGCAGCAATCGAACCCGAGTTAGCTATCGGGAACCTAACAAACAACAACAAATATCACAACCAATAGGCCTTAAATAAAAATACAAACAGCACTAGGCTCGGTCGGGAGCAACTCACACAACACAGGCTGGCGCATGGACTTATAGGTCGTGACGGGCGCTGGGCGCATCGGGCGTCTTTGGCGCGGGCAAGGGCGGGCAACAAGCGGGAGTGCTGCTTCGCGGCGGCGGGCATGCTATCGCGGCGGTAGGGGGGCGCGCGCGCTGGCGCGCGCGGGCGATGTGTCGTTAGGGTCGTTGTAGGTCGGGCAACGCGATCGCCTGGTCCGCGATCGGCCGTGCTCGCTGGCTGGGACTTAGCGTGCGACGCGGGGGCTGCACGACTGGGCGATCGGCGCTGCAGGCTAGGTGATCGGGACAGGCAGGGCTGCACAGCTTGGCGATATGCACAGGCAGGGCTGCACGGCTGGGCGATCGGCGTTGCAGGCTGGGCGATCCGGCTGGGCCCTACACAAGGACAAGGCTGCTCGGCTGGCTGGGGCGAACGAACGATGGAGCTCTCGAGAGAAGGCGCACGCAAGGAAGTTGAGAGAAGATGGTGGACGGCAATCGATTTGGAGGAAGAAAAAGATGAATAACCCTATTTTCTTTTATCTTTTAATCAAACTCTCTAAAATCCAAAAACCAAGGCAAACCAAGGTATACTGCGGAATGAGCAATAGGAACGACCGGTGGCCCAACTAGCAGGTCCACACCTCTGACTCCCTGGCCACCCGGGCTCGAATCCTAGCTGATGCACTTTTAATCCTGAATTTTATTTTTGCATCTCTTCATGCCCAAACTCATCCAAAAGCAACCAAACCCTACATTGGACCATCGAAGAATATTAATAGCTAAAAAAGACAGAAACGGCCCTAATGGCCCAACCAAAATACCCTTAGGCCATACCTGGAAGACCGGGATGAAAACCTAGGCCGTTACAGCTGGAGTGCGGACGGACAAGTTGCAAGGACACGACTCGGCGACGTACGGCTGGGCGTGCGGCAAGGCTGGCAGGCGAGCGGAACTGGGGCGTGCATCGCTTGGCTAGGCAGCGTGCGGCATGGTGCAAGCGTGAGCGAGTGGCGAAGCTCGGCGCGTGATGAGGTAGGGGTCGCGATCGGCGCGCTGGGCGCCGCAGGCAAAAAGGTCGCCGCGCGCGCGCGTGTGGTCAGAATGACCCGACCCGAATGGGGTCCTACAATGGGCCTTTACCTCAATGCATGCATTCAAAGACTTAAAATCAATATGCAATAATGGTTTTCGGATTCTAAGTGAAAACTAAAACATACAAACATCCATTTAAAAAGTCAATACAAATTCTCAAAACTGTCCCTGTTTCCAAGCACTGCTCCAAGGCAAATACATTTCCAAAACTCACTCTCGATCAGAGATTTATTTAAAACATTCAAAACTTCCAATAGTTACAATTGCTAGAATCTGGAAAAAAAATAAAAAACAACACTGGGCTCCGTGCCCAGCTACATGCATTCAGAGAAAAATAAAACATAAAGAATCATAGACATAAAATCAGAGTTCGAACAACGGGTTTCCATGATCACAGCTCCTCCTCCAGCCATCCTGTCTCGCACCATGGCTACCTGTGGAAAACCACAAAATAAGGGTGAGTAACGAATTACTCAGTAAGAATCCCCAACTGGGGTACAATACGATATACATGGTCATCTAGCGGAAAGGTATGCAAGCTATGAATATAAACACAGAAGAGAGCACATATCTTAAATCCACACATAAACCTCGGATGCCATCTCACGATACGATCCTATACGAGAAACAAGTCTCGGCCTCAGCTCGTCTACTGTCGATACGAAAGGTGCACTGAACTCAAGATCCCAAGGAGCTCTACGCTCGCCGCTGTAATGAGCATATGCGCGCACCGAATGCTACTGCAAACCATGGGGGGTGCCGGGTCTAGTGGCAAGCTGCCCAGGTCCAGTCATCATGCCTAACTAATCTCTAGATCGGTGTCACTGATATAGGGGTGTGAAACCTGGACATGTGAACTATGTCAGCCTGTACCACCGCACCTGAGGCTAAGGAACCAGTCGTGGTAGGCTTACACCAGGAAGACGTCCTTGCCCTAACATGAGGCAATCAAGGGCTACGGCCGAACACGTTGAGGACGTGCCGACTGCCGGGGACAAGGCAATGCCATGTCATCATCTCGACCATTGGGGCATTTAATAGTCTGCCACCCTCACCCAAGATTGCATGGCTTGCCGTTAGGGTTAGCGAAACCCTAACGGTGGATCAGGGACGGAGTACCGCCTCGTACGTCCCTGCCGTGGATGCAAGTTACGTTATGCATCCTGGCCCGAATGATGCTACCTACCATATCTCAAACCTATAAACAGATACAACAAAACAATCCAATACGTGGTCAACAGATACAACAAACCTAGCATGATAACGAGCATGCCAGAACGGAACAACCTAGCATGGACTAACATGAGAAACAACATAAGAAATCATGCCAGTCGGGAATTCAGAACAAAGCACCTATCACTAAACATGCTGATAAACACAAACAAGCATACAAACAGCAATCACATATAATATCGCAGGGCTCACACAACTCCGATAAGAAATCCTTACATGGTCGGAAGGCAACTACACACAAGAATCCTAAGCTGCGACCCATCCCGAGCTAGCTAATGAGAACCTAACAAGCACAATAATTATCACAATCCATAGGCCTAAATATAATAAAATAAATAGGGCTCTGGCCAGAGCAACTCACACACGGCACGACGACGCTGTGTGGACGGACAGCCGTGACGCAAGATCGGGCAATCGCTGGCGGCAGGTCCGCTCGCTATTGGGCGCGCTACTGGAGCGGACTAGCTGTGGGCGAGACAAGGGCACGCGGGCGCGGCGTGCAGACGAGAAGCGGTCGCGGGGCACAGACTCGGACGGGCGAACGCGAGCTTATCGGGCGATGGCGCCCGTGCGCTGCGCGCCACCGCGACGACGGCCATCGCTGGTGCGTCGGCGAGTGGGTGACAGCTCGCTACTAGTGCTTGCGACAGGGGCGACGGGGCTGCTGGCGATGGGCATCGCGCGCGACATTGTGGGCTGTTGTTGGTCGCGACCTCTTCGCTCGGCACTGGGTCTGCTCTTTGGGTGACTCACTTTGCACTTCTAGGTCGCTTGCTCGGCGGGATGATGCTCGATGGAGCTTGGGAAGAAGAGCATGGCAAGGGGGCTTGGGAGAGAAGGCTTGGGGCGGCAAGGGGATTTTGGAGAAGAAACACCCAAACCTAGTTTCCCTTCTTTTAATCAAATGCACCAAAATCCCAAGGACTCAAGGCTAACCAAGATATGCCGCGGAAAGAGTAACAAGAACAGCTCGAGGCTCAACCGGAAATGACACACAACTGACCTCCCATACCACCTGGGTTCAAAACCCAACTGCTTCACTCTATTTCTCAATTTTTCTTTTTCAGCTCACCATGCCCAAACACAACCACAAAGCATCAAAATCTTACTTAAGTGTAAGGACCCGACCCGAATGGGGCTCTAAATGGGCCCTTACCTCAATGCATGCATACAAATCAACACTAGAATTTGCAATAGGGTTGTTTCGGATTCTAAGTAAAAACCAAAACCGCAAGAATTCATTTTAAAAGTCAATACAAAATTCTTGAAACCCGTCCCTGCTTTCCAAGCACTGCTCCAAGACAAATACATTTCCAAAACTTACTCGATCGTGAGATTTATTAAAAACATACAACTTTACAACATTTACAACAATGCTAGAATCCGGAAATACATTCATAAAACAACCTAGGGCTCCGTGCCCAACTACATGCATTCAGAGGACATTTAAAACATAAACATAAATCTCGTGAGTTGAACAACGGGTTTCCATGATCACGCCTCCTCCTCAAATGCCATCCCGCCTCGCGCCATGGTTTCTGAAAGATAAGTAAAGGTGAGTAACGAATTACTCAAGAAGAATCCCCAACCGGGGTACAATACGATATAATCAATCATCTAGAACCAAAGCATGCAAGCAAAGCAACTACCAACATGGATCATAGCTCAACGAGCTTACAAAGAAAGATCTCGAGTCATCGGAAGTCTCCTACTTCGGCCTAATGATTGGTTATCCTAACCAATCTCGGGACATCTCTCGAGGTCTTTCTCCTCACCAATTGATCACTCAAAACCGATCCCAAGGATGTCCTCAAGGGCCTCTTACCCTTGCTAACTGGACTTACGGGAGAGTACCCAAGTCCGGCTCTAACGGAAGGAATGGTGTACTCACGAACATTAGCCCGGAAGGAGCTCTCCGAACCGGCATCTAACGCGTGTGCACGCACACCGCATGCTCTTCTTCGCAACCGGCGTAAATGCGGGGCCTAAGGGCAAACCACGCGGGCAGTACGCATGCCTAAAACTTGGAAGCGGTGTCGCGATCACGATGAGCGCGAGGCCCTCGGCGCTCATCTGCCGTAGCCCTGGTCCACCGACACGAAGCTAGAAGAACCGCCAAGGCGGAGCTTACACCGTGGCGGTGGTTCCGCTCTAGCAAAGCTACAAACTAGGCTATGCCGAAGTGGGTAGCTAATTCCACAACCGGCTGGTCGGGCGGGGTAGCAAGATACGTTATCTGCAAGACACTTTATTCCCGACACGAGCTAAATCCACCTTAGTGACCGGGGAAAGCAAGATACGTTATGCGTCGCACACTACTCCCGATCGGTGGGGACAAAGTACGTTATGTCCGCTCGGCCTCACGGATGATGACAAACCCTACAACTCTATCTAAGAGTACAGGAAAAAGCAATGATTCCGGCTAGCAAGCAAAGACCGACATCAATCACACTACCTAGCATGATACTACGAGCTTAAGCAGAATCACAAGCATGCCGCGAGAACAAACCTAGCATGGCACTAACATGTAATATCAAGTAAACATGCTAGCGTAAAATCAATCAAAGTGCTATATTATTATCATGCTCATAATGATCGGCAAACAAGCAAGGCAAAATCATGACAATATCGCAGGGCCCACACAACTCCAGTAAGAAATCCTTACCTGGTCGGAAGGCAACAACACACAATAAAATAACTGCGATCGAACCCGAGCAACCTATATCGAGCCAAACAAAAACATCAATAATCATAAAATAGCCCTAAATACTCTAAAATAAACAGGGCTCGGCTCGGGAGCAACTCACGAGGCGCGGCTGACACTCGAACGAGCCGGCTGCACGGGCTAGGCAGCCAAAGGGGCTGGCTGGGCGCTGGGCTGCAGAAGAGAATGTTGGGCGCGCCGGGCACGCTGCACGGCGCTGGCGCGAAGCGCGCGAGGAGGGCGCTGGCTCGCGCTGTATGACGATTCTTTGGCGCGGAGCTTGCTCGGCTGGCGCTGTGCGCGCGCGCGCTCAAGATGAGAGAGACGGCGCGCGGGCGCGAGCGACACGACGCGGGGGCGCGAGATCTGGCGCTGGGACGCGCGATCGAAGCTGGCGAGGCTCGGGCGACGCGACGCGACGCGCATCGTGGCGCGGCAAGACAATGCGCAGCTGGGCGACACGGACCAGGGCAGGGCGAGGGCGCGCGAGCTGGGCGACGCTGGGCGAGGGCGCGCGATGCTCGGGCTGGGCGAGGCAGGGGCGCGCGGGCGCTGGGCGAGCTCGGGCTGGCTCTGGCGACGCTGGGCTCGGGCTAGCTGGGCGTGGGCGAGCCAAGGCTGCACGGGCTGGGGCTGGGCGAGCCATGGCTAGGGGCTGGGCTAGGTGGGGGTGCTCGGGGAGAGAGAGAGAGAAGGAGAGAGAAAGATGCATTTTGGGGAAAAAAGAAAAGAAAAAGAGAAATAAAAAGGAAAATGGGAAAAAAGGGAAAAAATGGGATTTTTAAATTCCATTTTCCATCCTTATCCACTTAAAACCTCAAAATCCCATTTCCCAGCTTCCTCCTTCGAGACCCGATCAAAGAAATCTTTTCCAATCAATCAAACTCACTTAAATCCAACTCCCAAAGCAACACTAAAGGCTCGGGCTCGAATCCCAAAAGAAACACCCAAACAACCATCACTTTGCCAAAACCCAAAACCACAACCGAACTTCCAAACGACTAGCCCAAACATCTGGGGACTCGCAGCCAACAACAAACAAGCCTCAACAAAGGCAGGAGCTACCTCGAAGCCCAGAAAACCACAAATCCTGCCCGGAGAGCCAAAAGACCAAAAATACCCCAAGGGGCAAAACCGCTCTAAAACCCAACCAAACAACCGAATCTTGACCCGAAGGCACCTCGAAAACTGGAATAGGAAACTGGGCTGTTACAATACTCCCTCCTTATAAGACTTTCGTCCTCGAAAGTCCTAAGACGAAAACTTGACTCCAGAAAACTCCACCGATCCACCCTAACCGAACTTCTCGGCCAACAACACTAGCCCTCTTCGAGAACCAAAACTCTCTTGGGTTCTCAAAACTCAAGGCCACAATGCCATCCAAACTGGGCATAACTATCTCGACCAAGACAGGCATACCGAACTCCAAAGGGAAAAGACGGCAAACCACGTCCTCAACTCGCACCAACTCTAAAACGGTGCTACTCTCAAGAATCTCGAGGATCGCCACAAGCTATGAAGCTCTACACCACGACCGGCAAAACTCCTCTGGAAGCTCACGGTGACAACAAACAAACTCAACCCTTCAACAAATCAAGCAAACAATCGAACCTTCCAGATTCCGAAACCAAACGGCCGAAAGCAAACTTTTCCATGCAAATCTACTAGCAAATCGCCAAAGAAAACATCGCCAGCAAGAAACCACCAAAATTCCTCTCAAGGAAAACTCGGGTGCAAGGACTAAACCATCACGCAGACTCTCTACGGCACAACACCTTGAGGAAAAGCAGCTCAATGGCTTTACCAACCAAAGCCATGGCACCTCGTGCCAACTCACTCCAACGGCTCGCTACTCCAAGCCGCGAGCACACAACAACAAGGAACAAAGCCCAAGAAGGGCTTGCTCACAGAACTCAACCCAAACTTATAACGAGCAACGCCGCCTCCAAGCTACCTCTCAACTCTTAAAATCCAACCGGCTACTCAAAAGACTTCTCCTTTTCGCTTAGGCCGGACTTATCTTCCAACCGTAAGCTCCACTTTCAAACCTTACAAGGAAAACGGATGACGACAACCTCAAAGCTTACGGATCCTAAGCCACACGATTCCGCAAGACTACCTCAGAAGCTAACACTCGAGGCTGACATCCATGAAGCAACTCAATCACCACAGAGGCTAGGGGGAAAGGAAATCTTCAATCCCCCAAAAACCAACAACTTGCCGAAACAACTCTTCTTGGTGGCCACCACCCTTGCGTGGGACAAACAACTCTTGCTTGCTAACAACACAAAGCAGGGACCCTCTCGCTGGGCTGACCGCTGCGCTACTCTGATCAAATACACAACTTATGAAGGGCAACGGACTTCACACAAGCTCGCTGACTTTCTCAAACCCAAGGCAACAGCAACCAACTCTCTTGGAAGCAACACCCAAGGAATATCTCAACCAATCGGATCTCCAATCCGAAACAAACAGCACTTGCTCAATTGCCGAGGGAGGGGTCAACTCCCACAACTTACTGACTAGGAAAAAGACCTCAGGGCAACGCCCTCCAGCTAGAACCGAACTAGCTCTCGAAACAACAAGAGAACCAAATCTTGGCCAAACACTCACAAGAGGCGAACAACCTTTATCGGCCTCTAGAACACCATCCAAGAATCCGCTTAATCTGGACAACCGATCGCTTCCAAGCAACCAACAAACTATTCCCTCTTGCTAGCACCACTACCATCAATTCCAAGACCAAGGGAGTAACTCCGACAACTCCCGAAGGAAACGGCTCTTACAAGCGGACAACCAAAGGACAGAGAGCTCCACATACGCCACTTTGTCATGCTCCACTAGAGCAACAACATCTAAGCTCACGGGGCAACAACAGGGGCAACTCAACATCCCGGAACAGAAAACAACCAACCGGGCACGAACCATTCGTCCCACGAGCAAAGCAAATCACTAAAGCTCCAAACCACACCTTGGTCAACACCAAGCATCAACTTGCCACCACACCGGAACCAATCCGGACTTTACTCCAAACAAACACTAGCTTGCTAGTCTACCAAGATCGCTAGCAACTCAACCGAGGCTACAAACTACACGGCTCCGACTTGCCAACCTGAAACTCACTACGGGCTCGACCGAGCTCGAGAGGCTCTCCAAAACCTAGGGATCCTCCGATCACCCTCCGACACATACGGCCGACAAACGAGCTACGTGACCAAATGCGAGAACAGCACAACTCTCTCCAAAGATCTCAACCATGCAGTTAACTCCAATTCCTTGGGAACCAAGAGGATCTGAAACGCTACCGAATGCGTCGTCCTCCTACTCAAAGCATCGGCCACAACATAACTTCTACCCAAGGAAAGGATCCAAACAACTCTCTTAGCCAAGGCGAACAAAAACTGAGCGGCTTTGCTACCATCGCACTGTTGGGTTTCCAACCGAACTCCAACCAAGAAACACCAAAAGTTCCAACTCCACACGATGCTCAAAGTCGAGGCAACCTTGCTTTACCAAAAGCATAACCATGCCACACCGAACTTACTATATACCAAGCCTCTACCAAGGGTGCTTACCCATAAGGCATCCAAATCCTCTCGCAAGGCATCAGCTCATCTCGCCTCAAAAGCATCCAACTCAGGGTCCCTCTACTGGACCAAACTCGCATCTACGATGCTCAACTCTCCTCAGATAAAGGCACTCGAAGGTAGTTGACCGTACTACCAACCACAAGAAAACTCTTGGCCTTAACACTAGCGCGAGGCTCAAGCGCACCAACTCTTACCAACCAATCTACTGACTTACTCAACCTCCAGAAACACTAGGAAGAGGCTTCGGCTCCTCTCGAGCATCCTTTCGCTTGTAGTCCATCGACTACCACCGAACTAGTCCTCGGCATGACCTAAACGGGTGCAAGCGCCATAAACAGATCCAAGGCTAAAGGAGTACTATTTGAACTCCGAACGGCATAGAACCATCCGCTATGCCCAAGCCAAACTCAAGCCCGAACGGACTTAGTGCCAAAGTGGCACACCAACCAATGCACCTCAAGTGCTACTACTACCAAATCCACATCCGAGGAAGTGGGTTTGTTAAACAACAAAGCAGGCTCTCAAGGAGCAAAGATGACCCTTCATCCGCCTCAAGCCACTAACACGGCAACTTGCCAAACAATCGGGCGATCGGTGGAGACTCGCTAGTCCACCTCTCACAAGGGAATTCCACCACCATCCGATGAACCAAACAAAGACAGAACGACACACCTCGGCCCTCGAGCAGCCGGGGCATCCCACACACGGATGCTAAACTCAAACTCGCCAACTACTTTACTACTAGCAAGCAGGACTTACTAAAACATCGAGCTCTACAGCATCCATTTGCCAAACCGGGCGGCTCCATCAACGCCAACCAACTCATCCGAATAAACTGCTGATCATGCCCTCCCGAGAACCTGCGGGGCTACAAGAGCTACCGAGGGGAATTTGAAACAAACTCACGCCGGTGGGCTATCTGTGCCGGGACTCCTCACTACGCGCTACAAAGCGCGCTCGGGTCTCCGCGCTCTCGATAGCTAAAGACTCGCCATCAAATCTCTCATGGTGGAGCACACTCGCCGAGGAGTCTCACTCGAGGTATTTGCTAGCCTCTACCCCTCCTCTAGGCAACTCAACCTGTCGGGGCCAAATCGCATGCGGGCCTAACACCCCGGACGCGGCCTCAACAACAACACGATCGGTCCAACTCCTCTGGCCGAACTCGCCAAGCGTCCTGCTCCTGCAGGTGCGATCAACATATCGCGACCGCACGAAGCACCTCCACCCTCTCACTAGGGGAAAAAAAAGAATCGGGCCACACATGGCCAACGGGAGTCTAAGCTCTACCTCCTCGGGAATGACGCCCGGGGCATCCGAATCTATCCGGATACCTCAACAAGTCGCTAAACAAAATCGCCAAGATGCGCATGAAAGTTGGCATGATGGCTCACTAAGCCCAAACCAACAACGAGTCGAACACTCGCTCGCCTCTCGCTACACAACACAAGGCATAAAAGCTAGATGAAAAGTATTGTAAATTCTTACCCCTTTTCTTTAAAGCAAGAACTTAGCGTGCACTGATGACCGCCGGAGTGCCGATGATCATGGAAAAACGACCTACAACAAAAGGTCGGTCTCACAGAATCTATGACTCGAGCTCGATACCAACCGTAAGGACCCGACCCGAATGGGGCTCTAAATGGGCCCTTACCTCAATGCATGCATACAAATCAACACTAGAATTTGCAATAGGGTTGTTTTGATTCTAAGTAAAAACCAAAACCGGCAAGAGTTCATTTAAAAGTCAATACAAAAAATTCTTGAAAACTCGTCCCTGTTTCCAAGCACTGTTCCAAGACAAATACATTTCCAAAACTTACTCTCGATCAGAGATTTATTAAAAACATACAACTTTACAACATTTACAACATTGCTAGAATCCAGGAAATACATTCATAAAACAACCTAGGGCTCCGTGCCCAACTACATGCATTCAGAGGACATTTAAAACATAAACATAAATCTCAGAGTTGAACAACGGGTTTCCATGATCACAGCTCCTCCTCCGACCATCCGCCTCGCGCCATGGTTTCTGAAAGATAAGTAAGGGTGAGTAACGAATTACTCAAGAAGAATCCCCAACCGGGTACAATACGATATAATCAATCATCTAGAACCAAAGCATGCAAGCAAACAGCTACCAACACAGATCATAGCTCAACGAGCTTACAAAGAAAGATCTGGAGTCATCGGAAGTCTCCTACTTCCGGCCTAATGATTGGTTATCCTAACCAATCCTCGGGACATCTCTCGAGGGTCTTTCTCCTCGGCCAATTGATCACTCTCAAAACCGATCCCAAGGATGTCCTCAAGGGCCTCTTACCCTTGCTAACTGGACTTACGGAGAGTACCCAAGTCCGGCTCTAACGGAAGGAATGGTGTACTCACGAACATTAGCCGGAAGGAGCTCTCCAAACCGGCATCTAACGCGTGTGCACGCACACCGCATGCTCTTCGCGCAACCGGCGTAAATGCCGGGGCCTAAGGGCAAACCACGCGGGCCAGCACGCATGCCTAAAACTTGGAAGCGGTGTCACCGATCACAAGAGCGCGAGGCCCTCGGCGCTCATCTGCGCGTACTGGTCCACCGACTGAAGCTAAGAACCCGCCAAGGCAAAGCTTACACCGTGGCGGTGGTTCCGCTCTAGCGGAGCTACAAACTAGGCTATGCCGAAGTGGGTAGCTAATTCCACAAACCGGTGGTCGGGCGGGTAGCAAGATACGTTATGTCGCGCACACTTTATTCCCGACCGATCTAAATCCACCTTAGTGACCGGGGAAAGCAAGATACGTTATGCGTCGCACACTACTCCCGATCGGTGGGGACAAAGTACGTTATGTCCGCTCAGCCCGGATGATGACAAACCCTACAACTCTATCTAAGAGTACAGGAAAAAGCAATGATTCTGGCTAGCAAGCAAAGACCGACATCAATCACACTACCTAGCATGATACTACGAGCTTAAGCAGGAATCACAAGCATGCTGGCAGAACAAACCTAGCATGGCACTAACATGTAATATCAAGTAAACATGCTAGCAGAAAATCAATCAAAGTCGCTCTATTATTATCATGCTCATAATAATCAAAGAAACAAGCAAGGCAAAATCATGACAATATCGCGGGGCCCACACAACTCGGTAAGAAATCCTTACACCGGCGGAAGGCAACAACACACAATAAAATAATCGCGATCGAACCCGAGCAACCTATATCGAGCCAAACAAAAACATCAATAATCATAAAATAGCCCTAAATACTCTAAAATAAGCGGGGCTCGGCAGGGAGCGACTCACGAGGCGCGTACGACACTCAAGAGCCGGCCGCAGGCTAGGCATCCAAGAAATTTGGGCCTGGCCGGGCGCATTAAGCCGCAGGGCGCGCTGGCGCGCGCTGGGCATGGGCGCTGGGCGCGAGCCGCGCGCGAGGGGCGCTGGTCAGCGCATGACAGGCGCTGACGCGGAGCTTGCTCGGCTGGCGCGGCGCGCTTGTGCGCAAGACAGAGACGGAGGCGGGCGCGAAGCGCGAGCGACACGACGCGGGGGCGCGAGATCTGGCGCTGGGACCCGCGATCGAGCTGGGCGAGGCTCGGGCGACGTGACGCGACACTATGCGCGGCTCGGCACAGTGCGCAGCTGGGCGACACGGACTAGGGCAGAGCGAGGGCGCGCGAGCTGGGCGACGCTGGGCGAGGGCGCGCGATGCTAGGGCTGGGCGAGGCAGGGGCGCGGGCGCGCGGGCGAAGCTGGGCGGCTCGCGACGCTGGGCTCGGGCTATCTGGGCGTGGGCGAGCCAAGGCTGCACGGGCTGGGGCTGGGCGAGCCATGGCTAGGGGCTGGGCTAGGTGGGGGTGCTCGGGGAGAGAGAGAGAGAAGGAGAGAGAAAGATGCATTTTGGGGAAAAAAGAAAAGAAAAAGAGAAATAAAAAGGAAAATGGGAAAAAAGGGAAAAAATGGGATTTTTAAATTCCATTTTCCATCCTTATCCACTTAAAACCTCAAAATCCCATTTCCCGGCTTCCTCCTTCGAGACCCGATCAAAGAAATCTTTTCCAATCAATCAAACTCACTTAAATCCAACTCCCAAAGCAACACTAAAGGCTCGGGCTCGAATCCCAAAAGAAACACCCAAACAACCATCACTTTGCCAAAACCCAAAACCACAACCGAACTTCCAAACGACTAGCCCAAACATCTGGGGACTTGCAGCCAACAACAAACAAGCCTCAACAAAGGCAGGAGCTACCTCGAAGCCCAGAAAACCACAAATCCTGCCCGGAGAGCCAAAAGACCAAAATACCCCCAAGGGGCAAAACCGCTCTAAAACCCAACCAAACAACCGAATCTTGACCCGAAGGCACCTCGAAAACTGGAATAGGAAACTGGGCTGTTACATTAAGTCCATCCAATAATTTTAACAACTTAAAAAGACATAAACGACCCTGATGGCCTGACTAAATTACCAAAATACCCCTAGGGCAATCTTGGAAGACCGGGATGAAAACCTGGGACGTTACAGGGGCTGCGATCGCGACAGAGCTGCTGTTCGCGCGCGGGCTGGCTTGAGTGATGCATCTCGGAGCTCGTCAAAGCGCTGCTGCATTCTGGCAGGATCGAGCTACGGCAGGGGCTGCGACGCGACGGGGTTGTTGCAGGCTGGGCGGCGATGCGACGGGGCTGCCGCAAGCTTGGCGACTCTGTGCGGCTGCAACCACAACAACAACACACGACCAACAATTACCTTTCCCCTCCTCTCGGCGAGCAAGAACAAACCAACAACTCCCTTAGCCAACGGATCGGCAACAACAACAAGGGGAGGAAAATCGAAACACAAGGATCACTTACCTGGGACGATCGATCGAAGCTCCCATGAGGGTGGAAATCGCAAGACAAGAACGAGCTTTGGAGAAGAGGATGCGGCAAGGGAATTTGGGAAGGAGAAAAAAGAAAAACCTATTTTTTTAATCAAACTCACTTAAGTCCCGAAAACCAAGGCAAACCAAGATAACCTGTGGAATGAGTGTCAACAACCGCCTGCAGCTCATCTGGCAAGGGCCCCTTAGCTAACTAGCCAGGCCACCCTGGTTCAAACCCCAACTGATGCATGTTTATTCCGGCAAAACTCTCATTTTGATTTTTGCAACTCTCAACACCCCAAACTCAACCAGAAGGCATCCAAACCCCTATCTGAACATCCAAGAACATAAACAACTGAGAAGACAGAAATAGCCCTAACGGCCCGACCAAATTATCAAAATACCCTTAGGACATACCTGGAAGATCGAGATGGAAACCAGGGCCGTTACATGCAAATTCCTTTTTCCTCTTTCTCCTTGTCTTGGCCGAGAGCCAACTTCAGCTTAAAGGGGTTATGTTTCTCTCCTCCTTATAGATCCGAGTTCTCTTGGTTGGGAAGAGAAGATTTGGAGTTTGCTCTTTTTTGGGTGGTTGAAGATCCGAAAATCCCTTCACTCTTGCTATTGCTGAAATCCTCATTGTCTCTTTTCCACCTCTTGGCCGAGACTAATAGGTCAGTATGTTTTTTCTTGCTCTTGTGTTGTGTTTGAATGCTTGTTGTTGTTGTTCTCAAATTTCTTTTCTTGGTTGTGCAAGTAGCCCTAGCCGAATTCTTTTGGGTGTTTGTGGAGTGTGCTTTCCGAGGCCTCTAGTGTCACCTCTTTGGTCGAGACTGCAAGGTGAGTGGTGCTTAATTGATGTGTGCTTCTTTGTCCTAAAACCCCTTGGTGGTCGAGAGCACCATGTGTGTAAGGACCCGACCCGAATGGGGCTCTAAATGGGCCCTTACCCCAATGCATGCATTCAAAGTAAAGAACAATATACAACCATGATTTCAGATTCCAATTAAAAACAAAACATTCAAACATTCAGTTCAAAGTCTAGACAATTTTCCTGAAACCTGTCCCTGTTTCCAAGCACTTGTTCCAAGATAAATACATTTCCAAAGATTACTCTGATCAGAGATTTATTAAAATCATTCAAAACCTGTCCAGATACAACAATGCTAGAATCCACAAAACATTTAGAAAACATCCTAGGGCTCTGTGCCCGGCTACATGCATTCAGGGGAAAATAAAACATAAAGAGTCATAACACAAAATCAGAGTTTGATGACTGGGCCCCATGATCACAGCTCCTCCTTCAGCCATCTTGTCTCGCATCTCGGTTACCTGTGGAAAAACCACAATAATAAGGGTGAGTAACGAATTACTCAGTAAGAATCCCCAACCAGGGTACAATACGATATACATGGTCAACTAGATGAGTGTATGCAAGCTATGAGTATAAACACAGAATAGAGTACAAAGCTTGAGTCCATATTTGGACCTCGGATGCCAACTCAGGGTCTTAGTCCAGAATAATCCACCACACAATCCACCACACAATACGCCCTATACGAGAAACGAGTCCCGACCTCAGTATGTCTACTGTCGAATGAAAGGTACACTAGCTCAAGATCCCGAGGAGCTCTCCGGTCGGCGCTGTAATGAGCATAAGCATGCACCGCGAGCTACTGCAGACTATGGGGGGTGCCGGGTCTAGGGGCAAGCTGCCGATGTCCAGCCACCACGCCTAACTAAATCTTTGGATCAGTGTCACTGAAATAGGGGTGTGATACCTGGACACGTGAACTATGTCAGCCTGCTCCACCGCACCTGGGGCTAAGGAACGGGTCGTGGTAGGCTTACACCAGGAAGCCGTCCTTACCTTAACATGTGGCAATCAAGGGCTACGGCCGAACACGCTGAGGACGTGCCGACTACCGGGAACGAGGCAATGCCAAGTCATCATCCCGACCGTTGGGGCATTTAACAGTCTACCTCCCTCACCCAAGATTGCAGGGCCAGCCGTTAGGGTTAGCTATCCCCTAACAGGATCAGGGACGGAGCTCCATCTCGAACGTCCCTATCGGGGATGCAAGGTTCGTTATGTACCCGACCCGGATGATGCTATCTACCTACACTCTAACCTGTCATAGCAATCAGCAAACAATCCAATATATTCCAATATGTGCTCAATAAGAATACAACGAACCTAGCATGATACTACGAAGCAGGAACAGATACGAGCGTGCCAGAAAGAAACAACCTAGCATGGACTAACATGAGAAACAACGTGGGAATTCATGCCAGTCGATAATTCAGAATAGAGCACTTAGCTACACATGTCAATAAACACAAACAAGCAATCAATCAGCAATCACATATAATATCGCAGGGTCCACACAACTCCGGTAAGAAATCCTTACCTTGGTCGGGGAGGCGATTACATGAAATCCTAAGCTGCGAACGATTTCGAGCTAGCTACCGATAACCTATCAATCACAACAATAATCACACAATAAACCTAAATACAATAAAATAAACAGGGCTCGGCACGGGAGCAACTCACGAGGCGCGGCTGTAAGGACCCGACCCAAGAAATGGTCTCTAACCTAAAGTCCTTACTTAGCATGCATGATTAAGAATGTAAAACGTCATTCAGAGCTTTAGATTTAAAACTTTGCAGTAGGCATATTAAAAATAAATCCATAATTCCAATTAAATAAAACAAGTAAATGACTGATCAGTACTTTCTTAAAACAAATCAAGGGAAACGGTATGAGAATCATAAAATAGTTTTTGAGTGTTTTTCCTAGGGACCCAAGTCCAACTACATGCTAAATCATAAAGAAACCAGTAAAAGAAACGTGCAACTCAGAGTCCGTTATCCATGATCATCCAGCAGCCTCCTCCTAGCCATCCAGCCTCTGTCCCAAGTTACCTGATGGAAAACCATAGAGAATAAGGGTGAGCAACGAAATACTCAGTAAGAATCCCCAACCGGGGTATAATACGAAACAACTCATCTAGCACACGGACAAGCAACCATACAATGACTTAGAGAGGGAACGGTTGGTTTAGGCTATGAGCTACTTCAAGGGCGAGCCTACTCAAGGGCTTCCGTCTACAACCTCTCCTAGGTCCTACATTTGGATGCCCTTCGGGCCTTACACAACCTAGGACACAGTGATGCCCAGTGGTGCCTTACACACTTAGGATGCCCATCGGGCCTTACACCTCCAGAATCAATGATGCCTTGTGGGGCCTTACACACCTAGGATGCCCATCGGGCCTTACACCTCCAGAATCAGTGATGCCCAGTGGGGCCTTACACACCTAGGATGCCCATCGGGCCTTACACCTCCATAATCAGTGATGCCCAGTGGGGGCTTACACACCTAGGATGCCCATCGGGCCTTACACCTCCAGAATCAGTGATGCCCAGCGGGGCCTTACACACCTTGGATGCCCATCGGGCCTTACACCTCCGGCTGTCCATCGGGGTCTTACCCGAGCGGGACTTACACTTGACCCTCCTACTATCTTCTATACTAAACCTAACATGTCAAACCTAACACGGAACTAACGGAATACAAACTTAACTCGAACATGAATCAGAAGCAAACATGAAGCCTATCCACTAGAAACTCATACAGTTATGAAAAATCAATATGCTAACAAGTGTTCGCAGGGTCCACACAACCCCGGGTAAGAAGTCCTTACCTCGAAACAAGTGGAAAGTAACTATCACGAATCTACAACCGACCCTCGAGATTTTAAGCAAACCCGAGCGACCTAAGCAAGTAATAAAATATCCTATTTAAATAAACACTAAAATCACGAAGTCCAAAGGGTGGAGGCTCGGAAATTTACCAACCGAGAAGGCAGAAAATTTGGGCAAGGCAGCGGCAGCAGTGAGGCGCAGAGCGACAAAGCTGCTGACGTGTGGTCGAGCACCGGGCCGCGCTGGCTGGGCGATCGTGCGGCAGGCGGATCGGCGCGCGCGCGAGGGCAGGGGCAAGGCGCGTGGCCCTCGGCAAAGACGCGGCGAGTAAGCGCGCGGCGGCGGTGCGGACGGGCGTGCAGACGTAGTCGACGCGCTGGCGCGCGGGCGCGGAAGGACGAGCGACGCGGCTGGTGCGTGGTCGTGCAGATGCGGCCGAAAGGAAAGCGAGCGAGGCAGCGTGGCGCTGGGCGCACGGGCAGCGACGGGCGGCGCTGGGGCGGCGGTGCAGCGCGATGGCCGGGCCGCTCTGCGGCTGGTGTGCGGTGTGCGGCTTGGGGCGATGGCGGCATGGGCACGGCTAGGTGCGACGGCGGCGTGGACGTGGCTGGGTGCAACTGCGGCGTGGGCGAGGGTGTGGGGCGACGGCGGCGTGGGCGAGGGTGTTAGGGTTTTGCTAGCGAGAGAGAGGCTTTTCTTCTTTTTTCTTTTTTCTTTTCCTTCCTTTCCTAAGTTAAAATAGACTTGGGAATCTCAAATGTCCTTCCCCAAGGCTTCCCCCCTTCGAGCCCTGGCCAACGCATTTATTATTATTATTTTTTTTTCTTATTTAGTTCCAACTCCCATTTCCTTTTCTTTTTTTTAAAAAAAAAAACTGCTTCCATTTAACTGAAATCCGGGCTATTACAGCGGCTGACACACGAACGAGCTGATTGCACGAGCGAGGCAGCAATAGGGCTGGCTGGGTGCGTTGGCGCACTGGCTGCGCACGGACGGGCGCAGAGCGATGCATTTGCCCGCGGGCGTGTCTCGACAGGGCGCTGGCGATGCGACGCGACTCGGCACATGGACGGCGTGACACGGGTCTGGGCGAGGACGTGCGCGCTGGCGCGATTTGGTGCGCGGCCTGGCTAGGCGGTCTGGCACGGAGGACCTTGCTTCTGCGCTAACGTGGCCGGCGAACACGGGCGAGCGAGGCGACGAATTGGCTGGCGGATTCGGCGAATTGGCGAGACGAATTGGCGAGATGAGTACCTCTCCACAAGCTGCACAAAACCCACACAATTCCCTCACTCTCTCGGCCAGCAAAAATTGAAATCGGAAACAGGGGACGAAAGTCGAAGGAGAAGAAGAAGAAGAAGAAAGCTCACCTGCTGCTCGGGATGAGAATCAACTTTGAATTTGGGGAAGAAGAGCTCGGAATTGGCTGGTCGGCGAGGGAGAATCACGAAGAAGATCGCTCGTCGGTCGAAGAAGGAATGTGGAAGAAGGAGGAAGAAGGAAGAAGGCTTGGACTTTAAACTAAAACTCACTCGAACAGGCTTAAGAATAAGATGGCGCGCGTAGATTAACAAGAGCGTCTGGAAGCTCAAGTGGCAAAGCCACCCAAATAGCTTCCCAAGCACCCATGGTTTGAATCTCACCCGACGCGCTATTTAATTCCCTATTTAATTTTACCTTTTACCAAGCCCAAATACCTTCACAAAGCTTCCTAATCCCATTTAATCCATCTCATAATTTTTTTGGCAATTGGAAAAGACATAACCGGCCCTGCCGGCCTGACCAAATTACCAAAATGCCCTTGGGGCAAACCGGAAAGACCAGGATGAAATTCTGGGTCGTTACAATATTCCCTCCTTTTTATGACTTTCGTCCTCGAAAGTCCCTAAGACTGGAACAACTCGGGATAATGCAATCTCATCTCATCTTCCAGCTCCCAAGTGGCTTCCTCCGAACTCTGACTTCTCCACTGAACTTTTACCAAACGGATCTCACGGTTACGCAACGTCTTTATCTCAAAGGCAAGAATCCCCACTGGCTTCTCCTCGAAGCTCAAATCCTCATTCCGCTGCAAAGGCTCAAAGTCAACAAGGTGCGACGGGTCCGGCACGTACTGCCTCAACATCAAAACATGAAAAACACCGTGTACCGCTGACAATGACGGAGGCAGGGCTAACCGATAAGCAACTTGCCAATCCTCTCCAGAATCTCAAACGGACCAACAAAACGGGGACTCAGCTTTCCACGCTTACCAAACCTCAAAACACCTCGCATCGGTGCAACCTTTAGGAACACATGTTGTCCAACCTCAAATTCCAAGTCTCGACGCCGCACATCGGCGTAACTCTTCTGCCTGCTCTGAGCTGTCAACATGCGAGATCTAATCTTCTGCACAGCACCATTAGTCAACTGCAGCAACTCGGGACCCAAAACGTGTCTATCACCAACCTCTTCCCAGAACACAGGAGATCGGCAACGCTTACCATACAAAGCCTCGAATGGAGCCATCTGAATTGTCGACTGATAACTGTTGTTATAGGCAAACTTCATCGATATCTGAGATCATGGTCCCAATCGCCGAGAAATCCAACACACAAGCCCTCAACATGTCCTCGAGAATCTGGTTCACCCTCTCACCGACCATCATCCGAGGGTGAAAAGTCTGTCTTTGAAATCGCACTCAGTGCCTTAACCCTTCTGGAGCGCTCTCCAGAAACGAGAAGTGAACCTCGAATCCCGGTCAGACACAATCCTCACCGCCACACCATGGTAACGAATGATCTGCTCCAAAAACAACTGAGCCCACTGTTCCACGGTATAAGTGTCTCTACCGGGAATGAAGTGTGCGCTCTTAGTCAATCGGTTGACTATCACCCAGATCTGAGAGAACTTCCTCGGAGTTCTTGGCAACCCAGAAATAAAGTCCATGGAGATCTCTTCCCATTTCCACTGAGGCACACTTAGCGGCTGCAACAAACCGGCTGGTCTCTGCCTGGGCGCCTTTACTTGCTGACAAGTGAGACACCGACTGACAAACTCCGCAACATCTCTTTTCATACCCATCCACCAGAATGTCTGCTTAAGGTCCTGATACATCTTGGTACCCCCGGGGTGCCAAACAAAGGAGAACTGTGGGCCTCAGAGAGCAACTCTACTCGCAATCCTGCCACATCCGGAACGCACAACCGGCCTCTGTAAGTCAGCCCACTGTCTGGTGAATATACGAAGTCAAAATCTCTGTCAGCACTAACTCTGTCAAACAATCTCTTAAGGGCGGGGTCACTCAGCTGGCTATCGATAATCCGCTGTCTAATCGATGGCTGAACTGTCAACTGAGCTACTCTGGCAGCAACCACACCCAACAACACTGCAACCTCAGCCCGCTCGAACTCTATCGGCAATCTGGGCTGGGAACTCAACAACACAGCAGAGTGCGATGTCTTCCTACTCAAAGCATCAGCTACAACATTGGCTTTACCCGGATGGTACAAAATCTCGCAGTCGTAATCCTTTACCAACTCTAACCATCTCCTCTGCCTCATATTCAACTCCTTCTGAGTAAACAGATACTTGAGGCTCTGGTGATCGGTAAACATCTGAATCCGCTCACCATACAGGTAATGCCCCCAAATCTTCAATGCAACACCACTGTTGCCAACTCCATATCATGAGTCGGGTAGTTTTGCTCATTTGGCTTCAGCTAGCGGGAAGCATAAGCAATCACCTTCCCGTGCTGCGTCAACACACAACCTAACCCAAACTTGGAAGCATCGTTGTAGACCACGAAACCACATGTCCCCTCCGGATCGCCAACAGGTGTCAAGTCGATCGCGCTTTGAGCTCGGCAAAGCTCTCATCACACTTACTGTCCCAAATAAACTCGACACCCTTCCTCGTCAGACGAGTGAGGGGCGAGGCTATGGCAGAAAAGTCCTAAACGAACCGACGGTAGCAACAGGGGTCCACCACGGACTGCACCTCCAAATGCCAATGGGGCAACTCTCAACTTCCTGGAAACTGGAAGACAACCAACATGGCACGAACCATTCGCCCCACGAGCAAAACTAATTCCTAGCAATTCCAATCCACACCTTGGTCAACACCAAGCATCACCTTGCCACCACACCGGAGCCAATCCGGACTCTACTCCAAACAAATACTAGCTTGCTAGGCTTCCAAGACTGCCAACAACTCACCCGAGGCTACAAACTACACGGCTCCAGCTTGCCAACTGAAACTCACTACCTGGGCCTGAATGAGCTTTAGAGAGGCTCTCCACAACCTAGGGTTCTCCGACAACCCTTGACCCCCACTGCCAACTAACGGACTAACAGCCAACTGCCTGAACAAACAACAACTCCATTTTCCAGCATCATAACCATGCTGGCCAACTCCAACTCCTTGGGAACCAAGAGGACCTGAAACGCTACAGAATGCGTCATCCTCCTACTCAGACATCAACCACAACATAACTTCTACCTAAGGAAGGATCCGAACAACTCTCTCAGTCATGACGATCAACAAGAAGATCCGTCAACCAAACTTAGGTCCAACTTAACAAATCTTACCTAAGCAACAACCTGATACCACGAGCATGGTATCCTTACCACCTCACTAAAGCCTTACAACATCCACCTGGAGTCCAACTTCTCCAAGAACTGAGCACCAGATCTCCAAAGCAAACCCTACATGGATCTGAAACTCTCGCCATAGAACGAACCACACAAAACACACTTGTGTGCACAACTCCCAACCTTCATTTAGAGATCCAAGACTAACAAGCGCTTTTCCCAAAAAGCAACACCAGCTCCTGGCAGAGATACAATCAATCAAAGAACACCCAAAGTTCCATCTCCACACAATACTCGAAGCTGTGGCAACCTCGCACTACCAAAGCATAACCATGCGAAACTGAACTTACTTTATACCAAGCCTCTACCAAGGTGCTTACCCATAAGGCATCCGAAACCTCCCACAAGGCATTAAATCATCTCGCCTCATAGGCATACAACTCGCCTCATAGGCATCCAACTCATGGTCCCTCTGCTGGACCAAACTCGCATCTACGACGCTTAACTCTCCTCAGATTTAGGCAATCGAAGGTAGTTGACCGCACTACCAACCACAAAGATCTCTTGGCCTTGACACTAGCGCGAGGCTCACGCGCACCAACACTTACCAACCGACAACCTGCTGACTTACTCAACCTCCAGTAACACTGGGAAGAGGCTCCGGCTTCTCTCGAACATCCTTTCGCTTGTAGTCCTTCGACTACCACTGAACTAGCCCTCTTGCACGACCAAAACAGGTGCAACTGCCATAAACGGATCCAAGGCTAAAGGAGGCGCGCTGAACTCCGCACGGCATAGAACCATCTCGCTATGCCCATGCCAAATTCAGCTCGAACTGGACTTAGTGCCAAAGCGGCACACCAACCAATGCACCTCAAGTGCCACTACTACCAAATCCACATCTTACTACAAACGGGGCCAACAAGGTCACAACCTCAAGTGACACGAACTCTGGCTAGGCATACAAGGGCTCAACTCCAACAACCATGCCCAAGGCATCTCATCAAGCTCAAGGCTCACAAACCTACTCTTGCATCTCCACATGATGCTCAACAAAACTCTGGCTGGCTCTTTCAACATGCAGCAGCTAGCCCTACTCTAGGGGCTCACCAAACGAAGAGTGTTCAACTCTACCAAACAATTGAGGAAACCACCAACGTATCCAGTTCGAAGGGAACACTGCTTGCTGCACCCTTAACCACAGGGTTCCGGCTTACTGGCTGCAACAACAACACTTTAGAGGAGCACAAAGATGCCTCCTCAACCTCCTCGAAGGCTACCAACTCTGCAGCCACTCTCTGGGCAATCAAACAATCTGCTAAGGCTCAAGATCAACACTTGAGCTACCCAGGCTAGTCCACACGGGGACCTGCTCCACAAGCATCCACATAAGCACAGCCATAGCTAACTCCTCTCTTGGAGTAGTACTCCAAGGCAAAGCACCTCCACCCTCTCACTAGGGGAAAACCAACAACTGGGCCACAAGTGGCCTACAGGAGTCCAACCTCTGCCTTCCTCTGGAACGATGTCCCAGGGGCATCCGAATCTATCTGGATACCTCAACAAGCCACAACATACATCACACACTGCGGGAAGTTGGCATGATGGCGCTCTAAACCCAAACCAACAACGAGTCGAACTCGCTTCGTCTCCGCTCTACAACACTATACTGCATACACTAGATGACAGTATTGTAAATTCTTAACCCTTTTCTACAACAAATAGTAAACTTAGGCGCACTGATGACCGCTTGAGTCTTTGGTGATCATGGGAAAATGACCTACAACAAAAGGTCAATCTACTGAATCTATGACTCGAGCTCGATACCAATCGTAAGGGACCCGACCCGAATGGGGCTCTAAATGGGCCCTTACCCCAATGTATGCATTCAAAGTAAAGAACAATATACAACCATGATTTCGGATTCCGATTAAAAACAAAACATTCAAACATCCAGTTCAAAGTCCAGACAATTTTCCTGAAACCTGTCCCTGTTTCTAAGCACCTGTTCCAAGATAAATACATTTCCAAAGTTTACTCTGATCAGAGATTTATTAAAATCATTCAAAACCTGTCCAGATACAACAATGCTGGAATCCACAAAACATTTAGAAAACATCCTAGGCTCCGTGCCCGGCTACATGCATTTAGGGGAAAATAAAACATAAAGAGTCATAACACAAAATCAGAGTTTGATGACTGGGCCCCATGATCACAGCTCCTCCTTCAGCCATCCTATCTCGCATCTCGATTACCTGTGGAAAAACCACAATAATAAGGGTGAGTAACGAATTACTCAGTAAGAATCCCCAACCGGGGTACAATACGATATACATGGTCATCTAAATGAGTGTATGCAAGCTATGAGTATAAACACAGAATAGAGCACATAACTTGAGTCCATATTTGGACCTCGGATGCCAACTCAGGGTCTTATTCTGGAATAATCCACCACACAATCCACCACACAATAAGCCCTATACGGGAAACGAGTCCCGGCCTCAGCCTGTCTACTGTCGAATGAAAGGTACACTAGCTCAAGATCCCGTGGAGCTCTTCGGTCGGTGCTGTAATGAGCGTAAGCATGCACCGCGCGCTACTGCAGACTATGGGGGGTGCCGGGTCTAGGGGCAAGCTACCCATGTCCAGCCACCACGCCTAACTAAATCTTTGGATCGGTGTCACTGACATAGGGGTGTGAGACTTGGACACGTGAACTATGTCAACCTGCACCACCGCACCTGGGGCTAAGGAACGGGTCGTGGTAGGCTTACACTAGGAAGCCGTCCTTACCTTAACAAGTGGCAATCAAGGGCTACGGCCGAACACGCTGAGGGCGTGCCGACTGCCGGGGACGAGGCAATGCCAAGTCATCATCCCGACCGTTGGGGCATTTAACAGTCTGCCTCCCTCACCCAAGATTGCAGGGCCAGTCGTTAGGGTTAGCTATTCCCTAACGGGATCAGGGAGGGAGCTCCATCTCGTACGTCCCTGTCGGGGATGCAAGGTTCGTTATGCATCCGACCCGGATGATGCTATCTACCTGCACTCTAACCTGTCATAGCAATCAGCAAACAATCCAATATATTCCAATACGTGCTCAATAAGAATACAACGAACCTAGCATGATACTACGAAGCAGGAACAGATACGAGCATGCCAGAAAGGAACAACCTAGCATGGACAAACATGAGAAACAACGTGGGAATTCAGGCCAGTCGGGAATTCAGAATAGAGCACAACTCAGGTAAGAAACAAACACAAACAAGCAATCAATCAGCAATCACATATAATATCGCAGGGTCCACACAACTCCGGTAAGAAATCCTTACCTTGGTCAGGGAGGCGATTACACGAAATCCTAAGCTGCGAACGATCTCGAGCTAGCTACCGAGAACCTATCAATCACAACAATAATCACACAATAGGCCTAAATACAATAAAATAAACAGGGCTTGGCTCGGAAGCAACTCACGAGGTGCGGCTGACACACGAACGAGTCGATTGCACGAGCGAGGCAGCAACAGGGCTGGCTGGGCACGCTGGCTGCGCGCGGGCGTGTCTCGGCTGGGCGTTGGCTCGGCACAGGGACAGCGTGACACGGGTCTGGGCGAGGACGCACACGCTTGCGTGATTTGGTGCGCGGCGTGGCTAGGCGGTCTGGCACGGAGGACCCTGCTTCTGCGCGAACGAGGCCGGCGAACACGGGTGAGCGAGGCGACGAATTGGTTGGCGGATTCGGCGAATTGGCGAGACGAATTGGCGAGATGAGTACCTCTCCACAAGCTGCACAAAACCCACACAATTCCCTCACTCTCTCGGCCAGTAAAAATTGAAATCGGAAACAGGGGACGAAAGTCGAAGGAGAAGAAGAAGAAGAAGAAAGCTCACCTGCTGCTTGGGATGAGAATCGACTTTGAATTTGGGGAAGAATCGCTCGGAATTGGCTGGTCGACGAGGGAGAATCGCGAAGAAGATCGCTGGTCGGTCGAAGAAGGAATGAGGAAGAAGAAGGAGGAAGAAGGAAAAAGGCTCGGGCTTTAAACTAAAACTCACTCGAACAGGCTTAAGAATAAGATGGCGCGCGTAGATTAACAAGAGCGTCTGGAAGCTCAAGTGGCAAAGCCACCCAACTAGCTTCCCAAGCACCCATGGTTTGAATCTCACCCGACGCGCTATTTAATTCCCTATTTAATTTTACCTTTTACCAAGCCCAAATACCTTCACAAAGCTTCCTAATCCCATTTAATCCATCTCATAATTTTTTTGGCAATTGGAAAAGACATAACCGGCCCTGCCGACCCGACCAAATTACCAAAATGCCCCTGGGGCAAACCGGGAAGACCGGGATGAAATTTCGGGCTGTTACAATGTGGGAATTGTGCCTTGTTGTTGTGTGATTAAGCTAAACATAACCTATGCCTTGTGTTGGATTGTATGCCCTAGCCGAGAGTGAAGAGAAAGGAGCTTGGATTTTTCTTGTGTGTGGTTGGACCTAGCTTGGCCGAGACTACCCTTGGACGTTGAAACCTTGCTCGGGTTTTGGTAAAGCCCTAATTCCTGGTTGTTTGGTTGTTGTGGTTTGGTTTGTGACTTGTTGTTCTGTTGCTAGGATAGCTGGTGAGGTGTTCTGCAGTTTAGGGCTTACTTCGAGGGTTTTTTTTTTTTTTTTTTTTCTGAAAAGCTTACTTGAGGTTTTGATTCCTTTGTTTATGTGTAAGGGTTCCTTGCCGTGGTTGTGTGGGCCTGCGCACCTCATTGATAACTCCTAGTTGTGTGTTTGTACTGCATCTTGTTAGTGGATAGGCTTTTCTATAGGTTGTCCGGATTATATAAACTGTTAGTGGATAGGCTTTCTGCAAGTTGTCTGGATTATATAAACTGTTAGTGGATAGGTTCTTCTGCAGGTTGTCTAAATTATATAAACTGTTAGTGGACAGGCTCTTGCAGGAACTCTAGAGGAAGTATGTTCTCGTAGATGCTTAGCTCTTTCTATTCCCTATTGTGTAACCTGGAATTGTATGCTATATATGTTCTGTGGTGATGTATGTTTAAGCATGTTGTAGCTAAGTTCTTCCTGAATTGCTGTTAGGATTGGCATGTAGAATAATGTCTTGTTTTCTATGCTTCCCTGTTATTGACTTGCCTATCTGTCTGCTTTATATCCTTGTATCCTGGACTGGTTATTTATTATGCTATGATTGTGAGATGTGTTAGAGTCCTTAGGTAGTCCCGAGTGTCAGTCGAGTTGCGTGTTGGCTCAGTTTGCTCAAGATTGCCCAGTGTGTTACAGTCCAGAACTAGCCCAGTGTGTGTTGTCCCTTGTTGGCCCAATGTGTGCTGACCAGTTTCTAGGATTGGCCTAGTGTGTTGCTGATCTCGGGTTGGCCTAGTGTGTTGCTACCCGTGTTGCTCTAGGACTAGACCACTGTGTTGCTGTCCCCTGTTAGCTTAGTGTGTTGCTAATCAGGTTGAGCAAAACTGCCCAGTGTGTTGCATTTCAAGGCTGCCCAGTGTGTTGCTGTCCCCTGTTAGCCTAGTATGTTGCTAATCAGGTTGAGCAAAACTGCCCAGTGTGTTGCAATTCAAGGCTGCCCAATGTGTTGCAGCCAGGACTAGCCCAGTGTGTTGTTGTCCTTAGTTAGCCTAGGGTGTGCTAACCTTGTTTTACTGTGCTGTTATAGCTTTGAGATTACTTGTTAAGTACTTCTGTTAGTTAGCCCAGTGTGTGTTAAACTTGTCTGGCTTTAAGCTTAGACTTTGCTGATGATTTATCATGTTGTACTGTTTAAGACTGCCATGTTCTCAAATGTTGGATGTATGCTAGGGTGTTAGGTGATTTATTGTGCATATTGTACCGGTTGCTGGGGAATCTTACTGAGTGCAACTTGTACTCACCCTTTCTGTGGTTTTCTCGACTAGGTAACTTGGCAAAACATCGAGGTGGCTAGAGGAGGGAGCTGATGGATCATGGTGTAACAGCTCGGATTTTAGTTAAATATAAAATAAGGTTTAAAAAGATGTTATTTGGAGGACTCGAACCCTCGGCCTCAAAGAGAGATGGGAGTTTGGAATTAATTAAGGAAAATAAATGCGTCAACTAGGGTTTGAAGGAGGAAAGCCTTGGGAAGGGAATTTTAGATTCCCAAAGCCTATTTAACTTAGGGAAGGAAGGAAAAAGAAAAAAAAAAAAAACCTCTGTCTCTCTCTCTCTCGCAAAAGCCCTCTCCCCACCCCCTCGCCGTCGCCGCCCATCGCCCCGCGCGCGCCACGCCGCGCCAGCCACACCACCGACATCGGCCCGGCACGCAGAGCACCCACCCATCGTCGCGACACGACGCCTGGGCCGCCGCCGCCGCCGCACCGTGCGCCCCAGCCCACCTCCCGCACCGCTCCGTCCGACAGCATCCGCACGACCGCGCACCAGCGCACCAGCCGCGTCGCTCGTCCATCCGCCTTCGTCCAATCGCTCGCTCGCGCGTCGACCCTGCGTGTCGCTTGTCCGCGCGCCGGCCCCGCAGCCCAGCTCGCCCTCACGCTGCCCGCCTCCCAGACGCCTTGTCGTGCGCCCGCTTCAGCGTGTCTGCTCGCCTTGCCGCGCGCCCGAGAATGTGCAGCGCCAGTGCCCAGTGCCAGCGCCAGCGCCCCTGCCGCACCAGCAGCGCCATTCCTGCTGCTTGCTGCCGAGACGTGTGTCTTCTAGGTTGGTAAATTTCTGAGCCTCCACCTTTTGGACTTCATGATTTTAGCTGCTGTTTATTTATTTAGGGTATTTTATTGTATGCCTAGGTCGCTCGGGTTCTCTTTAAAGCTCGAGGGTTATTAGTTGGTTCGTGATAGTTACTTTCCAATCGTTTCCAGGTAAGGATTTCTTACCCGGGGTTGTGTGGACCCTGCGAACACTTGATAGCATATTGGTTATTGTAACTGTATGAGTTTCTAGTGGATAGGCCTCATGCTTGCTTTTGATTCATGTTCGTGTTATGTTCGCGTTCCTTTAGTTCCATGCTAGGGTTCTCTTATCCTGTCATATTCATGCTTTATGTTGTATTCTATTAGTTCCATGCTACGTTCTTCCATCCTGACATATCCATGTTCTCCGTTGAATGCTGTTAGATCCATGTTAGGTTTAGACAGGTGTCGTATAGTGTAGAGGATTGTAGGGGTAACTAGTGTAGGTCCCGCTCGGGTAAGACCCCGATGGACATCCAGAGGTGTAAGACCCCGATGGGCATCCTAGGTGTATAAGACCCAGATGGGCATCACTGAGTTGGAGGTGTAAGACCCCGATGGGCATCCTAGGTGTATAAGACCCCGATGGGCATCATTGAGTTGGAGGTGTAAGACCCCGATGGGCATCCTAGGTGTATAAGACTCCGATGGGCATCACTGAGTTGGAGGTGTAAGACACCGATGGGCATCCTAGGTGTATAAGACCCCGATGGGCTTCACTGAGTTGGAGGTGTAAGACCCCGATGGGCATCCTAGGTGTATAAGACCCCGATGGGCATCACTGAGTTGGAGGTGTAAGACCCGATGGGCATCCTAGGTGTATAAGACCCCGATGGGCATCACTGAGTTAGAGGTGTAAGACCCCGATGGGCATCCTAGGTGTATAAGACCCCGATGGGCATCACTGAGTTGGAGGTGTAAGACCCCGATGGGCATCACTGAGTTAGAGGTGTAAGACCCCGATGGGCATCATAGGTGTATAAGACCCCGATGGGCATCACTGAGTTGGAGGTGTAAGACCCCGATGGGCATCCTAGGTGTGTAAGTCCCCGATGGGCAGCACTGAATCCTAGGTTGTGTAAGGCCCGAAGGGCACCCAGGTGTAGAACCTAGGGTAGTTTATAGCTGTAAGCCTTCGGATAGGCAAGCTCCAGGAGGGGCGTATGGTCTAACCCAACTGTTTGCTCCTAGCCGTTGTATGGTTGCATGTACCTATGCTAAATGAGATGTTTTCGTATTGTACCCCGGTTGGGGATTCTTACCGAGTAACTTGTTGCTCACCCTTATTTTCTGTGGTTTTCCACTAGGTAACTTGGGACAGAGGCTGGATGGCTAGGAGGAGGCGGCTGGATGATCATGGATAGCTGACTCTGAGATTGCACGTTCTTTTATTGTTTATTTTTATGATTTAGCATGTAGTGGGACTTGAGTCCTTAGGAAAACACTCATAAAACTATTTTATGCTCACAGACCGTTTCCCTTTGAATTGTTTTAAGAAAAGTACTGATCAGTCACTTACTTGTTGGTTTTATTTATTGGAATTATGGTTTTTGTTTTAAATGTGTTGACTGCAAAGATTTAAATTGTTAGCTCTATATGTCGTTTTACATTCTTAATCATGCATGCTAAGTAAGGATCTAGGTTAGAGACCGCTTCTTGGGTCGGGTCCTTACAGTTGGTATCAGAGCTCAGAGTTATAGGTTCGTAGTAGATCGACTGCAGCTTGTAGGTTGTTTTCCATGATCATCAGCGCTCCGCCAGCCATCAGGTTTGTCCGTAAGTTTAAGGTTAAGGGTTAAGAATTACAATACCGTTGCACCTTGCATGTATATGACTTGTTGTTGTGGAGCAGGGAAACAAGGTTCTGACTCACTGTTGGTTTGGGTGTAGATTGTCAGTATGCCAGCCACTCGTAGAGGGCAGGTAGGCTCGAGGCCGACCAGCCAGGGCATTCGTATTGATTCCGACACGGGAGGGACGTCGTCCCAAGCTGATGCTGATGTTAGGCCGCCTACAGGCCCTTCTACTGTGTTGCCCGGAGAGGGCGTGGAGGCAACTCAGCCTCGGGAGGCTGCACCGAGAGTTGCTTTTGTGGAGTCCATGAGGGCTCTTATGGTTGGGTTGCTGTCTCACCAGAGGGCCGAGTAGAGGGCTGAGACGCAGGCTCTGTTAGCTGCACTGAGGGAGGAGTCCCGAATTCAGATAGAGCAGCTGACCGAGTTGGTTCAGTAGAGGACTGCAGTGCCACCAGCATTGCCAGCTCAGCAGGAGCCAATTGTGAACGAGGCCGTTGAGGCAGATGGTGCTGAGGATCTGGGCAAGTGGCTGAGGGATTTTGTCAAATGGAAGCCCAAGAAGTTCAGTGCCCCTGGAGAACCATTGGTAGCTGCCAGGTGGATTGCTGAGTTGGAATATACATTTATGGTGATGGCTTGTCCTGAGGTGCAGCGAGCTCGATGTGCAGCTCATGTGTTAGCTGGTATAGCTAAGTGGTGGTGGGATTCCACTTTGAGTGAGAGACCGGCTGGGTCTCCACCTGCCACCTGGGAATTCTTCAAGGCTGAATTCAAGGCGAAATTTATCAGTGAAGAAGCCCAAGAAAAGATGATTGAGCTGTTCTCAAACCTTAAGCAGGGGTCTGACTCGATCGAGGTGTACGAGAAGAAGTTCTCAGAGTATGGATACTTCGCGCCACAGTTGATTGCTACCCCAGAGCTGAAGATCAGGAAGTTTATTGCGGGTTTGAGACAGGGAGTATCTCAGGATGTTAGGGCACAGGCCCTAGAGACTTTTGCCAAGCAAAAGACTGATTGGCAACGATTTATGATGGGAAGTATCCTCCAGAGCAGGTTGTTAGTACCGTAGTGTCGAAGGCCCTAGTGTACTCGGGCCAAAAGCGTAAGTTTGACTCAGGAAGTAATGGCCGTGATGGCGGTCAGCGCCGCCAGGGTACTTATCATGGCAGAGACCAGCATCGGGACCGTAACCGTGATCAGCCTCGCCAACAGGGCGTAGGGAGGCAGCCACCGTATTGTAGATCTTGTGGGAAGCAGCATTGGGGACCTTGTGGTGGTAACCCTAGAGCTTGCTATAACTGTGGTAAAGAGGGGCATCAGGCCCGACATTGCCATCGAGAAAGTGGTGCGTGGCAAATTTCAGCAGCCAGGGGAGAGTGTATGCTACGACCCGCCAGGATGCTGAGAAAGTCGGGGCCTCAGTGGCAGGTACGCTTCTAGTTCTTGACCACCTTGCCCTTGTGTTGTTTGATTCGGGTTCCACACATTCTTTTATTTCTGCTGTTTTTGCTGAGCATGCTTGCATGATTTTAGAGCCCCTAGGATTTGAGTTATCTGTTGCTACTCCCTCGGGAGTTAGTATGTTCGCTAGCCAGAAGGTGAGAGATGGTCGGATACGGGTATCCGACGAGTCTCTGCAGGTTACGCTCATAGTGTTAGCTATGAGTGGTTTTGACGTAATCCTCTGTATGGATTGGTTGGCTGATAACCACGCTATGATTGATTACCGCCGGAAGGAGGTGGTGTTCAGGCCACCGAGCAGGCCTAGCTTTAAATTTTGGGGCACCCGGACTGGGGTGTGTCCGCCAGTGATTTCGGCAGCTAAAGTCCACCGTTTGCTAGCTCGAGGGTCTTGGGGCTTTTTGGCTAAGTTGACCGGAGAAAGCTGTGATCAGTTATCTGTTGAGCAAGTGCCCATTGTGCAGGAGTTTGCGAGATGTTTTCCCGAAGAATTGCCCGGCCGCCGCCAAAGAGGGAGGTGGATTTCTCAATAGAGCTTGAGCCAGGGGACTCGCCCTATTTCAAAAGCTCCTTATCGTGTTGGCGCCGGTGAACTGAAAGAGTTAAAGGAGCGATTGCAGGGGAGCCGCTGATGGAGAGGATTTATTAGGCCGAGTGTGTCCTCATGGGGAGCACCCGTGCTATTTGTTAAGAAAAAGTATGGCTCGATGCGTCTATGCATTGATTACAGGGAACTGAACAAGGTGACTATCAAGAACAAGTATCCACTGCCACGCATCGACGACCTGTTCGACCAGCTCCAGGGAGCTTGTGTGTTTTCAAAAATTGATTTGAGGTCGGGCTACCACCAGTTGAGGATTCGGGATGCAGATATCCCCAAGACAGCTTTCAGGTCGAGGTACGGTCACTACGAGTTCGTAGTCATGTCATTCGGACTGACGAACGTGCCAGCAGCATTCATGGACATGATGGACATAGTGTTCAAGGAATTCTTGGACCGCTTTGTCATCGTATTTATAGATGACATTCTTGTGTACTCTAAGTCTAAGGAGGACCATGCTTCGTGACCGAGACAGCATTTTGACAAAATTTTTGCGCGAGAACCAACTCTATGCGAAGTTTTCAAAGTGTGACTTTTGGCTCGAGGAGGTAGATTTTCTGTGACACGTTGTGTCTAAGGAGGGAGTGGCTGTGGACCCTTCGAAGATAGAGGCCGTTAGTTCGTGGGCCAGACCGACGACTGTGTCGGAGATTCGTAGCTTCCTAGGTCTGGCCGGATATTACCGACGCTTCGTTCAAAATTTTTCTGCTATAGCAGCCCCGCTTACTCGGTTGACGAGAAAGGGCGTCAATTTCGTTTGGGATAAGAAGTGCGATGAGAGTTTTGCAAAGCTGAAGAACAGCTTGACGTCTGCGCCAGTGTTGGCAGTTCCAGAGGGAACAGGGGGTTTCGTGGTGTACAGTGATGCCAGCAAGTTTGGTTTCGGTTGCGTTCTGATGCAACACGGTAAGGTGATAGCGTACGCCTCAAGGCAGTTGAAACCACATTAGCAGAACTATCCGACTCATGATATGGAGTTGGCAGCGGTCGTCTTTGCACTTAAAATCTGGAGGCACTACTTGTATGGGGAAAAGATTCAGATTTTCTCGGACCACCAAAGCCTCAAGTATTTCTTCACTCGAGAGGACTGAACATGAGGCGAGAGGAGGTGGTTGGAGCTTGTAAAGGATTACGACTGTGAGATCTGTATCACCACCGGAAAGGCAAATGTTGTGGCAGATGCACTAAGTAGAAAGACCTCGCATCTAGCAACGTTGGCAAATCCCAAAAGTATCATAAGGAAAGACCTCTGAGAGCGAGAAATAGCGATGTTGTTAGGGGATGTTACCGCTGTAGTAGCTCGATTGACCATCCAGCCTTCGATAAGGCAAAGGATCATCGACGGCCAGTTGGGTGATCCTAAGTTAAGGAGTTTGTATGAGAGGGTTCAGGCTGATGGTGACTTCGATTTTGTGATATGTGCGGATGGTGGTTTGAGATATAAGGGTCGGCTATGTGTCCCAGCCGATGCTGGTATTCGTACAGAGTTGTTGACGGAGGCTCACACCTCGCCTTTTGCATGGCACCCAAGGGGTAACAAGATGTATCAAGATCTTAAGCAGACCTTTTGGTGGATGGGGATGAAGAAAGAGATTGACCAGTTTGTCAGTCGGTGCTTCACTTGTCAGCAAGTGAAGGCGCCTAGGCGTAAAAACAAAGCGAGTTTCTTGCGGCCGGTCATGGTGCCACGATGGAAGTGGGAGGAGATCACCATGGACTTTATTTCGGGTTTGCCCAGACTCCTAGAGGTTATGCATGCAGATTTGGGTGATCGTTGTGAGTTGACCAAGTGTGCACACTTCATTCCGGCAGATAAGCTATACCGTGGAGCAGTGGGCGCAGTTGTTCCTTGAGCAGATAGTTAGGTACCACGGTGTGCCAGTTAAAATTATCTCCGACCGGGATTCCCGTTTTACATCACGGTTTTGGAAAGCCCTTCAGGCAGGTTTGGGCACAGAGTGCAGCTACAGTATAGCTTTCCACCCACAGAACGATGGCTAGACAGAGCGGGTAAATTAGATTTTAGAAGATATGTTGCGAGCCTGTGTATTGGATTTCCCGGGTAGTTGGGACCAATACTTATATTTGATGGAGTTTGCCTACAACAATAGTTTCCATCGACCATTTCGATGGCCCCCGTTTGAGCCTTTGTAGGGTAAGGCTGGCAGATCCCCAGTATTTGGGAAGAGGTTGGAGACAGAACAGATATTGGGTCCAGAGTTGCTCCAGTTCACCAATGAGGCAGCCCCGGATGATCGAGCTCAGTATGTTGACCGCCAGAGCAGAGCAGAAGAAGAGCTACGCCGATGTCAGGCGTAGAGAGTTGGAGTTTGAGGTTGGCCAGCACGTGTTCCTTAAGGTAGCTCCGATGCGTGGAGTTCTGAGGTTTGGTAGGAAGGGGAAGCTGAGCCCCAAGTTTGTTGGACCATTCGAGATCCTCGAGAGGATTGGGGCCGTAGCTTACCGGTTAGCATTGCCGCCATCCTTGGCTGCAGTGCATAGTGTGTTCCATGTTTCGATGCTCCGCCAGTATGTGGCAGACCTTTCGCATGTCATAGATTTCGAGCCTTTGCAGCTAAACCATGACCTGAGCTTTGAGGAAAAACCCATAAAGATCTTAGAATTTGAGAAGAAAGTCTTCAGGAACCGAGCTATTGATTTAGTGAAAGTGCAGTGGCGGAATCAGAGAGTTGAGGAAGCTACTTGGGAGTTGGAAGGGGAGATGAGGAGAAATTACCCAGAGTTGTTCTAGTGCAGCAACTTCCGAGGACGGAAGTCCTCCAAGGAGGGAGTATTGTAAATGTACTTGCATTTTAGTTAAATATAAAATAAGGTTTAAAAAGATGTTATTTGGAGGACTCGAACCCTCGGCCTCAAAGAGAGATGGGAGTTTGGAATTAATTAAGGAAAATAAATTCGTCAACTAGGGTTTGAAGGAGGAAAGCCTTGGGAAGGGAATTTTAGATTCCCAAAGCCTATTTAACTTAGGGAAGGAAGGAAAAAAAAAAAAAAAAAACCTCTCTCTCTCTCTCTCTTGCAAAAGCCCTCTCCCCACACCCTCGCCGTCGCCGCCCATCGCCCAGCCGCGCCCACGCCGCCGTCGCCCCAAGCCGCACCTGCCCAACCTTCAGCCCGCACCAATCAGCGGCCCGTCAGAGCCGGCCGGCCATCGCCGCACAGACGCCCAGCGCCGCCGCCGTCGCCGCGACTGCGGCGCCCAGCGCAGATCGCCTCGCACCGCTCAATCTAGCCGCATCCGCACGATAAACAAGGCAGCGGACCAGCCCGCAGCCGCGTCGTCTCGTCCGTCGCCGCGTCTCCGCTTCGCGGCGCGTCGACCAGCGTGTCGCTTGTCCGCGCGCGCGGCCGCGCAGCCTTAGGTCGCCGCGACGCGCCCGCCTCCCGAGACGCTTTGCCGTGCGCGCCCGCTCAGCGTGTGCGCTCGCCGCCGCCTTGCGCGCCCAAGCCGTGCGAGCAGCGCGGTGCCCTCGCCGCACCAGCAGCGCGGTGCTGTGCGCTCGCTGCACGGCGCCGTTGCCTGCGCTTGTCTGCCGCTTCTCGCCGCTGTCGCCCCGCCGTCCCATCGCCTTACCAAGCGCCCGCTCCAGCGTGTCTGCTCGCCTTGCCGCGTGCGTGCGAGAGCAGCGCCGCTCCGGCAGCATTGTTCGCCTTGCGCGCCGAGAGCAGCACGCGGCGCCAGATGCAGCGCCGGCGCCGCTGCACTACTAGCGGCGCGCGTTCTGCTCCTTATGCACCGAGACGTGTGTCTTCTCGGTTGGTAAATTTCCGAGCCTCCACCCTTTGGACTTCATGATTTTAGCTGCTGTTTATTTATTTAGGATATTTTATTGTATGCCTAGGTCGCTCGGGTTCGCTTAAAAGCTCGAGGGTTGTTAGTAGATTAGTGATAAGTTACTTCCCACTCGTTTCCAGGTAAGGATTTCTTACCCGGGGTTGTGTGGACCCTGCGAACACTTGATAGCATATTGATTATTGTAACTGTATGAGTTTCTAGTGGATAGGCTTCATGCTTGCTTCGGATTCATGTTCGTGTTATGTTTGCGTTCCGTTAGTTCCATGCTAGGGTACTCCTATCCTGACTTATCCATGCTTTATGTTGTTTTCTATTAGTTCCATGCTACGTTCTTCCATCCTGGCATATCCACGTTCTCCGTTGAATGCTTTTAGATCCATGTTAGGTTTAGACAGGTGTCGTATAGTGTAGAGGATTGTAGGGGTAACTAGTGTAGGTCCCGCTCGGTTAAGACCCCGATGGACATCCGGAGGTGTAAGACCCCGATGGGCATCATAGGTGTATAAGACCCCGATGGGCATCACTGAGTTGGAGATGTAAGACCCCGATGGGCATCCTAGGTGTATAAGACCCATATGGGCATCATTGAGTTTGTAACAGCCCAGTTTTCTATTTCGGTTACCCAGGTGATTTCGGGTCATTATTCGGATGTTCGGATGAGCCGTTAGAGCTGTTTTAACCCTTAGGGGTATTTTGGTCTTTTTGCCCCGGTCAGGGTTTTGAGGATTTTCAAGATTTCAGGGCCTTTCCTTCCTTCGTCGAGGTTTGGTGGTTGTTGGTTGCAAGACCCAAGAGGTTTGGGCAAGTTGTGTGGGAATTTGGAGGTATTTTAGTTATTGGCAAAATTAATGGGTTTTTGAGTGCTTCCTTTGGGATTTGAACCCTTGCCCTAAATGGTTTTGGGAGTTGGTAGGAAAAGAGTTTTATTAGAAAGTTTGTTTGGGCCGGGTTTTGAAAGAGGAAGCTTTGGGAAGGGATTTTAGACCCATTTAATTTAGGAAGAAGGGAAGAAAATCAAGAAAGTCCCTTTCCCCTTGTTTTGCAATCTCTCTCTCTCTCTCTCTCTCTCTCTCTCTCTTAGCCGACCTCACCAAGAAAACCCAACCCTAGCCGCCCAGCCATGCCCTAGCCGCACCACACCCTGGCCGCATCGGACCGCTCAGCCCGAGCCACAGCCGTGCCCAGTTGCTCTGCACTAGGCCGCGCCCCACAGCCCAACCATTCCGCCCAGATGTGTCGCGCCGCCACGCACGAGCCGCCCCCGCACCGCGCGCCGCTGTTGCGTTCGCGCGACGCGCGTCGCCCACCGCCGCCGCCGCCGCTTCGGCCAGTGCTCAAAGACGCCCGCGCCGTTCGGCACCGAGCCGCCGCCAAGACGCGCGCGCGCTCCGCTGGCTGCCGCCCGACGCGCGTCGCCTTAGCGCCGCTTCGCCGCGCCGCCAGATCGTCGCCCCGCGCGCTGTCCTCGCAGACCCGACGTCTCGCCCGCTTGCCCGACGCAGCGTGTTCGCTCGCTGCGGCGATAGCCAGCGTCGACGTCCCCCCCGCCGCTAGCACCGGTAGCGCCCGCTTGTCCTTGCTGACGGACAACCTGCCCTGCTCTGCGAGTTGGGGCGTGACCTTGTGTCTTCTCGGTCGGTAATTCCTGAGTCTTTTCTTCTTTGGGCACTAGGTTCATTTCGCATTTAATTAATTAGGTTGTTTTTACTAAAATGCTTAGGTTGCTCGGGTTCGCTTTAAAGCTCGAGGGTCGTTATTGATTGTGAAAGTTATTTCGGCTTGCTTCCAGGTAAGGATTTCTTACCGTGGTTGTGTGGACCCTGCGATGCTTTCTTGATTGTGCCTTATATGCATGTTTACTTCTATGAACATGATTAGTGGATAGGATGACTTGTGATTGCATTCTTGCTAGCATGTTTGCCTGTTTGTACATGTTAGTGCCATGCTAGGATTGTTCTTCCAGCATGCTTGAGATTCCTGCTTTAAGTTCGTAGTATCATGCTAGGTTATGTGTGATTGATGTTGATATGTATGTTTAGCCAGAATCAGTTATTTTGTACTTCTAGCTAGTATAGTAGGGTTTGTCATCATCCCCAGAGGTGAGAGCGGACATAACGTACCTTGTCCCCACCGGTCGGGAGTAGAGCGAAGCATAACGTACATTGTTTCCCCCCGGCGCCGATGTGGATTTAGCTACCACATCGGCATAAGCCTAGTTTGTTTGTAGCTCGCTAGAGTGAACCCCGCCAAAGGTGCAGCCGCCTTGGCGGTTCTTAGCTTCGTGTCGGTGGTACAGCCGCATGGATGAGTGCCGAGGGCCTCGCACCACTCGTGTTCGGTGACACCGCTTTCGAGTCTTTAGGCATGCGTACCTGGCCCGCATAGTTTGTACCTAGGCCTCCACATTTACGCCGGTTGCAGCAGCATGTGGTGTGCGCGCACACGTGTTAGTCGCCGGTTCGGAGAGCTCCCCCGGGCTAATGTTCGTGAGTACACCAGTTCCTTCCAGTTTAGAGCCAGACTTGGGGTACTCTCCCGGTAGTCCAGATTTATTAGCGAGGGTAAGAAGGCCCTTGAGGACACCCATTGGGATTGGTTTTTGAGCTAATCATTTGGTCGAGGGAGAAAGACCCTCGAGGGTGTCGGACATCTTTGGGATTGGCTTTTGAGCTAATCAATTGGGTGAGGAGAAAGACTCTCGGAGATGTCCCGGGATTGGTTATGAGAGCCAATCATTAGCCGTAGTAGGAGAGACTTCCGAGGATTCCAGATTCTCGCCTCAGAAGCTCGTTGAGCTATGATCCGTGTTGGTAATCGTTTGCATGTATACTAGGGTGCTAGATGATTGATGTATCGTATTGTACCCGGTTGAGATTCTTCATCGAGTATGTTTATACTCACCCTTATTTCGTGGTTTTCCACCACTGTAATTCGGGACAAAGACCGGGACGGCTAGCGGAGGAGCCGATTGATCATGGGAGGCGCGGCAAGACTGTCTTTATTGTTTGCATATTTGTTAAGCATGTAGATGGACAGAGTCCTAGGGAAACATTATTAAAAGTTGTTTGAACTATTTTGAATGTTTTTATATATATCTTGCTGTGAGCTTGTTTTACTTCGTTGGTTTTTCTTAAACAAAATTGTTGATTATGTTTTAAGCATTCCCGTTCTAAATGTTTTGGAAGGTTTTAAATATGAGCACTAAACCGCTCGGTGAAATATTTAACTTGCATGCTGAGTGAGAACCTAGTATTTTGGGTCAGGTTCTTACAGTTGGTATCAGAGCACAGGGTCGTAGATTTTGTAGACTAACCTGCTTTGTAGGTTGTTGCCTCCATGATCATCAAGACTCCATGGCCGTCAGTTTGTGCGAGTTCATTAAGCTAAGGGTTTTATTTTACAATACTGCATCTAGTATACATGTGTTACCCTTGTTTGGCAGTGAGAGCCCCAGCGTGGGCTAGCTTCTATGCTTTGTGTAGATTGCCAGTATGTTGTTTTCACATAGAGTAGCAGGGACGTTTGGTATCTCCAACCGAGGAGTTGGACCGTTCATGTTGATGATGAGACCTCGTCCAGGGTTGTTTAGACCCGTAGGCCACCTTTGGCCCTGGCAGATGAGTTGTCAAGAGTAGGGGGTAGAGGCTAGCACGCCTCAGAGTGAGACTCCTTGAGCAGAGTGTGCTCCAGCCATGAGAGAGTTGATGGCAGGTCTTTCAGCTATCAGAGAGCAGAGACCCAGGCGCAGACTGTAGCGCGTAGTGAGGAGTCCCGGGCACAGATAGCCTAGCTGACAGAGCTAATTTAGGAGGCCCCCCTAGTAGCTCCAGTAGCCCCGGAAGTTTCCGAAAGGGCAGGATCAGCAAGTTTATGCTGATGAGTTAGTTAGCATTGATGGAGCCGCCGAGTTTGGCAAGTGGAAGCCTGTGGAGCTTGATGCTTTAGAGAACCTGCTGGTAGCGGCAAGGTGGTTGACCAGGTTCGAGTTTATCATCCGAGTGTTGGGATGATCTGATGTTCAGAGGCCGAGGCGTGCCGTTCTTGTGCTGTTTGATACAGCAGTTTGGTGGTGGAAGTCCCCTGAGAGAGGCGGACCAGCAGAGTCTCCACCAGCCACCCGATCTATTGGCAAGTAGCCAGGTTAGTAGCTTTTGAGGAAGATGCAGAGACATCTTGTCCTCCTACAAGCCTGCGGTTGTTTTGCAGCCAGTCCTGCTAGTACCCTGTAGCCAGAGAGCGGTGCGAGGTTTGTTTGCCAGGAATTAATCCTTCATGGATTTCAGTTCGCTAGTAGAGTGGAGCACTTTTTTATTTGCATGTCCCTAGTGTGGAACAAGTTGTTTCCACTAGAGGGTCGGCCTGAGTATTTGTTGAGCATCGAGTGGGATGCAAGAGTAGGTCGTGGCATGTCTGTTAGACAAGATGCCAGAGATTAGACTGCTCAAGTGTTGAGACTCTTGTGTTAAGTGCCAAAGCCCCGTCACTTGGAGTGTGACCTTCCCTACCTTCAGAGGGGCACTAGGCTCGTAATTGGTTGTTTTGTGTTGTGCGGGATGTAGTGCCTATTGGCACCAAGTTTTGAGAGGAGGCCTAGATTCAGGCCAGTTGGCACTTTTCGTACAGGTGGTTCCAGGACCCGCCCGGAGTTTAGCATCCCCACTAGTCTTGTACCCATTCATGAGATTGCACCTATTTGGGCTGCATAAGAGATCTAGCTCGGTGGTAGCCAGAGAACTACAAGTTTGAGGTCGTTCGAGGGATAAGTAGGAGCCTTTCAGGGTCACCAAGAGTTGGGTACAAAGGATGCTATTGGTTGTTAAGGGCTAGCGCGTCCGAGTTCTCGCACCTGTGGTGTGGGCTTGTGAGCCAGTTGGATGGTAGTGTGATTCGACTACCCTGGAGTTACCCTAATATGAGTAGGGTTGGCATCGATGATGCGTGGTTGATCCACTGTAGAGCCATGAGTTGGATGGTTGATCGGAGCACGTTTAGTGGACCATTGGTATTAGGTAAGTTAGCTTGGTGTGGCTATGCTCTTGTAAGAGTGAGTCGACCAATGTGGCATTCCGTGGTGAGTTGAACCTGAGTGGGTTGAACTCTTGATGCTCCTTTGCTAGATGTGGCTCTATTGGGAGGCAAAAGTTACCTTGTGTGAGAATACTTGTTGGTTTGGATCTTAAGGAACCAAGTTGGAGCTGTACACGCTGGTGTACTTTTGTGTAGCTCGTTCCGTGGTGTATTTTTCAAGAACCACGAGGGGTTTCGGGTTGTGAAACCAGTGCTTAGTTCTGAGGAGTTAGGACTTTAGTTCTTGGCAAGTGCCCTAACTTGGGTTGAGAGGTTACGCGTGCAGAGTCGGGTTGTTGCGTGAGGCAAGTTATGCGATTGGCCCTTGACCAGGTAGAGGCATTTCTTGTTGATCGATGGTTGGAGTTCACTTGGAACCGATCCAAGGCGATGGTAGCAAAATCGCGAGTTTTCGGCCGCCATGGCTAAGAGTGTTGTTCGAGATCCTTACCACAGGTAGAAGCTACGATGTGGCCGATGCTTTGAGCAAGAGGAAGTTTGGGTCTTTCGGTGGTTCCCGCTCGGTGGATAGACTCGCCGGCGGGGCTAGTCTAGGAGTCGGGATCGCCGACCGCAGTTAGAGCTCGGATCGTCGCAGGGGGCGGGCCAGCCGCCGACTCATTGCATCAACTCGTAAGGCACATTTTGGATTGTGTGGAGCATCGCCCCCGCTTGCTTGCCGCAGATTTGGCAAGAAAAAGCTTTTGGCCAGCACAGTTGAGATGCTGGAGGGAGATGTGCTCGTGTAGCCAGATGTCTGTTAGACCGTTGACGACAATATGTGTCGGAGGGTGATCGGAGGAACCCTAGTTTGTGGAGAGCTTCACTAGAGCTAAGTCGCACTCAGCGGTGTTCCACGGTTTGAGTTGCTGGATGCTTGTTGTCGGTTGACAAGCTAGAGTTGTTCTTAGTAACCTCCACGTTGGTTTTCGGAATTCTTAGCAAGGTGGTGCTTGGTGTTGACCAAGGTTTGGTTCCCATGTTGTTTCTAGAGCTAGCTTGGTTCGAGAAAGCTGGCGTTGCCCTGAGAACTTGTTCCTAGTCAGGAAGTTTTGGGAGTTGACCCCTCCCCCGGCGGTTGAGTAAGTACTGCTAGTTCTAAGTTGGTGGTTCAAGCGATTGAGGATCCTCAGATGTTGCTTCTGAGAGAGTTGGTTGTTGTTGCCCTTGGGTTTGAGCAAGGCAGCGAGCGTGTGTGAAGTTCGCTGTCCTTCGGAAGTTTGCTTGCTGGGAAATCGTTCCTGTTGAGTAGGAGTCAGCTTAGCTCTTGAGTTGTGTAGTTGATCGAGTAGCGCAAATGGTCACCCCAATGAGAGTGTCCCTGCGTTTGTTTGTTACCAAGCGAAAAGTTGTTTGTTCCCGCAAGGCTGGAGGCCTGCCAGTTCAAGGGCTTGAGTTGTTGCTGGAAGGTTGTTGGAGCTTTGGAGTTTGTAGAACCCCTTAGTTCTTGGGTAGTTGAGTTGCACCGTGGATGTCGGTCTCGAGTTTTAACTTTTGAGGTAGTCTTGCTGACTCGTATTGTTCTTGATCCGCCAGCTTGAGGTCGACGCTATCCTTATCCCCTCATTATTGCTTTCTTGTGTGAAGTTCCTAGTGGAAGTTGAGATGGGTCTAAGCTTAAAAGGAGGAAGTCCATAGAGCAGCCAGATGGACTTAAGAGTTGAGTGGCAGTTTGGAGACGAGGTTCGCTCGTTGTAAGACTTGAGTTGAGTTTCCGCAGAGCAAGCCCTTCTTGGGCTTTGTTCCTAGTTGATGTGCGTTCGCAGTTGGCGTTATAGCTGAGCCACAGTTGAGTGGGTTGACACAGAGATGTCGTGGCATTGGTTGGAAACCTTAGAGTTGTTATCCTCCAGCTATTGTGTTGCTAGTAGCCACGTAATGTTTTATTCCTTCTTCGCTCGAGATTTCCGTAAGAGGAATGTTGTTTGTTTTTCTGTCTGGCGATGTTCTCTTAGGCTAGTGGCTGATCGGATTGCATTGGAAAGTTTGTTGTCGGCCGTTGAGGGGCTCCAAGTTGTTAGTTTGGCCGAGTGGAGCCTGTGCCTGGACCTTGTCTTCTAAAGGTGGCCGTAACTGAAGTTTCAGCTGGTGTGTTGGTGGTAGCCGTTTGGTGAACCAGAAAAGTGCCCCTTGGCTTTGGTGCTTCAATTTCTCGTAAGATGGTTGCTTAAGTGTTGTTGACGCATGCTAGTTGGAGGAGTTTGCCTTGCGATCAGTCACCAGTTGGTGGTTCGAATTGGATTTCGTTAAGGATTGTAGTCAACCGGTGGGGTTCGCAGAGATCTCTTGCGAAGTAAGAGTAGGCCGTTTAGTTTCAAACCCAGGAGGTTTGGGTTGTTTGGTCAGCATGGTGAAGGGTCGAGGCTGTTTGATAACAGCTATGAGCATTCAGAGAAGTTACGCCGGAGCGTGGCGTAGAGTTTTAGAGCTTGTGACCCGTCCACGAGTTTGCAGAGGGTAGCGCCGTAGAGAGGAGTTCCGAGTTGGGCTAGCAGGGTTAAGTGAGCCCTAAGATTTTAAGACCGTTTGAGAGCTAGTGCGAGTTTGAGGATGTGTATTACCATTAGCACTATCACATCTATTTCTTCGGAGTTCGGTGTATGCCCAATCTTGGTTGAGATAGTTCGTGGCAGACTCGGTGTTTGTTGGGCTTGGAGCCTTTGGGAACCCAAGAGGGTTCGGTTTCAAAGAAGGATTTGTGTTGTCCTAATCGGGAGCTTGGTTGGTTAAGTATCGGTGGAGTTTCCTAGAGTTGTTTTCGTCTTAGGACTTTCGAGAACGAAAGTCTTAAAAGGAGGGAGTATTTTAACGGCCCAGTTTTCTATTTCGGTTACCCAGGTGATTTCGGGTCATTATTCGGATGTTCGGATGGGCCGTTAGAGCTGTTTTAACCCTTAGGGGTATTTTGGTCTTTTTGCCCTCGGTCAGGGTTTTGAGGATTTTCAAGATTTCAGGGCCTTTCCTGCCTTCGTCGAGGTTTGGTGGTTGTTGGTTGCAAGACCCAAGAGGTTTGGGCAAGTTGTGTGGGAATTTGGAGGTATTTTAGTTATTGGCAAAATTAATGGGTTTTTGAGTGCTTCCTTTGGGATTTGAACCCTTGCCCTAAATGGTTTTGGGAGTTGGTAGGAAAAGAGTTTTATTAGAAACTTTGTTTGGGCCGGGTTTTGAAAGAGGAAGCTTTGGGAAGGGATTTTAGACCCATTTAATTTAGGAAGAAGGGAAGAAAATCAAGAAAGTCCCTTTCCCCTTGTTTTGCAATCTCTCTCTCTTAGCCGACCTCACCAAGAAAACCCAACCCTAGCCGCCCAGCCATGCCCTAGCCGCCCAGCCATGCCCTAGCCGCCCAGCCATGCCCTAGCCGCACCACACCGGCGCGCATCGATCGCTTCACCGAGCCACACGGCCGTGCCCACCGCTCTGCACCGAGCGCGCGCGCAAGACGGCCAGCCATTCCGCCCAGACGTGTCGCGCCGCCCGCACTGAACCGCGCTCGCGACGCGCCGCTTCGTTGCCATCCGCGACGCTGTCGCTTAGTGCCGCCCGTGCGCTTCAAAGACAAGTGCTCTCGACGCGCCGCGCGTTCCGCACCAAAGCCGCCCGAGCGCGCGCGCGCGCGCTCCGCTCGCTGCGCGCCCAGACATCGTCACACGCGCAAGCACTCCTCGCGCACCGGACGCCTCGCCCGCGCGCCCGGCCAGCGTGTTCGCTGTCATGCGGCGGCCCGCGTCTGCACGCGTCCCTTGCGTCGCTAGCGCCGGCGCCAGTGCAGCGCCCGGCGCCACCGCGAGCCCCTTGTCGCTTGTCCTGCCGACGGACGACACGCCTGCCGTGCGAGTTGGGGCGTGACCTTGTGTCTTCTCGGTCGGTAATTCCCGAGTCTTTTCTCCTTTGGGCACTAGGTTGTTGGCTGCTGTTTAATTAATTAGGTTGTTTTTACTAAAATGCTTAGGTTGCTCGGGTTCGCTTTAAAGCTCGATGGTCGTTATTGATTGTGAAAGTTATTTCTGCTTGCTTCCAGGTAAGGATTTCTTACCGTGGTTGTGTGGACCCTGCGATGCTTTCTTGATTATGCCTTATATGCATGTTTACTTCTATGAACATGATTAGTGGATAGGACAGCTTGTGATTGCATTCTTGCTAGCATGTTTGCCTGTTTGTACATGTTAGTGCCATGCTAGGATTGTTCTTCCAGCATGCTTGAGATTCCTGCTTTAAGTTCGTAGTACCATGCTAGGTTATGTGTGATTGATGTTGATATGTATGTTTAGTCAGGAATCAGTTATTTTGTACTCCTAGCTAGTATAGTAGGGTTTGTCATCATCCAGAGGGTGAGAGCGGACATAACGTACCTTGTCCCCACCGGTCGAGAGTAGAGCGAAGCATAACGTACATTGCTTCCCCCCGGCAGCCGATGTGGATTTAGCAACCACATCGGCATAAGCCTAGTTTGTAGCCTGCTAGAGCGGAACCCTGCCAAAGGTGCAAGCCTGCCTTGGCGGTTCTTAGCCAGTCGGTGTCTGGTGCCGCATGATGAGTGCCGAGGGCCTCGCACTCATCGTGTTCGGTGACACGTTTTCGAGTCTTTAGGCATGCGTACTTGGCCCGCGTAGTTTGTACCTAGGCCCCCACATTTACGCCGGTTGCAGCAGCATACGGTGTGCGCGCACACGTGTTAGTCGCCGGTTTGGGGAGCTCCCCCGGGCTAATGTTCGTGAGTACACCAGTTCCTTCCAGTTTAGAACCAGACTTCGGGTACTCTCCCGGTAGTCCATATTTATTAGCGAGGGTAAGAAGGCCCTTGAGGACACCCATTGGGATTGGTTTTTGAGCTAATCATTTGGTCGAGGGAGAAAGACCCTCGAGGGTGTCGGACATTTTTGGGATTGGCTTTTGAGCTAATCAATTGGCCGAGGGAGAAAGACCCTCGGAGATGTCCCGGGATTGGTTATGAGAGCCAATCATTAGGCCGGAAGTAGGAGACTTCCGAGGATTCCAGATTTTGCCCTGTAAGCTCGTTGAGCTATGATCTGTGTTGGTAACTGTTTGCATGTATACTAGGGTGCTAGATGATTGATGTATCGTATTGTACCCCGGTTGGGGATTCTTACTGAGTATGTTTATACTCACCCTTATTTCTGTGGTTTTCCACGTGTAACTCGGGACAAAGACCGGACGGCTAGCGGAGGGAGCCGATTGATCATGGGAGCTGCGCCAAGCACTCTGTCTTTATTGTTTGCATATTTGTTCAGCATGTAGATGGACAGGAGTCCTAGGGGAAACATTATTAAAAGTTGTTTGAACTGTTTTGAATGTTTTTATATATATTGGCCAGGCTTGTTTTACTTCGTTGGTTTTTCTTAAACAAAATTGTTGATTATGTTTTAAGCATTCCCCGTTCTAAATGTTTTGGAAGGTTTTAAATATGAGCACTAAACCGCTCGGTGAAATATTTAACTTGCATGATGAGTGAGAACCTAGGGTTAGGACCGTATTTTGGGTCGGGTTCTTACAGAGTGGGAGGTGTAAGACCCCGATGGGCATCCTAGGTGTATAAGACCCAGATGGGCATCACTGAGTTGGAGGTGTAAGACCCCGATGGGCATCCTAGGTGTATAAGACCCCAATGGGCATTACTGAGTTGGAGGTGTAAGACCCCGATGGGCATCATAGGTGTATAAGACCCCGATGGGCATCACTGAGTTGGAGGTGTAAGACCCCGATGGGCATCCTAGGTGTGTAAGACACCGATGGGCATCACTTAGTTGGAGGTGTAAGACCCCGATGGGCATCCTAGGTGTATAAGACCCCAATGGGCATCACTGAGTTGGAGGTGTAAGACCCAGATGGGCATCCTAGGTGTATAAGACCCCGATGGGCATCACTGAGTTGGAGGTGTAAGACCCCGATGGGCATCCTAGGTGTGTAAGTCCCCGATGGGCAGCACTGAATCCTAGGTTGTGTAAGGCTCGAAGGGCACCCAGGTGTAGAACCTAGGGTAGTTTATAGCTGTAAGCCTTCTAATAGGCAAGCTCCAGGAGGGGCGTATGGTCTAACCCAACTGTTTGCTCCCAGTCGTTGTATGGTTGCATGTACCTGTGCTAAATGAGATGTTTTCGTATTCTACCCCGATTGGGGATTCTTAATGAGTAACTTGTTGCTCACCCTTATTTTCTGTGGTTTTCCACCAGGTAACTTGGGACAGAGGCTGGATGGCTAGGAGGAGGCGGCTGGATGATCATGGATAGCTGACTCTGAGATTGCACGTTCTTTTACTATTTTTTTTTATGATTTAGCATGTAGTGGGACTTGAGTCCCTAGGAAAACACTCATAAAACTATTTTATGCTCACAGACCGTTTCCCTTTGAATTGTTTTAAGAAAAGTACTGATCAGTCACTTACTTGTTGGTTTTATTTATTGGAATTATGGTTTTTGTTTTAAATGTGTTGACTGCAAAGATTTAAATTGTTAGCTCTATATGTCGTTTTACATTCTTAATCATGCATGCTAAGTAAGGATCTTGGTTAGAGACCGCTTCTTGTGTCGGGTCCTTACACATGGGAAGGCCGCTGCATAGTCTAAGTCTTTTACAATGCATCTTGAAAGAGTTTTGGAACTTGTATTGTTGAACTTGGATTTATGTCATTGTCATTTGTAATGTTTTGTAAACTCTGGCCAGAGGATGTTTATTGTTTTTCCCTTTAAGCATTTCAAATGGATTTTATATTCCCAGTACTTTTAATAAAGATGTTCTTTTCCAGCCCTTTGAACGATTTCCAATGAATTTACATGTTAAGTAAGGGCCATTTAGGGCTGTTTAGTGTCGGGTCCTTACATCCACTAATCATCGACACATTAATTCCAATTATTAAAAGAAGCCACTGGTTAATCCTAATTAGGAAACAAAGTACAAATGAAGGAGAAATTTTCATGCAAACATTTAAGGCTAACAATCTCTTGACTTCTATGGATAAATATTAACCACTAAATTAAGGATAATATTACATAAATGTTTCAACAAATTAACACGGTAGCTTGATTTTCATCACAAATTATTTTCTTTCTAAATTTAACATTTCGGTTCAATTCTAAAAAAAGATCAATGTGTTTTAATTTTGATTAAAGACTTTGAAATTTCTATTGCAAGAGGAGATGAAACTATAAATATAAGCAAATTTACTTGTAAAATATAAAGCTCGTTGAAGAAGAAAATGAAAACTCTCAAGGCTTTGGCAATTTTAGTTTTTGTTTTGGCATTTTCTTACGAAGTCCAACAATGTCACTCCCAGCATATTGGTATGTTTATTTTTTAAATCTATACTCGACCATTATCAAGAGACAACCATCTTGTAACGATCGAATATAACTTTTGGCACCCTTTATTCATTGTTTTAAAAACTCATATAGGGCTTATTTTTTATGGTAACACATTTTGGGTGGCTTGCACCTACGACCTTAAGATGGAAAAATATATCGATACCACTCGGCTTATTTCACTTTGACAATAACACAATTGGTTGTTTATAATGAAAAATAGAATTTTATTTCATAAATATTTAGTCATTTATGGTTTCTCCAAAATAATAATGTGATTCAAAATTTTATGTTATTTAAATTTTACAGAAAACATTAGAGAATTTTATTTTTTATGTATAACGGAAAAATGAAAGAAATGAATTCAAAATTTTTTGGAAACAAATCGTTTATATAAGAAAAATGGGTAGATTCTTGTAAAGTGAACAAAATGCCTACTAATCAAGTGAACTGATACTTATTACCCACAATCAGTTCATCTAATTGGAATGAAGTAAATTCATGTAATGGAAAGAATGCAATTTTAGAATATGAAAAAGTAGAAAAATCTTTTATCTACAAATGTTTTTTTTAAAAGAGTGTTTAAATTAACACGGTTGAGATAAAGTTGCATATCTATATCATTTTCCTAATTTATAATGTTTTATTTTATTTATATAATGTTTGAAAAAAAACATAAATCATCATGAGGACATACAATAAGGAACTTGGTTGTGTTGATGTTAAAAATATGTTGAGTAGAAATAATATTTACCAAGAGCTTTTAAAAAAAAAATACATATAGAAACAATAAATATAAATCGAAGGATATATATATAAATATGTGACTGTGTGTTTGCAGTTGAAGAATCCAAGTATCAAATTCCATTATCAAAGTGGCGAGTGATGATTGGGAAGCGGTTTAAAGGATACACCAATAGAGGCGCATTGCAGGTCAAAGACGATGATTTAGGTAGAGAACTTTTAAATATTTTATATCAAATATGTAACATGTTTTTTATTAGGTTATACATAATGAAGACGGCTAATTTTGGTGATTGATTATTACAGGCGTGCATGTGATAAATCCGGGGGGTGAATACAATTGGGGATTCAAGATGAATATTTGGCAAAGCACAAAGTTTGAGTGCACCTTTAAGAGCAAATTGGGAGAGAATACATTTGAGGTTTTCTGGCCAGAAAGAGGGAAATGGCTTACCAATAAATGCGTGATCATACTTGTTTTTGGAATGCTAACGAGAAGGGTTTCTCTTTGGTTCTCGCTTGATAAAATCGAATATTTCGTCCATCCATGGAAACCTCCGCCACCTCCCTAGAGGCTCTAATCCCCTCATCGAATATAATTATTCTCCCTATTTTACTTTTTGTTTTTTATTCGATCGAGCCAATTTATAAACACGTGTACTAATCCATTTTTCGGTGATTAAGTTACCATCATTAATTGAATCTATGGCTCTTTTAATTAACAAACTATGCCAAATATGTATATTTATAATAATGCGTTTACCTCTTGTGTTACTTTAATAAATACAAATTATGATTAATTTGTGTCTCTGTTTGTATTCCAATTTTCTTTTATTACAACCAAAGATGAAAAATATTATGAGAAATTTTTAGTCTGACTAAATTTGGGAGTAGATGAGTTTCAATTTTTATGACCTTGTAACTGGGATTACTACATTTAGTTTAGTCAATCTCAACATAATTCCACTCATCAAAATTACATATTTTCCTCGAAGAGAAAACAATTTGACTTCTCCACCCCCACATACATCATGTATATTGTTAAACTGAAAAAAAAATACATACACATGTGTATTTAGAGCTCAACTAAGACAAAAGAAATTTGAGCTATGAACATATAAAAAAAGTCTAAAATATGGGGGCAAGACCAATCGGTATGCCATTGGACCGATCGGCTCAAGGATCTCAAAAGGTCCCACAAACCCGGGACTTTACTTCCCCCTCGTACCAAACCTTAAAATTCCACGCATTGGTGCTACCTTTAGGAACCACCTCAAACTCTAGGTCTCTATGCCTTACATCGATGCAACTCTAATGTCTTCTATCTTGTTTGTCAACATACAAGCCTGGATCTTCTACACTGCATCATTAGTCATCTAAAGCAACTCGAGACCTAGAACTTGTGTGTCACCAACCTCTTCATAAAATACTGGAGACCTACAACGCTTACCCTACAAAGCCTCAAACGACCCCAACTGAATTGTCGCCCGATACCTGTTGTTGTAAGGAAACTCCATCAAATACAAATATTGGTCCCAACTACCCATGAAATCAAGTACGCAGGCACGCAACATGTCTTAAAAAATCTAGTTCACCCTGTCTGTCTGTCCATCGGTCTAAGGGTGGAACGTGGTACTCAAACAACACTCAACACACCCAACCCTTTCTGAAGTGCCCTCTAGAATCGGGAAGTGAAACGGGAATCTCGATCAGATACAATCTTAACTGGTACCTTATGGTACCGAACAATCTGCTCCAAGAATAGGTGAGCTCACTGTTCCATGGTATAAATGATTCTACCAGGAATGAAGTGTGCACACTTAGTCAAACGGTTGACAATCACCCAGATCTGAGTAAACCCTCTCGGTGTCCTCGACATTCCGTAAATGTAATCCATGGAGATCTCTTCCCACTTCCACCGAGGCCACTCGGTGGTCGCAAATAACCCCTGCGAGGTTTTGTCTAGGAGCCTTCACTTGATGACAAGCAAGACACCGACTAACAAACTCTGCTATGACCGTTATCATATTACTCCACCAGAAAGTCTGCTTGAGATCCCGATACATCTTTGTACCTCTGTGTGCCAAGTAAATGGAGAAAACAAATCATATTATATTGGTTTATTAAATAGTCATATTCTAAATTCTAAATTCATTATAACTAAAAAAAAAAAAAATCTTATCATGATTCAACCAAATAAAAATGATTTTTTAGTCCTACAAATTCAAGGATAAATAAATTTTTTTAAAAAAATCTTCATCAACCTTACATCTATTTTCATAATCATACATATTGTTGGATTATGTTGAAGACAATCGTGAGCGTTGTGACTTTCATTGCATGCCACAAGTAGCCTTGAGAGGTAGACGTTGGTAGGTTGTACACGGCTAGATTTTGGCTGAAGAGTGAAGCGTACAACATGCGACTCTCTCAATCTTCAACTATGTGAGTTAGACTATTCATCTTCAAACTGTGGATGAGTGGGCCTCTCAGGATCTTTAAATTGTGGCACTACAGCTCTCTATATCTTCAAATTGTGGAAGTGAGCCTCTCTACATCTTCAAAATGTTTCAGTTCGGCTCTCTACATTTATAAGTTGCCCTTTATATCTTGTGGTTGTGTATGTTCGGCTCTCTATATCTTCAACCTGTGTCAGTTTGGTTTGTTTCATCTTTGAAGTTCTTAATTCATTTTGTTCCGTATCAATTGGTAAATTTCAATTAAAAGTCACCCTGGCTAAAAAATTTCAATTTCCCTTCTTTTTTTTATTTTTTATATAGTTATTAACAACTCCAATCAATGCTAAAACAAGAACGACACAAAACTCAAACTAACAGAAACCTTTTCCATATTTTATAGTAGAGAAGCACTTTTTCCCTTCCCATAACTACTTGAATGACTTTAATAATGAAGCATCAAATTGGATGAAATATAAAATTTGTGAAACTAACAGACACATCTTGGTGAAGAGAAAGGGTATGTTTGTCTTGGCTATGGTTATTTAAAGTTAATAGTAGCCTAGGAACCCTAGGCCTTGTTTATTATGCAGCCACCTTAGAATTCGTCTCTCTCTCTCTCACGATTTTTTCCCGACGAGTTTGCTCACCGAAGTCGCATTGTTACTGTGAAGGTAGTGTAGACGAGTTCGTCATCTGGTTTAGCTCTTATGGAAGAGTTGAGTTCGCGCGAGTTTGTTACCATGTGGTTCGTCGTTGTGGGTTGGCAAGAAGCAAAATGTTGTCGATTTCTGCATGGGTTTAGTGCACCATAAGCTCACTGTAGGAAGATTCCCCACGAGGAGTCCGCGTACGCTGTAGCAATGGGTGTCACAACAACCTTTGTTCTGCTTTAACTGGTACGAGCTCTTCTTGCCTTCGCTAGAGTGTATTCAGGTGAGTTGCTTTCCTTTTCCGTTTAGTTAAGGTGTCAAATGGGTTTAGTTTCTTTCCACGGTTGAAGAAGGGTGGAATTTGGTTAATGGTGTAGCGTTATCTAAATGATGAGTAACGGCTATTAGGTTTAATGTTTAGGGTTATTTAAATGAAGTATTAAGGTTTTTTGGTAGCTGATTTATAGGTATTCAAGCTATGGATTTAGGCTGCTTGGTTAGATGGGTTGAACTATCTAAGTCATGAATAAGTAGTGGTTGGCTATAGGTTTACGAGCTATTTGGCTTAAAGGCTGTTTGGTTATGGGTTATTGTTTGGTTATTAGAAAATGTTGACCCATTGACTTCTCTGTTGACCATATTTGACTCGAGCTGGTTGTCGTCCTTCAAGCCGATCTTAAGAAGGCACGAGGAGTTGCTAGGACATGAATTTTGAGGTTCTTTCCTATTGGGTAAGTTCAATGCTCTGAATCCATTTTTTATACTCTTTGGTGCTAGTTTTGACCGCTTTTTCAGTTCTGGCTCAGTTTGACTATCAAGTGGTTTCATGTAATGACCCGACTCGAATGAGGTCCTAAACTAGGCCTTTACCTCCATGCATGTTTTTAAAACTTAAAAATAATATGCAAGATTGCTTTCTAGATTCTGAATGAAAATAAAAGAAACTTGTAAACAATCACTTTAACAACAAGCATACGAAGTCCTGAAACCAGTCCCTGTATCCAAGCACCTGTTCCAAGCTAAATAAAGTTTAAAACATACTCTGATAAGAGATTTATTCAAAACATTTCAAACCCCAAACAGTTTACAACAATGTTAGAATCCAAAAACAATCAGAAAACGTTCTACTGGCTCCGTGCCCAACTATATGCATTTAGGGGACAAACTAGAAACATAAATATAAGCTCAGAGTTTAAAGACATCAGTTATTCCAAGATCCGCAGCTCCTCCTTCAGCCATCCTGTAAAGACCCGACCCGAAAGAGGTCCTAAACTAGGCCTTTACCTCAATAAATGCTTAAAAACTTAGAATATATTATGCAAGATCACTTTTCAGATTCTTAATAAAACTAAAATTGGTAAACATCCATTCAAATCAAACTTAAAATGTTATGGAACCTGCCCCTGTTTCCAAGCACCTGTTCCAAGCTAAATACAATTTAAAACTTACTCTGATCAGAGATTTGTTCAAATCATTCAAGAAAACCCAAACAGTTTACAACAATGTAAGAATCCAGAAAAACGATCAGAAAACATCCTAAGGGCTCCGTGCCCAACTACATGCATTCAGAGGACAACAAACATAAACTTAAAACTCAGAGTTCAAACAGCAATTATTCCATGATCCGCAGCTCCTCCTTCAGCCATCGTGTCTCGCGCCCTGGTTACTTGTGGAAAACCACAAAATAAGGGTGAGTAACGAATTACTCAGTAAGAATCCCCAACCGGGGTACAATACAATATAAGTGGTCATCTAGTATAAAGTATGCAAGCTATGAATATAAACACAGAAGAGAGCACATCACTTTAATCCATACATGAATACCACGGATGCCATCTTACAGTCTTACTCAGGAAAACTACTACGCGTTTCGATACTATACGAGAAACTAATCTCGGCCTCAGCTTTCCTACTACTGTCGAAACGAAAGGTGCACTGAACTCAAGATCTCGAGGAGCTCTCTAGTCGGCGATGTAATGATTGTGTGCGTGCATCTCATGCTGCTGCAAACCAGGAAGGTGCAGGGACTAGAGCATGCTGCCCTGGTCCAGTACGCATGCCTAAAAGAATCTCTGGATCGGTGTCACTGAACATAATGGTGTGAGACCAGGACACTATGACTATGTCAGCCTGTACCACCGCATCTGTGGCTAAGAAACCGGCCGTGGTAGGCTGGGGCGTGCGATTGGCTAGGGCGCTGCAGGCTGGGCGATCGGCTAGGGCGCTGCAGGCTGGGCGATCGGCTGGGGCGCTGCAGGAGGGACGTGGGATGGCCAGCGATCGGGAATGGCAGGATCGCTCGTACTGGGCCGCTCGACATCGTGGTCGCTAGGGCGCTGGCCGCTTAGTCGCCGCTTGCTTGGCTCAATTTGCACAAACACAAGCTCTCAATCCTCTTCCCTCAGCCAGCAAGAACAACAAAAAAAGAACGAGAAGAAGAGATCGAGGAACGCTTACCCGGGACGACGAACGATGGAGCTCTCGGGAGAAGGCGCACGCAAGGAAGCTTGAGAGAGATGGTGGACGACAAGGGATTTGGAGGAAGAAAATATGAATAAACCTATTTTCTTTTCTCTTTTATTCAAACTCCCTAAAACCCGAAAACCAAGGCAAACCAAGGCATACCGTAGAATGAGCAACAAAAACAATCGGTGGCCCAACTGGCAGGACCACACCACTGACTCCCTAGCCACCCGGGCTTGAATCCATGGTAAAGCACTTTTAATTCTGAATTTTTTTTTTGCATCTCTCCATACCCAAACTCATCCAGAAAGCAACCAAGCCCTACATTTGACCATCCAAGAATATTAACAGCTGAAAAAGATAGAAACGGCCCTAACGGCCTGACCAAATTACCAAAATACCCTTAGGACATACCTGGGAAGACCGGGATGAAGACTTGGGCCATTACAATATTCCCTCCTTTTTACGAATTTCGTCCCCGAAAGTCCTTAAGACTGAAACAGCAAAGGAAAATGCAATCTCATCTCGTCCTCCCGCTTCCAATCGGCTTCCTCTAAACTCGACTCTCCACTAAACCTTTACTAAACGGATCTCACACCACTATGTTCAAAGTGACACCGATCCGAGATTTGTTAGGCATTCAGATCTTTGGACCAGAGGCGCGCATGCCCTAGACCCAGCACCTCCCTGGTTTGCAACAGCATGCGGTGCACGCACACGCTCATTACAGCTCCGACTGGAGAGCTCCTCGGGATCTTATGTTCAGTGCACCTTTCGTATAGTCAGTAGAGTTCCGAGTTTTAAGATAACTCCTGGAGTAAGACCGTAAGATGGCATCCGTTTATAGTTATGTATGGATTAAAGTAAAGTGCTCTCTTCTGTGTTTGTATTTATAGCTTGCATACATTCTACTAGATGACCAGTTGTCTCGTATTGTACCCCAGCGCGAGCACGCCCGGGTCATCGCCCGTCCATGCAAGTATGACCATCTGTCTGTGGCGTGGCGTCCGTCAGCGCCAGATACCACTACCGCACCAAAGACGCCGGCCAAGGCCCCAGCGCCCGTGCAGCCATCTGTCCGAGCGCCAGCCCCGTGCCGTGTGAGTTGCTCCCGAGCCGAGCCCTGTTTGTATTATTATTTTAAGGCTTGTAGGTTGTGATATTTGTTGTTGTTTGTTAGGTTCCCGATAGCTAGCTCGGGTTCGTTTGCAGCATAGGATCTTTGTGTGTTGTTGCCTTTCGACCAAGGTAAGGATTTCTTACTGGAGTTGTGTGGGCCCTGCGATATATTCTGTGATTGTTGTTTGTATGCTTGTTTGTGTTTATTAGCAAGTTAGTGGATAGGTGCTCTGTAATGAATTCCGACTGGCATGATTCTCGTGTTGTTCTCATGTTAGTTCCATGCTAGGTTGTTCTGTTCTGGCATGCTCGTTATCTGTTCTTGCTACGTAGTATCATGCTAGGTTCATTGTTTCTGCTGAGCACGTATTGGATTGTTAGCTGTTATCTGTTTATAGTTTAGAATTCTGATAGGCAGCATCATCCGGGCGAGGATGCATAACGTAACTTGCATCTGTGGTAGGGACGTACGAGGCAGTACTCCGTCCCTAATCCGTCGTTAGGGTTTAGCTAACCCTAACGGCAATTTCAAAGGCAATCTTGGGTCGATGTGGAAGATCAGTAATGTAATGTGACCCGCTTTTCTATTCCATTTTTCGAGGTGCCTTTGGGTCAAGATTTGGTAGTTTGGTTGGGTCATTAGAGCGGTTTTGACCCTTGGGGGTATTTTGGTCTTTTGGCTCCTCGGGCAGGATTTGTGGATTTTCAGGGCTTCGAGGTAGCTTCTGCCTAGTCCCGAGGTGTTTGGGCTAGTTGGTTGGAAGCTCGGTTGTGGTTTGGGACTTGGCAAAGTGATGGTTGGTTGAGTGCTCCCTTTGGGATTCAAGCCCGAGCCCTTAGTGTTGATTTAGGAGTTGGATTTAAGCGAGTTTTATTTATTGGAAAAGATTGCTTTGGCCGGGTCTCGAAGGAGGAAGCCGAGAAATGGGATTTGAAGGATTTTAAGGGTTTTTAAAAATGGACAAGGATGGAAAAAGAGATAAAAATCCCCTTTTTTATCTCTCTCTCTCTCTTTCTCTCTCTCTCTCTCTCTCCCCGAGCCCCCCAACCTAGCCCGAGCCAGCCCCTCTGCTTGCCCAAGCCCCCGCCGAGCTAGCCCGGCCCGCCAGATCGCTCGAGCCACACTCGAGCCCGGCCGCCTGTGCCACGTCGCTTAGCCCCTAGGCCGCCGCAAGATCGCGCCGAAAGCACCCGCCCAGATCCGTGTCGCGTTGCCCAAGCCCAAGCCCTTGCTCGTCTAGCCCAGCCGCAAGCCCAGGCAGCAGCCTTCGTCGCACCAGCAGCAAGCCCCGCCGGACAGATTGCGCTCAGATCGCCACTGCAGCCCGCCAAGATCGCACCAACAGCACCAAAGCCGCCTAACAAGAAGCAAGCCCAGCAGCCCCGCCTCCCTAGACGCCTGTGCACCGAAAGCGGCTCGTCGCCGCGACGGCCCGACCCAATAGCGCGCGCCGTCCGTCGCCCAGCGTCGGCTGCATGCAGCAGCGCGCCGTCGCCGTCTCGGCTCGTCGCGTCACAGGCCAGCGCTGCGCCCACCGACGCCGCCCCAACGCGCTGCTGCGCGCCGCCGCCGCATGTGTCTCGCTCGTCGGGCGTGCACTAGCGCCCGGCCAGCCTCCTATCTGCGCGCAGCCATCGGCCACGCGTGCAAGCGCGCCCAACGTGAGGCCCCTGCCGCCCATCAACGCCCAACAGAAGCCAAACCGTGCAACCTGTCCGTCCGCGCGTCAGCCGTGCCGCATGAGTTGTTCCCGAGCCGAGTCCTATTTATTTTATTATATTTAGTCCTATGGATTGTGATTATTATTATGTTTGTTAGGTTTTCGGTAGCTAGCTCAGGTTCGATCGCAGCTTAGGATTTTGTGTGTAGTTACCTCCCGACGAAGGTAAGGATTTCTTACCGGAGTTGTGTGGGCCCTGCGATATATATGTGATTGTTGTTTGTATGTTTGTTTGTGATTATCAGCACATATAGTGTTAGGTGCTTCGTTCTGAATTCCCGACTGGCATGATTTCTTATGTTCTTCTTCATGTTAGTCCATGCTAGGTTGTTCTGTTCTGGCATGCTTGTAATAGCCCGGTTTTCAGCTAAATGTAAAATAAGGTTTCCTTTTATATTTTTAAGTTTGGGAGGAGCTGTTGGAAGGACTCGAACCCTTGGCCTAAAAAGGGGTTGGGAAGCTTGGGTTTAAATAAGGAAAATAAACGCGTCAGCCGGGGCTCGAAGGGGAGTCTTGGGGAGGTCATATGAGATTCCCAAGTCTATTTAAGTTAAGGAAGGGAATTATATTTAAAAAAAAAGAAAAGAGAAAATAAGGAAAAGAAGAAAGAACCCCAAAACCCTAGACTTCTCCTTCACCTCGCCTAAGCCGCCCACACCGCGCTGTGTGTCGCCTAAGCCGCCCCCACACACCGCCGCCGTGTCTCGCCCAAGCCGCCCCACACCGCCGCCGTGTCTCGCCCACGCCACCGCCCAACGCCCTGCTGCTTCGCCCCACGACATCGCACGCCCTGCTGAACACTGCCGCACCGCACCGAGCCACCGCCAGCCCAGATCGCGTCGAGCAGCCAGCTCTCCCACCGCCGCAACATCCCATCCTCCACTCCGCACCAGGTCACCCAGCGCACCGGCCGTGTAGCCGCCTCGCGCCCCGACGACACTACACCCCCATTGCCGCGCTCAAGACGCTTCGCAGACCGCGACCGCCTTCGCGCGTCTGCGTGCCGTGCCGCTCGTCCACATCCGCCACCAGCAGCGCAGGCAAGGCTGCGCCGCTGCCTGCGCGGCGGCCCAGCGCCGGCGCTCCTCCTACCGCGCCGCGCCAGCAGAAGTGACGCCTGGAGATAGCGCCAGTCGCGCGCCAGCGCCCTGCTTTGCCCCTAGCGCTGGGTTCTCTTCGCTATAAATGAGACGAAGTGCCTTTCGGTGGGTAAATTCCCGAGTCTCCACCCTTTGGACTTTCTGCTTTTAGATGTTGTTTATTAATTAGGATGTTTTATTACTTGTTTAGGTTGCTCGAGTCCACTTAAAAGCTCGAGGGTCGTTATTCGATTCGGGATAATCAACCTCCACTTATTTCCGTGTAAGGATTCTTACCGGGGTTGTGTGGACCTCGCGAATAGTTGATAGCACGCTGATTACCGTAATTATATGAATTTCTAGTGATAGGTTTCATGTTTTCTTTTGATTCATGTTCGTGACATGTTTACATCCCGTTAGTTCCATGCTAGGCATTCCTATCTTGATAGAACCATGCTGCCTATTGTATGCTGCTAGATCCAAGTTACGGTTAGACGTGTGATGTATAGTTTAGAGGGCCGTAGAGGTAACTAGTTTGGGGTCCCGCTCAAGGCAAGACCCGATGGACATCCGAGGTGTAAGGCCCTATGGGCATCCTAGGTGTGTAAGGACCACCGGGCATCACTGATTCTGGAGGTGTAAGGCCCTATGGGCATCCTAGGTGTGTAAGGCCCACTGGGCATCACTGATTCTGGAGGTGTAAGGCCCTATGGGCATCCTAGGTGTGTAAGGCCCACTGGGCATCACTGATTCTAGAGGTGTAAGGCCCTATGGGCATCCTAGGTGTGTAAGGCCCACCGGGCATCACCGATCATCGAAGGTGTAAGGCCCGATGGGCATCCTAAGTGTGTAAGGCCCCACCGGGCATCACCGTGTCCTAAGTGTGTAAGGCCCCACTGGGCATCACCGAGTCCTAGATTGTGTAAGGCCGAAGGGCATCCAAGCGTAGGGACCTAGGAGTGATCGTTGATGGGAGCCCTTGAATAGGCTCGCCCTAGAAATAGCCCATTGCCTAACCAACCGCTTTCGCTCTAAGTCTTTGTATGGTTGCGTGTCCATGTGCTAAATGAGATGATTTCGTATTGTACCCGATTGGGGATTCTTCTTGAGTAACTTGTTGCTCACCCTTATTTTCTCGCGTGGCTTTCCACGTGTAACTTGGGGACAGAGGTTGGATGGCTAGGAGGAGCGGCTCGATGATCATGGATAGCCGGCTCGGGTCGCACGTTTCTTTAAATGTTTTCCTTAATGATTTAGCATGTAGTGGGACTTGGGTCCCTAGGAAAAAGCACTTAAACTATTTTATGTTCTCGCACGCTTTCCTTTGAATTGTTTTAAGAAAGTACTGATCACGAGTCATTTACTGTTTTATTTAATTGAAATCATGGTTTTGTTTTAAAGGTGTTTATTGCAAAGTTTTAAACTTCCGACTGAATGATGTTTATATTCTTATTCATGCATGCTAAGTATGAACCTTAGGTTAGAGACCGTTTCTTGGGTCGGGTCCTTACAGCTTGGTATCGAGCCCGAGTTATAGGTTTCGTAGGATCGACTGCAGCTTGTAGGTTGTTTTCCATGATCATCGGCGCCCATGACCATCGTGTATGTCCGTAAGTTTAAAGTTAAGGGTTAAGAAATTACAATACGGTTGCACCTTGCATGTACATGACTTGTTGTTGTAGAGCAGAAAGACAAAGTTTCACCCATTGTTGGTTTGGTCAGAGATTTTCGGTATGCCAGTCACTCGTAGAGGGCAGGGAGGCTCGAGGCCGACCACCCAGGGCATTCGTATCGATTCTGACACCGGGGGGACCTCGTCCCAAGCTGATGCTGAGGTTAGGCCACCATCAGGCCCTTCAACTGTGTTGCCCGGAGAGGGTGTAGGGGCAAGCGAGTCTCGAGAGGCTGCACCGGGAGCTGCTTTTGTGGAGTCTATGAGGGCTCTTGTGGTTGGGTTGCTAGCCGACCAGAGGGCCGAGCAGAGAGCTGAAACGCAAGCTTTGTTAGCTGCGCAGAGGGAGGAGTCCCGCGTTCAGATACGGCAGCTGACCGAGATGGTTCAGCAGAGGACTGCAGTGCCACCAGCACCGCCAGCTCCACAGGAGCCAATTGTGAATGAGGCCGTTCTGGCAGAAGGTGCTGAGGATCTAGGCAAGTGGCTGAGGGATTTTGTGAAATGGAAGCCGGAGAAGTTTAGCGCCCCTGGGGAACCATTGGTAGCTGCCACGTGGATTGCTGAGTTAGAATATACGTTTATGGTAATGGAGTGTCCTGAGGTGCAGCGAGCTCGATGTGTAGCTCACGTATTAGCTGGTACAGCTAAGTGGTGGTGGGATTCCACCTTAAGTGAGAGATCGGCCGGATCTCCACCTGCCACCTGGGAGTTCTTCAAGGCTGAGTTCAAGGCAAAATTTATCAGCGAAGAAGCCCAAGAGAAGATGATTGAGCTGTTTTCAAACCTTAAGCGTGGGTCCGACTCGATCGAGGTGTACGAAAAGAAGTTCTCGTGAGTATGGATACTTCGCGCCACGATTGATTTCTACCGGGAATCAAGATCGTGAAGTTTATTATGGATTGAGATAGGGAGTGTCTCAGGATGTTAGGGCACATGCCCCAGAAACTTTTGCCAAGGCAGTACAGCTCGCAACGATTTATGATGGGAAGTATCCTCCGGAGCAGGTTGTTAGTACCGTAGTGTCTAAGGCCCCAGTGTACTCGGGCCGAAAGCGCAAGTTTGACTCAGGAGCAATGTCCGGGCGGCGCGGCGCGCCTCTGTGGTTCTTATCATGGCGAGAGACCAAGATCGAGAGACCAGTAACCTTGATCGGCCTCGCCAACGGGCGTAGGGAGGCCGCCACCGTGATTGTAGATCCTGCGGGAAGCAAAGATTGGGGACCCCGTGGTGGTAACCCCAGAGCTTGTTTCAACTGTGGAAAGGAAGGGCATCGGGCCCAGATCGCACTGCAGGCAGCGATGGTGGCACAAACCCATTTCAAAGAAAGAGGAAGAGTATATGCTACGACTCGCCAGGAGGCTGAGAGAGCCGGACCCGCAGTGGCAGGTACGCTCTTAGTTCTTGATCACCTCGCCTTTGTGTTGTTTGATTCAGTTCCACCCATTCGCTTGTTTCTGCATTGCTTTTGGCCGAAATGGCTTGCATGAATTTAGAGCCTCTAGGTTTTGAGTTGTCCGTCGCTACTCCCCTGAACTAGTATGCTAGCTAGCTGTGAAGGTAAGGGACGGCCGGGCACAGATATCCGACTGGACACTCGCAGTTACCCTCATTGTGCTAGCTATGAGCGGTTTTGATGTGACCCTCGGCATGGATTGGTTAGCCGATAACCACGCTATGATTGACTGTCGTTGTAAGGAGGTGGTGTTCGTGTCGCCGGGTAGGCCTACCTTTAAATTTCGAGGCACCCAGAGAGGGGTGTGTCCGCCGGTGATTTCGGCAGATTAAAGCTCACCGCTTGTTAGCTCGAGGAGCTTGGGGTTTCTTAGCTAAGTTGATCTGGGAGAACCGTGACCCACTATCCGTCGAGCAGTGCCCATAGAGCAAGAGTTTGCGATGTTTTTCCCGAAGAGTTGCTCGGCCCGCCGCCAAGAGGGGGTGGACTTCTCAATAGAGCTTGAGCCGGGGACTCGCCCTATCTCGAAATCTCCTTATCGCATGGCGCCAGCAGAGCCTGAAAAGAGTTAAAAGAACACCATGGAGATGCTTGACAGAGGATTTATTATGCCGAGTGTGTCCTCATGGGGAGCACCGTGTTGTTTGTTAAAAAAAAGGATGGCTCGATGCGTCTATGCATCGATTGTGGAACCGAACAAGGTAACCATTAAGAACAAGTACCCACCGCCTCGTATCGATGACTGTTTGACCGGCTCCGTGGAGCTTGTGTGTTTTCAAAGATTGACTTGAGGTCGGGCTACCACCATTGAGGATTCGGGATGCGAGATATTCCCAAGACAAATGGCGTTCGAGTCAAGGTATGGGCATTATGAGTTCGTAGTCATGTCTTTCGGACCGACAAACGCCCCTTGTTGCATTCATGGACATGATGGACAGAGTGTTCAAGGCGTTCTTGGACCGCTTTGTCATCGTGTTCATAGATGACATTCTTGTGTACTCTTAGTCTAAGGAGGACCATGCCTCGCACCTAAGGCAGATCTTGGCGGCCTTTTGCGCTGAGAACAAGCTCTACGCAAAGTTCTCAAAGTGTGACTTTTGGCTCGAGGAGGTAGCATTTCCGGGACACGTTGTGTCTAAGGAGGAGTGGTCAGAGACCCTTCAAGGTAGAGGCCGTTAGTTCGTGGGGCCGACCGACGATCGTGGACGAGATTCGTAGCTTCTCGGTCCGGCGGATATTACCGACGCCGTTCAAAATTTTTCCGCTATAGCCGCCCGCTTACTCGATTGACGAGGAAGGGTGTTGATTTCGTTTGGGATAGGAAGTGCGATGAGAGTTTTGCTAAGCTAAAGAGCGCTTTGACGTCCGCCCGGTGTTGGCGGTCCCGAGGGAATCGGGGGTTTCGTGGTGTACAAAGTGATGCCAAGCAAGTTTGGTTTGGGATGCGTTACGATGCAACACGGTAAGGTGATAGCGCACGCTTCTGTGCGCTTGAAACCGCATGACGAGCAGTAATTACCCAACTCATGATATGGAGTTGGCAATGGTCGTCTTTGCACTTAAGATTTGGAGGCACTACTTGTATGGGGAGAAGATTCAGATTTTCTCAGATCACCAAAGCCTCAAGTATTTCTTCACTCGAAGGACCTCGAACATGAGACAGAGGAGGTGGTTGGAGCTCGTGAAGGATTACGATCTGTGAGATCTTGTATCACCCCGAAAAGCAAATGTTGTGGTCGATGCACTAAGTAGAAAGGCCTCACATCCGGCAACATTGGCAAACCCCAAGAGTATCATCGGGAAGGATCTCGAGAGGGCGGAAATAGCAAAGTGTTGTTAGGGGATGTTACCGCTGTAGTAGCTCGATTGACCATCCGGCCTTCGATAAGGCAAAGAATTATCGACACCAATTTGAAAGATTCTAAGTTAAAAGTTTGTATGAGAGGGTTCAGTGATGGTGACTTCGACTTTGTGATACTTGCGGATGGGGTCCGAGATATAAAGGTCGGCTGTGTGTTCCAGCCCGATACTGGTGTTCGTGACAGAGAGTTATTGACCGAGGCTCACACTCGCCTTTTTCTTGGCACCTGTGGGGTAACAAGATGTACCAAGATCTTAAACAGACTTTTTGGTGGATGGGGATGAAGAGGGAGATTGCCCAGTTCGTTAGTCGGTGTCTCACCTGTCAACAGGTGAAGGCGCCCAGGCAGAAGCCAGCAGGTTTGTTGCAACCGCTCGGGGTGCCACAGTGGAAGTGGGAGGAGATCACCATGGATTTTATCTCGGGTTTGCCCAGGACTCCTAGAGGATATGCACAGATTTGGGTGGTCGTTGATAGGTTGACTAAGTGTGCCCATTTCATTCCGGGCAGGATAAACTACACCGTGGAGCAGTGGGCACAACTGTTCCTTGAGCAGATAGTGAGGTACCACGGAGTGCCAGTTAAAATTATCTCCGACCGGGATTCCCGTTTTACATCACGGTTTTGGAAGGCCCTTCAGGCAGGTTTGGGCACAGAGTGCGGCTACAAAGATGACCTTCCACCCATTGCACCGATGGCGACCGAGCGGGTAAATCGGATCTTAGAGGATATGTTGCGAGCTGCGTGTTGGATTTCCCTGGCAGTTGGGACCAGTACTTGTACTTGATGGAGTTTGCCTACAATAACAGTTTTCAGTCGACCATTCAGATGGCGCCGTTTGAGGCGTTGTATGGTAAGCGCTGCAGATCCCCAGCCTTCTGGGAAGAGGTTGGTGACCGGCAGGTGTTAGGCCCGGAGTTGCTCCAGCTGACCAATGAGGCCGTCCAGAAAATCAAAGCTCGTATGCTGACCGCCCGCCAGCAGTAGAAGAGCTACGCCGATGTTAGGCGTAGGGAGTTGGAGTTTGAGGTTGGCCAGCATGTTTTCCTCAAGGTAGCTCCGATGCGAGGGGTCCTGAGGTTCGGTAAAAAGGGCAAACTGAGCCCCAGGTTTGTTGGACCTTTCGAGGTCCTTGAGAGGATTGGGATTGTGGCCTATCGGTTAGCACTGCCGCCGTCCTTGGCTGCAGTGCATAGTGTGTTCCACGTTTCGATGCTCCGCCGATGTGGCGAGATCCTTCACACGTCATAGATTTTGAGCCTTTACAGTTTGAACCATGACTGAGCTTTGAGGAGAAACCCATAAGGGTCCTGGCATTTGAGAAAAAGGTTTTGAGGAACCGGGCCATTGACCTAGTGAAAGTGCAAAGGGCGTAATCAGGGAGTTGAGGAAGCTACTTGGGAGTTGGAAGGGAGATGAGGAGGAGTTACCCAGAGTTGTTCTAGGAGCAATGACTTAGGGGACTAAGTCTTCTAAGGAGGGAGTATTGTAACACAGCCGGCTTTCACTAAATGTAAAATAAGGTTTCCTTTTATATTTTTAAGTTTGGGAGGAGTCTGTTGGAAGGACTCGAACCCTTGGCCTAAAAAGGGGTTGGGAAGCTTGGGTTTAAATAAGGAAAATAAACGCGTCAGCCGGGGCTCGAAGGGGAGTCTTGGGAGGTCATAAGAGATTCCCAAGTCTATTTAAGTTAAGGAAGGGAATTATATTTAAAAAAAAAAAAAAAAAGAAAAGAGAAAATAAGGAAAAGAAGAAAGAACCCCAAAACCCTAGACTTCTCCTTCACCTCGCCTAAGCGCCCACACCGCCGCCGTGTCTCGCCTAAGCCGCCCCACACCGTGCGTGTCTCGCGCCACGCCGCCTAACGCCTGCTGCCGCGCCCCACGACATCGCGACGCCTGCCGACCACCGCCGCGACCGCACCGAGCCACCGCCAACCCAGATCGCGTCGGCGCCGGGTCGCCACCGCCGCAATGCCCATCCTCCACTCCGCACAAGGTCGCCCAACAGACCGGCGTGTAGCCGCCTCCCGCGCAAAGACGACACCACCCAGCCATTGCCGCCGCCAAGACGCTCGCGACACCGCACCGCCCGTCTGCGTGTGTTCGTGCCGCTCGTCCACATCCGCCCGCCAGCCCGCACTGCGCTCACACCCTGGCGCGCGCGGCAGCGCGCGCGCGCTCGTCCCTCTGGCGCGCGGCGCCAAAGAATAGCTGGAGAAGCGCCAGTCTGGCGCGCGCGCGCGCTACACGCTAGCTAGCAGCGCCTCCCTGCCGCTAACTGTCGCGAGACGAGTGCCTTTCGGTGGGTAAATTCCCTAGTCTCCACCCTTTGGACTTTCTCGCTTTTAGATGTTGTTTATTAATTAGGATGTTTTATTACTTGTTTAGGTTGCTCGAGTCCACTTAAAAGCTCGAGGGTCGTTATTCGATTCGGGATAATCAACCTCCACTTATTTCCAGGTAAGGATTCTTACCCGGGGTTGTGTGGACCCTGCGAATAGTTGATAGCACGACATCAGTAATTATATGAATTTCTAGTGATAGGTTTCATGTTTTCTTTTGATTCATGTTCGTGACATGTTTACATCCCGTTAGTTCCATGCTAGGCATTCCTATCTTGATAGAACCATGCTGCCTATTGTATGCTGCTAGATCCAAGTTACGGTTAGACGTGTGATGTATAGTTTAGAGGGTCGAGAGGTAACTAGTTTGGGGTCCCGCGGGCAAGACCCGATGGACATCTGGAGGTGTAAGGCCCTATGGGCATCCTAGGTGTGTAAGGCCCACTGGGCATCACTGATTCTGGAGGTGTAAGGCCCTATGGGCATCCTAGGTGTGTAAGGCCCACTGGGCATCACTGATTCTGGAGGTGTAAGGCCCTATGGGCATCCTAGGTGTGTAAGGCCCACTGGGCATCACTGATTCTGGAGGTGTAAGGCCCTATGGGCATCCTAGGTGTGTAAGGCCCACTAGGCATCACCGAGCATCGAAGGTGTAAGGCCCGATGGGCATCCTAAGTGTGTAAGGCCCCACTGGGCATCACTGTGTCCTAAGTGTGTAAGGCCCCACTGGGCATCACTGAGTCCTAGATTGTGTAAGGCCGAAGGGCATCCAAGCGTAGGACCTAGGAGTGACTGTTGATGGGAGCCCTTGAATAGGCTCGCCCTAGAAATAGCCCATAGCCTAACCAACCGCTTTTCGCTCTAAGTCTTTGTATGGTTGCGTGTCCATGTGCTAAATGAGATGATTTCGTATTGTACCCCGATTGGGGATTCTTCTTGAGTAACTTGTTGCTCACCCTTATTTTCTCGTGGCTTTCCACCGTGTAACTTGGGACAGAGAGTCAGTATGGCTAGGAGGAGCGGCTCGATGATCATGGATAGCCGGCTCGGGTCGCACGTTTCTTTAAATGTTTTCCTTAATGATTTAGCATGTAGTGGGACTTGGGTCCCTAGGAAAAAGCACTTAAACTATTTTATGTTCTCGTACCGTTTTCCTTTGAATTGTTTTAAGAAAGTACTGATCAGTCATTTACCTGTTTTATTTAATTGAAATCATGGTTTTGTTTTAAAGGTGTTTATTGCAAAGTTTTAAACTTCCGACTCTGAATGATGTTTATATTCTTATTCATGCATGCTAAGTATGGACCTTAGGTTAGAGACCGTTTCTTGGGTCGGGTCCTTACAATGCTCCTTATCTATTCTTGCTTCGTAGTATCATGTTAGGTTCGTTGTATCTGTTGAGCACGTATTGGATTGTATTGGATTGTTTGCTATTGATATGATAGGTTATAGTTCAGGTAGATAGCATCATCCGCGCCAGTATGCATAAAGTATCTTGCATCCATGGCAAGGACGCGCGAGGTAATACTCCGTCCCTGGACCCCGTTAGAGTTTAGCTAACACTACCGGTAGGCCCTGCAATCTTGGGTGAGGGTGGTAGTCTGCGCAATGCCCCAACGGTCGGGATGATGACTTGGCAATGCCTAGTCCCCGGCAGCCGGCACGTCCTCAGCGTGTTCGGTAGTAGCCCTTGATTGCCACCTGTTAGGGCAAGGATGGCTTCCTGGTGTAAGCCTACCACGACCGATTCCTTAGCCTCAGGTGCGGTGGTTCAGGATGACATAGTTCACGTGTCCAGGTCTCACACCCCTATGTCAGTGACACCGATCCAGAGATTTAGTTAGGCATGGTGGATGGATCCGGCGACTTGCCACTAGACCCAAGCAACCCCATAGTCTCTGAGAGCATGCGGTCGCGCGCGCTCATTACAACGCCGACTAGAGAGTTCCTCGGGATTGTGAGCCTGTGCACCTTTCGTATCGTCAGTAGACAGGCTGAGGTCGGGACTTGTTTCTCGTATATGGCGTTCTGTGTGATGGATTTTTCGGACTAAGACCCTGTGTTGGCATCCGAGGTTTGTAAGTGGATTTAAGCTATGTGCTCTATTCTATGTTTATATTCATAGCTTGCATATCTTTCGGCTAGATGACCATGTATATCGTATTGTACCCAGGTTGGAGATTCTTACTGAGTAATTCGTTACTCACCCTTATTTTGTGGTTTTCCACAGGTAACCAAGGTGCGAGACAGGATGGCTGAAGAAGGAGCTGTGATCATGGGAACCTGCTGTTGTCTCTGATCTTTATATTATGACTCTTTGCCTTTTTATTTCCTCTGAATGCATGTAGCCGGGCACGGAGCCCTAGGTTGTTTTCTAAATGCTTTTGTGGATTCCAGCGTTGTTGTAACTGAGAAGGTTTTGAATATTTTAATAAATCTCTGATCAGAGTAAACTTTTGGAAACGTATTTGTTTGAAACAGGTGCTTGGAGACAGGGACAAGTTTCAATAAACTGTATTGATTTCTGGATTGAATGTTGAATGTTTTAGTTTTAATTGGAATTCGAAAACATACCTGCATATTGTCCTTTACTTTGAATGCATGCATTGAGGTAAAGGCCCATTTTGAGCCTCTTTTGGGTCGGGTCTTTACAGTTGGTATCAGAGCTCAGAGTCATAGATTCTGTAGACTGACCTTTTGTTGTAGGTCGTTTTCCCCATGATCACCAGCACTCCGACAGTCATCAGGTACGCCTAAGTTTACTATTTTTAGAAAAGGGTTAAGAATTTACAATACTTTTCATCTAGTGTATGCCTTGTGTAGTGTTGTGGAGCGGAGACGAGCAGGTTCTGACTCGTTGTTGGTTTGTTTTTAGAGAGCCATCATGCCAACTTCCCGCAGTGTGAGCTGTATGTTATGGTTTGTTGAGATATCCAGATAGATTCGGATACCGCTGGGACATCGTTCCAGAGGGAGGCAGATGTTAGACTCCCGTAGGCCACGTGTAGCCCAGTTGTTGGTTTTCCCCTAGTGAGAGGGTGGAGGTGATTTGCCCTGGAGTACCACTCTAGGAGAGGAGTTAGCTATGGCTTTGCTTTTGTGGATGCTTGTGGAGCAGGTCTCCGTGTGGACTAGCCTGGGTAGCTCAAGTGTTGATCTTGAGCCTTAGCAGATTGTTTGATTGCCCAGTGAGTAGCTGCAGAGTTGGTAGCCTTCGAGGAGGTTGATGAGGCATCTTTGTGCTCTTGTAAAGTGTTGTTGTTTGCAGCCAATAAGCCGGAACCCTGTGGTTAAGGGTGCAGTGAGCAGTGCCCCCTTCGGACTTGATCCGTTGGTGGTTTCCTTAGTTGTTTTGTAGAGTTGAGCACTCTTCTTTTGGTGAGCCCTAGAGTAGAGCTAGCTGCTGCATGTTGAGAGAGCAGGCCAGAGTTTGTTGAGGATCATGTGGAGATGCAAGAGTAGGCCATGAGCCTTCAGTTTGATGAGATGCCATAGTCTGGTTGTTTGAGTTTTGAGCCCTTGTATCCCTAGCCATAGGTTTTGTCACTTGAGGTTGTGACCTTGCGGGCCCCATTTGTAGTAAGATGTGGATTTGGTAGTAGTGGCACTTGAGGTGCATTGGTTGGTGTGCCGCTTTGGCACTAAGTCTTGTTCAGGCCTGAGTTTGGCATGGGTATAGCAGACGATTCTATCCCGTCCGGAGTTCAGCGCACTCCTTTAGCCTTGGATCCGTTTATGGCAGTTGCACCTGTTTAGGTCGTGCAAGAGGGCTAGTTCAGTGGTAGTCGAAGGACTACAAGCGAAAGGATGTTCTAGAGGAGCCGGAGCCTCTTCCCAGTGTTACTGGGGGTTAAGTAAGTCGGTGACAGTTGTCGGCTGGTAAGTGTTAGTGCGCGTGAGTCTCACGCTAGGGCTGAGGCCAAGAGATCTTTGTGGTTGGTAGTGCGGTCCACTACCTTCGGGTGCCTAAACCTGAGTTGAGTGAGCATTGGAGATGCGAGTTCGGTCCAGCAGGGGAACCATGAGTTGGATGCCCGTGAGATGAGTTGGATGCTCATGAGATGAGTTGGATGCCTATGAGATGAGCTGGACGCCTTATGTGTAAACACACTTGGTAGAGGCTTGGTATAAAGTAAGTTTGGTTTGGCATTGTTATGCTTTAGTAGAGCAAGGTTGCCGCAGCTTCGAGTATCGTGTGGAGATGGAACTTTTGGTGTTCCTTTGGTTGATTGTATCTCAAAGAAGAAGTTAGTGTTGCCTTTGGAAAGCATCTGCTAGCCTTGGATCTCTGAAGGAAGGTTGAGAGTTGTGCACACAAGTGTGTTTTGTGTAGTTCGCTCGTGGCGAGAGTTTCAGAACCATGTAGGGTTTGCATTGGAGAACTGGTGCTCAGTTCTTGGAGTAGTTGGACTCTGTGGATGTTGTAAGGCTTTAGTTGAGGTTGTAAGGATACCGTGCTCGTAGTTGGGTTGTTGCTTAGGCAAGTTTGTTGAGTTGAACCTAAGCTTGGTTGGTGGAACCTCTTGTGTTCATGGTTGGAGTTCAAATGGTACTGAACAAATGGTGGTTATTGTGAAGCCGCGTAGTTCCTGACCGTAGTTGCTATGGGTGTTGCTCGGAATCCTTACCCTGGGTGGAAGCTACGATGTGGCTGATGCTTTGAGTAGGAGGATTACACATTGCAAGCGTTTCGGTCTTTTTGGTTTCGAGGTTCGAGCAGCCAAAGCATGGTTGTGATGTTGGAAAAAGGAGTTATTTGTTCAGGCAGTTGGCTGTTGATCGTTATACGACAGTGTGTGTCGAGGGTTGCCGAAGAACCCTAGTTGTGGAGAGCCTCACCAGAGCTCAGTCAGGCCCAGGTAGTGAGTTTCAGTTGGCAAGCCGGAGTCGTGTAGGTTGTAGACCTCGGGTGAGTTGCTGGCAGATTTGGTAGGCTAGCAAGCTGGAGTTTGTTTGGAGTAGAGTCCAGATTGGTTCCGGTGTGGTGGCAGGTTGGTGCTTGGTGTTGACCAAGGTGTGGTTTTTTAGTTGCTAGAAGTTAGCTTTGCTCGTGGGGCAAGTGGTTTTGCCCTGGCGGATGTCTTTCATGTTTTCAGAGTTTGAGAGTTGCCCTTATTTGGTGTTTGGGGGTGAGTCTTCTCTTGCCCGTGGTTGGAGTTCCAGTCTGTGGTGGACCCCTTGTTGTTGCCTCTGGGAGAGTTGGATGTTGTGCTTAGCTGAGCAAGACAACGAGCGGTTGTGAAGCTCTGTGTCCTTCGGATGTCCGCTTGTAAGGATCTGTTTCTCCTTGGGAGTTGTCAGGTTATTCCTTGGGCTTGGAGTTGGTGGTAGTGGTGCTAGCTATGGGGTGAAAGTTTGTTGGCTGCTTGGAAGCAGTTGTTTGTCCAAGTTAAGCGGACTCTTGAGTGGTGTTCTGGAAGTTGCGGTAAGGGTTGTTCTGCCTCCTATGAGTGTTTGGCCTAGTTGGTTAAGGTTTTTGTGTGTTGGCATGGAAGCTGTTGCACCTTTGTAGTTGAAGAACCCCTTTGTATCGGTTGTGGGTTGAGGTTGCACCATTGTGGCTGGATTAGGGTCTTGACCTATTGAGGGATCCTTGCTGGTTAGTGTAGCTTGTGCTCTGCCAACCATTGTTGGTATTCTTGTTCTTGGTAGTTGGTGTTGACCGAGTAGTGGAGTCCCGTTTGTGAAGTTTCGGTGGGAAGGTGCAATAAGCCTAAGCTAGAGGGTTAAGCCTGTATGTGTTATTGTTTGGACTTGTGAGATGTGTTTCATATTTGAGGCAAGCTTCGTTCCGTTGCTTGCATGGAGGTAAGTTTGGTGGAGGGAGCCCCCTGGGGCCCGGTTGTTGGCAGGCTGACTTGTCCAGCCTGTGATTTGAGTCGGGCTAGAGTTGAGTGGATTTTCATAGCTATGGAGTTTGTAGTTGTTTGGGCTTCCGAGTTCGTAGCACTCAAGTTGTTGGATTGTAGGTTCCGTGTGGAAGCGGTCAGTTAGTCGAGGTTGTTGTGTGAGCTAAGATTTTTGGAGGAATGGTTTCAGTAGCTAGAGCTCGCACCTCGTTTCGTGTGCAGAGGCCATTTCTTTGGAGTAGAGGCATGTCAGTTTCAGGCTGGAGTTGTTGGCACTGGGGTGTGGCAACAAAGGTTTTCTAGGCAGTGCGTTGATGAACTGTGGTTCTAGAGAGCGTTGTTAAGAGGCTTATGAGCTGAGTGCAGTCCTGTAGTGTTTTCACCCTCTGACCGATGGTCTTTTGGGAGGAGTAAGCCAGATCCATCAGAGCTTGTTGCGAGTTGGTGATCCATGGTTAGGCAGTAGGAGACCAGTGTTTGTTTTGCGAGGTTGCCTTGGGTTGCAGTTCTCAGCGCTCAGTTCTTGTGGTTCCAATGAGGCATTGCATGGTAAGTGTTGTAGGATTCCAGTGTTCTGGGAAAAGGTTGGTGGTCGTCAGTTTTGTTTTGGGTCCTGAGTTGCTGCGGTTGGCCAGCAGCGCAGTGCAAAAGTGTAGAGCTCGTTTGTTGGTAGCTCTGAGCAGGCCGAAGAGGTACGCCAATGTACGGCGTCGAGTTTTAGAGTTTGAGGTTGGACAGTGCATGTTTTTAAGGTTGCACCGATGTGAGGTGTGTTGAGGTTTGGTAAGCTTGGGAAGTTGAGTCTCCGTTTTGTTGGTCCAGTTGAGATGCTTGAGAGCATTGGCAGAGTTGCATATTGGTTAGCCTTTCCTCCGTTGATGTCAGTTGTGCACAGTGTTTTCTTGTATCGATGTTGAGGCAGTATGTGCCGGACCCATCGCTCATTGTGGACTTTGAGCCTTTGCATTTGAGTGAGGATTTGAGCTTCGAGAGGAAGCCTGTGAGTATTCTGGTCTTTGAGACGAAGACGTTGCGTAATCGTGAGATCCGTTTGGTAAAGGTTTTGTGGAGGAGTTGGAGTTCTGAAGAAGCCGCTCGTGAGCGGGAAGGACGAGATGAGTTTGCAGTATCCTGAGGTGTTTCAGTCTTAAGGACTTTCGAGGACGAAAGTCATAAAAAGGAGGGAATATTGTAACGGCCCATGTTTTCATCCCGGTCTTCCAGGTATGCCCTAGGGGTATTTTGGTAATTTGGTCCGGCCGTCAGGGCCGTTCATGTCTTTTTCCAGTTGCTAAAATTATTGGATGGGTTTATGTAGGTTTTTTAGGCTTTGTGGATGGGTTTGAGCTTGGATAGATGCTAAAGTAAAAATAGAGGAAATTGTGTTGCAGCTGGGATTTGAACCCGAGTCCCCGGGAAAGCATGTTGGGTTGTGTCCCAGTTGAGCTATTGAGAGCTCTTGTTGCTCTTTTCGCGACATATCTTGGTTAACCCAGATCGGCATTGCAGCCCGCCAGATCGCACCACTGTGCACCGAGCCGCCAAAGAAGAAGCAAGCCCAGCGGCCCTACCTAGCCTGAGACGCCTGAGCCCCGAGTAGCTCGTCGCACAGCCCGTCCCAGTGCCCCCGTCGCCGTCCCAGTGCGTCAGGCGCAGTAGCAGCGCCGCCTCGCTTCGCGCCGTCGCCCCAAAGGCGTCCGCATGCAGCCAGTGCCCACTCCCCGACGCTGCCTCGCGCCCGCTGCATCGCCGCCCGCCGCCGTGTCGGCTTTGTCCGGCGACGCGGCGCCGCCCCAGCAAACCCATCCACGTGCACGCAGCCCATCAGCGCTGCGTGCGCGCGCGCCGGCGCGGCGGCCCTCGCCGACGATCAACGCCAACAAAGAAAGACACTGCACACTGCAACTCCGTCTGCATCGCGCCGCGTCAGCCGTGCCGCGTGAGTTGCTCCCGAGCCGAGTCCTATTTATTTTATTATATTTAGGCCTATGGATTGTGATTATTATTATTATGTTTGTTAGGTTCTCGGTAGCTAGCTCAGGTTCGATCGCAGCTTAGGATTTGTGTGTAGTTGCCTCCCGACCAAGGTAAGGATTTCTTACCGGAGTTGTGTGGGCCCTGCGATATATATGTGATTGTTGTTTGTATGTTTGTTTGTGATTATCAGCACGTATAGTGTTAGGTGCTTCGTTCTGAATTCCCGACTAGCATGATTTCTTATGTTCTTCTTCATGTTAGTCCATGCTAGGTTGTTCTGTTCTGGCATGCTCCTTATCTGTTCTTGCTTCGTAGTATCATGTTAGGTTCGTTGTATCTGTTGAGCACGTATTGGATTGTATTGGATTGTTTGCTATTGATATGATAGGTTAGAGTTCAGGTAGATAGCATCATCCGCGCCAGTATGCATAAAGTATCTTGCATCCATGGCAAGGACGCGCGAGGTAATACTCCGTCCCTGGACCCCGTTAGGGTTTAGCTAACCCTACCGGTAGGCCCTGCAATCTTGGGTGAGGGTGGTAGTCTGCGCAATGCCCCAACGGTCGGGATGATGACTTGGCAATGCCTAGTCCCCGGCAACCGCGTCCTCGCCGTGTTCGGCAAGAGCCTTGATTGCCACCTGTTAGGGCAAGGACGGCTTCCTGGTGTAAGCCTACCACGTCCTCAGCAAGGCGCGCTTACGCTCATTACAGCGCCTACTAGAGAGCTCCTCGGGATTGTGAGCCTGTGCATCTTTCGTATCGTCAGTAGATAGGCTGAGGCCGGGACTTGTTTCTCGTATAGGGCGTTCTGTGTGATGGAATTTTCGGACTAAGACCCTGTGCTGGCATCCGAGGTTTGTAAGTGGATTTAAGCTATGTGCTCTATTTTGTGTTTATATTCATAGCTTGCATATCTTTCGGCTAGATGACCATGTATATCGTATTGTACCCCGGTTGGGGATTCTTACTAAGTAATTCGTTACTCACCTTTATTTTGTGCTTTTCCACTGGTAACCAAGGTGCGAGACAGGATGGATGAAGGAGGAGTTGTGATCATGGGAATCTACTGTTGTCTCTGATTTTTATATTATGACTCTTTGCCTTTTTATTTCCTCTGAATGCATGTAGCTGTAATGGCCCAGGTTTTCATCCCGGTCTTCGAGGTATGCCCTAGGGGTATTTTGGTAATTTGGTCGGGCCGTCAGGGCCGTTTATGTCTTTTTCAAGTTGCTAAAATTATTGGATGGGTTTATGTAGGTTTTTTAGGCTTTGCGGATGGGTTTGAGAAAGGATAGATGCAAAAGTAAAAATAAAGGAAAATTGTGTTGCAGCTGGGTTTCGAACCTGGGGTGCTAGGAAGTCACGTGGGTGGTGTGGCCAGTTGAGCCATAGGAGGATCTTGTTACTCTTTTTGCAGCATATCTTGGTTAGCCTTGATTCCTTTGGGTTTTGGTGCATTTGATTAAATGAAAAGAAATTAGGTTTTGTTCCTAAGCCAAGCTCTCCCAAGCCCCAAGCTGAATTTCTTCTCCTTTGCAGCCCCAAGATTCGATCGTCATTCCGGGTAAGTCTTCATCCTCTTCATCTTCTCGTTTTGGTGTCCTTGCTGGTCGAGTGTAAAGGAAGAGGTGGTGTGTGTGTGTGTTTTTGTTGCAGTGCCCAAAGACGCCCAGATCTCGCCCAAAGAAGACGCCCAAACAGCCTGTCGCGCAGCCAGGCCGCCCAAAGAAGATGCCCAGAGCAGCCCTGCGCAGCCCAAAGCCGCCCAGATCTCGCCAAAGCAGCTTGCGCCCATCGCTACGCCGCGCAGAGTCGTCGTGACAGCGCGTCGCGCGACGCCGCACACCATCGCCCAGACGAGCTTGTGCCCGCACGCCCGAGTTCGTCCGTCTGCGTCCGCGCCCATCGTCGTCCTTGCGCCCCCGCGCGTGTCCGTCCGTGCAAGACGCCGCGCCCTTGGCCGTGTGCAGCGTGCGGCCGCCGCCCGATGAGTGCCAGTGCCAAGAAGCCACCTTGCCGTGCCGCCGCCTCGTCCGCGTGTCAGCCGCGCCGTGTGAGTTGCTCCCGAGCCGAGTCCTATTTATTTTATTATATTTAGGCCTATGGGTTGTGATTATTATTGTGTTTGTTAGGTTCTCGTTAGCTAGCTCGGGTTCGATCGCAGCTTAGGATTTTGTGTGTAGTTGCCTCCCGGTTAGGTAAGGATTTCTTACCGGAGTTGTGTGGGCCCTGCGATATATCATGTGATGGTGATTGTATGCTTGTTGTGTTTATTAGCATGTTTAGTGATAGGTGCTCTGTTCTGAATTCCCGACGGGTGGCCTGGTGTGCTACGACGGCGGGCGATGGCGTGCAGGGGCGATCTGGGCGTGCTGCTCGAGCGATCTGGCCGGCTGGTGGGCGGATCTGGGTGCCTGGGCAGACCTGGACGTGCTGGGAAGCCTGCAACAAACACACACACACACGAGCACTTCCTCTTACCTTCGGCCAGCAAGAGTAACCAATCGAGAAGATGAAGAGGAAGAAGACTTACCTGTAATGATGATGATCGAACCTCGGGCTGCAAAGGGAAAGAAAAATCGGCAAGGGGGCTAGGGAGAGCTTGACTTGTGCGGCAACAAGGATGATGGAGGAGAATGACAAAAGAGCTAATTTCTTTTTCATTTAACCAAATGCACCAAAACTCCAAGATCCAAGGCTAACCATAATATGACGCAGAAAGAGCAACAATAGCTCTCCATGGCTCAACTGGCACGCATCCCTACAAGCTTTCCCGGAGACTCGGGTTCAAATCCCAGCTGCTACACAAATTCCTTTATTTTTACTTTTGCACCAACCCATAATTTCGTACATAAATCCAACCCATAATTTTATCAACTGGAAAAGACATAAACGGCCCTGACGACCCGACCAAATTACCAAAATGCCCCTAGGGCATAATTGGAAGACCAGGATGAAAACCTGGGCCGTTACAATATTCCCTCCTTTTTATGACATTCGTCCTCGAAAGTCCTTAAGATTGGAACAGCTTAGGGTAATGCAATCTCATCTCGTCTTCCCGCTCCCAAGTGGCTTCCTCAGAACTCTTACTCCTCCACTGAACCTTTACCAAATGAATCTCGCAATTACGCAACGTCTTGGTCTCAAAGGCAAGGATCCCCACTGGCTTCTCCTCGAAGCTCAAATCCTCATTCAGCTGCAACGGCTCAAAGTCCACAATGTGCGACGGGTCCGACACATACTGCCTCAACATCGATACATGAAAAACACTGTGCACCGCTAACAATGACGGAGGTAGAGCCAACCGATAAGCAACTCTGCCAATCCTCTCCAGAATCTCAAATGGACCAACAAAACGGGGACTCAACTTCCCAAGCTTACCAAACCTCAAAACACCTCGCATCGGAGCAACCTTTAGGAACACATGCTGTCCAACCTCAAACTCCAAATCTCGACGCCAAACATCGGCGTAACTCTTCTGCCTGCACAGAGCTGTCAACATACGAGCTCTAATCTTTTGCACTGCTCCACTAGTCAACTGCAGCAACTCGGGACCCAAAACCTGTCTATCACCAACCTCTTCCCAAAATACAGGGTACCGACAACCCTTACCATACATAGCCTCGAATGGAGCCATCTGAATCGTCGACTGATAACTGTTGTTATAGGCAAACTCCATGTAACAGCCCGGATTTCAGTTAAATGGAAGCAGTTATTTAAAAAAAAAGAAAAGAAAAGGAAATGGGAGTTGGAACTAAATAAGAAAAAAAAAAAATATAATAAATTTGTTGGCCAGGGCTCGAAGGGGGGAAGCCTTGGGGAAGGACATTTGAGATTCCCAAGTCTATTTTAACTTAGGAAAGGAAGGAAAAGAAAAAGGAAAAAAGAAGAAAAGCCTCTCTCTCTAGCAAAACCCTAACACCTCGCCCACGCCTTGTCGCCCCACACCTCGCCCGCGCTGCCGCACGCGCCCACCACGTCCACGCCGCGCGCCGCACCAGCCCGCGCCACGCCGCTGCCGTCGCTCCAAGCCGCACTGCACACCCAGCCCGCAGAGAGCCAGCCCACCCATCGCTCGCACCAAGACGCCCCAGCGCCGCCCGTTGCTTGCACCGTGCGCCCCAATGCACCGCCTGCACCGCTCCGTTCGGCCGCATCCGCACGACCACGCACCAGCGCACCAGCCACGTCGCTCGTCCGTCCGTGCCTGCGCGCCAGTGTGCCGACCGCGTCGACGCCCGCCCGCCTCTCGCCGCACGCCCCGCACTCGCTGCCGTCTTTGAGGGCCACGCGCCTCACACCTTCCCCGCGCGCGCGCGCCGGCGCCTGCCGCACGATCCGCCAGCCAGCGCAGCCCGGTGCTCGACCACCACACGCGCGCAGTAGCCTGTCGCCCCGCACGCCTCACCTGCTTCCTGCCTTGCCCAGCCCGGTGCCTTCTCGGTTGGTAAATTTCTGAGCCTCCACCCTTTGGACTTCGTGATTTTAGTTGCTGTTTATTTAAATAGGATATTTTATTACTTGCTTAGGTCGCTCGGGTTCGCTTAAAAGCTCGAGGGTCGGTTGTAGATTCGTGATAGTTACTTTCCACTTGTTTCCAGGTAAGGACTTCTTACCCGGGGTTGTGTGGACCCTGCGAACACTTGTTAGCATGATTTTTCATAACTGTATGGGTTTCTAGTGGATAGGCTTCATGTTTGCTTCTGATTCATGTTCGAGTTAAGTTTGTATTCCGTTAGTTCCGTGTTAGGTTTTGACATGTTAGGTTTAGTATAGAAGATAGTAGGAGGGTCTAGTGTAAGTCCCGCTCGGGTAAGACCCTGATGGACAGCCGAAGGTGTAAGGCCAGATGGGCATCCTAGGTGTGTAAGGCCCCACTGGGCATCACTGATTCTGGAGGTGTAAGGCCCGATGGGCATCCTAGGTGTGTAAGGCCCCACTGGGCATCACTGATTATGGAGGTGTAAGGCCCGATGGGTATCCTTGGTGTGTAAGGCCCCACTGGGCATCACTGATTCTAGAGGTGTAAGGCCCGATGGGCATCCTAGGTGTGTAAGGCCCCACTGGGCATCACTGATTATGGAGGTGTAAGGCCCGATGGGCATCCTAAGTGTGTAAGGCCCCACTGGGCATCACTGTGTCCTAGGTTGTGTAAGGCCCGAAGGGCATCCAAATGTAGGACCTAGGAGAGGTTGTAGACGGAAGCCCTTGAGTAGGCTCGCCCTTGAAGTAGCTCATAGCCTAAACCAACCGTTCCCGCTCTAAGTCATTGTATGGTTGCTTGTCCGTGTGCTAGATGAGTTGTTTCGTATTGTACCCCGGTTGGGGATTCTTACTGAGTATTTCGTTGCTCACCCTTATTCTTTGTGGTTTTCCATCGTGTAACTTGGGATAGAATTTGGATGGCTTGGAGGAAATTCTTTGGATGATCATGGATAGCGGACTACGAGTTGCACGTTTCTTTTACTGGTTTCTTTATGATTTAGCATGTAGTGGGACTTGGGTCCCTAGGAAAAACACTCAAAAACTATTTTATGATTCTCATACCGTTTCCCTTGATTTGTTTTAAGAAAGTCTTCGATCAGAGTCATTTACTTGTTTTATTTAATTGGAATTATGGATTTGTTTTAAATATGCCTACTGCAAAGTTTTAAATCTCAAACTCTGAATGACGTTTTACATCCATAATCATGCATGCTAAGTAAGGACTTTAGGTTAGAGACCGTTTCTTGGGTCGGGTCCTTACAGTTGGTATTAGAGCCCAGAGTTATAGGTTCGTGAGATCGACTGCAGATTGTAGGTTGTTTTCCATGATCATCGAGTGCTCGCCTTGACCATCGTGTATGTCCGTAAGTTTAAAGTTAAGGGTTAAGAATTACAATACCGTTTGCACCATGCATGTACATGACTTATTGTTGTAGAGCAGGGAAGACAGGTTCTGACTCATTGTTGGTTTGGGTGTAGATTGCCGGTATGCCAGTCACTCGTAGAGGGCAGGGAGGCTCGAGGCCGACCACCCCAGGCATTCGTGACGATTCTCGACACCTGGGGACCTCGTCCCAAACCGATGTCGACCACCGTCGGCCCTTCAAATGATGTTGCCCACGAGGGCGTAGAGGCAAATGAGCCTCGAGAGGTCGCACCAGGAGCGCTTTTGTGGAGTCTATGAGGGCTCTTATGGTTGGGTTGCTAGCCGACTGCAGGGGGCCGAGCAGAGTCGAAACACAAGCTTTGTTAGCTGCACTGCAGAGGAGGAGTCCCGACCAGAGATAGAGCGGTGACCGAGTTGGTTCAGCAGAGGACTGCAGTGCCACCAGTACCGCCAGCTCAACAGGAGCCAATTGTGAACTAGGCCGTTGTGGCGGAAGGTGCTGAGGATTTGGGCAATTGGCTAAAAGATTTCGTCAAATGGAAGTCGGAGAAGTTTAGTGCCCCTGGGGAACTGTTGGTAGCTGCCATGTGGATTGCTGAGTTAGAATATACGTTTATGGTGATGGAGTGTCTCGAGGTGCAATGAGCTCGGTGTGCGACTCATGTGTTAGCAGTCTGACTAAGTGGTGGTGGGATTCCACTTTAAGTGAGAGACCGGCTGGGTCTCCACTTGCCACCTGGGAGTTCTTCAAGGCTGAGTTCAAGGCGAAATTTATCAGTGAAGAAGCCCAAGAAAAGATGATTGAGCTGTTTTCAAACCTTCAGCAGGGTTCTGACTCGATCGAGGTGTACGAGAAGAAGTTCTCAGAGTATGGATACTTCGCGCCACAATTGATTTCTACCCCGGAGCTGAAGATCAGGAAGTTTATTGCGGGTTTGAGACAAGGAGTGTCTCAGGATGTTAGGGCACAGGCCCCAGAGACTTTTGCCAAGGCAGTACAGTTGGCAACGATTTATGATGGGAAGTATCCTCTAGAGCAGGTTGTTAGTACCGTAGTGTCGAAGGCCCCAGTGTACTCGGGCCAGAAGCGCAAGTTTGACTCAGGGAGCAATGGACATGGAGGCGGTCAACGTCGTCAGGGTACTTACCATGGCAGAGACCAGTACCGAGACCGTAACCGTGATCAGCCTCGCCAACAGGGCGTAGGGAGGCCGCCACCGTATTGTAGATCCTGTGGGAAGCAGCATTGAGAACCTTGTGGTGGTAACCCTAGAGCTTGTTTCAACTGTGGAAAGGAATGGCATCGGGCCCGGCATTGCAACCAGAAAGCAGCGGTGGCTCAGCCAACTCAGCAGCAAGGGAGAGTGTATGCTACGACCCGCCAGGAGGCTAAGAAAGCCGGGGCCGCAGTGGCAGGTACACTTCTAGTTCTCGACCACCTTGCCTTTGTATTATTTGATTCGGGTTCCACACATTCTTTTACTTCTGCTGTGTTTGCTGAGCATGCTTGCATGATTTTAGAACCCTTAGGATTTGAGTTATCTGTTGCTACTCTCTCGAGAGCTAGTATGATGGCTAGTCAGAAGGTAAGGGAGGGTCGGGTACAGGTATCCAACGAGTCTCTGCAGGTTACGCTCATAGTGTTGGCTATGAGTGGTTTCGATGTGATCCTCGGTATGGATTGGTTAGCTGATAACCACGCTTTGATTGACTGCCACCAGAAGAAGGTAGTGTTTAGACCGCCGGGCTTGGGGTGTGTCCGCCAGTGATTTCGGCAGCTAAAGCCCACCGTTTGCTAGCTCGAGGGGCTTGGGGTTTCTTAGCTAAGCTATCCGGGGAGGACCATGATCGGGTATCTGTTGAGCAAGTGCCCGTTGTGCGTGAGTTTGCAGATGTTTTTCCGAAGAGTTACGGTCTCTGACCAAAGAGGGAGGTGGATTTCACAATAGAGCTTGAGCCAGGGACTCGTCCTATTTCAAAGGCTCCTTATCGTATGGCGCCAGCTGAACTGAAGGAGTTAAAGGATCAGCTGCAGGAGTTGCTTGATAAAGGATTTATTAGGCCGAGTGTGTCCTCGTGGGGAGCACCCGTGCTATTTGTTAAGAAAAAGGATGGCTCGATGCGTCTATGCATCGATTACAGGGAACTGAACAAGGTGACCATCAAGAACAAGTACCCACTGCCACGTATCGATGATCTATTTGACCAACTCCAAGGGGCTTGTGTGTTTTCGAAAATTGATTTAAGGTCGGGCTACCACCAGTTGAGGATTCGGGATGCAGATATCCCCAAGACAGCGTTCAGGTCGAGGTATGGTCATTATGAGTTCGTAGTCATGTCTTTCAGACTGACGAACGCCCCAGCTGCATTTATGGACATGATGGACAGAGTGTTTTAGGAAGGAGTGGCTGTGGACCCTTCCCAGATAGAGGAGGTAGCCTTTATGCGAAATTTTCGAAGTTTGACTTTTGGCTTGAGGAGGTAGCCTTTCTGGGACACGTTATGTCTAAGGAGGAAGTGGCTGTGGACCCTTCCCAGATAGAGGCCGTTAGTTCATGGGCTAGACCGACGACTGTGTCAGAGATTCGCAGCTTTTTGGGTCTGGGCGGATATTACCGCCGCTTCGTTCAGAACTTTTCTGCTATAGCCACCCCGCTTACTCGATTGACAAGGAAGGGTGTCGATTTCGTTTGGGATAGGAAGTGCGATGAGAGTTTTGCTAAGCTAAAGAGTAGTTTGACGTCTGCGCCAGTGTTGGCAGTTCCAGAGGGAACTAGGGGTTTCGTGGTGTACAGCGATGCCAGCAAGTTTGGTTTGGGTTGCGTTCTGATGCAACACGGAAAGGTGATAGCATACGCCTCGAGGCAGTTGAAACCGCACGAGTAGAACTATCTGACTCATGATATGGAGTTGGCAGCGGTCGTCTTTGCACTTAAAATCTGGAGGCACTACTTGTATGGGGAAAAGATTCAGATTTTCTCGGACCACCAAAGCCTCAAGTATTTCATCACTCAGAAGGTGTAAAGACCCGACCCAAAAGGGGCTCTAAATAGGTCTTTACCCCAATGCATGCATTCAAAGTAAAGAACAATATGCAATTTAGTTTTTTGGATTCCCAATTAAAACAAAACAAAAGAGATTCAATCAGAAATCAAATAGATTGTGAAACACGTCCTGCTTTCCAAGCACTGTTTCAAGGCAAATACATTTCTAAACGCATACTACGATCAGATATTTATTAAAACATTTGAAACAATCCTCAAATACAACAAAGCTGGAATCCATAAAAACATTGAGAAAAACATCCTAGGGCTCGTGTCCTGCCACATGCATTCGTGGGGAAAATAAAAGACAAGAGTCATAGAAATAAAAGTCGAGACGCAGCCAAAGAGTTCCCATGATCACAGCTCCTCCTTTAGCCATCCTGTCTCGCCCCTTGGTTACCTCGTGGAAAACCACAAAATAAGGGTGAGTAACGAATACTCAGTAAGAATCCCCCAACCGGGTACAATACGATGCACATGGTCATCTAGGTGAGTGTATGCAAGCTATGAATATAAACACAAAATAGAGCACATAGCTTAAGTCCACACTTGGACCTCGGATGCCAACTCAGGGTCTTAGTCCAGAATAATCCACACCACACAATACGTCCTATACGAGAAACAAATCCCGGCCTCAGCCTGTCTACTGTCGAATGAAAGGTACACTATCTCAAGATCCCGAGGAGCTCTCCGTCGTGGCCAGTAATGAGCGTAAGCATGCACCGCGTGCTACTGCAGACTATGGGGGTGCGGGTCTAGTGGCAAGCTACCCATGTCCAATCCACCACGCCTAACTAAATCTACGGATCGGTGTCACCGACATAGGGTGTGAGAGACTGGACACGTGAACTATGTCGGCTGAACTACCGCACTGAGGCTAAGGAACCGGTCGTGGTAGGCTTACACCGAGAAGCGGTCCTTGCCCTAACAGTGGCAATCAAGGGCTACGGCCGAACACAAGACGTGTCGATTGCGGGGGCGAGGCAATGCCAAGTCATCATCCCGACCGTTGGGGCATTTAATGATCGCCACCCTCACCCAAGATTGCGGGGCCTACCGGTCGGGTTAGCTAAACCCTAACGGGGTCTTGGGACGAGAACTGTCTCGACTTCCCGCCATGGATGCAAGATACTTTATGCATCGGGCCGGATGATGCTACCTACGAATTCTAACTCGCCTTAACAATCAAAGCAAACAATCCAATACGTGCTCAAAAGAATACAGTGAGACCTAGCATGGTACTACGGAACAAGAATGAATATGAGCATGCCGAGCGGAACAACCTAACATGGACTAACATGAAAGAACAACATACGAAGTCATGCCATCAGAATTGCAACGAGCACCTAAACTATACATGCTGATAATCACAAACAAACATACAACATCAATCACATAGAACATCGCAGGGTCCACACAACCCCGGTAAGAAATCCTTACCTTGGTCGGGAGACTTCTACACACAAATTCCTAAACCGCGAACACAACAGAGCTAGCTATCGAGAACCTACAAACATAGAAACAATCACAACCATAGCCCTAAAAATATAATAAAACAGCAGGCTCGGCTCGGGAGCACTCACACGGCACGACGACACGAGGCCGGGCTATTAACTGTGGGGCCGAGCGTGGGTGGATGTTGGGCGCTGGTCTTGTGGCGGCAGCGCGTGGGCGTGGTGCGCCTGTGCGACACGCTACTGGGCACGTAGACACGGCGAGGGGCACGGCGAAGCGCTCGTTCCTGCCACGCACGCGTGATCCGTGCGCCGGCGGGTCTGCGTGCGAGCTGGGCGTGCGACGGCGAGGGACGACGTCTGGCTCGGCCGATTTGGTGCGACGACGACGACGGCGTGCAAGGCGTGCGACGAGCGAGCGACGGCGTCTGGTTCGGCCGATCTGGTGCGACGATGATGACGGGGTGCTGGGCGTGCGACAAGCGTCTGGCTCGGCAGATCTGGGGCGACGACGACGACGGCGTGCTGGGCGGTGGTGCGACGGAGCGCGAGCTCGGCTGCTGCGATCTGGGGCTTCTGCACTACAAGCTGGTCGGCTGAGCGAAAGCGGGGTACGCTTCTCGGCCGGATATGGTGCGCAATTTGGTGGTGCAGGGTGCTCGCCCGGTGGGTGAACCAAACACACACACACACACACACACCTTCTTTACTCTACATTCAGCCAATGAGAACAGTCAATCAAGGAGATGAAGGAGATGAAGACTTACCCGAAACGATGATTAGATCTCGAGCTGTGTAACGGCCCAGTTTTCTATTCCAGTTCTCGAGGTGCCTCCGGTTCAGATTCAGTGATTCGGTTGGGCCGTTAGAGCTGTTTTGACCCTTAGGGGTATTTTGGTCTTTTTGCTCCCCAGGCAGGATTTGTGGTTTTTCAGGGCTTCGAGGCAGCTCCTGCCTTTGTTGAGGCTTGTATGTTGGTGGCTGCAAGTCCCGAGATGTTTGGGGTATTCGTTTGGGAGTTCGGTTGTGATTTGGGTTTTGGGCAAAGTGATCGTTGTTTGGGTGTTTCCTTTGGGATTCGAGCCCAGGCCCTTAGAGATGATTTGGGAGTTTGTTTAAGTGAGAGTTATTGTTTGGAAAAGGTTGCTTCAGCCGGGTCTCGAAGGAGGAAGCCGGGAAATGGGATTTAAGGACTTTAAGGCTTGTTTAAATTAGGAAAAAGGGTAGAAAAATCAAGAAAGTCCCTTTCCCCTTGTTTTGCAATCTCTCTCTCTCTCTCTCTCTCTCTCTCTCTCTCTCTCTCTCTCTCTCTCTCTCCTAGCCGACCTCACCAAGAAGACCCAACCCTAGCCACCCAGCCATGCCCTAGCCGCACCACTCCCTAGCCGCATCAGACCGCTCGGCCCAAAGATAGCCCTCGCCCACCACGCCGCACGGACGCTCTGCATCGCCCGGCCAGAGTGCGCCCAGATCGCGTTGCATCGTCCAGCCCATGCCGCGCGTCTTTCGCGCGAGCCGCCCCGCCCGATCGCGTCGCCTTGCCCTAGTCGCGCCGAGCCCAGATCTGCATCGCCCAGGCCATCTTCGCCCTCGCCTTGGTCGCGCCGAGCCCAGATCGGCATCGCCCAGGCCGTCTCCGTGTCGCCAAGGTCCGTGTCGAGTCGCCCGAGCCACGGCCGCACCGAAGTCGCTCTCCCCAGAGGTCGTCGTGCCTTCCCGAGCGCCCCGAGCCCGTCGCGCGTCGCGTCGCCTCGCGCGCGCGCGCGCGCCGTCGCAAATCCTCTGTGTCAAGTCGCGCCGTGTGTCGTCGCCAGCCCGAGCTCGAGCCCGCGCTGCGGCGCTTTGCTTCCGCCCAGCCGAGCCCGTGCTGCGCCAGCGCCACGCCTGCGCCCCTGTGCCCGGCGCTGTGCCCAGCGCCCGGCCAGTGCTCTTGCGCGCGCACCGCACTGTTGTGTCTTTGGTTGGCTGAGCCTTGTGGCTTCTCGGATGGTATTCCCGAGTCTTTTCTTCGTTGGGCCCCGATTTTTGTTGGTCTTTGTTTAGGGATTTATTTGGGCTGTTTTATGTATTTGATTTGAAATTTTGCTTTATTTTATGTTTAGGTTGTTTGGGTTCGATTAGAGGCTCGAGGATTGCTTGGTTGATTTGTGATTATTTTCTCGCTTGTCCTGTAAGGATTTCTTTACCGTGGTTGTGTGGACCCTGCGATATGTCTCGATTGTGCCTTGTATGTTTCTTGATTGTTATGAGCATGATAGTGATAGGCGGCTTTGTTTGATCTCTTGCTAGCATGTTTGTTGATTTTACATGTTAGTGCCATGCTAGGTTTGTTCTTCCAACATGCTTGTGATTCTGTTTAAGTTGTAGTATCATGCTAGGTAAACGTGATTGATGTCGGTCATTGCTTGCTAGCCGGGAATCATTGATTTACTCGGTATTCTTGGATAGAGTAGTAGGGTTTGTCATCATCCCAGGTGAGAGCGGACATAACGTACTTTGTCCCCACCGGTCGGGAGTAGAGCGAAGCATAACGTACATTGCTTCCCCGGCGACCGATGTGGATGTAGCTACCACATCGGCATAAGCCTAGTTTGTAGCTGCTAGAGCGGAACCCCGCCAGCGGTGCAAGCCCGCCTTGGCGGTTCTTAGCTTCAGTCGGTGGTACAGCCTGCACAGATGAGTGCCGAGGGCCTCGCACTCTCGTGTTCGGTGACACCGCTTCGAGTCTTTAGGCATGCGTGCACGACCCGCGTAGTTTGCCCCTTAGGCCCCGCATTTACGCCGGTTGCGAGATGAGCATGCGGTGTGCGCGACACGCAGCGTTAGTCGCCGGTTCGGAGAGCTCCCCGGGCTAATGTTCGTGAGTACACCAGTTCCTTCGATTTAGAGCGGATGCGGGTACTCTCCGATAGTCCAGATTGTTAGCGAGGGTAAGAGGCCCTTGAGGACACCCATTGGGATTGGCTTTTGAGCTAATCAATTGGTCGAGGAGAAAGACCCTCGAGGGTGTCGGACATCTTGGGATCGGTTTTTGAGGTGATCAATTGGCCGAGGAGAAAGACCCTTGGAGATGTCCGGGATTGGTTATGAGAACCAATCATTAGGCGGAAGTAGGAGACTTAGATGATTCGGAAGTAAGAGACTTCCGATGTTTCCAGATCTTGTTTTATGAGCTCGTTGAGCTATGATGCTGTGTTGATAGTTGTTTGCTTGCATATTGAGGTGCTAGATGTCCGATGTATCGTATTGTACCCGGTTGGGGATTCTTCACGAGTATGTTTATACTCACCCTTATTTATCTTTCGGGTAACTCGGGACAACACCGGGAGGGCTAGCGGAGGGAGCCGATTGATCATGGGAACCGCGCGGCACTCTGTCTTTTATTATTGCATTGTTTATTCAGCATGTAGATGAACAGGAGTCCTAGGGGAACATTGTTTAAAACGTTGCTTAAATTGTATTGTACATTTTATTAAACACTGGCCAGGTTGTTTTACTTTGTTGGATTGTTAAAATGAAAATTGTTGGTTATGTTTTAAGGGCTCCCCCTTCTCATATGTTTTGACAGGTTTTTAAATATAAGCTCTAAACCGCTTGTTATCATATTTAACTTGCATGCTGAGTAAGATCCCAGGTTTAGGACCATGTTTTGGGTCGGGTTCTTACAAGCTGCAAGGGAGGTGAAGAATCAGCAAGGGGGCTAGGGAGAGCTTGGCTTGGGTGGCTAGGAGAATGGTGAAGAAGAAGGGCAAATACCTAACTCATTTTCATTTAGCCAAAAACACCAAACTCCAAGGATCCAAGGCTAACAAAGATGTGATGCAGAAAGAGCAACAAGAGCTCTCAATAGCTCATCTAGCACGCATCCCCATAAGCTTCCCTGGAGACCCGGATTCAAAACCCAGCTGCAACACATTTTCCTTTCTTTTACTTTTTGCACCAAGCCTTGCTCAAACCCTTCCACAAAGCCTCACAAACCTACATAAATCCAACCAATATTTTAGCAATTAGAAAACACATAAACGACCCTGACGGCCCGACCAAAATACCAAAATACCCCTTGGGCATACCTGGAAGACCGGAGTGAAAACCTGGGCCGTTACAATATTCCCTCCTTTTTATGACTTTCGTCCTCGAAAGTCCTTAAGACTGGAACAGCTCAGGATAATGCAATCTCATCTCGTCTTCCCGCTCCCAAGTGGCTTCCTCGGAGCTCAAATCCTCATTCAGCTTCAAAGGCTCAAAGTCCACAATGTGTGACGGGTCCGGCACGTACTGCCTCAACATCGATACATGAAATCACTGTGCACAGCTGACAATGAGAGAAAAAGCTAACCAATATGCAACTCTGCCAATCCTCTCGAGAATCTCAAATGGTCCAACAACAGGAGACTCCTCTTCTCCAGCTTACCAAACCTCAACACAACTCACAACGGTGCAACCTTAAAAGCACGCCTTTGTCCAACCTCAAACTCTAAAACTCGGCCGCGAACATCGGTGAAACTTTCTGCCGCTCCGAGTTGACAACACAAGCTCTAAACTTTTGCCTTTGCCTGATCACGCGACCAAACGCAGAACTCGGGACCCAAAACAATACCGGCGACCACCAACCTTTTCCCGAACACTGGAATCCTCGCAACACTTACAATACAACGCCTCAACGAAACTATATGAATTAACAGTGGGAGCGCTACCCAAGGCAAACTCATAAAATCCAACACTTGGTTTCCGTTGCTAACCACGGAACACCAACGCGCGCAACAAGCTCCAAAGGATGCGGATCACTCCTCCCAAAAACAACGGTCAAGGGTGAAAACACTACAGGACTGCACTCGGCCCATAAGCCTCTAAAAATGCTCTCCAGAACCACGGATCAACAACGTACTGCCTAGAACAAACCTTCGTTGCCACACCCTGGTGACAACAACTCCGACTGGCCCGACATGCCTCTACTCCATAGAAATGGCATGCACACACGAAACGAGGTGCGAGCTCTAGCTCATGAAATCAATCCTCCAAAAATCCGAACTCACACAACAACCTCAACTAGCTGACAGCTCCCACACGGAAACTTACAATCCAACAACCTGAGTGCTACGAACTAGGAAGCTCAAACAACTACAAACTGCATAGCTATGCCAATCCACTCATCTCTAGCTCGACTCAAATCACTAGTTGGGCAAGACAACCAAGAAACAACCGGACCCCTGAGGGCTCCATCCACTTAACTTACCTCCATGCAAACAACGGAACAAAGCTCGCCTCAAATATGAAACACATCTCACAAGTCCAAACGATAACACATACAGGCTTAACCCTCAAGCTTAGGCTTAATGCACCTTCCCACCGAAACTTCATAAGCGGAACTCCACTACAGTCAACACCAACTACCAAGAACAAGAATACCAACAATGGTGGCAGAGTGCAAGCTACACTACTACCAACAAGGATCCTCAATAAGTTCGGACCTAATCCAAGCCACAAAGGTGCAACCTCATCCACAAGCTGAAACAAAGGGGCCTTCAACTACAAAGGTGCAATGACTTCCAAGCCAACACACAAACCTTAGCCAACTAGGCCAAACACTCATAGGAGGCGAGAACAACTCTTCACTGCAACTTCCGAACAACACTCAAGAGTCCGCTTAAGCTGGACAAACAAGCGCTTTGGTGGCCAATGAGACTTTCCACCTACTAACACCACTACCGCCAAGTCCAAGACCAAGGGATAATCCGACAACTCCAAAAGGAAAGCAGATCCTTACAAGCGGACATCCAGAAGAGCAGGGGAGCTCCACAAACGCTCGCTAACTTGCTCAGCTAAGCACAACATCCAACTCTCTCACTGAGGCAACTACAGGAGGTCCACCACAGACTGGACCGCCGACCACGAACAAGCAAAGACTCGCCCTCCAACACCAAATGAGGGCACTCTCAAACTCTGGGAACAGGAGAGACATCCTACAGGGCAAACCACTTACCCACGAACAAGGCTAACTCCTTGGCAACTCGAAAACCACACCTTGGCCAACATCAAGCACCAACTTGCCACCACACCGGAACCAAATCCGGACTCTACTCCAAACAAACTCTGGCTTGCTAGCCTACCAAAACTGCCAGCAACTCACCCGAGGCTACAAACTACTTGACTCTGGCTCGCCAACTAAACTCACTACCTGGGTCTGACTGAGCTCTGGTGAGGCTTTCCACAACTAGGGTTCTTCGACAAGCCTCGACACACACTGTTGTCTAACGGTCTAACAACCAACTGCCTGAACAAACAACTCCTTTTCCCAGCATCACAACCACCCTGGCCTGCTCCGAACCTCGAAACCAAAAAGACCAGAAACGCTTCAGAATGTGTCGTCCTCCTACTCAAAGCATCAGCCACAACGTAGCTTCCACCCAGGGTAAGGATTCCGAGCAACATTCTTAGCAACTACGATCAGGAACTACGCGGCTTCACTACAACCACCATTTGTTCAGTACCATCTGAACTCCAACCATGAACAACAAGAGGTTCCACCAACCAAGCTTAGGTTCAACTTAACAAACTTGCCTAAGCAACAACCCAACTACGAGCACGGTATCCTTACAACCTCAACTAAAGCCTTACAACATCCACCTGGAGTCCAACTTCTCCAAGAACTGAGCACCAATTCTCCAATGCAAACCCTACATGGTTCTGGAACTCTTGCCGCCAGAACAAACTACACGAAACACACTTGTGTGCACAACTCTCAACCTTCCTTCAGAGATCCAAGACTAACAGGTGCTTTCCAAAAGGCAACACTAACTTCTGGAAGAGATACAATCAACCAAAGGAACACCAAAAGTTCCATCTCCACACGATACTCGAAGCTGAGGCAACCTTGCTCTACTAAAGCATAACAATGCCAAACCGAACTTACTTTATACCAAGCCCCTACCAAGTGTTCTTACACATAAGGCGTCCAACTCCTCTCATAAGGCATCCTACTCATCTCATAGACATCCAACTCGCCTCATAGGCATCCAACTCATCTCATAGGCATCCAACTCACGGTCCATCTGCTGGACCGAACTCGCATCTACAATGCTCACTCAACTCAGGTTTAGGCACTCGAAGGTAGTGGACCGCACTACCAACCACAAAGATCTCTTGGCCTTAACACTAGCATGAGACTCACACACACTAACACTGATCAACCTTCAACCTGTTGACAAACTCATCCCCTGGTAACACCAGGAAGAGGCTCCGGCTCCTCTCGAACATCCTTTCGCTTGTAGTCCTACGACTACCTCTGAACTAGCTCTCTTGCACGACCTAAACAGGTGCAACTGCCACAACCGGAACCAAAGGCTAAAGGAGTGTGTTGAACTCCGGATGGGTCATAGAACCATCTGCATATACCCATGCCAAACTCAGGCCTGAACCAGACTTAGAGCCAAAGCGGCACACCAACCATTGCACCTCAAGTGCCACTACTACCAAATCCACATCTTACTACAAATGGGGCCAGCAAGGTCACAACCTCAAGTGACAAAAACTATGGCGAGGCATACAAGAGCTCAACTCAAACAACCATGCCTAAGGCATCTCATCAAACCAAGTCTCATCGCCTACTCTTGCATCTCCACATGATGCTCAACAAAACTCGGCCGGCTCTCTCAACATGCGGCGGCTAGCCTACTCTAGGGGCTCACCATAAGAATAGTGCTCAACTCTACCGGACAAGCTGGGAAACCACCAACGGATCACGTCCGATGGGAACACTGCTCGCTGCACCCTTAACCACAGGGTTCCGACTTACTAGTTGCAACACAACAACACTTACAGGAGAACAAGGATGTCTCAGCAACCACCTCGAAGGCTACCAATTCTGCAGCTACTCACTGGGCAATCAACCATCTGCTAAGGTTCAAGATCCACACCTGAACTACCCAGGCTAGTCCACACTAGGACGTGCTCCACAAGCATCAACATGAGCAAAAGCCAAAGCTAACTCCTCTCCTGGAGTGGTACTCTAGGGCAAAACACCTCCACCCTCTCACTAGGGGAATTAACAGCTCGGCCACACGTGGGCTACGGGAGTCTAACCTCTGCCTCCATCTGGAACGATGTCCCAGCGGTATCCGAATCTATCTGGATATCTCAACAAACCACAACATACAGCTCACACTGCGGGAAGTTGGCATGATGGCGCTCTAAACCCAAACCAACGGCAGTCGAGAACACTCGCTCGTCTCGCTCCACAACACAAAACAAGGCATACACTAGATGAAAGGTATTATAAATTCTTAACCCTTTTCTAAAAGCAGAAAACTTAGGCGCACTGATGGTATCGAGTCTTTGGTGATCATGGGAAAGACGACCTACAACAAAAGGTCAGTCTACAAAGTCTATGACTCTGAGCTCTGATACCAACTGTAAAGACCCGACCCAAAAGGGGCTCTAAATAGGTCTTTACCCCAATGCATGCATTCAAAGTAAAGAACAATATGCAATTTAGTTTATTGGATTCCCAATTAAAACAAAAAAAAAGAGATTCAATCAGAAATCAAATAGATTGTTGAAACCTGTCCCTGTTTCCAAGCACCTGTTTCAAGGCAAATACATTTCTAAACGCATACTCTGATCAGAGATTTATTAAAACATTTGAAACAATCCTCAAATACAACAAAGTGGAATCCATAAAAACATTGAGAGAAAAACATCCTAGGCTCTCGTGCCCGGCTACATGCATTCCGGGGAAAATAAAAGACAAGAGTCATAGAAATAAAAGTCAGAGACGACAACAGGTTCCCATGATCACAGCTCCTCCTTCAGCCATCCTGTCTCGCCCCTTAGTTACATGTGGAAAACCACAAAATAAGGGTGAGTAACGAATTACTCAGTAAGAATCCCCAACCGGGGTACAATACGATGCACATGGTCATCTAGGTGAGTGTATGCAAGCTATGAATATAAACACAGAATAGAGCACATAGCTTAAGTCCACACTTGGACCTCGGATGCCAACTCAGGGTCTTAGTCCGGAATAATCCACACACAACAATACGTCCTATACGAGAAACAAATCCCGGCCTCAGCCTGTCTACTGTCGAATGAAAGGTACACTAGCTCAAGATCCCGAGGAGCTCTCGGTCGGTATTTGTAATGAGCGTAAGCATGCACCGCGTGCTACTGCGAGACTATGGAGTGCCGGGTCTAGTGGCAAGCTGCCCATGTCCGATCACCACGCCTAACTAAATCTCCGGATCGGTGTCACGACATAGGGGTGTGAGACACGGACACGTGAACTATGTCGGCTGAACCACCGCACTTTGAGGCTAAGGAACCGGTCGTGGTAGGCTTACACCAGAAGCGGTCCTTGCCCTAACAGTGGCAATCAAGGGCTACGGCCGAACACGCCGAGGGCGTGTCGAGTGCCGGGGGCGAGGCAATGCCAAGTCATCATCCCGACCGTTGGGGCATTTAACGATCCGCCACCCTCACCCAAGATTGCGGGGCCTACCGGTCGGGTTAGCTAAACCCTAATGGGGTCGAGGGGACGGAGAAGCGTCTCGGCGTCCCCGCCATGGATGCAAGATACTTTATGCATCGGCCCGGATGATGCTACCTACGAATTCTAACTCGCCTTAACAATCAGCAAACAATCCAATATGTGCTCAAAAGAATACAAGCCAGACCTAGCATGGTACTACGGAACAAGAATGAATATGAGCATGCGAGCGGAACAACCTAGCATGGACTAACATGAAAGAACAACATACGAAGTCATGCCGATCAGAATTGAGCAGAGCACCTAAACTATACATCTTGATAATCACAAACAAACATACAACATCAATCACATAGAACATCGCGGGGTCCACACAACCCGTAAGAAATCCTTACCTTGGTGGGAGACTTCTACACACAAATTCCTAAGCGCGAACACTCCAGAGCTAGCTATCGAGAACCTACAAAAATAGAAATAATCACAACCATAACCCTAAAAATATAATAAAGCAAAGAGGCTCGGCTGGGAGCACTCACACGGCACGCACGACACGAGGTCAAGCGCCGCTTCTTCTTGGCGGGCCGATCTTGGTGGACTCTGGCTGGGGAGTCTTTGAGGCGGCGCAGAGGCGCGCTGTGCAGTGCGTGGACGCTACGGGCACGCAGTATGAGACCGGACACGGAATACGGTCCTAAACCTAGGTCCTCACTCGGCATGCAAGTTAAATATTTCAACAAGCGGTTTAGTGCTCATATTTAAAACTTTTTCAAAACATTTGGAAACGGGAACACTTAAAACATAACCAACAATTTTCATAAGCAAATCCAATCAAGGTAAAATAAGCTCGGCCGGTATTTATAAAAGAACATTCAAAAGCAGTTTAAACAACTTTAACATCATTCCCCTATGACTCATGTCCATCTACATCTTTGAATAAATAAATGCAAACAATAAGCGATGAGTCTTTGGTGGCCCCCATGATCAAACAGCTCCCTCCGCTAGCCATCTGGTGTTGTCCCAAGTTACGGTGGAAAAACCACGAGAAATAAGGGTGAGTATAAACATACTCGGTAAGAATCCCCAACAGGGGTACAATACGATACATCAGTCATCTAGCACCCTAGTATACATGCAAATAAAACAATGACTTAGAGCAAAACGGTTGAATTAGGCTATGAGCTACTTCTGGAGCGAGCCTATTCAATGGCTTTCATCTACTGCCTATCCTAGGTTCAACACTTGGATGCCCTTCGGGCCTTACACAACCTAGGACTCAGTGATGCCCAGTGGGGTCTTACACACCTAGGATGCCCATCGGGGTCTTACACCTCCAACTCATTGATGCCCATCGGGGACTTACACACCTAGGATGCCCATCAGGGTCTTACACCTCCAACTCAGTGATGCCCATCGGGGTCTTACACCTCCAACTCAGTGATGCCCATCGGGGACTTACACACCTAGGATGCCCATCGGGGTCTTACACCTCCAACTCGGTGATGCCCATCGGGACTTACACACCTAGGATGCCCATCGGGTCTTACACCTCCAACTCGGTGATGCCCATCGGGGACTTACACACCTAGGATGCCCATCGGGTCTTACACCTCTAACTCGGTGATGCCCATCCGGGACTTACACACCTAGGATGCCCATCGGTCTTACACCTCCAACTCGGTGATGCCCATTGGGGACTTACACACCTAGGATGCCCATCAGGGTCTTACACCTCCGGATGTCCATCGGGGTCTTACCCGAGCGGGACCTAAACTAGTTACCCCTACAGTCTTCTACACTATACATCACCTGCCTATGCCTGGCACAGAACTAACAGGATAAAATAGAACAGGTATGCCAAGATAATTAAACCCTTTGCATGGAACTAATGAGAATATATCGGGGACACAAGAGCAACACGATATGGAAGCAAGAGAAAACATGTAACCTACCCACTGGAAATTTCATACAATCACAAGACATGGCATCTTTGGAAGAACAAACCTAGCATGGCACTAACATGAACAACAAGCAACATGCTAGCAAGATTTCAAACACAATTTGTTCAATAGCTAACATACTCATAACAACAACCAAGCATACAAGGCACAATCATGATAGCATCGCAGGTCCACACAACCACGGTAAGAAATCCTTACCGAAGCGAGTAGGAATAACTTCCACAATCAAATAGTGACCCTCGAGCTTTAAAGCGAAACCGAGCAACCTATGCATTTTAAAAGCATCCTAAATAAATATACAGAGCCAGCAGACTTAAAAATCTAAAAGGGATAGGTTCGGGAATTACCAACCGAGAAGGCACGGGTCTCGCAGCAAGGGGCGATTTTGGGTTTTGGCTGGTATTGGCTTGCAGCGAGGCCAAGGCAGGCTGGGCTTGGCTTGGCTGATCGCGATAGCGCAGCGCGCTACTGGTGAAGCGGAAGCGGACTAGCGAACACGCACGCAGACGCGGACGGTCTTGGAAGCGCGGCGCGCGCGAGGCGGCAGCGTCGGTGCTTGTGCTGTGGCGGCTTTAGTGCGGGATGGCGCGCGCGCGTCTGGGCGACCCGATCTGGTCGGTCTGGCGCGTCTGGGCTGCACTGGTGTGGGCGGTTGAAAGCCGCTCGTGCGCGCTGGCTGGGCCAAGTACTGTTTGCACGTGCGCTCGAATGAGCAGTGAGCGGGGGTGCGGCTAGGGCGGCTAGGGTTTCTTCGTGAGGTCGGCTAGAGAGAGAGAGAGAGAGATTGCAAAACAAGGGGAAAAGGGAGTTTCTTGATTTTCTTTCCTTTTTCCCTAATTAAATAGGTCTAAAATCCCTTCCCAAAGCTTCCTCTTTCCAAACCCACGAAGCAAACTTATTTTAAAAATAAAACTCTCTTTTCCTCTGAACTCCCCAAGACCATTTAGGGCAAGGGCTCAAAACCCAATGGAAGCACCAAAATTACAATTAATTTTGCCATTTTCTAAAACACCTCCAAACTTCCAAACAACTTGCCCAAACCTCTCGGGTCTTGCAACCAACAACCATTAAGCTTCGACAAAGGTAGGAATGGCCTGAAATCTTGAAAATCCTCAAAACCACGGCCCGGGGCAAAAGACCAAAATACCCCTAAGGGTTAAAATAGCTCTAACGGCCCATCCGAACATCCGAATAATGACCCGAAATCACCTGGGTAACCGAAATAGAAAACTGGGCCGTTACACACGCGGACACGGCGAGGGCGCGCGAACACAGCGAGGGGCACGGGCGAGCGTCTGGTCTGCTGCTGCACGCGGCCTGGTGCGCCGGCGGGTCTGCGCGCGAGCTGGGCGTGCGACGAAGAGCGACGACGTGCTGGGGCGTGCGACGGAGTCTGGCTCGGCCGATTTAGTGCGACGACCACGACGGCGTGCTGGGCGTGCGACGAGCGAGCGACAGCGTCTGGCTCGGCCGATCTGGTGCGACGACGACGACGGCGTGCTGGGCGTGCGACGAGCGTCTGGCTCGGCAGATCTGGCGCGACGACGACGACGGCGTGCTGGGCGGTGGTGCGATGGAGCGCGAGCTCGGCTGCTGCGATCTGGGGCGTCTGCTCGACAAGCTGACCGGTTGAGCGAGCAGTGGGGCTGCTTCTCGGCTGGATCTGGTGCAGCTGCTGGTCTGGGGCATCTGCGCGACAAGCTGGCCAGCTGAGCGAGCAGTGGGGCTGCTTCTCGGCCGGATCTGGTGCGGCTGCTAGTCTGGGGTGCTCCCTTCGGCTGGCTGCACCAAACACACACACACACACCTTCTTTACTCTACATTCAGCCAACGAGAACAGTCAATCGAGGAGATGAAGACTTACCCGGAACGATGATTAGATCTCGAGCTGCAAGGGAGGTGAAGAATCAGCAAGGGGGCTAGGGAGAGCTCGGCTTGGGTGGCTAGGAGAATGGTGAAGAAGAAGGGCAAAGATCTAACTCATTTTCATTTAGCCAAAAACACCAAACTCCAAGGATCCAAGGCTAACAAAGATGTGATGCAGAAAGAGCAACAAGAGCTCTCAATAGCTCATCTGGCACGCATTCTCATAAGCTTCTCTGGAGACCCGAGTTCAAAACCCAGCTGCAACACATTTTCCTTTCGTTTACTTTTTGCACCAAGCCTTGCTCAAACCCTTCCACAAAGCCTCACAAACCTACATAAATCCAACCAATATTTTAGCAATTAGAAAAGACATAAACGACCCTGACGGCCCGACCAAAATACCAAAATACCCCTTGGGCATACCTGGAAGACCGGAGTGAAAACTTGGGCCGTTACAGAAGGACCTGAACATGAGGCAGAGGAGGTGGTTGGAGCTTGTAAAGGATTACGACTGTGAGATCTTGTATCACCCTGGAAAGGCAAATGTTGTGGCCGATGCACTAAGTAGAAGGACCTCGCACTTGGCATCATTGGCAAATCCCAAGAGTATCAAAAGGAAAGACCTCGGGAGAGCAGAAGTAATAGTGTTGTTAGGAGATGTTACCGCCAGGATAGCTCAGTTGACCATCCAACCTTATATAAGGCAAAGGATTATCGACGGCCAGTTGGGTGATCCTAAGTTTAAGAGTTTGTATGAGAGGGTTCAGGCTGATGGTGGCTTCGATTTTGTGATATGCGTAGATGGTGGTTTGAGATATAAGGGTCGGCTATGTGTCCCAGCCGATGCTGGTATTCGTACAGAGTTGTTGACCGAGGCTCACACCTCGCCTTTCGCATGGCACCCAGGGGGTAACAAGATGTACCAAGATCTTAAGCAGACTTTTTGGTGGATGGGGATGAAGAGAGAGATTGCCTAGTTTGTCAGTCGGTGTCTCACTTGTCATCAAGTGAAGGCGCCTAGGCAGAAACCAGCAGGTTTGCTACAGTCGCTCGGGGTGCCACAGTGGAAGTGGGAGGAAATTACCATGGATTTTATTTCAGGTTTGCCCAGAACCCCTAGAGGATATGCACAGATTTGGGTGATCGTTGATAGGTTGACTAAGTGTGCACACTTCATTCCCGGCAGGATAAACTATACCGTGGAGCAGTGGGCACAGTTGTTCCTTGAGCAGATAGTCAGGTACCACGGGGTGCCAGTTAAAATCATCTCCGACCGGGATTCCCGTTTTACATCACGGTTTTGGAAAGCCCTTGAGCGAGTTTGGGGCACGAGTGCGACTACGAGACAACCTTCCACCCTGCACCGATGGCGGCTGGAGGGTAAATCAGATCTTAGAGGATATGTTGCGAGCATGTGTGTTGGATTTCCCGGGCAGTTGGGACCAGTACTTGTATTTGATGGAGTTTGCCTACAACAATAGTTTTCAGTCGACCATTCAGATGGCACTGTTTGAAGCGTTGTATGGTAAGCGCTGCAGATCCCCAGTATTCTGGGAAGAGGTTGGAGACAAGCAGGTATTGGGTCCAGAGTTTCTCCAGTTGACCAATGAGGCTGTCCAGAAAATCAGAGCTCGTATGTTGACTGCCCAGAGCAGGCAGAAGAGCTATGCCGATGTCAGGCGTAGAGATTTGGAGTTTGAGGTTGGCCAGCACGTGTTCCTTAAGGTAGCTCCGATGCGTGGAGTTCTGAGGTTTGGTAGGAAGGGGAAACTGAACCCCAAGTTTGTGGGACCATTCGAGATCCTCGAGAGGATTGGCTTACCGATTAGCATTGCCGCCATCCTTGGCTGCAGTGCATAGTGTGTTTCATGTTTCGATGCTCCGCCAGTATGTGGCAGACCCTTCGCATGTCATTGACTTCGAGCCTTTGCAGCTAAACCATGACCTGAGCTTCGAGGAAAAACCCATAAGGATTTTAGCATTTGAAAAGAAAGTCTTGAGAAACCGAGCTATCGAGTTAGTGAAAGTGCGATTCTGGAACGGGGAGTTGACGAAGCTACTTGGGAGTTGGAGGGGGAGATGAGGAGGAATTACCCGGGGTTGTTTTGATGCAGCGACTTCCGAGGACGGAAGTCCTCCAAGAAGGGAGTATTGTAACAGCCCGGATTTCAGTTAAATGGAAGCTGTTTTTTAAAAAAAAAAAAAAAGAAAAGGAAATGGGAGTTGGAACTAAATAAGAAAAAACAATAATAATAATAATAAATGAGTTGGCCAGGGCTCGAAGGGGGGAAGCCTTGGGGAAGGACATTTGAGATTCCCAAGTCTATTTTAACTTAGGAAAGGAAGGAAAAGAAAAAGGAAAAAAGAAGAAAAGCCTCTCTCTCTCTAGCAAAACCCTAACACCCTCGCCCACGCCGCCGTCGCACCCAGCCACGTCCACGCCGCCGTCGCACCCAGCCGCGCCCACGTCGCCGTCGCCCCAAGCCGCACGTTCACAACCAGCCAGCCCATCGCCTGCACCGCACGCCCCCAGCGCCGCCCGTCGCTTGCATCGTGCGCCCCAGCGCACCGCCTGCACCGCTCCGTTCAGCCGCATCCGCACGACACGCACGCAGCGCGAAGCGGCAGCGCTGCATGCCCGTCGCCCGCCGCCACGCCACATGCGCGTGCCGTCTTGCCGTGTGGCCACGCGCGCGCGCCCTTGCCCCGCGCGCGCCCGCGCCAGCGCCCTTTGCACGATCGCCAGCCAGCGCGGCCCGGTGCTCGACCACCGCGCGGCAGCACTGCCGCCCGCACGCCTCACCTGCTGCCTGCCTTGCCCAGCCGGTGCCTTCTCGGTTGGTAAATTTCCGAGCCTCCACCCTTTGGACTTCGTGATTTTAGTTGCTGTTTATTTAAATAGGATATTTTATTACTTGCTTAGGTCGCTCGGGTTCGCTTAAAAGCTCGAGGGTCGGTTGTAGATTCGTGATAGTTACTTTCCACTTGTTTCCAGGTAAGGACTTCTTACCCGGGGTTTGTGGACCCTGCGAACACTTGTTAGCATATTGATTTTTCATAACTGTATGAGTTTCTAGTGGATAGGCTTCATGTTTGCTTCTTATTCATGTTCGAGTTAAGTTTGTATTCCGTTAGTTCCGTGTTAGGTTTTGACATGTTAGGTTTAGTAGAGAAGATAGTAGGAGGGTCTAGTGTAAGTCCCGCTCGGGTAAGACCCCGATGGACAGCCGGAGGTGTAAGGCCCGATGGGCATCCTAGGTGTGTAAGGCCCCACTGGGCATCACTGATTCTGGAGGTGTAAGGCCCGATGGGCATCCTAGGTGTGTAAGGCCCCACTGGGCATCACTGATTATGGAGGTGTAAGGCCCGATGGGCATCCTAGGGGTGTAAGGCCCCACTGGGCATCACTGATTCTGGAGGTGTAAGGCCCGGTGGGCATCCTAGGTGTGTAAGGCCCCACTGGGCATCACTGATTCTGGAGGTGTAAGGCCCGATGGGCATCCTAAGTGTGTAAGGCCCCACTGGGCATCACTGTGTCCTATGTTGTGTAAGGCCCGAAGGGCATCCAAATGTAGAACCTAGGAGAGGTCAGAGAGCGGAAGCCCTTGAGTAGGCTCGCCCTTGAAGTAGCTCATAGCCTAAACCAACCGTTCCCGCTCTAAGTCATTGTATGGTTGCTTGTCCGTGTGCTAGATGAGTTGTTTCGTATTGTACCCCGGTTGGGGATTCTTACTGAGTATTTCGTTGCTCACCCTTATTCTCTGTGGTTTTCCATCAGGTAACTTGGGACAAAAAATTTGGATGGCTAGGTGGAGGTCTTTGGATGATCATGGATAGCGGACTCGAGTCGCACGTTTCTTTTTTATTTGGTTTCTTTATGATTTAGCATGTAGTGGGACTTGGGTCCCTAGGAAAAACACTCAAAAACTATTTTATGATTCTCATACCGTTTCCCTTGATTTGTTTTAAGAAAGTACTGATCAGTCATTTACTTGTTTTATTTAATTGGAATTATGGATTTGTTTTAAATATGCCTACTGCAAAGTTTTAAATCTCAAGCTCTGAATGACGTTTTACATTCTTAATCATGCATGCTAAGTAAGGACTTTAGGTTAGAGACCGTTTCTTGGGTCGGGTCCTTACACTCCATCAAATACAAATACTGGTCCCAATTGCCCGGGAAGTCCAACACACAAGCCCTCAACATATCCTCGAGAATCTGGTTCACCCTCTCGGTCACCGCCCATCCATGCGAGGGTGAAAAGTTGTCTTTGAAACTCGCACTCGGTGCCTAAACCTTTCGGAGCGCTCTCGAAACGAAGTGAACCGCGAGTCACGACGATACAATCCTCACAGGCACACCATGATAACGGATGATCTGCTCCAAAAACAATCTGCGCCCCTTTGTTCCACGGTATAAGTGTCTCTACCGGGAATGAAGTGTGCGCTCTTAGTCAAACGGTCGACTATCACCCAGATCTGAGAGAACTTCCTCGGAGTCCTTGGCAAAGCAGAAATAAAGTCCATGGAGATCTCTTCCCATTTCCACTGAGGCACAGTCAGCGGCTGCAACAAATCGGTTGGCCTCTGCCTGGGTGCCTTTACTTGCTGACAAGTGAGACACCGACTGACAAACTCCGCAACATCTCTCTTCATACCCATCCACCAGAATGTCTGCTTAAGGTCCTAATACATCTTGGTACCCCCGGGGTGCCAAGCAAATGGAGAACTGTGGGCCTCGAGAGCAACTCGCCGCAATCCCGCAACGCAGCGTCAGAACACACAACCGCCTCTATAAGTCAACCCACCATCTGGTGAATATATGAAGTCGAAATCTCCGTCAGCACTAACTCTATCAAACAATCTCTTTAGTGCGGGGTCACTCAGCTGGCTATCAATAATCCATTTGTCTAATCGACGCATTTTGACCATCAATCGAGCTACCCTAGCGGTAACCTCACCCAACAACACTACAACCTCGGCCCGCTCGAACTCTTTCCGCAATCTAGGCTGGGAACTCAACAACGCCGCGGAGTGCAACGTCTTCCTACTCAAAGCATCAGCCACTACATTGGCTTTACCCGGATGGTACAAAATCTCAGATCATAATCCTTTACCAGCTCTAACCATCTCTCCTCGCCTCATATTCAACTCCTTTTGAGTAAACAGATACTTGAGGCTTTGGTGATCGGTAAACATCTCGAATCCGCTCACCATACAGTAATGCCTCCAAATCTTGATTGCAAACACCACCTGCGCCAACTCCATATCATGAGTCGGGTAGTTACCGCTCATACGGCTTCAAGCGACGGAAGCATAGGCAATGACCTTCCGTCTTTGCATCAACACACAACCCAACCCAAACTTGGAAGCATCATCAGTAAACCACGAAATCACCTGTCCCCTCCGGATCGCCAACATTGGTCTTTGAAGTCAAATCGCGCTTGAGCACGCAAAGCTCTCATCACACCTCTTGTCCCAAACAAACTCGACACCCTTCCTTGTCAGACGAGTGAGGGGCGAGGCTATGGCGGAAAAGTCCTTAACAAATCGACGATAGTAACCTGCTAATCCCAGAAAGCTGCGTATCTCGGCAACTCAAGTCGGCTTGGCCCACGAACTCACGGCCTCGATCTTCGCGGGGTCCACGGCTATACCATCTCTCGAAACTACGTGACCTAGGAAGGCCACCTGCTCCAACCAGAACTCACACTTGGTAAACTTCGCATAAAGCTGGTTTTCTCTCAAGGCTGCCGATACCCGCCTCAAATGCTCTGCATGGTCTTCCTTAGACCTCGAATAGATTAGAATATCGTCAATGAACACGATGACGAAGCTGTCCAAAAATGATTTGAACACCCTATCCATCATGTCCATAAACGCGGCTGGGGCATTAGTCAATCCAAACGACATGACCACGAACTCGTAGTGACCATATCTAGACCTGAAAGCTGTCTTAGGAATGTCGGCATCCCTAATCCGCAACTGATGGTAATCGGATCTCAGATCTATCTTGGAGAACACGGAGGCTCCCTGAAGCTGATCGAACAAATCATTGATACGGGGCAACGGATACTTATTCTTCACCGTCACCTTATTAAGCTCGCGATAATCAATACATAAGCGCATCGAACCATCCTTCTTCTTCACAAACAGAACTGGTGCTCCCCACGGGGACACACTCGGACGGATGAACCCTCGATCTAACATCTCCTGCAACTGAACCTTCATTTCCTTCAACTCGGCTTGCGCCATACGATACGAAGCCTTCGAGATAGGGAGGGTCCCTGGCTCGAGCTCAATTGTGAAGTCAACCTCTCTCTTCGGGGGTAACCCCGGTAACTCCTCAGGAAACACGTCCGCAAACTCCTGCACGACCGGCACCTGATCAACAGTTAGCAAGGGGCAGCTCTCCCAAGACAACTTGGCTAGATAGCCCCAAGCTTCATGAGCTAGCAACCGACAAGCTTTCACAGCTGACACCATCGGCGGGCAAACTCCACCCTGGACTCCACGAAACTTAAAGCTGGGCCGACCAGGCGGCCTGAACACTACTTCTTTCCGATGGCAGTCAATCAACTCGTGGTTAGCGGCTAACCACTCCATACCAAGAATCACATCAAAACCACTCATAGGCAGAACTATGAGCGTAGCCACAAGCAACTCTCCGGATATCTCGATCCGGCCATCCTTAATCTTATCTCTAGCTAACATATCAAATCCCGAAGGAGTTGCAACAGACAACTCAAAACCTAGAGGCTCTAATCTCAATTTAGCATGCTCAGCAAACAACACAGATACAAATGAATGCGTAGAACCAGAATCAAACAAGACAAATGCGCAGTGATCTAAAACAAGAAGCGTACCTGCCATAGCGGCATCCGTACGCTCGGCCTCCTGACGGGTCGTAGCAAACACCCGACCCTGCTGCTGCGCTGGCTAAGCTACCATAGCTGGCTGAGGGCAAGAACGGATCATATGCCCCTCCCTACCACAGCGAAAACACACCCTGGGCCATGTCTGACAAGCTCCAGTGTGGGTCCTCCCACAAGAAGCACAAGTAGGAACCTGCCTGGGACCGCCTTGCTGGCGAGGCTGGAAACGGATCGGGGCTCTATGCTGATCCCGATTGTGAAACTGTCCTTGGCGGCGCTGGCCGCCTCCCCTGAAATCGAACTTCCTCTTTTGTCCCACTCGCACTGAGCAGAGACGGCCCGACCGAGCGGCAACAACCCGCTCAACGGGATACTTCCCTTTATAAATAGTGGCTAACTGAACAGCTCTAGCATAAGTGTCAGGAGCCTGAGCCCTGACATCCTGAGAGACACCCTGCCTCAATCCAGATATGAACTTCCGAATCTTCAACTCAGAGGTGGCTATCAACTGCGGAGCAAAGTATCCATACTCCGAGAACTTTCTCTCATACTCCTCGATAGAATCGTAACCCCCGCTTTCAGTTCCGGAAAGGCTCCACCATCTTCTATTGAGCCTCATCACTAATGTACTTGACCTTGAATTCTGACTTGAAGAACTCCCAAGTAGCAGGTGGAGACCCAGCTGGCCTCTCACTCAAAGTGGACTCCCACCACCATCTCGATGTGCCTCCTAGCACATGAGCCGCACACCTCGGCCTCTGAACATCAGGGCACACCATAATCAGGAAGGTGTACTCCAAATGGGCAATCCATCTGGCTGCTGCTAAAGCATCTCCTGTGGCATCAAACTTCTCAGGCTTCCACTTCACGAAGTCTTTCAACCATCTACCCAACTCTTGGCACCCTCGCCATATCTCGCCTCGGGGCTACTTGCTTCGTGGAGTGGGGGTGGTCTTTGCGCCCCTCTTTGAAACATGCGGGTCAACTGCTCAATTTGAGCTCGGGACTCTTCCCGCTGCGCTGCCAACAAGGCCTCGGTCTCTGACCTCTGGTCACTCAACAGGCTGACCATCATAACCCTCATAGAATCAGCAAATTCGCTCCGGGAGCGATCACCACGGCGCTCGATCGCCTCAACGCCTCCTCTAGGCGCAGCGAGGGGAGCTACCGGTGGAATGCCATCGTCTCTCGGCTTGGGACGATGTCCCTGCGATCGATCCGATCCACGATACCTCTACACGCTCTCGAACCACCTCTTCCGGTGCGGGTGATGGCATCTTTGGTGATCTACATCCAAACCAACAACGAATCAAAACCTGCTCGTCACCGCTCTACAACACTAAACAAGGCATACACTAGATGAAAGGCATTGTAAATTCTTAACCCTTTTCTAAAAACAGAAAAGTTAGGCGTACCTCATGACTGTCGGAGTGCTGGTGATCATGGGAAGAACGACCTACAACAAGAGGTCAGTCTACAGAATCTATGACTCTGAGCTCTGATACCAACTGTAAAGACCCGACCCAAAATGGGCTCTAAATGGGCCTTTACCCCAATGCATGCATTCAACGTAAAGGACGATATGCAATTATAATTTCGGATTCCAATTAAAACTTAAAACATTCAAACATTCAAACAGAAATCAATACAGTTTGCTAAAACCTGTTCCTGTCTCCAAGCACCTGTTCTAGAACAAATACATTTCCAAAGTTTACTCTGATCAGAGATTTATTAAAATCATTAAAAAACTTCCCAGATACAACAATGCTGGAATCCACAAAACATTTAGAAAACGTCCTAGGGCTCCGTGCCCGGCTACATGCATTGTGACGAACCTGACCCAAAACATGGTCCTAAACCGGGGTTCTCACTCAGCATGCAAGTTAAATATGATAACAAGCAGTTTAGTGCTCATATTTAAAAATCATTCAAAACATATGAGGAGGGGTAACCCTTAAAACATAAACAACAGTTTTCATTTAAACAAACCAACAAAAGTAAAACATCCTGGCCAGTATTTATAAAAATATACAATACAATTTAAACAACGTTTTAAAAAATGTTCCCCTAGGACTCATGTCCATCTACATGCTGAATAACAATGCAATAATAAATGACAGAGTGTCGGCGGCTCCCCATGATCAATCAGCTCCCTCCGCTAGCCATCCTGGTGTTGTCCCAAGCTACCAAAAAGATAAATAAGGGTGAGTATAAAGATACTCAGTAAGAATCCCCAACCGGGGTACAATACGATACATCAGTCATCTAGCACCTCAACATGCAAGCAAACAGCTATCAACACAGATCATAGCTGTAAGGACCCGACCCAAGAAACGGTCTCTAACCTAAGGTCCATACTTAACATGCATGAATAAGAATATAAACATCATTCAGAGTCGGAAGTTTAAAACTTTGCGATAAACACTTTTAAAACAAAATCATGATTTCAATTAAAATAAGCAGTAATTGGTAGATCGGTACTTTCTTAAAACAATTCAAAGGAAAACGGTACGATAACATAAAATAGTTTGAGTACTTTTTCCTAGGGACCCAAGTCCCACTACATGCTAAATCATTAAGGAAAACATTTAAAGAAACGTGCGACCCAGAGTCAGCTATCCATGATCATCGAGCCGCTCCCTCCTAGCCATCCAGCCTCTGTCCCAAGTTACCTGGTGGAAAGCCACAGAAAATAAGGGTGAGCAATAAGTTACTCAGTAAGAATCCCCAATCGGGGTACAATACGAAATCATCTCATTTAGCACATGGACAAGCAATCATACAAAGACTTAGAGCAGAAACGGTTGGTTAGGCTATGGGCTATTTCTAGGGCGAGCCTGTTCAAGGGCTCCCATCAACAGTCACTCCTAGGTCCTACGCTTGGATGCCCTTCGGCCTTACACAATCTAGGACTCAGTGATGCCCAGTGGGGCCTTACACACTTAGGACACAGTGATGCCCAGTGGGGCCTTACACACTTAGGATACAGTGATGCCCAGTGGGGCCTTACACACTTAGGATGCCCATCGGGCCTTACACCTTCAGTATCAGTGATGCCCAGTGGGCCTTACACACCTAGGATGCCCATAGGGCCTTACACCTCCAGAATCAGTGATGCCCAGTGGGCCTTACACACCTAGGATGCCCATAGGGCCTTACACCTCCAGAATCAGTGATGCCCAGTGGGCCTTACACACCTAGGATGCCCATAGGGCCTTACACCTCCAGATGTCCATCGGGTCTTGCCCGAGCGGGACCCCGAACTAGTTACCTCTACGGCCCTCTAAACTATACATCACACGTCTAACCGTAACTCGATCTAGCAAAGACATACAATAGGCAGCATGGTTCTATCAAGATAGGAAAGCCTAGCATGGAACTAACGGGATGTAAACATGTCACGAACATGAATCAAAAGAAAAACATGAAACCTATCACTAGAAACTCATATAATTACAATAATCAACGTGCTATCAACTATTCGCAGGGTCCACACAACCCCGGGTAAGAATCCTTACCTGGAAATAAGTGGAGGTTGATTATCCCGAATCGAATAACGACCCTCGAGCTTTTAAGTGAACTCGAGCAACCAACCGAGAAGGCACACGCCCTCTCGGCGGCGGCAGCAAGGACGGGCCGCCTTCTTTGGGGGGCGCGCTCGAAAGCGCGCGAAGCGGCGAGCCGACACGCGGGCGGGCGCTGCTATCAAGGCGTTGGGCGCGGCGGCGCGCGCGGACGACTGGCCGCGAGGGCGGGCGCGCGAACGAGCAGCGACTACGCTGGGACGGGCGCGCTGCCAATTTATCGACGGCGTCGGGCGGCGACGACTCGACGACACAGGCTGCGCGCGCGAACGAGCGACTCACGTTGGGACGGGCGCTGGTCTTTGTCGTGCTGGCGGCGCGAGGCGGGCTACACGACCGTCTTATTTGCGCGGGCGCGAGCGGCGCTGGGTGGTGTCGCGGCGCGCGAGGCGGCTACTGGCCGGCCGTCTGCTGGGCGACTGGTGCGGAGTGGAGGTGGGCTGTTATTGCGGCGGTGGGCGAGTGGCCGCCGACGCGCGATCTGGTAGCGATGGTTCGGTGCGGTGCGGCGATGGTCGGCAGGCGTGCGCGATGTCGTGGGGGCAGGCAGGCGTTGGGCGGCGGCGTGGGCGAGACACGGCGGCGGTGTGGGGCGGCAGGCGAGACACGGCGCGCGGTGGGCGGCTTAGGCGAGGTGAAGGAGAAGGTCTAGGGTTTTGGGGTTCTTTCTTTTTCCTTGTTTTCTCTTTTCTTTTCTTTAAATATAATTCCCTTCCTTAACTTAAATAGACTTGGGAATCTCTTATGACCTCCCAAGATTCCCCTTCGAGAGCCCCGGTGACGCGTTTATTTTCCTTATTTAAACCCAAGCTTCCCAACCCCTTTTTAGGCCAAGGGTTCGAGTCCTTCCAACAGATTCCTCCCAAACTTAAAAATATAAAAGGAAACCTTATTTTACATTTAGTGGAAAACCGGCTGTTACAATACTCCCTCCTTAGAAGACTTCCGTCCCGGAAGTCGTCGCTCCTAAAACAACTGCGGGTAACTCCTCCTCATCTCCCCTTCCAACTCCCAAGTAGCTTCCTCAACTCCCCGATTCCGCCCTTTGCACTTTCACTAGGTCAATGGTCCGGTTCCTCAAAACCTTTTTGTCAAATGCCAGGACCCTTATGGGTTTCTCCTCAAAGCTCGAGTCATGGTTCAATTGTAAAGGCTCAAAATCTATGACGTGCGAAGGATCGCCACATCTTGGCGGAGCATCAAACGTGGAACACACTATGCATCGCGGCTAAGGACTGGGGCGGCGGCGTGCTAACCGACAGGCCACAATCCCAATCCTCTCAAGGACCTCGAAAGGTCCAACAAAACTGGGCTCGCTTTTGCCCTTTTACCGAACCTCGGGACCCCTCGCATCGGAGCTACCTTGAGGAAAACATGCTTTGGCCAACCTCAAACTCCAACTCCCTACGCCTAACATCGGCGTAGCTCTTCCGCTCGCTTTGGGCGGTCAAGCATCTGAGCTTTGATTTTACGGGGACGGCCTCATTGGTGGTTGGAGCAACTCGGGCCTAACACTGTCGGTCACCAACTTCTTCCCGAAGGACGGGGATCTGCGGCGCTTACCATACAACGCCTCAAAGCGGCGCCATCCGAATGGTCGATGAAAATCGTTATTGTAGGCAAACTCCATCAAGTACAAATCTTGGTCCCAACTACGTGGAAATCCAACACGCAGCTCGCAACATATCCTCTAAGATCGATTTACCCGCTCGGTCAGCCATCGGTGCGTGGGTGGAAGAAGGCGTCTTTGTAGCCGCACTCGTGCCCAAACTCGCTGAAGGGCCTTCCAAAACCGTGATGTAAAACGGGAATCCCGGTCGGAGATAATTTTAAGCGGCACTCCGTGGTACCTCACTATCTGCTCAAGGAACAGTTGTGCCCATTGCTCCACGGTGTAGTTTATCCCGCCGGAATGAAATGGGCACACTTAGTCAACCTATCAACGACCACCCAAATGCGTGCATATCCTCTAGGAGTCCAGGCAAACCCGAGATAAAATCCATGGTGATCTCCTCCCACTTCCACTGTGGCACCCCGAGCGGTTGCAACAAACCTCGGCTGCTGGCGCCTTCACTGTTGATGGTGAGACACCGACTAACGAACTGGGCAATCTCCCTCTTCATCCCCATCCACCAAAAAGTCATTTAAGATCTTGGTACATCTTGTTACCCCACAGGTGCCAAGAAAAAGGCGAGGTGTGAGCCTCGGTCAATAACTCTGTGCGAACACAGGCATCGTACATTTGGGACACACAGTAGACCTTTATATCTCGGACCCCATCCGCAAGTATTACGAAATCGAAGTCACCATCAACTTGAACCCTCTCATACAAACTTTTAACTTAGGATCTTTCAGTTTGGTTGTCGATAATCCTTTGCCTTATCGAAAAATTTGGATGGTTAATCGAGCTACAGCGGTAACATCCCCTAACAACACTGCTATTTCCGCCCTCTCGAGATCCTTCCCGATGATACTCTTGGGGTTTGCCAATGTTGCGTGATCTGAGGCCTTTCTACTTAGTGCATCAGCCACAACATTTGCTTTTCCAGGTGATACAAGATCTCACGATCGTAATCCTTCACGAGCTCCAACCACCTCCTCTCGCCTCATGTTCAGTCCTACGAGTGAAGAAATACTTGAGGCTTTGGTGATCCGAGAAAATCTGAATCTTCTCCCCATACAAGTAGTGCCTCCAAATCTTAAGTGCAAAGACGACCGCTGCCAACTCCATATCATGAGTCGGGTAATTCTGCTCGTGCGGTTTCAATCGCACGAAGCGCACGCTATCACCTTACCATGTTGCATCAGAACGCATCCCAAACCAAACTTGCTGGCATCACTGTACACCACGAAACCCCCAGTTCCCTCCGGGACCGCCAACACCGGGGCAGACGTCAAACTGCTCTTTAGCTTAGCAAAACTCTCATCGCACTTCCTATCCCAAACGAAATCAACACCCTTCCTCGTCAATCGAGTAAGCGGGGCGGCTATAGCTGAAAAGTTTCGAACGGCGTCGGTAATATCCGCTGCAGACCCAGGAAGCTACGAATCTCCGTCACAGTCGTCGGTCTGGCCCACGAACTAATAGCCTCTACCTTCGAAGGGTCTACGGCCACTCCCTCCTTAGACACAACGTGTCCCAGAAATGCTACCTCCTCGAGCCAAAAGTCACACTTTGAGAATTTCGCGTGCAGAGCTTGTTCTCGCGCGCAAGGTGCCAAAATCGCCTTAGGTGCGAGGCATGGTCCTCCTTAGACTTAGAGTACACAAGAATGTCATCTATGAACACGATGACAAAGCGGTCCAAGAACGCCTTGAACACTCTGTCCATCATGTCCATGAATGCAGCTGGGGCGTTTGTCAGTCCGAAAGACATGACTACGAACTCATAATGCCCATGCCTTGACCTGAACGCTGTCTTGGGAATATCGCATCCCGAATCCTCAACCTGGTGGTAACCCGACCTCAAGTCAATCTTTGAAAACACACGAGCTCCCCGGAGTGGTCAAACAGTCATCGATACGAGGGCGTGCGGGTACTTGTTCTTAATGGTTACCTTGTTCGATTTCCTATAATCGATGCATAGACGCATCGAGCCATCCTTTTTCTTAACAAACAAAGACGGGTGCTCCCCACGAGGACACACTCGGCCTAATAAATCCTCTGTCAAGCATCTCCCGCATTGTTCTTTTAACTCTTTCACTCTGCATTGGCGCCATGCGATAAGGAGCTTTCGAGATAGGGCGAGTCCCCGGCTCAAGCTCTATTGAGAAGTCCACCTCTCTTGGCGGCAGCCGGGCAACTCTTCGGGAAAAACATCTCGCAAACTCTTGCACTATGGGCACTGCTCTGAGATAGTGGGTCACGGTTCTCCCTACCAACTTAGCTAAGAAACCCCAAGCTCCTCGAGCTAACAAGCGGTGAGCTTTAAGCGCCGAAATCACCGGCGGACACACCCCACTCTGGGTGCCTCGAAATTTAAAGGTAGGCCTACTTGGCGGCACGAACACCACCTCCTTACAACGACAGTCAATCATAGCGTGGTTATCACTAACCAATCCATGCCGAGGATCACATCAAAACCGCTCATAGCTAGCACAATGAGGGTAACTCTGCAGTGGTGCAGTCGGATATCTGCACCCGACCGTCCCTTACCTTCTACAGCTAGCCAAAGATACTAGTTCCCAGGAGTAGCGACAGACAACTCAAAACCTAGAGGCTCTAAATTCATGCAAGCAAGCTCAAGAAAAAAGCAGCGAGAAACAAACGAATGGGTGGAACCCGAATCAAACAACACAAAGGCGAGGTGATCAAGAACTAGGAGTGTACGCCATGCATGGGTCGGCTCTCTCGGCCTCCAAAGTAGTCGTAGCATATACTCTTTCCTCGCTGAGGTGACTTGTGCCATCGCTGCTTGCTGGTGCGTGCGGGCCCGATGCCCTTCCTTTCCACAGTTGAAACAAGCTCTAGGGTTAACACCACAGGGTCCCCAATGCTGCTTCCCGCAGGATCTACAATACGGTGGCGGCCTTCCTACGCCCTGTTGGCGGGGCTGATCACGGTTACGGTCTCGATCTTGGGTCTCGCCATGATAAGAACTCGGGGCGGCGCCCCGGACATTGCTCCCTGAGTCAAACTTGCGCTTCTGGCCCGAGTACACTGGGGCCTTAGACACTACGGTACTAACAACCTACTCCGGAGGATACTTCCCATCATAAATCGTTGCCAGCTGTACTGCCTTGGCAAAAGTTTCTGGGGCCTGTGCCCTAACATCCTGAGACACTCCCTGTCTCAATCCCGCAATAAACTTCCTGATCTTCAGTTCCGGGGTAGAAATCAACTGTGGCGCGAAGTACCCATACTCTGAGAACTTCTTCTCGTACACCTCGATCGAGTCAGACCCCTGCTTAAGGTTTGAAAACAGCTCAATCATCTTCTCTTGGGCTTCTTCGCTGATAAATTTTGCCTTGAACTCACCTTGAAGAATTCCTGTGTGGCGGTGGGGATCCGGCCGGTCTCTCACTTAAGGTGGAATCCCACCACCACTTAGTATACCAGCTAATACGTGAGTTTGCACATCGAGCTCATTGCACCTCAGACACTCCATTACCATAAACGTATATTCTAACTCAAAGCAATCCACGTGGCGCTACCAATGGTTCCCAGTGGGCGCTAAACTTCTCCGGCTTCCATTTCACAAAATCCTCACCACTTGCCTAGATCCTCGGCACCTTACGCGCGTAACGGCCTCATTCACTATTGGCTCCTGTGGAGCTGGCGGTGCTGGTGGCACTGCAGTCCTCTGCTGAACCATCTCGATCAGCTGCCGTATCTGAACGCGGGACTCCTCCCTCTGCGCAGCTAACAAAGCTTGCGTTTCAGCTCTCTGCTCGGCCCTCTGGTCGGCTAGCAACCCAACCACAAGAGCCCTCATAGACTCCACAAAAGCAGCTCCCGGTGCAGCCTCTCGAGACTCGCTTGCCCCTACACCCTCTCCGGGCAACACAGTTGAAGGGCCTGATGGTGGCCTAACCTCAGCATCAGCTTGGGACGAGGTCCCCCCCGTGTCAGAATCGATACGAATGCCCTGGGTGGTCGGCCTCGAGCCTCCCTGCCCTCTACGAGTGACTGGCATACCGAAAATCTACAGCCAAACCAACAATGGGTCAGAACCTGTCTTTCCTGCTCTACAACAACAAGTCATGTACATGCAAGGTGCAACCGGTATTGTAATTTCTTAACCCTTAACTTTAAACTTACGGACATACACGATGGTGGGTGAGTACTGATGATCATGGAAAACAACCTACAACTGCAGGTCAGTCTACAGAACCTATAACTCTGGGCTCTGATACCAACTGTAAGGACCCGACCCAAGAAACGGTCTCTAACCTAAGGTCCATACTTAACATGCATGAATAAGAATATAAACATCATTCAGAGTCGGAAGTTTAAAACTTTGCGATAAACACTTTTAAAACAAAATCATGATTTCAATTAAAATAAACAGGTAATTGACTGATCAGTACTTTCTTAAAACAATTCAAAGGAAAACGGTACGATAACATAAAATAGTTTGAGTACTTTTTCCTAGGGACCCAAGTCCCACTACATGCTAAATCATTAAGGAAAACATTTAAAGAAACGTGCGACCCAGAGTCAGCTATCCATGATCATCGAGCCGCTCCCTCCTAGCCATCCAGCCTCTGTCCCAAGTTACCTGGTGGAAAGCCACAGAAAATAAGGGTGAGCAACAAGTTACTCTCAAGAAGAATCCCCAATCGGGTACAATACGAAATCATCTCATTTAGCACATCGACAAGCAATCATACAAAGACTTAGAGCGTAAAGCGGTTTGTTAGGCTATGGGCTATTTCTAGGCGAGCCTGTTCAAGGGCTCCCATCAATGATCACTCCTAGGTCCTACGTTTGGATGCCCTTCGGCCTTACACAATCTAGGACTCGGTGATGCCCAGTGGGGCCTTACACACTTAGGACACGGTGATGCCCGGTGGGGCCTTACACACTTAGGATACTGGTGATGCCCGGTGGGGCCTTACACACTTAGGATGCCCATCGGGCCTTACACCACCTTCGATGCTCGGTGATGCCTAGTGGGCCTTACACACCTAGGATGCCCATAGGGCCTTACACCTCGTAATCGGTGATGCCCAAAGTGGTCCTTACACACCTAGGATGCCCATAGGGCCTTACACCTCCGAATCGGTGATGCCCAAAGTGGGCCTTACACACCTAGGATGCCCATAGGGCCTTACACCTCGGATGTCCATCGGGTCTTGCCCGAGCGGGACCCCGAACTAGTTACCTCTACGGCCCTCTAAACTATACATCACACGCCTAACCGTAACTTGGATCTAGCAGCATACAATAGGCAGCATGGTTCTATCAAGATAGGAAAGCCTAGCATGGAACTAACGGGATGTAAACATGTCACGAACATGAATCAAAAGAAAAACATGAAACCTATCACTAGAAACTCATATAATTACAATAATCAACGTGCTATCAACTATTCGCAGGTCCACACAACCCGGGTAAGAATCCTTACCTGGAAATAAGTGGAGGTTGATTATCCCAAATCGAATAACGACCCTCAAGCTTTTAAGTGAACTCGAGCAACCAACCGAGAAGGCACACGTCTCGGCGTGGCAGCAAGGGCGGGACGGCTTTGGGCCGGCAGCAGGGCGCTGCTCGAGCGCTTGCAGCGCGAGCGAGACACGGGCGGGCGGGCGCGCTATCAAGGCGCGTCGACGGGCGGCAGCGTCTGACGACGACTGAGCCGCGAGGGCTGGCGCGCGAACGAGCAACACGACGGGGCGCGCGCGCTATCAAGGCGTCGACGGCGGCGCGGCGCGTGCGCGGACGACTCGATCGCGAGGCCGGGCGCGCGAACGAGCAGCGACTGTTGGGACGGGCGCTGGGGTGTTGTCGTCTGGCGGCGCCGAGGCGGGCTACACGACCGGTCTTGGGGAAGCGCGCGCAGCGGCGCTGGTGTGGTGTCGCGCGGCGCGGCGGCGGCTACGGCCGGCTGCCGGGCGACTGGTGCGGAGTGGAGGATGGGCTATTGCGGCGGTGTGGGCGAGCTGGCCGCTCGACGCGATCTGGGTGGCGATGGTTAGGTGCGGTGCGGCGGTGGTCGCAGGCGTGCGATGTCGTGGGGCGAAGGCAAAGAGGCGTTGGGCGCGGCGTGCAAGTAGATTCTGCGGCGGTGTGGTGGGGCGGCAGGCGAGGTGAAGGAGAAGGTCTAGGGTTTTGGGGTTCTTTCTTTTTCCTTGTTTTTCTTTTCTTTTTCTTTAAATATAATTCCGTCCTTAACTTAAATAGACTTGGGAATCTCTTATGGCCTCCCAAGATTCCCTTCGAGCCCAGTGACGACGTTTATTTTCCTTATTTAAACCCAAGCTTCCCAACCCCTTTTAGGCCAAGGGTTCGAGTCCTTCCAACAGTTCCTCCCAAACTTAAAAATATAAAAGGAAACCTTATTTTACATTTAGCTGAAAACCGGGCTGTTACAATAGCTCAACGAGATCATAAAACAAGATCTGGAGCCATCGAAAGTCTCTTTCTTCCGCCTCGGGATTGGATACATCGACCAATCTGGGACATCACCGAGGTATCTGTCACTCTGGGAATACATCGATCCCTAGAATGTCCTCAAGGGCCTCCTTGCCCTTGCACTAATCTGGACTTACGGGAGAGTACCAAGTCGGGCTCTAACGGAAAGAATGGTGTACTCACGACATTAGCCTGGGGGAGCTCTCCGAACCGGCAACTAACGCGTGTGCGCGCACACCGCATGCTCTCTGCAACCGGCGTAAATGCGGGGGCCTAAGGGAAAACTTCGCGGGCCAGGTGCACATCTCTATGACTCGGAAGCGGTGTCACTGATCACAGTAGCGCGAGGCCCTCGACGCTCATCTGTGCAGCCTGATCCACCGACCTGAAGCTAAGAACCGGCCAAGTTAGGCTTACACCGTTGGCAGGGTTCCGCTCTAGCAGGCTACAAACTAGGCTATTGCCGAAGTGGGTAGCTAAGTCCACAACCGGTGGGTCGGGGGGGGTAGACAGATACGTTATGCTTCGCACACTTTACTCCCGACCTGAGCTAAATCCACCTTGGCGACCGGGGGGGTAGCAAGATACTTTATGCTTCGCACACTTTACTCCCGATCAGTGGGGACAAAGTACGTTATGTCCGCTCAGCTTCTGGATGATGACAAACCCTACAACTCTATCTAAGAGTACAGAGCAAAATCAATGATTCCTGGCTAGCAAGCAATGACCGACATAAATCACATTACCTAGCATGATACTACAACTTAAGCACGAATCATAAGCATGCTGGCAGAACAAACCTAGCATGACACTAACATGTAAAATCAGGCAAACAGGCTAGCAAGAAATCAATCAACTGCTCTAACATGTAAAATCAGGCAAACAGGCTAGCATGACACTAACATGTAAAATCAATCATAACAGTAAACAAGCATACAAGGCACAATCGAGATATATCGCAGGGTCCACACAACCACGGTAAGAAATCCTTACTTGGAACAAGCAGAAAAACAATAATAATAATCACAAATCAACGAACGACCCTCGAGCCTCTAATCGATCCCGAACAGCCTGAACATCAAACAAAGCACCCAAATAAACACAATAAAACAGCCCAATAAATCCAGAACCAGCAGCCAATAAATCCAGGCCCAACGAAGAAAAGGCTCGAGAAATACCATCCGAGAAGCCACAAGGCTCGGGCCAACCAAAGACACACCAGGCGGGCCGGGCGCAGGGTCAAGGGGCTGGGTGGGCGCAGCGCGGCAGCGCCAGCTGGGGCCACGCTGGGGCGCAGAGCTGCACTCGGGCGCGGGCTGAGGGGAGGCGAGGGCGCGCGGGCGCGGGAGAGCAGGTGGCTGGGCGTTGTCGCGCGGCGCGGCTCGACACAGGGAACGGCGCACGGGCGCGAGCTCGGCAAGCAAAGGGGCGCGCGCGCGAGGCGACACGACGCGACGGGCTCGAGGATGCTCGGGATGGCACGACGAGCTACAGGGCGCACGGACTCGGCAAAGTGCGGGCGGCACGGACCTGGGCAATGCCGGGCCTGGGCAAGGGCGACACGGTCTAGCGGCCTGGGAGTTGGGCGACGCGATCGGCCTGGGCGAGCTGGGGCAGGGCGCCTGGGCACTGTGCGCGGTCGGGCTAGGCTGGGCGAGCTGGGGCTCGTCATACTTCTTACACTGCGGGAAGTTGGCATGATGGTGGTCTGGACCCAAACCAACAACGAGTCAGAACCTGCTCGTCTCCACTCCACAACACTAAACAAGGCATACACTAGATGAAAAGTATTGTAAATTCTTAACCCTTTTCTAAAACTGTAAACTTAGGCGTACCTGATGACTGTCGGAGTGCTGATGATCATGGAAAAATGACCTACAACAAAAGGTCGGGTCTGAATCTATGACTCTGAGCTCTGATACCAACTGTAAAGACCCGACCCGAATGGGGTTCTAAAATAGGCCTTTACCTCAATGCATGTGTTCAAAAGTTAAAGACAACATGCAAGAATGGTTTTTGGATTCTAAGTGAAAACTAAAACATGCAAACAACCATTTAAAACAAACACACTTATAGAATTCCTGAAACCTGTCCCTGTTTCCAAGCACCTGTTCCAAGACAAATACATTTCCAAAACTCACTCTGATCAGAGATTTATTTAAAACATTCAAAACTTTCCAATAGTTACAACAGTGCTGGAATCCGGAAAATAGTCAGAAAACAACCTAAGGCTCCGTGCCCAACTACATGCATTCAGAGGAAAATAAAACACAAAGAATCATAGACATAAACTCAGAGTTCGAACAACGGGTTTCCATGATCACAGCTCCTCCTCCAGCCATCATGTCTCGCACCATGGTTACCTGTGGAAAACCACAAAATAAGGGTGAGTAACGAATTACTCAATAAGAATCCCCAACCGAGGTACAATACGATATACATGGCCATCTAGCAGAAAGGTATGCAAGCTAAGAATATAAACACAGAAGAGAGCATATAGCTTAAATCCACACATAAACTTTGGATGCCATCTCAGGGTCTTACTCTGGAATAATCCACCTCATGATACGGTCCTATACGAGAAACAAGTCTCGGCCTCGGCACTGTCTCTTGTCGTCACGAAAGGTGCACCGCTCACAATCCCAAGGAGCTCTCGATCGGCGCCGCAATGAGCATACGCGCATACCGCATGCTCTTTGCAAACCATGGGGTGCGGGTCTAGTGGCAAGTCGCCCAGTCCGATCACCATGCCTAACTAAATCTCTGGATCGGTGTCACCGACATAGGGGTGTGAGACCTGGATACGTGAACTATGTCAGCCTGAACCACCGCATTTGAGGTTAAGGAACCGGTCGTGGTAGGCTTACACCAGGAAGCCGTCCTTGCCCTAACAGGTGGCAATCAAGGGCTACGGCCGAACACGCCGAGACGCGTGCCGATTGTGGGGACAAGGCAATGACATGTCATCATCCCGACCGCTGGGGCATTTAACAGTCTGCCACCCTCACCCAAAATTGTTGGGCCTGCCGTTAGGGTTAGCTAAACCCTAACATGGGATTAGGGACTGAGTACCGCCTCGTACGTCCCTGTCGTGGATGTAAGTTACGTTATGCATCCTGGCCCGGATGATGCTACCTACCATTTCTCAAACCTATAAACAGATACAGCAAACAATCCAATACGTGCTCAACAGATACAACGAACCTAGCATGATACTACGAAGCAAGAACAGATAACGAGCATGCCAGAATGAAACAACCTAGTATGGACTAACATGAGAAACAACATAAGAAATCATGCCAGTCCGGAATTCAGAACAGAGCACCACATATAATATCGCAGGGCCCACACAACTCCGGTAAGAAATCCTTACCTGGTCGGAAGGCAACTACACACAAAGAATCCTAAGCTGCGATCGATCCCGAGCTAGCTATTGAGAACCTAACAAGCACAATAATTATCACAAACCATAGGCCTAAATATAATAAAATAAATAGGGCTTAGCTCGGGAGCAACTCATACGGCACGGCTGACGCGCGAACGACAGCCAGTGCCGCAGTGCGGGCTCTTCTTTGGCTCGATGGGTCTTGATGGCGCAGAGTCGCACGCCGCGCGGCGTCTTGGCTGCATCTTGGCCGGGCGCTACTGGCACGCTCTGGGGCGCAGCAATGACGCGGATGGGCGACGAGGTGAACTAGGCGTCTTTGGCGCGACGACGAGCGAGCAAAGTGACAGAGAGAGCGCGCGCGAGTTCGGGTGGCGATGGCGTCGCTGGCGCCGCGCGACGGCACGAGGGGCTGGCTGGGCTACGACGATGGGTGTGCGGCGCTACTACGCGTGCGACAGGCTGCGATAGAGCCTGGGCTGCTCGGCTCTGTTGTTGGCTGGGGCATCTGTAATTTTGTCGGGACGACGCTCGATGGACGAAGCTTGGCACGGGGAAGAAAATCAAGGCAATGGAGCTTGAGGAAAAGGGGTGGGCGGCCATGGAGTTTGGAGATCCCAAAGAGAAGAAAACCTATTTTTCTCTTCATTTAATCAAATGCACCAAAACCCCAAAGACCCAAGGCTAACCAAGATATGCCGCGGAAAGAGCATCAATAACAGATCGAGGCTCAACCGGCAACGACACACAACTAACCTCCCAGACCACCTGGGTTCGAAACCCAACTGCTACACTTTTCAATCCCTATTTTACTTTTGCATCTCTCCATGCCCAAACACATCCACAAAGTATCAAAATCCTAATTAAGTCTATCCAATAATTTTAACAACTAACAAAGACATAAACGGCCCTGACGGCCCGACAAAACTACCAAAATGCCCCTAGGGGAAACCTGGAAGACCGGGATGAAAACCTGGGCCGTTACAGTCCGGATGCTCTGCCAGCCATTATTGGTATTGTGGTTCTTGGTAGTTGGTGTTAACCGGGTAGTGGCGTCCTGTTTGTGAATGTTCGATGGGAAGGTGCAATAAGCCTAAGCTAGAGGGTTAAGCATGTATGTGTTATCGTTTGGACTTGTGAGATGTGTTTCATATTTGAGGCAAGCTTCGTTACGTTGCTTGCATGGAGGTAAGTTTGGTGGAGGGAGCCCTCTTGGGGCCCTGTTGATAGCAGGTTGACTTTCCCAGTCAGTGATCTAGGTCGAGTTGGAGTTCAGTAGGTTGGCGTGGTTATGCAGTGTGCGGTTGCTTAGGCTACTGAGTTCGTAGCACTCAAGTTGTTGGTTTGTAGGAGTCCGTGTGGAAGCTGGCAGTTGGTTGAGGTTGTTGTGTGAGTTCGGATTTTTGGTGGATTAGTTTCAGTAGCTAGAGCTGGCACCTCGCCCAGGTGGAGATGTCATTACTGTGGAGTAGTGGGATGGTAGTTTCAGGCTAGAGTTGTTGGCACCAGGGTGTGGCAACAAAGGTTATTCTAGGCAGTGCATTGATGAACTGTGGTTCTGGAGAGCGTTGTTAAGAGGCTTATGAGCCGAGTGCAGTCCCAGTAGTGTTTTCACCCTCTAACCGATGGTCTTTTGCGAGGAGTGAGCCAGATCCTTCAGAACTTGTTGCGAGTTGGTGTTTCCGTGGTTAGGCAGAGGGAGACCAGTGTTGGTTTTATGAGGTTGCCTTGGGTTGCAGTTCTCAACGGTCAGTTCTTATGGTTCTGTTGAGGCGTTGTATGATAAATGTTGCAGGTTTCTAGTATTTTGTGAAAAGGTTGGTGGCCGTCAGTTTTTGGGTCCTGAGTTGCTGGAGTTGACCAGCAGCGCAACGCAAAAGATTGGAGCTCGTATGTTGGTAGCCCAGAGTAGGCAGAAGAGTTACGCCGATGTACGGCGTCGAGTTGTAGAGTTTGAGGTTGGACAGTGCGTGTTTTTAGGGTTGCACCGATGCGAGGTATGTTGAGGTTTGGTAAGCGAGGGAAGTGGAGTCCCTGTTTGTTGAACTATTTGAGATACTCGAGAGGATTGGCAGAGTTGCATATTGGTTACTTCTTCCCCATCATTGTCAGCTGTGCACAGTGTTTTTATGTATCGATGTTGAGGCAGTGTGTGCCGGACTCATCGCTCATTGTGGACTTTGAGCCTCTGCAGCTGAATGAGGATTTGAGCTTCGAAGGGAAGCCTGTGAGTATTCTGGTCTTTGAGACGAAGACGTTGCGTAATCGTGAGATCCATTTGGTAAAAGTTCAGTGCAGGAGTTAGAGTTCTGAAGAAGCCGCTCGTGAGCAGGGAGGATGAGATGAGATTGCAGTATCCTGAGCAGTTTCAGTCTTAAGGACTTTCGAGGACGAAAGTCATAAAAAGGAGGGAATATTGTAACGGCCCAGGTTTTCATACCGGTCTTCCAGGTATGCCCAAGGGGTATTTTGGTAATTTGGTCGGGCCGTCAGGGACGTTTATGTCTTTTTCAGTTGCTAAAATTATTGGATGGACTTAAGTAAGATTTTGATGATTTGTGGATGTGTTTGGGCATGGTGAGATGCAAAAGAAAAATTGAGAAATAAAGTGAACCAGTTGGGGTTCGAACCCAGGTGGTCTGGGAGGTCAATTGTGTGTTGTTACCAGTTGAGCCTCGAGCTGTTATTGATGCTCATTCTGCGGTATGTCTTAGTTAGCTATGGGTCATTGGGGTTTTGGTGCATTTGATTAAATGAAGAGTAAAATAAGTTTTCATCTTTTTGGGTTCTCCAAACTCCATAGCCGCCCAAACCCTTCTCCCCCAAGCTCCAAGTCGAGCTCCTTCACCCTAGCAGTGTAACGACCCAGTTTTCCATTCCAGTTTCCCAGGTACTCTCGGTTAAGTATTGGGGCAATCGGTTGGGCCGTTAGAGCTTTTTAACCTTTACGGGTATTTTGGTCTTTTGCTCCTCGGTCAGAGGTTGAGGATTTTCAGGGCTTCAGGGTCATTTCGGCCTTCGTTGAGACTTGATTAATGTTGGTTGCAAGACCCAAGGAGTTTGGGTTAGTTGATTAGAAGTTCGGAGTCATTCCGCTTGATAGCAAAATAAATGGGAATTTAATTGGTCCCAGTGAGATTTGAACCCTTGCCCTAATGGTGGAATTGGAGTTTTTAGAAACAGAGATTTAGTTAAAAAGAAAAGAATTTCTTTAGCCGGGACCCGCAAGAGAAAGCCTTAGGAAGGGAATTTTAGGTCTCCTAACCCTTTTAAAATAGGAAAAAGAAGGAAATTAGTGAAAACCCTCTTTGTTCCCTTGGTAGTTTCTCTCTCTCTCTCTCTCTCCTAAAACCGAGCCACCCTAACCCAGCCGCACCACTCAGCCAAGCCACCCCAGCCACACCGCACCACTCCTCCCCGCTCAGCCAGCCACTGCGCCGCACCAGACCGCACCAGGCTGCTCAACCCTTGCCTCTCGGCCGCCGATCGTCGTGAGTCCGAGACACCCCACGAGCCGCCACCGCTGCCGTTGCCGTCCGCGCTGCCGCCAGCGCCGCCCGTCCGCTTCAGCCAGTGCGCGCGACGCGCTTGCGCTGCTCCGCACCAGCTGCCCGAGCGCGCGCGCGCTGGCTTCTGGCCGCCGCCCGAGCCGCGTCGCCAGCGCGCCATGAATGCCGCCAGACACGCGTCGCGCCGCGTATCTCTCGCGAACGACGCGTCTCGCCGCGCGCCCGACTTAGCGTGTTCGCTCGCCTGCGATAGCCCGCGTCTGCATGTCCCCTGCCTCTCTAGCGCCAGCGCCTAGTGCAGCGCCGATGCAGCGCCAGCGCCAAAGCCGCGCATGTCTTGCGGCGGACGGGCGGCTGCCTGCCGTGCGAGTTGGGGTGTGACATTGTGTCTTCTCGGTCGGTAATTCCCCGAGCCTTATCTCCTTTGGGCACTAGGTTTTTGGTCTTTGTTTATTTAATTAGGTTGTTTTTACTAAAATGCTTAGGTTGCTCGATTTCGCTTTAAAGCTCGAGGGTCATTATTTGATTGTGAAAGTTATTTCTGCTCGTTTCCAGGTAAGGATTCCTTACCGTGGTTGTGTGGACCCTGCAATGCTTTCTTCATTGTGCCTTATATGCATGTTTACTTGTATGAACATGATTAGTGGATAGGACAGCTTGTGATTGCACTCTTGCTAGCATGTTTGCCTGTTTGTACATGTTAGTGCCATGCTAGGATTGTTCTTCCAGCATGCTTGAGATTCCTGCTTTAAGTACGTAGTATCATGCTAGGTTATGTGTGAATGATGATGATATGTATGTCTAGCCAGGAATCAGTTATTTTGTACTTCTATCTAGTATAGTAGAGTTTGTCATCATCCAGAGGCTGAGAGCGGACAAAACGTACTTTGTCCCCACCGGTCGGGTGTAGAGCGAAGCATAACGTACATTGCTCCCCCTTGCAACCGATGTGGATTTAGCTACCACATCGGCATAAGCCTAGTTTGTAGCCTGCTAGAGCGGAACCCTGCCAATGGTGCAAGCCTGCCTTGGCCGGTTCTTAGCTTCAGGTCGGTGGTACAGTTTGCGCAGATGAGTCCGAGGGCCTCGCACTCATCGTGTTGGTGACACCGTTTCCGAGTCTTAGGCATGCATACCTGGCCCGCGTAGTTTGTACTTAGGCCCCCACATTTACGCCGGTTGCAGCAGCATGCGGTGTGCGCGCACTCGAGTTAGTCGCCGGTTCGGAGAGCTCCCCCGGGCTAATGTTCGTGAGTACACCAGTTCCTTCCTGTTTAGAGCCAGACTTCGGGTACTCTCCCGATAGTCCAGATTTGTTAGCGAGGGTAAGAGGCCCTTGAGAACACCCATTGGGATTGGTTTTTGAGCTAATCATATGGTCGGGGGTGTAAAGACCCGACCCGAAAGGTGTTCTTAAATAGGCCGTTACCTCAATGCATGCATTCAAATCTATAGAAAATTTGCAATATGATGTTCGGATTCTAAGTAAAACTAAAACATAAAACATCCATTTAAAAAGTCAACATAAAATTCTCAAACTGCCCCCTGTTTCCAAGCACTGTTCCAAGACAAATACATGTACAAAACTTGCTCACGATCAGAGATTTATTTAAAACATACAAGCTTTGCAATAATTACAACAATGCTAGAATCCGGAAATACGATCAAGAAACACCCTAGGGCTCGTGCCCAACTACATGCATTCGAGAAGACATTTAAAACATAAACATAAACAAGACTCGAGAGTTGAACAACGGGTCCCCATGATCACAACTCCTCCTCCGACCATCATGTCTCATGATCAGTAGTTACCTGTGGAAAAACCACGAAAATAAGGGTGAGTAACGAATTACTCAAGTAAGAATCCCCAACCGGGTACAATACGAAAACATCTCATTTAGCACACCGACATGCAACCAAACAATGACTTAGAGCAAAGCGGTAGGTTTAGGCTATGTGCTAACACTAGAGTGGCCTATCAAGGGCTTTCAACTCTGACCTATCCTAGGTTCTACACTGGATGCCCATCGGGTCTTACACAACCTAGGATACAATGACACAATGATGCCCATCGGGGACTTACACACAAGGATGCCCATCGGGGTCTTACACCTTTAAACAATGATGCCCATCGGGTCTTACACATACGGATGCCCATCGGGGTCTTACACCTCTAGCTATCAATGCCGCCAAGCGGGTCTTACACATCTAGGATGCCCATCGGGTCTTACACCGGCTAAAAATGATGCCCATCGGGTCTTACACATACGGATGCCCATCCCGGTCTTACACCTCTAAACAATGATGCCCATCGGGTCTTACACATACGGATGCCCATCGGGTCTTACACCTCTAGCTATCAATCTTTGCCCAACCTGGTCTTACACACCTAGGATGCCCATCGGGTCTTACTCGACTAGGATCACCGAGATGCCCATCGGGGTCTTACACTCTTAAGCAGCCTCATAATGCCCATCGGGGGCTTACACACTAGGGAACAGTGCAGTGCCCATCGGGGACTTACCTACATTATGGATCACCTGCCTAGCACTAACATGGAACTGTCAGAATATAACAAGAACCAGAATATGCCAAGATAAAAGACCCTAGCCTGTAACTAATATAACATAAACACCACTACAACACAAACCTGGAAGCAGGAGAAAACATGTAACCTATCCACTAGAATTTCATACAATCACAAGATATGGCATACTATCAATTATTCGTAGGGTCCACACAACCTCGGTAAGAAACCCTTACTTGGCCGGAAGGCAACAACACACAAGAAACTTAAGCTGCGATCGAACCCGAGCAACCTAAAGCGAACCTAACAAACACATCAAAAATCATAATCCATAGGCCTAAATATAATAAAATAACAGGGCACGGCTCGGGAGCAACTCACGAGGCACGGCTGACACGCTGTGAAGCAGTCGGTTTGACGCAAGCGCGAGGTACTGGCTTGGCGCCGAGGGGCGCAGATGGGCGTGTATTATCACATTCTTTGGCGGCGCAGGCGCTTAAGCGTGAGGCTTGACGCAGCAGCGCAGCCGCTGAGGCGAGGCGCGCGCGCGAGCGAGCTCGGCTGGGCGAGCGGCGCGGCGCGGCTCGCACGAGGAGGGCGGCGCGGGCGCGCGCGACGCGCGACGGCTACAAGACGCTCGACCGCACGACGAGCTACAAGGGACGCTGGATCGACACGAGGCGGCTCGGATCTAGGCGCACAGTGCGGGCGGGAGCAGCATCTTCTGTGGCCGAGGGCGGCGCGGCGACTGGTGGGCGGGCTCTGGCCGAGACGCGATCTGGGTTTGCGAGCTCTGGGTGGCGACTGGTGGGCGAGTGGGAGAAGCGAGCTCGGGTGCAGGCGACTGGGCGGTGGGGCTCGGCTAGGCTAGGCTCGGGGGGGAGAGAGAGAGAGAGAGAGAGAGAGAGAGAAAGTGATTTTGAAAAGAAAAGGGAAAAATGGGAAAAATAAAGGAAAAATAGGGATTTTAATCCTAATTTCCATCCTTATCCAAATCAAAACCTTAAAATCCCATTTCCCGGCTTCCTCCTTCGAGACCCGACCGAAGCAACCACTCCCAATAAATAAAACTCACTAAATCCAACTCCTAAAATCAACACCAAGGGCCCGGGCTCGAATCCCAAAGGAAGCACACAACCAACCATCACTTTGCCAAAACCCAAAATCACAACCGAACTTCCAAACGACTAGCCCAAACATCTCGAGACTCATGACCACCAACAAACAAGCCTCGACAAAAGCGAAAGCTGCCTCGAAGCCCTAAAAATCCACAAATCTGCCGGGAGCAAAAAGACCAAAATGCCCTTAAGGGACAAAACAGCTCTAACGGCCCAACCGAACCACTAAAACTGAACCGGAAGCACCTCGAGAATCGAAATAGAAAACTGGGCCATTACAGAGGGAGAAAGACCCTCGAGGGTGTCGGACATCTTTGGGATCATTTTTTGAGCTGATCAACTGGCCGAGGAGAAAGACCCTCGGAGATGTCCCGAGATTGGTTATGAGAGCCAATCATTAGGCGGAAGTAGGAGACTTCCGAGGATTCCAGATGGTCGCCTTGTAAGCTCGTTGAGCTATGATCCGTGTTAGTGCTTGTTTGCATGTATACAAGGGTGCGGATGATTGATGTATCGTATTGTACCCGGTTGGGGATTCTTCTTGAGTATGTTTATACTCACCCTTATTTCTCGTGGTTTTCCACGAGGTAACTTGGGGCAAAGCAGGGACGGCTAAGCGGAGGGGCGATTGATCATGGAGCTGCCGGCACTCTGTCTTTATTGTTTGCATATTTGTTCAAAGCATGTAGATGGACGAGAGTCCTAGGGAAACATTATTATAAGTTGTTTGAACTGTTTTGAATGTTTTTATATCTTGCGAGCTTGTTTTACTTTGTTGGTTTTTCTTAAACGAAATTGTTGATTATGTTTTAAGCATTCCCGTTCTAAATGTTTTGAAAGGTTTTAAATATGAGCACTAAACCGCTCGGTGAAATATTTAACTTGCATCTTTGAGTGAGAACCTAGGTTTAGGACCGTATTTTGGGTCGGGTTCTTACAGTTGGTATCAGAGCACAGAGTCATAGATTCTGTAGACTAACCTACTTTGTAGGTTGGTTCCCCCATGATCATCAGCACTCGCGGCCGTCGGGTTTATGCGAGTTCATTAAGCTAAGGGTTTTATTTTACAACATCGCATCTAGTATACATGTGTTACCCTTGTTTGGCGGTGAGAGCCCAGCGTGGGCTAGCTTTTATGCTTGTGTGGATCGCTAGTAGGTTGATTGCACTTAGAGGAGCAGGGACGTTTGGTATTTCCAACCGAGGAGTTGGACTGCTCATGTTGATCATGAGACCACGTCTAGGGTTGTCTAGACCCGTAGGCCACCTTTGCCCCTGGCAGATGAGTTGCCAAGAGTAGGGGGGGTTGAGGCTAGCACGCCTCGAGTGAGACTCCTTGAGCGAGTGTGCTCCGAGCCATGAGGGAGTTGATGGCAGGTCTTTTAGCTACAGAGAGCGGAGACCCAGGCGCAGTTTGTAGCGCGAAGTGAGGAGTCTTGGGCATAGATAGCCCAACTGGTAGAGTTTATTTAGGAGACACCCCTCCTTGTAGTTCCAGTAGCCCCGGAGGTTCGGGAAGGCTTGATCGGCAGGTTTATCTTTGATAAGTTAGTTGGCGTTGATCGAGCCGCCGAGTTTGGCAAGTGGAAGCCAAAAAAGTGGATATTTTGAGACCCATCGCTAGCGGCAAGGTGGTTGACCAGGTTCGAGTTTATCATCCAAGTGTTGGGATGACCTGGTGTTCAGAGACCGATGACCTGATGTTCAGAGGTCGAGGCGTGCCGTTCTGGTGTTGTTTGATGCAGTAGTGTGGTGGTGGAAGTCCCCTGTGAGAGGCGGACCAGTGAGTCTCCACCAGACCACCGGTCGATTGGCAAGTTGCCAAGTTAGTAGCTTTTGAGGAAGATGTAGAGACATCTTGTCCTCCGCAAGCTGCGATCGTTTTCTTTGCCAGTTCTTTTAGTACCCTCGTAGTCGGGGTAGTGTGGAGTTTGCTTGTCGAGGACTTAATCCGTCAGTGGTTTTCGGTGGCTAGTAGAGAGAAGCACCTTACGTTAGCATGTTCGGTGTGGAGCTAGGTGTCTTTGCCACCCGGGGTTGGGCTGAGTATTCGTTGAGCATCGAGTGGGATGCGAGGAGTAGGCGCGGCATGTGCATTAGGTGAGATGCCAGAGTTTAGGCTGCTCGAGTGTTTGGACTCTTGTGTTGAGTTCCTTCGCCCGTCACTTGGAGTGTGACCTTCCCTATTCTAAGAGGGGCATAAAGCTTGTTTTGGGCTGATTTGTGTTGTAAAGGATGTTGTGCTTGTTGGCACCAAGCTTTGAGAGGAGGCCTAGATTCGGGCCAGTTGGCACTTTTGGTGCAGATGGTTCCATGCCCTCCCGGAGTATAGCACCCTCACCAGACTTGTACCCATTTTTCTGAAGTTGCATCTGTTGGATTGCTTAAGAAATCTAGCTCGGTGGTAGTCAGATAACTACAAGTGTGAGGTCGTTCGAGGGAAAAGTAGGAGCTTTTCAGGGTCACCGAGAGATGGGTGCAAAGGGTGTTGTAGGTTGGTGAGGGCTAGCGCGTTTGAGTTCTCGCGCTTGTGTGTGAGCTTGTGAGCCAGCTTGGCGGTAGTGTGTTTCGACTACCCTTGGAGTTACCCTAATAAGGGTAGAGTTGGCTTCGAGGATGCGTGGTTGATCCAGTGTTAGAGCCATGAGTTGGATAGTTGAGCGGAGCATTTAGTGGGCACATTGGTATGAGGGATGTCAGCTTGGTGTGGTTATGCTCTTGTAAGAGTGAGTTGACCAATGTAGCTTTTCGTGGTGAGTTGACCCCGAGTGGTTTGAACTCTTGTTGCTCCTTTGCTAGTTGTGGCTCTTTTGGGAGGCAAAAGTTGCCTCGTGTGAGAGTACTTGTTGGTTTGGATCTTAAGGAACCAAGTTGGAGCCGTACACGCGGTGTACTTTTGTGTAACTCGTTAAAGTGGTGTATTTTTCAAGAACCACGAGGGGTTTTAGGTTGTGAAACCAGTGCTCGATTCTAAGGAGTTAGGACTTTAGTTCTTGGCAAGTGCCCTAACTTGGGTTGAGAGGTTTCGTGTGTCGGTAGCTTGGTTGTTGCGTAGGAAAGTTATGCTAGTTGGCCTTTGACACAGGTAGAGGCATTTCTTGTTGATCGATGGTTGGAGTTCGGTTGAAGGCCGATCGAGGCGATGGTAGTAAAATCGCGGAGTTCTTGGCCATCATGGCTAAGAGAGTGTCGTTCGGACCCTTACCTGGGTAGATGTTACGATGTGGGCGATGCTTTGAGCAAAAGGAAGATTGGGTCTTACGGTAGTTCCCGCACTGGTGTTTAGCGGACTCGTAAGCGAGGGCGATCTAGGGATCTCAAATCGCCGCGCAGTCGAGCTCTGGATCGTCGGCAGGTGGGGCGAGGCGGCGAGCTCATTGCATCAGTGTGGTAAGGCGCGTGCGGATTTTGTGGAGCAACGCCCCATGCTCGCCAGTGTGGCAAGGAAGAGCTTTTGGCTAGCATAGTTGAGATTTGAAGGGAGTTGTGCTCGTGTAGCGGATGTCTGTTAGATCGTTTGTCGACGGTATGAGTTGGAGGGTGATTGGAGGAACCTAAGTTGTGGAGAGCCTCACGAGAGCTCGGTCGGACCAGCGGTGTTCCTCGGTTGAGTTCTTTGGATGCTTATAGGCGGTTGACAAGCTAGAGTTGTTCTTAGAACCTCCGTGTTGGTTTTAGAATTCTTAGCAAGGTGGTGCTTGGCGTTGGCCAAGGTTTGGTTCCTTTCTTTGTTTTTTCTAGGGCTAGCTTGGTTCGACCAAAAGTGGCGGCATCGCTCGAGGACTTGTTCCTAGTCGAGGTAGTTTTGGGAGTTGGCCTCCCCCTCGGTGGTTGAGTAAGTACCGCTAGTGCTTAGTTGGTGGTTCAAGCGATTGAGGAATCCTTGGATGTTTCTTCCGAGAAGAGTTGGTGGTTATTACCGTTGAGTTTGAGCAAGGCAATGGCGTGTGTGAAATTACGTGTCTTCGGAAGTCCGCTTGCTAGGAAATCGTTCTGTAGAGGAGGAGTCGACTTAGCTCTGAGTTGGGTAGTTGATCGAGTAGCGCGTGATCACCCTAGCGAGAGTGCCCTGCGTCTGTTTGTAGCAAGCGGAAAGTTGTTTGTTCCGCGTGGCGAAAGCGACGGCCAGTTCAAGGGCTTGAGTTGTTGGCGGATGGTTGTTGGATCTTTGGAGCTTATAGACCCCCTTAATTCTTTGGTGGTTGAGTGCACCGTGGATGGATGGGTCTCGAGTTTTAACTTTTGAGGTAGTCTTGGCGACTCGTATTGTTCTTGATCCGCCGACTTGAGGTCGACGCTATCCTTATCCCTCATATTTGTTTCGTTTGTGAAGTTCCTAGGTGGAAGTTGAGATGGGTCTAAGCTTAAAAGGAGGAAGTCCATAGAGCGGCGGATGGACTTAAGAGTTGAGTGGCGGTTTGGAGATGAGGTTCGCTCGTTGTAAGACTTGATTGAGTTTCCGCAGAGCAAGCCCTTCTTGGGCTTCGTCCCTAGTTGATGTGCCTTCGCAGTTGGCGTTTTAGCTGAGTCATTGTTGAGTGGGTTGGCACAATGGTGTCGTGGCTTTGGTTGGTAAAACCTTTGAGTTGTTATCCTCCAGCTATTGTGTTGCTAGTAGCCGAGTGATGTTTTATTCTTTGCTGCTCGAGGTTTCCGTGAGAGGAATGTTGTTTGTTTTCTGTGTGCGCGATGTTCACCTAGGCGGTGGCTGATCGGATTGCATTGGAAAGTTTCTTGTCGGCCGATGAGGGGCTCCGGTTTATTAGTTTGGTGAGTGGAGCACTGTTCTGGACCTTGTAGTTCGGGGTGGCGGGTGAAGTTTCACTAGTGTGAGTGGTGGTAGCCGCTTGGTGAACAGAAAAAGTGCCCCTTGGCTTTGGTGCTTCGATTTCTCGTAAGATGGTTGCTTTAGTGTTGTGGGCGCATGCTAGTTGGAGAAGGTTGCCTAGGGATCAGTCACGGTTGGTGGTTCGAATTGGATTTCGTTAAGGATTGTAGGCAACAAGTGGGGTTCGCGAGTCTCTCTTGCGAAGTATGAGAGTAGGCCGTTTAGTTTCGAAACACAGGAGGTTCGGTTGTTTGGTCGACATGGTGAAGGGTCGAAATTTGTTTGATAATGACTATGAGCATTCGGAGAATTCGCCGGAGCGTGGCATAGAGTTTTAGAGCTTGTGACCCGTCCACGAGTTTCTTGAGAGTAGCGCCAGTAGAGAGGCGTTCCGAGTTGGGCTAGCGGGGTTAAGTGAGCCCTAGGATTTTAAGATCGTTTGAGAGCTAGTGCGAGTTTGAGGATGTGTATTACCGTTAGCACTATCACATCTATTTCTTGAAGTTCGGTGTATGCCCGTACCTTGGTTGAGATAGTTTGTAGCGATGGAGGGCTTGTGGCTTGAGCCTTTGGGAACCCAAGGGGGTTTGGATTTGAAGAAGATTTAGTGTTGTCTCGGCCGGGAGTTTGGTTGGTTAAGGATCGGTGGAGATTTCCTAGAGTTGTTTTCGTCTTAGGACTTTCGAGGACGAAAGTCTTAAAAGGAGGAGTATTATAATGGCCTAGTTTTCCATTCGATTTCCAGTACTCTCGGTTAAGTATTGGGGCAATCGGTTGGGCCGTTAGAGCTTTTTAACCTTTAAGGGTATTTTGGTCTTTTGCTCCCGGTCGGAGGTTGAGGATTTTCGGGGCTTGAGGTCATTTCGGCCGCCGTTGAGACTTGATTAATGTTGGTTGCAAGACCCAAGGAGTTTGGGTTAGTTGATTAGAAGTTCGGAGTCATTCCGGTTGATAGCAAAATAAATGGGAATTTAATTGGTCCCAATGAGATTTGAACCCTTGCCCTAATGGTAGAATTGGAGTTTTTAGAAAAAGAGATTTAGTTAAAAAGAAAAGAATTTCTTTAGCCGGGACCCGCAAGAGAAAGCCTTGGGAAGGGAATTTTAGGTCTCCTAACCCTTTTAAAATAGGAAAAAGAAGGAAATTAGGGAAAACCCTCTTTGTTCCCTTGGTAGTTTCTCTCTCTCTCTCTCTCTCTCTCCTAAAACTGAGCCACCCTAACCCAACCGCACCACTCAGCCAAGCAACCCCAGCCACTCCGCACCACTCCTGCCCGTTCAGCCAGCCACTGCGCCGCACCAGACCGCACCAGGCCGCTCAACCCCTTGCCTCTCCCAGCCGCCGATCGTCTGCAGTCTAGACACCCCACCAGGCCGCCCTGCACCGCGCCGCTCGTTGCCGTGCACCCAAGACGCGTCGCCAGCGCCGCCCGTGCCGCTTCGGCCAGTGGGCTCGAGCGCCGCCGCGCCGTTCCGCCAGTTGCCCAGACACGCCGCGCCGCTCCGCTCGCTGCCGCCCAGACGCGTCGCCCGCGCGCTGTCCTAGCAGACCCGACGTCTCGCCCGCCCACCCGACCCAGCGTGTTCACTCGCCTGCGACAACCCGCGTCTGCACGTCCCCTGCCTCGCTAAGCGCCGCGCGCCAGGTGCCAGCGCCAGCGCCACGCTTGTCGCTGGCGGCGGACGGACGCCTGCCTGCCGTGCGAGTTGGGGTGTGACATTGTGTCTTCTCGATCGGTAATTCCCGAGCCTTATCTCCTTTGGGCACTAGGCTGTTGGCTTCTGTTTATTTAATTAGGTTTCGCTTTAAAGCTCGAGGGTCATTATTTGATTGTGAAAGTTATTTCTGCTCGTTTCCAGGTAAGGATTCCTTACCGTGGTTGTGTGGACCCTGCGATGCTTTCTTGATTGTGCCTTATATGCATGTTTACTTGTATGAACATGATTAGTGGATAGGACAGCTTGTGATTGCACTCTTGCTAGCATTTTTGCCTGTTTGTACATGTTAGTGCCATGCTAGGATTGTTCTTCCAGCATGCTTGAGATTCCTGCTTTAAGTTCGTAGTATCATGCTAGGTTATGTATGAATGATGATGATATGTGTGTCTAGCCAGGAATCAGTTATTTTGTACTTCTAGCTAGTATAGTAGAGTTTGTCATCATCCCAGACGGCGAGGCGGACATAACGTACTTTGTCCCCACCGGTCGGGTGTAGAGCGAAGCATATACGTACATTGCTTCCCAGCGGCGGCCGATGTGGATTTAGCTACCACATCGGCATAAGCCTAGTTTGTAGCTGCTAGAGCGGAACCACGCCAATGGTGCAAGCACCGCCTTGGTCGGTTCTTAGCTTCAGTCGGTGGTACAGTGCCGCAGAGATGAGTCCGAGGGCCTCGCACTCGTGTTCGGTGACACCGTTCCGAGTCTTAGGCATGCGTACTGGCCCGCGTAGTTTGTACTTAGGCCCCACATTTACGCCGGTGCGGCGGCAGATGTGAGGTGCGCGCACACGCGCGTTAGTCGCCGGTTCGGAGAGCCCCACGGGCTAATGTTCGTGAGTACACAGTTCCTTCTGTTTAGAGCGGACTTGGTACTCTCCGATAGTCCGCATTTGTTAGCGAGGGTAAGAGGCCCTTGAGGACACCCATTGGGATTGGTTTTTATCTAATCATATGGTCGAGGAGAAAGACCCTCGAGGGTGTCGGACATCTTTGGGATCGGTTTTGAGTGATCAAGCTGGCCGAGGTTGAAAGACCCTCGGAGATGTCCCGGGATTGGTTATGAGAGCCAATCATTAGGCGGAAGTAGGAGACTTAGAGGATTCAGTCTGCCTTGTAAGCTCGTTGAGCTATGATGCGTGTTGGTAGCTTGTTTGCATGTATACTAGGGTGTCGGATGATTGATGTATCGTATTGTACCCCGGTTGGGGATTCTTCACGAGTATGTTTTATACTCACCCTTATTTCGTGGTTTTCCACGGGTAACAGGGGGACAAAGACAGGACGGCTAAGCGGAGGAGGCGATTGATCATGGAGCTGCTGGCACTCTGTCTTTATTGTTTGCATATTTGTTCGGCATGTAGATGGACAAGAGTCCTAGAAACATTATTATAAGTTGTTTGAACTATTTTGAATGTTTTTATATCTTGGCTGAGCTTGTTTTACTTCGTTGGTTTTCTTAAATGAAATTGTTGATTATGTTTTAAGCATTCCCGTTCTAAATGTTTTGAAAGGTTTTAAATATGAGCACTAAACCGCTCGATGAAATATTTAACTTGCATCTTTGAGTGAGAACCTAGGTTTAGGACCGTATTTTGGGTCGGGTTCTTACAAGCGGCCCGTTGTGTCATCCCGAGTAAGTGTCTCGATCTCTTCTTTATCTTCTTACATTTGGTGTGTTTCTTGCTGGCCGAGTGAAGAAGAGGTGAGATTCGTTATGGCTAAGAGAGCTATTCGGATCCTTACCAGCAGGCGAGAAGGTATGTTGTGGTGATGTTTGAGTAGGAGGATGGCGATTCTGTAGCGTTTTGAGTCCTCTTGGTTTTCAAGTTGGAGTTGGCCGGCGTAGTTGAGATTTGGAGAGGGTTGTGCCCGTAGCCGGTTGTCTGTTAGATCGTTTTGCGACCAGTGTGTGTGTCGGAGGGTGATCGGAGGATCCCTAGGTTGTGGAAAGCCTCTCGGAGAGATCAGTCGAGACCCGAGCGGTGTTAAGTGGGTGAGTTGCTTGCGAGACTTGGTAGTCTAGCAAGCTAGTGCTTGTTTGGAGTAGAGCCTGGATTGGTTCCGGTGTGGTGGCTAGTTGGTGCTTGGTGTTGACCAAGATTTGGTTCTCTTATTGTTTCAAGTGCTAGCTCGGTTCGAGCAAGAGGGCGTTGCCTTGAGGACTTATTCCTAGTCAGGAAGTTTTGGGAGTTGACCCCTCCCTCGGTGGTTGAGTAAGTTTTGCTAGTTCTGGATTGGTGGTCCAATCGGTTGAGGTTTTCCCTTGGGTGTTGCTTCCAAGAGAGTTGGTTGTTGTTGCCCACAGGTTTAAGCTAGTCACGAGCATGTGTGATGTTCATTTGCCCTTGTAAGTTCGCTTGCTGGGGAATCGTTCCCCGTTGAGGAGTAGTCAGCGTAGCTTCTGAGTTGTGTAGTGGATCAGAGTAGCGCAGTGGTTAGCCCAGCGAGAGGGTTCCTACATGGTGTTGTTTGCAAGCGAGAAGTTGTTTGTCCTAGCAAGAGTGGAGGCCGGCTAGTTTTGAGTTGAGCTTTTCTTTGGAAAGTTGTTGGTTCTTTGGGGTTTGAGGAACCCTAGTTTCCTTGGTGGTTGAGTTGCACCATGGATGCCAGCCTCGAGTATTATCTTTGGAGATAGCCTCGTCGGTTCATTTTCCTTGCGATGTTCCGAGTGTGGAGTTTCTAGTCGCAAGATGAGATAGGCCTAGGCTAAAAGGAGGAAGTCCTTTGAGTAGCTTGAGTTGGACTTAAGTGTTGAGTGGTAGCTTGGAGGCGAGCTTTGCTCGTTATGAGCTTGAGTTGAGTTTTCTGCGAGCAAGCCTTTCATGGTCTTTGTTCCTAGTTGTTGTGCTTTGCGATTGGCATTTTATTGAGCCGATCGAGTGAGTTGGCACAGAGGAGGTGCCGTGGCTTTGGTTAGTTAGACCCTTGAGTTGCTATCCTCAAGGTGTTGTGTTGCTAGTGGCTGCGTGATGTTTAGTCCTTGCTACCCGAGATTTCCATGAGAGGAATGTTGGTTGTTTCCTTGCTGGCAATGTTCTCTTTGGCGATTGCTAGTAGATTTGCATGGAAAAGTTTGCGTTCGGCCGTCGAGAGGCTTGATTTGTTGGCTTGGCGAGAGGAGCTTGTGCTGGTTTTGCCATTTAGGGTTGCGTGTTGAAGTTTCGGTAGCGTGCTAGTTGGAAAAGTTTACCTTTTGGATCGATTGCGATTGGTGATTTGATTGTTTTCCGTTAAAATTTGTGAGGCAAGCTTTGTGGTTATTTGGCGTCATGTGAAGTAAGAGTAGGCCGTTTAGTTTTACGGAACACGAGAGAGGTTCAGTTGTTTGGCCGACTTGGTGTAGAGTTGAGGTTGTTTGTTACTTGACTATGGGCATTGAGAGAAGTTACGCCGGTGCGTGGCGTTGAGTTTTGGAGCTTGTGCCCGATCTGCGAGTTTTTCTCGCGCGAGTAACACCGTAGAGAGGTGTTGGTGTTGGATTAGTAGGGTTTAGATTGAGCCCCTTGTTTGTAAGGCCTTTTGAGATCCTTGGCGGAGCGGAGGCGATGAGTTAGTTTTGCCCTGTCTTTGGCGTGGTGCATTGTTGTGTTCCTCGTCTCGATGTTGAGATAGTGCGTGGCGGTGGATAGCATTGTGGCTTTGAGCCTTTGAGAACCCAAGAGGTTTGGTTCTCAAAGAAGGGCTAGTGTTGTCTTAGCCGAGAAGTTGATTGGTTAGGAATCGGTGGAGTATTCCTAGAGCCGTTTCGTCTTAGGACTTTCGAGGGCGAAAGTCTTAAAAGGAGGGAGTATTATGCTTGGCCCGATTTTCTATTACAGTTTTGAGGTGCTTAGGTTGAGATTCGGTTGTTCGGTTGGGCCGTTAGAGCTATTTTGACCCTTAGGGGTATTTTGGTCTTTTGCTCCACGGGCGGGAATTGTGGATTTTGGGGCTTGAGGCGGCTCTGCCTTTGTCGAGAGCTTGTTTGTTGTGGGTGCGAGTCCCGAGGTGTTTGGGCTTTTCGTTTGGGAGTTCGGCTGTGATTTGGGTTTTGGGCAAAGTTATGGTTGTTTCCTTTGGGATTCGAGCCGGGCCCTTAGTGTTTATTTGGGAGGTTGATTTAAGTGAGGTTATTAATGGGAAAAGGTTGCTTCAGTCGGGTCTCGAAGGAGGAAGCCAGGAAATGGGATTTTAAGGATTTTAAGGCTTATTTAAAATTGGATTAAAGTGGATAAGGTTGGAAAATGAAGATTAAATCCCCATTTTCCCTTTTTATTTTTAAAATCCCATTTTTCCTTTTTATTTCCCATTTTTCCCCAAAATCCCCATTTTCCCATTTTTCGATTTTTTTCCCTTTCTCTCTCCTCCAGCCCGAGCCCCCCACCTCCCAACCCGACCCCAGCGCCCAGCTCGCCCACCCTGGCCGCCCAACTCACCCACGCCCGAGCCAACCCGAGCCCTAGCCGCCCAGGTCGCGCCGAGCCCAGCCCCTACTCGCCCAGGTCCCGCATCGAGTAGATCTGCCTCGCCGCCGAGCCGTCCTCGAGCGGCTCGCCTGGTGTGTGTGTCGCCCGGTGCGCCTTTGTGCCGCGCTGCGAACAACGTCGTGTCGCCCGACCCATAGCGTGTGTCGTGCGGCCCGAGCACCCTGTAGCTCGTCGCTTCTCCCAGCCCCACACGCGTCCTTGTTGCTTGCCGAGCTCGCGCCCACTCGCCGTCCTGTGCTGCGAGCGCGCGCGCGCATCTCGTTCGCCCGCCCAGCTCGCCGGCGCGACCTCGCGCGCCCTACGCTGCGCCCGGCCCGGCTTTTGCCTGCCGGCGACTGCCCGGTGTGTTGGCTTGGCCCGAGCCTTGTGGCTTCTCGGATGGTATTTCGAGTCTTTTCTTCGTGTGGCCTTGATTTGTTGCTGCTTTGGTTATGGATTTAATTGGGGTGTTTTATGTATTTAATTTGGGTGCTTTATTTGATGTTTAAGTGCTTGGGTTCCATCGAAGCTTGTGGGTTGTTTGTTGATTTGTGATTATTATTGTTTTTCGCTTGTTCGGTAAGGATTTCTTACCAGTGGTTGTGTGGACCTGCGATATTATCACGATGTGCCTTGTATGCTTGTTTACTGTTATGAGCATGATAGTGATAGGCAGCTTTGATTGATCTCTTGCTAGCATGTTTGCTGATTTTACATGTTAGAGCCATGCTAGGATTGTTCTAGCGACATGCTTATGATTCTGGTTAAGTTCGTAGTATCATGCTAGGTAATGGTCATTGATGTCAATTATTGTTTGCTAGCCGGGGAATCATTTTACTCTGTACTCTTAGATAGAGTTGTAGGGTTTGTCATCATCCAGTGAGAGCGGACATAACGTACTTTGTCCCCATTGGTCGAGAGTAAAGTGCGCGCAGCATAACGTATATTGCTTCCCCTCCGACCGTCGATGTGGATTTAGCTACCCACATTGGCGTATGCCTAGTTTGTAGCCTGCTAGAGCGGAACCACCGCCAGCGGTGTAAGCCTACCTTGGCGATTCTTAGCCAGTCGGTGGTTGGTGCCGCGGATGGGCGCTCATCGTGATCAGTGACACCGCTTCCGAGTCATAAGCATTCATACCTAGCCCGCGTAGTTTGCCCTTAGGCCCTCGCATTTACGCCGATTGCAGCGGCATGCGGTGTGCGCGCGCGCGCGTTAGTTCTTGCGGTTCGGAGAGCTCCACAGGCTAATGTTCGTGAGTACACCATTCCTTCGGTTTAGAGCCGGACTTGGGTACTCTCCGTAAGTCAAGATTAGCAAGGGCAAGAGGCCTTTGAGGACATCCTTGGGATCAGTTCAATCCACACGAGTGAAAGATACCTCGGTGATGTCGAGATTGGTCGAGGTAACCAATCATTAGTAGGAAGTAGGAGACTTTCGATGGCTCCAGAACTTTCATTATGAGCTCGTTGAGCTATGATGCATGTTGATATTTGTTTGCTTGCATGATGAGGTGCTAGATGGTGATGTATCGTATTGTACCCGGTTGGGGATTCTTCTTGAGTATGTTTATACTCACCCTTATTTATCTTTCGGGTAACTTGGGACAACACCGGGAGGGCTAGCGGAGGGAGGCGATTGATCATGGGAGCTTAGGCGACACTGTCATTTATTATTGCATTGTTTATTCAGCATGTAGATGGGCAGAGTCCTAGGGAACATTGTTTAAAAAGTTGTTTAAATTGTTTGTATGTTTTATAAACACTGGCCAGGTTGTTTTACATGTTGATTATGTTTAAATGAAAATTGTTGGTTATGTTTTAAGGGTTCCCCCTTCTCATATGTTTTGAAAGGTTTTTAAATATGAGCACTAAACCGCTTGTTATCATATTTAACTTGCATGCTGAGTGAGAACCCCGGTTTAGGACCATGTTTTGGGTCAGGTTCGTCACAGCAAGAATGGTTTTCGGATTCTAAGTGAAAACTAAAACATACAATCATCCATTTAAAAAGTCAATACAAAATTCCTGAAACACATCCTGTTTCCAAGCACCTGTTCCAAGGCAAATACATTTCCAAAACTCACTCTAATCAGAGATTTATTTAAAACATTCAAAACTTCCAATGGTTACAACAGTACTAGAATCTGGAAAAACAGTCAGAAAACAAACTAGGGCTCCGTGCCCAGCTACATGCATTCAGAGGAAAATAAAAATAAAGAATCATAGACATAAACTCGAGTTCGAACAACGGGTTTCCATGATCACACCTCCTCCTCCGACCATCTGTCTCGCACCATGGTTACTGTGGAAAACCACAAAATAAGGGTGAGTAACGAATTACTCAGTAAGAATCCCCAACTGGGGTACAATACGATATACATGGTCATCTAGCGGAAAGGTATGCAAGCTATGAATATAAACACAGAAGAGAGCACATAGCTTAAATCCACACATAAACCTCGGATGCCATCTCAGGGTCTTACTCCAAAAATCCACCACACGATACGATCCTATACGAGAAACAAGTCTCGGCCTCGGCCTATCTCTGCCGATACGAAAGGTGCAATGAACTCAAGATCCGAGGAGCTCTCGGTCGGTATTTGTAATGGCGTATGCGCGCGCGCACCGCATGGTCACGCAAACCATGGGGGGTGCAGGGTCTAGTGGCAAGCTGCGCGAGTCTAGTCACCATGCCTAACTAATCTCTAGATTGGTGTCAGCGACATAGAGTGTGAGACACTGGACACGTGAACTATGTCGGCTGTACCACACTTTGAGGCTAAGGAACCGGTCGTGGTAGGCTTACACGAGAAGCCGTCCTTGCCCTAACGGTGGCAATCAAAGGCTACTGGTGAACACGGCGAGGGCGTGTGCATTGCTGGGGACAAGGCAATGCCATGTCATCATCCCGACCGTTGGGGCATTTAACAGTCTGCCACCCTCACCCAAGATTGCAGGGCCTGCCGTTAGGGTTAGCTAAACCCTAACGGTGGATCAGGAACGGAGTATCGCCTCGTACGTCCCTGCCGTGGATGCAAGTTACGTTATGCATCCTGGCCCGGTTGATGCTACCTACCATATCTCAAACCTATAAACAGATGCAGCAAAACAATCCAATACGTGCTCAATAGATACAACGAACCTAGCATGATACTACGAAGCAAGAACTGATAACGAGCATGCCAGAACCGAACAACCTAGCATGGACTAACATGAGAAACAACATAAGAAATCATGCGATCGGGAATTGAGCAGAGCACCTATCACTAAACATCTTTGATAAACACAAACAAGCATACAAACAACAATCACATATAATATCGCAGGGCCCACACAACTCCGATAAGAAATCCTTACATGGTCGGAAGGCAACTACACACAAGAATCTTAAGTTGCGACCGATCTCGAGCTAGCTAATGAGAACCTAACAAGCACAATAATTATCACAATCCATAGGCCTAAATATAATAAAATAAACAGGGCTCAGCTCGGGAGCAACTCACACGGCACGGTAGTGCCTTGCAGAACGAGCAGTACCGCGGCACTAGGCACTCACCTGGCCTCTTTGTGGCGAAAAGGGCTGTGGTGGCGTCTTGGCACTGCATTTGGCGGGGCGCCGAGCTACTGTGTGGGCGCGATAAGCGAGAGCGAAGAGCGCAGGCGAGACAAGCGGCGCGAGCGCGGCGTCTGAGCGAGCGAAGCGAAGCGCGGCACTGACGCGGACGGCGCGAGCGCAAGCGTCGCGGCGCGAGCTCGGGCTGGCGATGGCATCTCCGGTGTCGCGGCGGCGCTGCGCGCGGCTCTGCTGGTGCTTGCAACAAGGGTGATGGGCTGCTGCTTTGGTGTGCGTGAGGCGAGGCGGCGAATTTGCTGGCGATTTGCATCTGGCGGGACCACGAGTGCTGTCTTGCTTTGGGCTGCGACTGCTACTCGGCTAGAAATTTCTTCTTTGGGTGACCTCTTTGCTCGGTCGGGATGAAGCTCGATGGAGCTTGGGAAGAAGAGCACGGAAAGGGGGCTTGGGAGAGAAGGTTTGGGGCGGCAAGGGGATTTTGGAGAAGAAACACCCAAACCTAATTTCCCTTCTTTTAATCAAATCCACCAAAACCCCAAGGACTCAAGGCTAACTAACTTATGCCGCAAAAAGAGTAACAAGAACAGCTCGAGGCTCGACCGGCAATGACACACAACTGACCTCCCATACCACCTGGGTTCGAAACCCAAGTGCTTCACTCTATTTCTCAATTTTTCTTTTTCATCTCACCATGCCCAAACACAACCACAAAGCATCAAAATCTTACCTAAGTCCATCCAATAATTTTAACAACTTAAAAAGATATAAACGGCCCTGACGGCCTGACCAAATTACCAAAATACCCCTAGGGCATACCGGGAAGACCGGGATGAAAACCTGGGCCGTTACAGGGGCTACGATCGCGACAGGGCTGCTACGATCGCGCGGGCTGGCTTGAGCGATGCGTCTCGGTGCTCGGCAAAGCGTTGCTGCATTCTGGCAGGATCGAGCTATGGCAGGGGCTGCGACGGGACGGGGTTGTTGCAGGCTAGGCGACTCTGTGCGGCTACAACCACAACAACAACACACAACCAACAATTACATTTCCCCTCCTCTCGGCGAGCAAGAACAAACCAACAACTCCCTTAGCAAACGGATCGGCAACAACAACAAGGGGAGGAAAATCGAAACACAAGGATCACTTACCCGGGATGATCGATCAAAGCTCCCGGGAGGGTGGAAATCGCACGACAAGAACGAGCTTTGGAGAAGAGGATGTGGCAAGGGAATTTGGGAAGGAGAAAAAAGAAAAACCTATTTTTTTAATCGAACTCACTTAAGTCCCGAAAACCAAGGAAAACCAAGATAACCTGTGGAATGAGTGTCAACAACCGTCTGCAGCTCATCTGGCAAGGGCCCCTTAGCTAACTAGCCAGGCCACCCTGGTTCAAACCCCAGCTGATGCATTTTTATTCCGGCAAAACTTTCATTTTTATTTTTGCAACTCTCAACACCCCAAACTCAACCAGAAGGCATCCAAACCCCTATCTGAACATCCAAGAACATAAACAACTGAGAAGACAGAAATAGCCCTAACGGCCCGACCAAATTATCAAAATACCCTTAGGACATACCTGGAAGACCGAGATGAAAACCTGGGCCGTTACATGCAAATTCCTTTTTCCTCTTTCTCCATGTCTTGGTCGAGAGCCAACTTCAGCTTAAAAGGGTTATGTTTCTCTCCTCCTTATAGATCCGAGTTCTCTTGTTTGGGAAGAGAAGATTTGGAGTTTGCTCTTTGTTTGGTGGTTGAAGATCCGAAAATCCCTTCACTCTTGCTATTGCCGAAATCCTCATTGTCTCTTTTCATCCTCTTGGCCGAGACTAATAGGTCAGTATGTTTGTTCTTGCTCTTGTGTTGTGTTTGAATGCTTGTTGTTGTTGTTCTCAAATTTCTTTTCTTGGTTGTGCAAGTAGCCCTAGCCGAATTCTTTTGGGTGTTTGTGGAGTGTGTTTGCCGAGGCCTCTAGTGTCACCTCTTTGGTCGAGACTGCAAGGTGAGTGGTGCTTAATTGATGTGTGCTTCTTTGTCCGAAAACCCCTTGGTGGTCGAGAGCACCATGTGGGAATTGTGCCTTGTTGTTGTGTGATTCAGCTAAACCTAACCTATGCCTTGTGTTAGATTGTATGCCCTAGCGGAGAGTGAAGAGAAAGGAGCTTGGAGTTTTCTTGTGTGTGGTTGGACCTAGCTTGGCCGAGACTACCCTTGGACGTTGAAACCTTGCTCTGGTTTCAGTAAAGCCCTAATTCCTGGTTGTTTGGTTGTTGTGGTTTGGTTTGTGACTTGTTGTTCTGTTGCTAGGATAGCTTGTGAGGTGTTCTGCAGTTTAGGGCTTACTTGAGGTTTTTTTTTTTTTTTTTTTTTTAAAAGCTTACTTTGAGGTTTTGATTCCACTTTGTTGTGAGTAAGGGTTCCTTGCCGGAGGTTGTGTGGGCCTGCGCACCTCATTGATAATTCCTAGTTGTGTGTTTGTCTTTGTCTTTGTTAGTGGATAGGATTTTCTATAGGTTATGCGGATTATATAAATGTTAGTGGATAGGTTCTTCTGCGAGGTTATGCAATTATATAAACTGTTAGTGGATAGGCTCTTGCATGAACTCTAGAGGAAGTATGTTCTCGTAGATGCTTAGCTCTGTCTATTCCCTATTGTGTAACCTGGAATTGTATGCTATATATGTTATGTGGTGATGTATGTTTAAGCATGTTGTAGCTAAGTTCTTCCAGAATTGCTGTTAGGATTGGCATGTAGAATAATGTCTTGTTTTCTATGCTTCCCTGTTATTGACTTGCCTATTTGTCTGCTTTATATCCTTGTATCCTGGGCTGGTTATTTATTATGCTATGATTGTGAGATGTGTTAGAGTCCTTAGGGAGTTCCGAGTGTCAATCGAGTTGCGTGATGGCTCGGTTTGCTCAGGATTGCCCAGTGTGTAACAGTCCAAAACTAGCCCAGTGTGTGCTGTCCCTTGTTGGCCCAGTGTGTGCTGACCAGTTTCTAGGATTGGCCCAGTGTGTTGCTGATCTCGGGTTGGCCTAGTGTGTTGCTACCCATGTTGCTCCAGGACTAGCCCAATGTGTTGTTGTCCCCTGTTAGCCTAGTGTGTTGCTAATCAGGTTGAGCAAAACTGCCCAGTGTGTTGCAGTTCAAGGCTGCCTAGTGTGTTGCAGGTAGGACTAGCCCAGTGTGTTGCTGTCCTTAGTTAGCCTAGGGTGTGCTAACCTTGTTTTACTGTTCTGTTATAGCTTTGAGATTACTTGTTAAGTACTCCTGTTAGTTAGCCTAGTGTTTGTTAACCTTATGCATTTGTAAGCTTAGACTTTTACGATGATTTATCTGTTTATCTTGTTTAAGACTACCATGTTCTCAAATGTTGGATGTATGCTAGGGTGTTAGGTGATTTATTGTGCATATTGTACCCCGGTTGGGGAATCCTTACTGAGTGCAACTTGTACTCACCCTTTCTGTGGTTTTCTCGACTAGGTAACTTGGCACAACATCGAGGTGGCTAGAGAAGGGAGTTGATGGATCATGGGAAGGCCGCTGCATAGTCTAAGTCTTTTACAATGCAACTGAAAGAGTTTTGGAACTTGTATCGTTGAACTTGGATTTATGTCATTGTCATTTGTAATGTTTTGTAAACTCTGGCCAGAGGATGTTTATTGTTTTTCCCTTTAAGCATTTCAAATGGATTTTATATTCCCAGTACTTTTAATAAAGATGTTCTTTTCCAGCTCTTTGAACGATTTCCAATGAATTTACATGTTAAGTAAGGGCCATTTAGGGTTGTTTAGTGTCGGGTCCTTACATCCACTAATCATCGACACATTAATTCCAATTATTAAAAGAAGCCATTGGTTAATCCTAATTAGGAAACAAAGTACAAATGAAGGAGAGATTTTCATGCAGACATTTAAGGCTAACAATCTCTTGACTTCTATGGATAAATATTAACCACTAAATTAAGGATAGTATTACATAAATGTTTCAACAAATTAACACGGTAGCTTGATTTTCATCACAAATTGTTTTCTTTCTAAATTTAACATTTCGGTTCAATTCTAAAAAAAGATCAATGTGTTTTAATTTTGATTAAAGACTTTGAAATTTCTATTGCAAGAGGGGATGAAACTATAAATATAAGCAAATTTACTTGAAAAATATAAAGCTCGTTGAAGAAGAAAATGAAAACTCTCAGGGCTTTGGCAATTTTAGTTTTTGTTTTGGCATTTTCTTACGAAGTCCAACAATGTCACTCCCAGCATATTGGTATGTTTATTTTTTAAATCTATACTCGACCATTATCAAGAGACAACCATCTTGTAACGATCAAATATAACTTTTGGCACCCTTTATTCATTGTTTTAAAAACTCATATAGGGCTTATTTTTTATGGTAACACATTTTGGGTGGCTTGCACCTACGACCTTAAGATGGAAAAATATATCGATACCACTCGGCTTATTTCACTTTGACATTAACACAATTGGTTGTTTATAATGAAAAATAGAATTTTATTTCATAAATATTTAGTCATTTATGGTTTCTCCTTTCATTTCGTCCATCCATGGAAACCTCCGCCACCTCCCTAGAGGCTCTAATCCCCTCATCGAATATAATTATTCTCCCTATTTTACTTTTTGTTTTTTATTCGATCGAGCCAATTTATAAACACGTGTACTAATCCATTTTTCGGTGATTAAGTTACCATCATTAATTGAATCTATGGCTCTTTTAATTAACAAACTATGCCAAATATGTATATTTATAATAATGCGTTTACCTCTTGTGTTACTTTAATAAATACAAATTATGATTAATTTGTGTCTCTGTTTGTATTCCAATTTTCTTTTATTACAACCAAAGATGAACAATATTATGAGAAATTTTTAGTCTAACTATATTTGGGAGTAGATGAGTTTCAATTTTTATGACCTTGTAACTGTGATTAGTACATTTAGTTTAGTCAATCTCAACATAATTCCACTCATCAAAATTACATATTTTCCTCGAAGAGAAAACAATTTGACTTCTCCACCCCCACATACATCATGTATATTGTTAAACTGAAAAAACAAATACATACACATGTGTATTTAGAGCTCAACTAAGACAAAAGAAATTTGAGCTATGAACATATAAAAGCAGATCTAAAATATGGGGCAAGACCAATCTGTATGCCCATGGACCGATCGGCTCAAGGATCTCAAAAGGTCCCACAAACACAGGACTTTACTTCCCCCTCGTACCAAACCTTAAAATTCCACGCATCGGTGCTACCTTTAGGAACCACCTCAAACTCTAGGTCTCTCGCCTTACATCGATGCAACTCTAATGTCTTCTATCTTATTTGTCAACATACAAGCTGGATCTTCTACTGCTTTGCATCATTAGTCATCTAAAGCAACTCGAGACCCCAGAACTTGTGTGTCACCAACCTCTTCATAAAATCTTGGAGACCTACAACGCTTACCCTACAAAGCCTCAAACGACACCAAGCCCGAATTGTTGCTCGATCGACACTGTTGTTGTGTAAGGAAACTCCATCAAATACAAATATTGGTCTCAACTACCCAAGAAATCAAGTACGCAGGCACGCAACATGTCTTCCAAAATCTGGTTCACTCTCTCTGTCTGTCCATCAGTTTGAGGGTGGAACGCGGTATTGAAACAACACTCAACACCCAACCCTTTCTGAAGTGCCCTCTAGAATTGGGAAGTGAAACGGGAATCTCGATCAGATACAATCTTAACTGGTACCTTATGGTACCGAACAATCTGCTCCAAGAATAGTTGAGCTCACTGTTCCACGGTATAAATGATTCTACCAGGAATGAAGTGTGCACACTTAGTCAAACGGTCGACAATCACCCAGATCTGAGTAAATCCTCTCGGTGTCCTCGACATTCCAGAAATGTAATCCATGGAGATCTCTTCCCACTTCCACTGAGGCCAGCTCAGTGGCTGCAACAACCCTGCGAGGTTTTGTCTAGGAGCCTTCACTTGATGACAAACGAGACACCAGCTAACAAACTCTACTATGACCGTTATCGTATTACTCCACCTGAAAGTCTACTTGAGATCCTCATACATCTTTCTACCTCTGTGTGCCAAGTAAATGGAGAAAACAAATCATATTATATTGGTTTATTAAATAGTCATATTCTAAATTCTAAATTCATTATAACTAAAAAAAATAAAAAATCTTATCATGATTCAACCAAATCAAAATAATTTTTTAGTCCTACAAATTCAAGGATAAATAAAAAAAATTTAAAAAATCTTCATCAACCTTACATCTATTTTCATAATCATACATATTGTCGGATTATGTTGAAGACAATCGTGAGCCCTGTGACTTTCATTGCATGCCACAAGTAGCCTTGAGAGGTAGACGTTGGTAGGTTGTACACGGCTAGATTTTGGCTGAAAAGTGAAGCGTACAACATGCGACTCTCTCAATCTTCAACTATGTGAGTTAGACTTTCCATCTTCAAACTGTGGATTAGTGGGCCTCTCAGGATCTTTAAATTGTGGCACTACAGCTCTCTATATCTTCAAATTGTGGAAGTGAGCCTCTCTACATCTTCAAAATGTGTCAGTTCGGCTCTCTACATTTATAAGTTGCCCTTTATATCTTGTGGTTGTGTATGTTCGGCTCTCTATATCTTCAAACCGTGTCAGTTTGGTTCTCTTCATCTTTGAAGTTCTTAATTCGTTTTGTTCCGTATCAATTGGTAAATTTCAATCAAAAGTCACCCTAGCTAAAAAATTTCAATTTACCTTTTTTTTTTTTTTATATAGTTATTAACAACTCCAATCAATGCTAAAACAAGAACGACACAAAACTCAAACTAACAGAAACCTTTTCCATATTTTATAGTAGAGAAGCACTTTTTCCCTTCCCATAACTACTTGAATAACTTTAATAATGAAGCATCAAATTGGATGAAATATAAAATTTGTGAAACTAACAGACACATCTTGGTGAAGAGAAAGGGTATGTTTTTCTTGGCTATGGTTATTTAAAGTTAATAGTAGCCTAGGAACCCTAGGCCTTGTTTATTATGCAGCCACCTTAGAATTCGTCTCTCTCTCTCTCACGATTTTTTCCCGACGAGTTTGCTCACCGAAGTCGCATTGTTACTCTGAAGGTAGTGTAGACGAGTTCGTCGTCTTGTTTAGCTCTTAAGGAAGAGTTGAGCTCGCGCGAGTTTGTTACCATGTGGTTCGTCGTTGTGGGTTCGCAAGAAGCAAAATGTTGTCAATTTCTGCGTGGGTTTAGTGCACCGTAAGCTCACGGCAGGAAGATTCGCCTTGAGGAGTTCGTCATATGCCGTAGCAATGGGTGTCTGTAAGGACCCGACCCGAATGGGGCTCTAAATGGGCCCTTACCTCAATGCATGCATACAAATCAACACTAGAATTTGCAAGATGGTTGTTTCGGATTCTAAGTAAAAAAAAACAAAAACCGGCAAGAGTTCATTTAAAAAGTCAATACAAAATTCTTGAAACCTGTCCCTGTTTCCAAGCACCTGTTCCAAGACAAATACATTTCCAAAACTTACTTTGATCAGAGATTTATTTAAATCATACAATCTTTACAATAGTTACAACAATGCTAGAATCCGGAAATACATTCAGAAAACACCCTAGGGCTCCGTGCCCAACTACATGCATTCAGAGGACATTTAAAACATAAACATAAATCTCAGAGTTGAACAACGGGTTTTCCATGATCACAGCTCCTCCTCCAGCCATCCTGCCTCGCGCCATGGTTTCTGAAAGATAAGTAAGGGTGAGTAACGAATTACTCAGTAAGAATCCCCAACCGGGGTACAATACTATATAATCAATCATCTAGTACCAAAGCATGCAAGCAAACAGCTACCAACACAGATCATAGCTCAACGAGCTTACAAAGAAAGATATGGAGTCATCGGAAGTCTCCTACTTCCGACCTAATGATTGGTTATCCTAACCAATCACAGGACATCTCTCGAGGTCTTTCTCCATGACCAGTTGATCGAGTCAAACCGATCCCAAGGATGTCCTCAAGGGCCTCTTACCCTTGCTAATGCGGACTTACGGAGAGTACCCGAAGTCGGGCTCTAACGGAAGGAATGGTGTACTCACGAACATTAGCAGGGGAGCTCTCCGAATCGGCAACTAACACGCGTGTGTGCGCGCACACCGCATGCTCTACGCGCAACCGGCGTAAATGCGGGGGCCTAAGGGCAAACTACGCGGGCAGTGCACGCATGCCTATGACTCGAGGCGGTGTCACGCGATCACGATGCGCGAGGCCCTCGGCACTCATCTGCGTGCGGCTGGTCCACCGACACGAAGCTAAGAACCGGCCAAGGCAGGCTTACACCATGGCAGGGTTCCGCTCTAGCAGGCTACAAACTAGGCTATGCCGAAGTGGGTAGCTAATTCCACAACCGGCTGGTCGGGCGGGGTAGCAAGATACGTTATGCTGCGCACACTTTATTCCCGACCTGAGCTAAATCCACCTTAGTGACCGGGGGGGGAAGCAAGATACGTTATGCGTCGCACACTACTCCCGATCAGTGGGGACAAAGTACGTTATGTCCGCTCGGCCTGCGGATGATGACAAACCCTACAACTCTATCTAAGAGTACTGGGGAAAAAGCAATGATTCTGGCTAGCAAGGAAAGACCGACATCAATCATACTACCTAGCATGATACTACGAGCTTAAGCGGGAATCACAAACATCTTTGGCGAGAACAAACCTAGCATGGCACTAACATGTAATATCAAGCAAACATGCTAGCGAGAAAATCAATCAAAAGTCGCTCTATTATTATCATGCTCATAACGATCGACAAACAAGCAAGGCAAAATCATGACAATATCGCAGAGGCCCACACAACTCGGTAAGAAATCCTTACAGTGGAAGGCAACAACACACAATAAATTAAGCTGCGATCGAACCCGAGCAACCTATATCGAGCCAAACAAATACATCAATAATCATAAAATAGCCCTAAATACACTAAAATAAAGCGAGGCTCGGCTCGGGAGCAACTCACGTAGGCGCGACCGACACTCGAGCGAGCCATTTTTTGCACGGGCTAGGCGACCAAAGAAAGTGGTGGCTGGCGCGCTGCGGCGCGCTTATGGCGTTGCCGGGCGCGCGGCTGGCAGCGGTGAAGGCTGGCGCGAGGCTGCGCGTGCGCGGCGGGTGCTTGCTTGCTGAGTGTGGTGTGGCGCGGCGCGCTCGGACAGAGGAGGACGCGCGCGCGGCAGCCACGATGCGGGCGCGCGCGATCGCGCTGGGGCCGCGATCGAGCTGGCGAGCTCGAGCGATCGCGCGACACGTGCACGGCTCGGCCTGATATCACGGTGGCGACACGAGACGAGGCGGCGCGGGCGGCCTTGGGCTAGGCGACGCTGGGCGAGCGGCGCGCGCGCTCAGCGAGGCGAGGCGAGGGCTCGCGGCGCTGGGCGAGCGAGCTCGGTGCGCTCGCGGCGGCTGGGCTCGGCTGGCTGGGCTTGGGCGAGCCAAGGCTAGGGGCTGGGCTAGGTGGGGGGTGCTCGGGGAGAGAGAGAGAGAAAAGAGAGAGAAAGTTGATTTTGGGGAAAAAAAGAAAAGAAAAAGAGAAATAAAAAGAAAAATGGGAAAAAAGGGAAAAATGGGATTTTAAATTCCATTTTCCATCATATCAACTTAAAACCTCAAAATCCCATTTCGGCTTCCTCCTTGAGACCCGATCAAAGAAATCTTTTCCAATCAATCAAACTCACTTAAATCCAACTCCCAAAGCAACACTAAAGGCTCGGGCTCGAATCCCAAAAGAATCACACAACCAACCATCACTTTGCCAATGCCCAAACCACAACCGAGCATCCAACCGACTAGCCCAAACACCACGGGACTCGCAGCCAACAACAAACAAGCCTCAACAAAAGCAGGAGCTACCTTGTAAAGACCCAACCCAAAGATGGGACTAAATCTAGATCTTTACTCAGCATGCAAGTGACAAGACTTAAAAGGACCCTACTGGGTCGGTTTGTAAAGCTTTTCAAATATAAGAGTGGAAAACATTAAAAACAAAGTAAACATTCATTAAGCGAAACGAACCATTCAAATTAAAAGCGAAGTTGATCGATCGGTACTTTCCTTAAAACATAAAATAGTTCAAATCATAGTTTTCCCTACGGACCTAAGTCCAACTACATCTTTGAAATCCAAAAGCAGTAAAATAAGACACACGCCAGTGTGTCAAGAAAGACATCCATGATCTCGACTCTCTCCGCTAGCCACCTCGGTCTTTGTCCCAAGTTACTGTGGAAGAAACCACGATAAGGGTGAGTATAAACACACTCAAGTAAGAACCCCGGCCAGGAGTACGATACGATGCAATCTATCATCTAGCAACCTAGTACACATGCCACAAATATCAACACGGATCTTAGCTCAACGAGCTCACAAGGCAAATCCGGAATCCACGGAAGTCTCCTACTTAGGCCTAATGATTGGCTCTCAAACCAATCCCGGGACATCTCAAGGGTCTTTCTCCCTTGGCCAATTGATCAGCTCAAAAACCGATCCCAAGATGTCCGACACCCTCGAGGTCTTTCTCCTCGACCAATTAATTAACTCTAAAGTCAATCCCAATGGGTGTCCTCAAGGGCCTCTTACCCTCGCTATAAATCTGGACTATCGGAGAGTACCCAAGTCGGCTCTAAACGAGAAGGAACTGGTGTACTCACGAACATTGGCGGGGAGCTCTCGAACCGGCTACTAACGCGCGTGCGCGCGCACACCGCATGCTCTTCTCGCAACCGGCGTAAATGCGGGGCCTAAGGGCAAACTACGCGGGCAGTGCACGCATGCCTAAGACTCGGAAGCGGTGTCACCGAACACGGTGAGTGCGAGGCCCTCGGCACTCATCTGTGCGACTGTACCACACCGCACGAAGCTAAGAACCGGCCAAGGTAGGCTTGCACCGTTGGCGGGGTTCCGCTCTAGCGGAGCTACAAACTAGGCTTATGCCAATGAGGTAGCTAATCCTCTTTGGTGCTGGGGAAGCATGGCACGTTATGCTTCGCTCTACTCCCGACCGGTGGGGACAAGGTACGTTATGTCCGCTCTCGGCCTCTAGATGATGACAAACCCTATCATACTAGCTTAGACTACCAAATCACGTGATTCTGGCTAACATCCACAAAGACATCTGTCATACATAGCCTAGCATGATACTACGAGCTTAAAGCGGGAATCTCAAGCATCTTTGGAAGAACAAACCTAGCATGGCACTAACATGCATAAAAAGGCAAAACATGCTAGCAAGAATTCAATCACTAGCTATCCTATCCACTAACATGCTCATAAAGGTAAACAAGCATACAAGGCACAATTAAGAAAGCATAGCAGGGGTCCACACAACGACGGTAGGGAAGTCCTTACGGAAACAAGTGGAGAATAGCTATCACAACCAAAAAGACCCTCGAGCTTAATACGAACTCGAGCAACCTAGGCATAAATAAAGCATCCTAAGTAAATACATACAACAGTGACCGAAGCTTAGAAAACACAAAGGGATTGGTTCGGGAATTACCACCGAGAAGACACGGGCCTCGCAGCAAGGAGGGTGGCTTGGGCGCTATTCTTTGAGTGCGGTTGGGCGCTGGCGCTGGCGCTGGCCTTGCAAGCCACGTCAGCGCAGCCAGCAGGCGCGTGGCGCGGTGTGGTGTCTATTTGCAAGGCGACGCGCGAGCGAAGCGGCTCGGCTGGGTTGGCGTATGGCGAGGATCATATTTGGAGCGGCGGGGCAGCGTCGCGGCGGCACGCGTCTGGGCTGCGTTGCGGCAACTGTCGCGACCACGAGCGACGTCGGGTAGTCTTTGGGCGCCACGCAGCGGCGTCGAGCGGCGATGGGTGTGCGGCGGTGGGAACCACGGTCGGCAGCGTCGTGCGATGGTTGGCGAAGCGGAGGCGGCGTGGTGCAGTGCGGCGCGGGGTGGCTGTGGCGAGGCGGCGGCGGCGGGCGGGGGGTGGTGGTGCGTGCGGCTAGAAATTTGGGTGGCTCGGGGTGGCTCGATGGTGTGGCTAGGGCTGCTCGGCTAGGGTTTTAGGGAGAGAGAGAGAGAGAGAGAGAGAGAGAGAGAGAATGCGGCTATGAGGGGAAAAAATTAGGGGTTTCTTGATTTTCCTTCTTTTCCTTATTTTTAAATAGGTTAGGAGACCTAAATTCCTTTCCCAAGGCTTTTCTCTTGCGGGTCGGCTAAAGAAATTCTTTTCTCTTTTTCTTTTAATTAAGACTCTTTTCTTAAAACTCCACATTCACCATTTAGGGCAAGGCTCAAATCCCAAAAGATTCAATTAATTTTCCAATTAATTTTGTTATTAAGGGAAGGAAAAGCGGGGCCGTTACAATACTCCCCCTTAAAGACTTTCGTCCCCGAAAGTCCTAAGAGCTGGAACAACTCCGGGTAATGAGTCCTCATCTCATCCTCTAGCTCCCACGTCGCTTCCTCTCGCCTCTCGATGCCTCCAAAGAACCTTTACTAAACTTATCTCTCGGTTGCGCAATACCTTGCGCTCATAAGCCAAAATTTGCACGGGCTTCTCCTCGAAGGATAGATCTTTACTCAACTCTAGGGGCTCATGCTCTAGCACATGCGAAGGATGCGCCACGTACTTTCTCAACATCGAAGCGTGGAACACATTATGCTGCGGCCGACAAAGGCGGGGTAAAGCTAACCGATAGGCCCTTTGCTCCGATCCGCTCAAGGATCTCAAAAGGCCCTACAAACTGGGGCTCGACTTGCCTCGCTTTCCAAACCTTAACACCCCACGCATAGGTGCTACCTTCAGGAAAACATGATGACCCACCTCAAATTCCAAATCTCTACGCCTCACATCGGCGTAGAATTTTTCTCGCCTACTTTGTCTTTGTCAACATGCGAGCCCTTATCTTACGACCGCTGCGTCGTTCGTCATCTGAAGTAACTCGGGTCCCAGAACACATCTGTCACCAACCTCCTCCCAAAACATCTTGGGATCTGCAGCGCTTACCATACAACGCCTCGAATGGGGCCATCCCGAATAGTCGCGCTGATATTTGTTGTTGTAAGCGAACTCCATCAAATCAGTCTGGTCCCAAGCGCACGGGAAGTCCAAGACACGGGCTCTCAACATGTCTTCGAAATCGATTCACCCTCTCGGTCGACCATCGGTTTTGAGGTGGAAGGCGGTGCTAAAGCGCACTCGGTTCCCAAACCCTTCTAGAGCGCTCTCGAGCGAGATGTGAAGCGAGAATCCCGATCGATACTATCTTTGCGGGTACCCGTGGTACCGCACAATCTGCTCAAGGAACAAGCTGTGCCCACTTTGTTCCACGGTATAACTAATCCTCCGGGAATAAAGTGTGCACTCTTGGTCGGCCGGTCCAATACTACCCGGATCTGCGTAAACCCTCTCGGTGTCCTCGGCAACCCGGAGAGATAAAATCCATCGAAATCTCGTCCCACTTCCACTGTGGAACACTTAACGGGTGCAATAAACTGCGCAGTTTCGCATGCGGGAGCCTTCACTTGCGGCGGTGAGACACCGGCTAACAAACTCGGCTATATCCCGCTTCATGCCCATCCACCAAAACGTCTCGCTTGAGATCTGGTACATCTTGGTACCTCACGGGTGCCAAGTGAATGGGGAACTATGTGCCTCGGCGAGCAACTCTGCTCGAACCTCTGCGTCATCGGGACGCACAATCATTCTCGGTACCTCAAGCCTTCGTGCGGTGCCACAACAAAGTCGAAATCGCCATCAGCCTCAACCCTCTCGAGCAATCTCCTCGACTTGGGATCACTCGGTGGTGTCGATGATCCTGCTGTAGCGGCAGGTGAGCCCGATCATTTGGGCTACCACCGACGGTAACCTCTCCCAACAAGGCTGCACACTGGGGTTCGCTCAAACTCTTTCCGCAATTCAACTTGGGAGCTCGGCAAAGCTGCTTTGAATGCGACGTCTTCCTACTCAAATGCATCGGCCACAACATTGGCTTTTAGGGATGATACAAAATCTCACGATCGTAGTCCTTTACTAACTCGAGCCACCTCCTCTGCCTCATGTTCAACTCCTTACGAGTGAAGAAATATTTGAGGCTCGGTGGTCCGTGAACAATGAATCCTCTCACCATATAAGTAGTGCCTCCAAATCTTTAGAGCAAAAACAAGCTGCAGACCAACTCCATATCATGAGTTGGATAGTTTTTCTCATAAGGCTTCAAGCTGCTTGCAGGGAAGCATAAGCTATCACCTTCCCATCTTTGCATCAACACACTGACCTAAACCATACTTGGAAGCATCACTATAAACTACGAAACCTCCTGTTCCTTAGGAGAATCGCCAACACAGTCTTTGTCGTCAAAGTGAGCTTAAAAGTGGGCAAAACTTTCCTCACATCTAGCATCCCAAATAAAGTCAACACCCTTCACAGTCGAGACGGGTTAGGGGTCTTTGCCTTAGCGGAAAAGTCTTTCACGAAACGCAGGTAATAACTGCCGGACCAAAAAGGCTGCGTATCTCGGCGACCGTCGTCGGTCTGGCCCATGAGCTAATCGCCTCTATCTTTGCGGGGTCCACCGCTATACCATCTACCGACACGATATGTCCAAGGAAGGCTACTCTCTCTAGCCAAAATTCACACTTAGAGAACTTTGCGAACAAGCTGGTTCTCACGCAATCTTTGTCAAAACTTGCCTCAAATGCGAAGCATGGTCCTCCTTTGTCTGGAATAAATCAAAATGTCGTCTATGAATACGATGACAAAGTTATCCAAGAATGCCTTGAACACTCTGTCCATCATGTCCATAAGCCAGCTGCGGGGCGTTCGTGAGTCCGAAAGACATGACCACGAACTCATAATGACCATACCTCGATCCGAACGCGGACTTGGGATATCTCGCATCTCGAATCCTCGGTGATGGTACCACGACCTCAAATCAATCTTAGAAAACACCGAGGCTCCTGAAGGTGATCAAAGCGAGATCATCTATACGCGGCGGGGATACTTATTCTTCACCGTGACTTTATTGATTCTCTATAGTCTATACACAAGCGCATGGATCCATCCTTCTTCTTAACAAACAGACAGTGCTCCCCACGAGGACACACTCGGACGGATGAAACCTCGATCTAGCATCTCTTGCAAATGCACTTTGAGTTCTCTCAACTCGGTGGCGCCATACGACACGGGGCTTTGGAAATGGGAAGAGTCCACGGCTCCGGCTCAATGGTGAAGTCCAACTCCCGCTTGGGGGTAAACCCGCAACAACTCTTCAGGGAAAACATCACGCAAACTCTTGCACCATAGAGACCATGTCAACGATCCAACGCAGATACTACTATCTCTCGACGGCTTTGCCAAGAAGCCCCAAGCTCCTCGAGCCAACAATCTATGGGCTTTATTGCTAAGATCAATGGCGGGCAAGTTCATACCGACACCGCGAAACTTGAAGCTCGGCCTCGAGGCGGTCTAAACACCACTTCTTTCCGGTGGCGGTCTATCAAAGCATGGTTCTCTCGCCAACCAATCCATGCCAAGGATTACATCGAAACCGCTCATAGACAGCACTATGAGGGTAGCCTCTAAAATCTCATCGAGATATCGTATCCGGCCATGCTTAACTCTCACTGCTAGCTAACATACTCACACCCGAAGGAGTGGCAACACACAGCTCAAACCCTAGAGGTTCGAGCTCCACACAAGCTTGTCTAACGAATGCATCGAAACAAAGGAATGGGTCGAACCCGAATCAAACAATACAAATGCATAGTCTTTGTAAGACAAGCGGCGTACTACAGAATCTGCATCATCGATGCGCTCGCCTCCTGGCGAGTAGTGGCAAACACTCGGCCTGCTTTGTTGGGCGGCCCCATTCTTCTTTGCATCTGAGTCGAGAATGCGGCGAGTTCCCCTCCTTGCCACATCTGTAGCAAGCACGGGCGATGCTCCACCACAGACCATAATGTGCCTTTCCGCACTTGTTGCAATGAGTTGTTTTGCTCGCCCCGCCTGCTTTGGCGATCTGGGCTCTACCGAGGTCGTGGCGATCTCGACCAACTGGATCGCCCTGGCCGCCGGCGAGTTCGCTGTGACCGATTGAGCGGAAACCACTAGAAGTCCAGACTTCCTCTTACGCCGGAATCTCTTTGGGCGAATCGACCGAGCCGGGTGCAATGCATGAATCTGCCTTTGGCGGATACTTCGGGTTATAAATCGTGGCCAACTCTCTTTGCTCGATCATAACTCTCGGGAGGCGAGTGCTCGAACATCCCGAGCAACCTCCTTCCTCACCCACAAATGAACTTCTTAGTCTTGAGCTCCTCGGTGGCAATGAGCTCGGGTGCGAAATAGCTATACTCGAGAGAACTTCTTCTCATAGGCGCAATACTATCTCGATCCTGTTTGATTTGAGAAGGCCTCTGCCATCTCCGCCTTGAGCCTCGTCATTAACATACTTAGCTCGAACTTCGTTCTAAAGAACTCCAGTGGGTGGAGAAGACCCAGTGGTCTAGCTCTATCTGTGGACTCCCACCACCACTCGGTGTGTCGGAGAGAACATGGGCCGCACATCTCGGCCTCTGTACATCTGGGCATCCCATAACTCTAAAGATGTACTCCATTCTTGCCAACCACACGATCGCCACAAGTGGGTTCTCTGAAGAATCAAATTCTCTTGGCTTCCACTTGGTGAAATCTTTCAACCACTTGCCAAACTCTCGGCCCCTCTCTGCCTTTGTCAAGTGAGAGTCGGTGAGTCTCGATGACCCTGCCCCTCGGTTGAGCTCACAGGGACTCTTTGGAGGCTCTTTGGGGTGCTGCTTTGCATGAGGCTGTGTCAAGCCCGGGCTATCTGTGTGCCTAGACTCTCTCTCTCTCTGCGCTGCTAGCTGCGCTTGAGTCTCGGCTCTGCTGCTCGGCCATTAGGCCCATCATCATGTCTCTCATAGCGAAATATCTCCTCCTGGAGTGTGCCTTGAGGCATAGCAGCCTCGCCCCTTCTCTGGGCGGGTTAACCTCACGGTGCCACAGGCGGCCTACGAGCTTTGATATATACTCGTGGCGGCTGCGGCTCTGCGGCATCTCTATTTGCGATTCCCAGACGGACTGCTCCACTACGTGTAACAGGCATCTTGGCGATCTACACGGAAACCACAACGCAGGTTAGTCCACGCTCGGACTCTCTCTGTCAACAAAGATAACACATGTGTACTGCATATAGTATCATAAACAAAACCCTTAGCTTATTGAACTTAGGCAAACCTGGCGGCCTTGGAGGGCTGGAGATCATGGGAACACAACCTACAAACAGGTTAGTCTACATAATCTATGACTCGTGCTCACGATACCAAGCTGTAAAGACCCAACCCAAGATGGGACTAAATCTAGATCTTTACTCAAAGCATGCAAGTGACAAGACTTAAAAGGACCACTGGGGTCGGTTTGTAAAACTTTTCAAATATAAGAGTGGAAAACATTAAAAACAAAGTAAACATTCATTAAGCAGAAACGAACCATTCAAATTAAAAACAATGACTGATCAGTACTTTCCTTAAAACATAAAATAGTTCAAATCATAGATTTCCCTACGGACTTAAGTCCAACTACATGCTGAAATCCAAAAACAGTAAAATAAGACACGACAGAGTGTCGAGCATCCATGATCTCCCGGCTCTCTCCGCTAGCCACCTCGGTCTTTGTCCCCAAGTTACCGTGGAAGAAACCACGATAAGGGTGAGTATAAACACACTCAAGAAGAACCCCGACCGGGAGTGCGATACGATGCAATCTATCATCTAGCAACCTAGTACACATGCCACAAATATCAACACGGATCTTAGCTCAACGAGCTCACAAGGCAAATTCGGAATCCACGGAAGTCTCTTACTTAGGCCTAATGATTGGCTCTCAAACCAATCCGGGACATCTCCAAGGGTCTTTCTCCTTGGCCAATTGATTAGCTCAAAACCGATCCCAAGATGTCCGACACCCTCGAGGGTCTTTCTCCTCGACCAATTAATTAACTCTAAAGTCAATCCCAATGGGTGTCCTCAAGGGCCTCTTACCCTCGCTATAAATCTGGACTATCGGAGAGTACCCGAAGTCGGCTCTAAACGAGGAAGGCTGGTGTACTCACGAACATTAGCCGGGGAGCTCTCGAACCGGCTACTAACGCGTGTGCGCGCACACCGCATGCTCTTCTCGCAACCGGCGTAAATGCGGGGCCTAAGGGCAAACTACGCGGGCGTGCACGCATGCCTAAGACTCGGAAATGGTGTCACCGAACACATGAGTGCGAGGCCCTCGGCACTCATCGCATGCGGCACTGTACCACCGACACGAAGCTAAGAACCGGCCAAGGTAGGCTTGCACCGTTGTCGTGGTTCCGCTCTAGCGAGCTACAAACTAGGCTTATGCCAATGAGGTAGCTAATCCTCCTTTGGCTGCCGGGGAAGCATGGTACGTTATGCTTCGCTCTACTCCCGACCCGGTAGGGACAAGGTACGTTATGTCCGCTCGGCCTCTAGATGATGACAAACCCTATCATACTAGCTTAGACTACCAAGTACGTGATTCTGGCTAACATCCACAAAGACATCTGTCATACATAGCCTAGCATGATACTACGAGCTTAAAGCGGGAATCTCAAGCATCTTTGGAAGAACAAACCTAGCATGGCAATAACATGCATAAAAGGCAAAACATGCTAGCAAGAATTCAATCACTAGCTATCCTATCCACTAACATGCTCATAAAGGTAAACAAGCATACAAGGCACAATTAAGAAAGCATAGCAGGTCCACACAACCACGGTAGGAAGTCCTTACACTGGAAACAAGTGGAGAATAGCTATCACAACCAAAAAGACCCTCGAGCTTAATACGAATTCGAGCAACCTAGGCATAAATAAAGCATCCTAAGTAAATACATACAAAGAGCCGAAGCTTAGAAAACACAAAGGGATTGGTTCGGGAATTACCACCGAGAAGACACGGGCCTCGCGTAGAGAGAGTGGAGGGTGGCTGGCGGCGGTGCTGGTGGGCTGGGCGCTGGCGCTGGCGCGCTGGCGCTGGCTGGGCCTGTGTAACGCGTCAGGCGCGGGCCTTGGCAGTGCAGCGTGTGCGGTGGCAAGGCGGCGACGCGCGAGCGAAGCGGCGGCTCGGTTGGGTTGGCGAGCGGCGAGGATCGCGCTGAGGAGCGGCGCGGCGCGTGGCGGCGACGCGTCTGGTACGTGCGGCCTTTGTCGCGACCACGAGCGACGCCGGGCGGTTCTGGGCGGCCACAGGCGACGTCGAGCGGCGATGGGTGTGCGGCGGTGGGGCTTTCGGTCGGCAGCGTGCGATGCGGGGGCGAAGCGCAGGCGGTGGCGGCGTGGTGCAGTGCGCGTGGGGGTGGCGGCGCGGCGTGCGGCGCGCGGTGGTGGTGCGTGCGGCTAGGGTGGGTGGCTCGGGGGTGGCTCGATGGTGTGGCTAGGGCTGCTCGGCTAGGGTTTTAGGAGAGAGAGAGATAGAGAGAGAGAGAGAGAGAGAGATTGCGGCTATGAGGGGAAAAAATTAGGGGTTTCTTGATTTTCCTTCTTTTCCTTATTTTTAAATAGGTTAGGAGACCTAAATTCCTTTCCCAAGGCTTTTCTCTTGCGGGTCCCGGCTAAAGAAATTCTTTTCTCTTTTTCTTTTTAATTAAGACTCTTTTCTTAAAACTCCACATTCACCATTTAGGGCAAGGCTCAAATCCCAAAAGATTCAATTAATTTTCCAATTAATTTTGTTATTAACCGGGAAGGAAAACGGGGCCGTTACATACCTCGAAGCCCTGAAGACCACAAATCCTGCCCGGAGAGCCAAAAGACCAAAATACCCCCAAGGGTCCAAACGGCTCTAAAACCCAACCAAACATCCGAATCTTGACCCGAAGGCACCTCGAACACTGGAATAGGAAAGCTGGAACATTACAATACTCCTCCTTATAAGACTTTCGTCCTCGAAAGTCCTAAGACGAAACATGACTCGGGGAAAACTCCACCGATCCGACCAAGCTGAACTTCTCGGCCAACAACACTAGCCCTCTTCGAGAACCAAAACTCTCTTGGGTTCTCAAAACTCAAGGCCACAATGCCATCCATACTGGGCAAACACTTTGAACTCCAAGGGAGCAGACGGCAAACCACGTCCTCAACTCGCACCAACTCTAAAGCGGTGCTACTCTCGTAATCTCGAGGATGGCCACAAGCTATGAAGCTCTACACCACGCTTTGGCAAAACTCCTCCAGGAAGCTCACGGTGACAACAAACAAACTCAACCCTTCAACAAATGGCCAAACAAGCTGAACCTTCCAGATTCCAGAAACCAAACGGCGAAAGCAAACTTTTCCATGCAAATCTACTAGCAATCGCCAAAGAAAACAACGCCGGGCAAGGAAACCACCAAAATTCCTCTCAAGGAAAACTCGGGCTGCAAGGACTAAACCATCACGCAGCTCTCTACGGCACAACACCTTGAGGAAAACAGCTCAACGGCTTTACCAACCAAAGCCACGGCACCTCCGTGCCAACTCACTCAAACGACTCTGCTACTCCAACTGCGAGCGCACAACAACAAGGAACAAAGCCCGAGAAGGGCTTGCTCAGCAGAACTCAACCCAAACTTAAAACGAGCAACGCTCGCCTCCATGCTACTACTCAACTCTTAAAATCCAACAGGCTACTCAAAGGACTTCTCCTTTTAGCTTAAGCCTAACTCAACTTCCAACGAAGCTCCACTCCGAAACCTCACAAGGAAAACGGATAACGACAACCTCAAAGCTTACGGATCCTAAACCATACGACTCCGCAAGACTACCTCAGGAGCTAACACTCGAGGCTGACATCCAGGGAGCAACTCAACCACCACAGAGGCTAGGGGGAAAGGAAATCTTCAATCCCCAAAGAACCAACAACTTGCCAGAACAACTCTTACTGGCTGGTCACCGCCCTTGCGGGGACAAACAACTCTTGCTTGCTAACAACACAATGCAGGGACCCTCTCGCTGGGCTGACCGCTGCGCTACTTTGATCAAATACACAACTTATGAGCTAAGCTGACTCCTACAAAAAGCAGAAACGAATTCCCAAAGCAAGCAAACTCGAAGGGCAGCGGACTTCACACAAGCTCATTGACTTGCTCAAACCCAAGGCAATGACAACCAACTCTCTTGGAAGCAACACCCAAGGGAAAACTCAACCAATCAGACACCAACCCAAAACCAACAAAGACTTGCTCAATCGCCAAGGAGGGGTCAACTCCACAACTTCCCGACTAGGAAAAGACCTCGTGGCAACGCCCTCCGGCTAGAACCGAACTAGCTCTCGACACAACAAGAGGACCAAACCTTGGCCCAACACTCACAAGAGGCAAAACAATCCTTACTGCAGCCTCTAGAACACCATCCAAGAATCCGCTTAACTGAACAAACGACTACTTCCAAGTAGCCAACAAATTTTCCCTCTTGCTAGCACCACTACCATCAATTCCAAGACCAAAGGAGTAAACGACAAATCCTCTGAAGGAAACGGCTTTTACAAGCGAGACAACCAAAGGACAGAGAGCTCCACATACGCTCACCTGTCATGCTCCACTAGAGCAACAACAGGGGCAACTCAACATCCCGGAGCAGAAAACAACCAAACCTGGGCACGAACCATTCGTCCCACGAGCAAAGCAAATCACTAGCGACTCCAAACCACACCTTGGTCAACACCAAGCATCAACTTGCCACCACACCGGAACTAATCCGGACTTTACTCCAAACAAACACTAGCTTGCTAGTCTACCAAGGCGCTAGCAACTCAACCGAGGCTACAAACTACACGGGCCCGACTTGCCAGCTGAAACTCACTACACGGGCTGACGAGCTTTGGAGAGGCTCTCCACAACCTAGGGATCCTCCGATCACCCTCCGACACATACGGCCGACAAGCGAGCTATGACCAAATGCGAGCGAAGGCACAACTCTCTCCAAAGATATCAACCATGCAGGCCAACTCCAATTCCTTGGGAACCAAGAGGATCCGAAACGCTACCTAATGCGTCGTCCTCCTACTCAAACATCAGCCTCTCAACAAGGCTTCTACCCAAGGAAAGGATCCAAACAACTTTCTTAGCCAAGGCGATCAGAAACTGCGCGGCTTTGCTACCACCGCTCTTGTTCAGTTTCCAACTGAACTCCAACCGAAGAAACACCAAAAGTTCCAACTCCACACAAAGCTCAAAGCTGAGGCAACCTTGCTCTACCAAAAGCATAACCATGCCACACCGAACTTACTTTATACCAAGCCTCTACCAAGGGTGCTTACCCATAAGGCATCCAAATCCTCTCGCAAGGCATCAGCTCATCTCGCCTCAAAAGCATCCAACTCGCCTCATGGCATCCAACTCGCCTCATAGGCATCCAGCTCATCTCATGAGCATCCAACTCAGAGTCCCTCTACTGGACCAAACTCGCATCTACGATGCTCAACTCTCCTCAGATAAAGGCACTCGAAGGTAGTTGACCGCACTACCAACCACAAGAAAACTCTTGGCCTTAACACTAGCGCGAGGCTCAAGCGCACCAACACTTACCAACCAATCTGTGACTTACTCAACCTCCGAAACACACGGGAAGAGGCTCGGCTCCTCTCGAGCATCCTCTCGCTTGTAGTCCATCGACTACCACCGAACTAGCCCTGCGCACGACCTAAGCGGGTGCAAGCCGCCATAAAGCAGATCCAAGGCTAAAGGAGTGCGCTGAACTCCGAGCGGCATAGAACCATCTCGCTATGCCCAAGCCAAAGCGCAAGCTTTGAACCGGACTTAGTGCCAAAGTGGCACACCAACCAATGCACCTCAAGTGCTACTACTACCAAATCCACATCGAGGAAAGTGGGTTGTTAAACAACAAAGAGGCTCTCAAGGGAGCAAAGATGTCCCTACATCCGCCTCAAGCCACTAACACGGCAACTTGCCAATCAATCGGGCGATGGTGGAGACTCGCTAGTCCACCTCTCACAAGGGACTTCAACCACCATCCGATGAACCAAACAAAGACAGAAGCGGCACACCTCGGCCTGCGAGCAGCGGGGCATCCCACACACGGATGCTAAAGCGCAAACTGGCCAACTACTTTACTACTAGCAAAGTAGGACTTACTAAAACATCGAGCTCTCTGAGGCATCCATTTGCCAAAATGGGCGGCTCCATCAACGCCAACAAACTCATGCGAATAAACTGCTGATCATGCCCTCCCGGAAACCTGCGGGGCTACAAGAGCTCTGGGGAAAAAATCTTTGAAACAAACTCATCATTTGGGCTATCTATGCCGGGACTCCTCACTACGCGCTACAAATCGCGCTGGGTCTCCGCTCTCGATAGCTAAAGACACGCCATCAAATCTCTCATGGTGGAGCACACTCTGCTCAAGGAGTCTCACTCTGGCGCCGCTAGCCTCTACCCCCTCCTCTAGGCAACTCAAGCTGCGGGCCCAAATCGGCATGCGGGCCTAACAACCACGGACGCGGCCTCAACATCAACACGATCGGTCCACACACCTCGGTCGAACTCGCCAAGCGTCTCTGCTCCTGCAGGTGCGATCAACATATTGGCGATCCGCACGAAGAACCTCCACCCTCTCACTAGGGGAAAAGCGAGAATCGGGCCACACATGGCCAGCGAGTCTAAGCTCGCCTTCCTGCGGAGCGATGTCCCGGGGGCATCCGAATCTATCTGGATACCTCAACAAGCCGCTAAACAAAGCGCCGCCTCATGCGAGAAAGTTGGCATGATGGCTCACTAAGCCCAAACCAACAACGAGTCAGAACCTGCTCGTCTCCGCTACACAACACTACACAAGGCATAAAAGCTAGATGAAAAGTATTGTAAATCTTACCCTTTTCTTTAAAACAGTAACTTAGGCGTACACTGATGGCAAATGAGTGCCGATGATCATGGAAAAATGACCTACAACAAAAGGTCAGTCTACAGAATCTATGACTCTGAGCTCTGATACCAACTGTAAGGACCCGACCCGAATGGGGCTCTAAATGGGCCCTTGCCTCAATGCATGCATACAAATCAACACTAGAATTTGCAAGATGGTTGTTTCGGATTCTAAGTAAAAAAAACAAAAACCGGCAAGAGTTCATTTAAAAAGTCAATACAAAATTCTTGAAACTTTGTCCCTGTTTCCAAGCACTGTTCCAAGACAAATACATTTCCAAAACTTACTCGACGATGGAGATTTATTTAAATCATACAATCTTTACAATAGTTACAACAATGCTAGAATCAGGAAATACATTCGAAAACACCCTAGAGCTCCGTGCCCAACTACATGCATTGAGAGGACATTTAAAACATAAACATAAATCTCGAGTTGAACAACGGGTTTTCCATGATCACGCCTCCTCCTCGGCCATCACGCCTCGCGCCATGGTTTCTTGAAAGATAAGTAAGGGTGAGTAACGAATTACTCAAGAAGAATCCCCAACCAGGGGTACAATACGATATAATCAATCATCTAGTACCAAAGCATGCAAGCAAAATGACTACCAACATGGATCATAGCTCAACGAGCTTACAAAGAAAGATCCGAGTCATCGGAAGTCTCCTACTTAGGCCTAATGATTGGTTATCCTAACCAATCCGGGACATCTCTCGAGGGTCTTTCTCCCCACCCGGTTGATCACTCAAAACCGATCCCAAGGATGTCCTCAAGGGCCTCTTACCCTTGCTAATCTGGACTTACGGAAGAGTACCCGAAGTCGCTCTAACGGAAGGAATGGTGTACTCACGAACATTAGCCAGGGAGCTCTCTCGGCGGCAACTAACGCGTGTGCGCGCACACCGCATGCTCTTCTCGCAACCGACGTAAATGCGGGGCCTAAGGGCAAACTACGCGGGCAGTACACATGCCTATGACTCGGAAGCGGTGTCACCGATCACGATGGCGCGAGGCCCTCGGCGCTCATCATGCGGCACCTGGTCCACCGACACGAAGCTAAGAACCGGCCAAGGCGAGGCTTACACCGTGGCGGGGTTCCGCTCTAGCGGAGCTACAAACTAGGCTATGCCGAAGTGGGTAGCGGATTCCACAACCGGTGGTCGGGCGGGGTAGCAAGATACGTTATGTTGCGCACACTTTATTCCCGACCGAGCTAAATCCACCTTAGTGACCGGGGAAGCAAGATACGTTATGCGTCGCACACTACTCCCGATCGCTGGGGACAAAGTACGTTATGTCCGCTCACCTACGGATGATGACAAACCCTACAACTCTATCTAAGAGTACGGGGAAAAAGCAATGATTCACGGCTAGCAAGCAAAGACCGACATCAATCATACTACCTAGCATGATACTACGAGCTTAGCAGAATCACAAACATGCCGCGAGAACAAACCTAGCATGGCACTAACATGTAATATCAAGCAAACATGCTAGCGAGAAAATCAATCAAAGTCGCTCTATTATTATCATGCTCATAATGATCAACAAACAAGCAAGGCAAAATCATGACAATATCGCAGGCCCACACAACTCCGGAAGAAATCCTTACGGTGGGAAGGCAACAACACACAATAAATTAATCGCGATCGAACCCGAGCAACCTATAACGAGCCAAACAAATACATCAATAATCATAAAATAGCCCTAAATACACTAAAATAAATAGGGCTCGGCTCAAGGAGCAACTCACGAGGCGCGGTGACACTCGAGCAATGTTTTGCCACGGGCTAGGCGACCAAAGGGGCTAGCTGGGCGCGTTGGGGCCGCAGGGGCGCTGCTGGGGCGCATGCCTGGCACTGGCGCGAAGGCCTTAGCTGCCTGCGCGGCGCGCGCTGCTGTTTGAGTCTGGCAGTGGGCGGCGGCGCGCTCGGCCACAGATGAGGCATGGCGGCGCGAGCGACACGACAACGGGGCGCGCGATCGCTTAAGGACGCGCGATCGAGCTGGCGAGGTTTCGAGGCGGCGACGCGAGCATCGTGTCGCGGCTTCGGCCTGATATCACCGGGCGACACGGACTAGAGGCGAGGCAAGGGCGCTGGCCGGGCGACGCTGGCGAGGGCGCGCGCGACCGGCGGGCGAGGCGCGAGGCGTAGCGGCGCTGGCGAGCTCGGGCCGCTCGCGACGCTGGGCTGGCCGGGTTGGCTTGGGCGAGCAGGGGCCTGCACGGGTGAATGGGCGAGCCAAGGCTAGGGTGGGCTAGGTGGGGGTGCTCGGGGAGAGGGAGAGAGAGAAAAGAGAGAGAAAGTTGATTTTGGGGAAAAAAAGAAAAGAAAAAGAGAAATAAAAAGGAAAATGGGAAAAAAGGGAAAAATGGGATTTTAAATTCCATTTTCCATCCTTATCCACTTAAAACCTCAAAATCCCATTTCCTGGCTTCCTCCTTCGAGACCCGATCAAAGAAATCTTTTCCAATCAATCAAACTCACTTAAATCCAACTCCCAAAGCAACACTAAAGGCTCGGGCTCGAATCCCAAAAGAATCACACAACCAACCATCACTTTGCCAATGCCCAAACCACAACCAAGCATCCAACCAACTAGCCCAAACACCACGGGACTCGCAGCCAACAACAAACAAGCCTCAACAAAAGCAGGAGCTACCTCGAAGCCCTGAAGACCACAAATCCTGCCCGGAGAGCCAAAAGACCAAAATACCCCCAAGGGTCCAAACGGCTCTAAAACCCAACCAAACAACTGAATCTTGACCCGAAGGCACCTCGAAAACTGGAATAGGAAACTGGGCTGTTACAGTGTCGCTGCAACCTTTGTTCTGCTTTCACGTGTACGAGCTCTTCTTGCCTTCGCTAGAGTGTTATCATGTGAGTTGCTTTCCTTTTCTGTTTAGTTAAGGTGTCAAATGGGTTTAGTTTCTTTCCAAGGTTGAAGAAGGGTGGAGATTGGTTAATGGTGTAGCGTTATCTAAATGATGATTAAGGGCTATTAGGTTTAATGTTTAGGGTTATTTAAATGAAGTATTAATGTTTTTTGGTAGCTGATTTATGGGTATTCAAGCTATGGATTTGGCTATGGTTTTACGATCTATTTGGTCGAAAATTTGTTTTGGTTATGGGTTATTGTTTGTTTATTAGAAAATGTTGACCCATTGACTTCTCTGTTGACCATATTTGACTCGAGCTGGTTGTCGTCCTTCAAGCCGATCTTAAGAAGGCACGCGAAGTTGCCAGGACAAGAATTTTGAGGTTCTTTCCTATTGGGTATGTTAAATGCTCTGAATCCATTTTTTATACTCTTTGGTGCTAGTTTTGACCGCTTTTTCTATTCTGGCTCAGTTTGACTATCAGGTGGTTTCAATAAGCTTTGAGAGAGCAGCTAGTGGATTTGGATAGGTAAAGGACCCGTGACCCCCTTCTTGAGGCTCGTGGCTATTGGATATGTTAGATTGACCGTAGCACTAACTTGTTTATGTGGCATAATCTGTGTTGTTCGTTGCTTGTATTCATTACACCGTTAGCATGCAATATATGAATGATATCATGTCTTAGGCGAGCATATAGCCTTTGTTGATTATTTGGATATATGTAAACTACTATATGTTCATTGACATAGTTGGTCTCGCATGGTAGTTTGTATGTCCCACTGGGGACTTGCATGTTGTTTGATGCACGATTTGGTGCTTTATATGGACGTAAACGAGGTATGGAGATCGAATAGACGATGCTAGTAAGCGACGTGCATGGTTTGTGGTCGGCACGTTCTCGGCGAGGATTTGTGGTGCGTCATTTCAGACGTTCATCAACCTTACATCTATTTTCATAATCATACATATTGTCGAATTATGTTGATGACAATCGTGAGTGCCATGACTTTCATTGCATGCCACAAGTATCCTTGAAAGGTAGACGTTGGTAGGTTGTACACGGCTAGATTTTGGCTGAAGAGTGAAGCGTACAACATGCGACTCTCTCAATCTTCAACTATGAGAGTTAGACTTTCCATCTTCAAACAGTGGATGAGTGCGCCCCTCTAGATCTTTAAATTGTGTCACTACAACTCTCTACATCTTCATATTGTGGAAGTGCGCCTCTCTACATCTTCAAAATGTGTCAGTTCGGCTCTCTACATCTACAAGTTGCCCTCTACATCTTGTGGTTGTGTATGTTCGGCTCTCTATATCTTCAAATTGTGTCAGTTTGGTTCTCTTCATCTTTGAAGTTCTTAATTCGTTTTGTTCCATATCAAATGGTAAATTTCAATCAAAAGTCACCCTGGCTAAAAAATTTCAATTTCCCTTTTTTTATATATATAGTTATTAACAACTCCAATAAATGCTAGAACAAGAACGACACAAAACTCAAACTAACAGAAATTTTTTCCATACTTTGTAGTAGAGAAGCACTTTTTCCCTTCCCATAACTACTTGAATGACTTTAATAATGAAGAATCAAATTGGATGAAAAATAAAATTTGTGAAACGAATAGACATATCTTGGTGAAGAGAAACGATATGTTTGCATTTTGGCTATGGTTATTTAAAGTTAATAGTAGCCTAGGAACCCTAGGCCTTGTTTATTATGCAGCCACCTTAGAATTCATCTCTCTCTCTCTCTCACCATTTTTTCGCGACGAGTTTGCTCGCCGGAGTCGCATTGTCTGGTTTAGCCCTTAAGGAAGAGTTGAGCTCGCGCTAGTTTGTTACCATGTGGTTCGTCGTTGTGGGTTGGCAAGAAGCAAAATGTTGTTGATTTCTTCATGGGTTTAGTGCACCGTAAGCTCACTGTAGGAAGATTCACCACGAGGAGTCCGCGTACGCTGTAGCAATGGGTGTCACGACAACCTTTGTTCTGCTTTCGCTGGTACGAGCTCTTCTTGCCTTCGCTAAAGTGTATTCAGGTGAGTTGCTTTCCTTTTCCGTTTAGTTAAGGTTTCAAATGGGTTTAGTTTCTTTCCACAGTTGAAGAATGGTGGAATTTGGTAAATGGTGTAGCGTTATCTAAATGATGAGTAACGGTTATTAGGATTAATGTTTAGGGTTATTTAAATGAAGTATTAAGGTTTTTTGGTTGCTGATTTATGGGTATTCAAGCTATGGATTTAGGCTGCTTGGTTAGATGGGTTGAACTATCTAAGTCATGAATAGGTAGTGGTTGGCTATGGGTTTATGAGCTATTCTGCTTAAAGGCTGTTTGGTTATGGGTTATTGTTTGGTTATTAGAAAATGTTGACCCATTGACTTCTCTGTTGACCATATTTGACTCGAGCTGGTTGCCGTCCTTCAAGCCGATCTTATGAAGGCACGAGGAGTTGCTAGGACACAAATTTTGAGGTTCTTTCCTATTGGGTAAGTTCAATGCTCTGAATCCATTTTTTATACTCTTTGGTGCTAGTTTTGACCGCTTTTTTGATTCCGCTCGGTTTGACTATCGGTGGTTTCATGTAAAGACCCGACACGAATGAGGTCCTAAACTAGGCCTTTACCTCCATGCATGTTTTTAAAACTTAAAAATAATATGCAAGATTGCTTTCCAGATTCTGAATGAAAATAAAAGAAACTTGTAAACAATCACTTTAACAACAAGCATAAGAAGTCCTGAAACCGGTCCATGTATCCAAGCACCTGTTCCAAGCTAAATAAAGTTTAAAACATACTCTGATAAGAGATTTATTCAAAACGTTTCAAACCCCAAACAGCTTTTACAACAATGTCGAATCCAAAAACAATCGAGAAAACATCCTACTCGGCTCCGTGCCCAACTATATGCATTGAGGAGGACAAACTAGAAACATAAATATAAACTCGAGTTTAAAGACATCATTATTCCAAGATCCATGACTCCTCCTTCAACCATCCCAGTAAAGACCCGACCGAAAGAGGTCCTAAACTAGGCCTTTACCTCAATGAATGCTTAAAAACTTAGAAAATATTATGCAAGATCACTTTTGATTCTTAATAAAACTAAAACCGATAAACATCCATTCAAATCAAACTTAAAATGTCACGAACACCTGTTTCCAAGCACTGTTCCAAGCTAAATACAATTTAAAACTTACTCTGATCAGAGATTTGTTCAAATCATTCAAGAAAATCCAAATAGTTTACAACAGTGTAAGAATCCAGAAAAACGATCAGAAAACATCCTAAGGGCTCCGTGCCCAACTACATGCATTTAGAGGACAACAAAACATAAACTTAAAACTCAGAGTTCAAACAGCAATTATTCCATGATCCGCAGCTCCTCCTTCAGCCATCCTGTCTCGCGCCCTGGTTACTTGTGGAAAACCACAAAATAAGGGTGAGTAACGAATTACTCAGTAAGAATCCCCAACTGGGGTACAATACAATATACCTGGTCATCTAGTATAAAGTATGCATGCTATGAATATAAACACAGAAGAGAGCACATCACTTTAATCCATACATGAATACCATGGATGACATCTTACAGTCTTACTCCAGAAAACTACTACGCGTTTCGATACTATACGAGAAACTAATCTCGGCCTCGACTTTCCTACTACATCGACATGATAAAGGTGCACTAAACTCAAGATCTCGACGAGCTCTCGAGTTGGCGCTGTAATGAGTGTGTGCGCGCACCGCATGCTGCTGCAAACCAGGGAGGTGCAGGGACTAGAGCATGCTGCCCTGGTCCAGTACGCATGCCTAAAAGAATCTCTGGATAGGTGTCACTGAACATAATGGTGTGAGACCAGGACACTATGACTATGTCAGCCTGTACCACTGTAACAGCCCGGATTTCTGTTAATTGTGAGATAAGGTTTTTGTAGCATTGTTTCCAGGAGCAGTTGGATTTGTTAAGGTTTTGGCAATTTATTGGTCGGGGGTGAAATAAGAAATTTCTTTTAAGGGTCCTTGGGAGATTCGGGCCCTAGACTTAAGGGAATTGGAAGCTTGGAATTAAATAAAGGAAAATTAAGCGTCAGCTAGGACTCGAAGGAGGGAAGCCTTGGGAAGGGATTTTGAGATTTCTCCAAAGTGGATTTAATTTTAGGAAGAAAAGAAAGGAGGAGAAAAAGAGAAGGAAAAAGGAAAAACCCTAGCCGCCGTGATAGCCTTGCCCTCGCGCCCGGCTGCTGTCGCTTTGCTAGCCGCCGTCCTCGCGAGCCCCACTGGTCACGTCGTCGTCGCTCGCCTCGCAAGCAGCACCGCCACCAGCCACGCGAAGCGGCTCTGCAGCAAATCCATATCAGCGGTCACAGCCATCCCGCGTCGCCCCGCCGTCCTTCGCACCGTCCCAGTGCGATCTCGCCGCGTCGCCCAGCCCGTCCTTCGCGCCGTCCCAGCGCGATCTCAACGCGTCGCCCAGCCTTCCTTCGCGCCGTCCCAGCACGATCTCACCGCGTCACTCCTTACGCCCTCGTCCGTACGCCAGCGCCCCAGCGCCGTCGTGTCTGCGCGATCGCGCCCGATGCAGCGCCAGTGTTGTCGTGTCTGCAGCGTTTGCATCCGGCTCGTGGCGGCGTCGGCCGACAGCGCCCGACGCCCCACCGAGCCCCCGTCGCTGCCTGCCGCCGCGACGCCCTACCGAGAGCCTGCCTGGCCGTGATAGGTTGGTGCCGAGCTTGTCGCCTTCTCGGTTGGTAAATCCCGAGCCTCCTCTCTTGAACTTTGAGATAATAGCTGCTGATTGTTTAATTAGGGTGATTTATTACTTGCTTAGGTTGCTTGGGATCGCATAGAAGCTCGAGGGTCACTTGTTGGGTGTGATTGATATTTTCTCGCTTGCTTCGGTAAGGGTTCCTTACCGAGGGTGTGTGGATCCTGCGTATAATTGCTAGCAAGTCTTACCTTGTGATCGTTTAAATTTCTAGTGGATAGGTTACATATTTTCTCTTGCTTGCAGGTTTGTGTTGTGTTAGTGTTCCTATTATAATCTGTTAGTTCCATGTTAGTGCTTGGCAGGTGATCTAAAAATAGGTAAGTCCCCGATGGGCACTGCACTGATTCCGTATGTAGTTGAGGTGTAAGACCCCAATGGGCATCCATATGTGTAAGACCCCGATGGGCATCATTGATTGAGGTGTAAGACCCCGATGGGCATCCATATGTGTAAGACCCCGATGAGCATCATTGATTGAGGTGTAAGACCCTGATGGGCATCATTGATTGAGGTGTAAGACCCCGATGGGCATCCATATGTGTAAGACCTCGATGGGCATCATTGATTGAGGTGTAAGTCCCCGATGGGCATCCAGGTGTAGAACCTAGGGCAGGTTGTAATTGTAAGCCCTTGGTAGGCCAGCTCTAGTGTTAGCTCTTAGCCTAAACAACTAGTTTGTCCATTGTCATTGTATGGTTGCTTGTAGGTGTGCTAAATGCTATGTTTGAGTATTGTACCCCGGTTGGGAAATTCTTACTGAGTAATACGTTGCTCACCCTTATTTTTCTGTGTCCTTCCATGTAACGACCCAGGTTTTTCTTCCCGGTCTTCCAGGTATGCCCTAGGGGTAATTTGGTAATTTGGTCGGGCCGTCAGGGTCGTTTGTGTCTTTTCCAGTTACTAAAATTATTGGATGGTTTTTGTAGGTTTTTTTGGAAGGGTTTGTGGTTTGGTTTGAGCAAGGTTTGATGCAAAAGTAAAAATAAAGGAATTTGTCTTTGCAGTAGGGTTTGAACCCGGGTCTCTGGGAAGCTTGTAGAGATGTGTGCCAATTGAGCCATTAGGTGCTCTTGTTGTTCTTTCTGCATCACATCTTAGTTAACCTTGGATTTTGGAGTTTTGGTGCATTTGGTTAAATGAAATAGAATTAGGTTTATTCCATCTTCTTCTCCAAATCTCCTCTTGGCGCACAAGCTCTCCTCTCCATAGCCTTTGCCGATTCTTCTTTCCCTTGCATCTCCTTGGGTTCGATCATCATCATTCGGGTAAGTCTTCATCCTCTTCATCTCCTCATTTGGTTATTGATCTGGCCGAAGGTAAGAAGTAGAGTGTTGTGTTGATTGCACCCACCGAGAGAAGCAAAGAAGATAGATCGCCCTGCCGTCGTCGCACCAGATCGCAAAGCCGGACAAAGAAGCTTCGCGAGACCGTCCGCATGCCATCGCGCACAGATCGCCCAGATCCGTTGAGCGGCGCTGCCGCACACAGATCGCCCAGATCCGTTGAAGCGACCCTCCGCGCGCCATCGCCGCGAGATCGTGCGAGATCGCGCCCAAAGAAGAGACGCCAGATCGTGCCGATCGCGCGCCAGCAGAGACGCCAGACGCCAGCGCGCGCGCGCTTGGCCATTCGCTCGCCGCGCCTAGCAAGCGCTTAGCGTCGCTGCCGCCGCCAGACGCCAGCGCGCCAAGCCCGCGTCCGCGTCGCGCGCCGCCGACGCCAGCGCCGCGCGCCTTCCAGCGCTCGCTCGCGCCCAGACGCTCGCCGCGCGCGCGCGTCCTGCCGTGCCGTGCGGTATGCGGCGGCAGCGCGGCCTCCACTGCCTGTCGTGCCCGCAAGACGCGCCAGCGCCGCCCTGCCGTGCGCCGGCTTGCAGCAGCTCCAAGCTCGTGTCGCCGCGCGCCGCGTGAGTTCCTTTGAGCCGAGCTTGCTGTTTTTGTTGTTTAGACGTTTTAGATCTGCGATTATTATTGGTTTGCTAGGTTCCCGCTCGCTAGCTCGGGATTGTTCCGCAGCTTAGGATTTGTGTGTAGAAGCCTCCCGAACAAGGTAAGGATTTCTTACCGGAGTTGTGTGGGCCCTACGGCATATTTGTGATTGTTGTTTTGTATGCCTGTGTATGATTATTAGCATGTTTAGCCCTAGGTGCTCGTTCAATTCTGATGGCATGAACTCTTGTATTGTTTCTCATGTTAGCCCATGCTAGGTTGTTCCATTCTCGCATGTTCGATATCTGTTCTTGCTTCGTAGTATCATGCTAGGTTCCTTGTATCTGTTGAGCACGTATTGGACTGCATTGATTGAATTATTATTATTGCTATGGTTTAGAGTTCAGGTAGGTAGCATCATTCGGGCCGGATGCATAACGTAACTTGCATCCCCGACAGGGACGTACGAGATGGTACTCCGTCCCTGATCCCGTTAGGGTTTAGCTAACCCTAACACCGCCCCGCAATCTTGGGTGAGGGTGGCAAAGCGTTAATTGCCCCAACGGTCGGGATGATGACTTGGCATTTCCTCGCCCCGGTGATCGGCAAGACGCTCCTCCGCGTGTTCGGCCGTAGCCCTTGATTGCCACACTGTTAGGCAAGGACCGCTTCTGGTGTAAGCCTACCACGACGGTTCCTTAGCCTCAAAGTGCGGTGGTACAGTGACATAGTTCACGTGTCCGTGTCTCACACCCCTATGTCGGTGACACCGATCCGGAGATTTAGTTAGGCATGGTGATCGAACACGGGCGGCTTGCCACTAGACCGGCACCCCTAGAGTTTGCGGTAGCATGCGGTGCGCGCTTACGCTCATTACTGGCGCGCCGATCGAGAGCTCCTCGGGATCTTGAGCCAGTGCACCTTTCGTATCGACGATAAAGAGACAGCCGAGGCGGGACTTGTTCCCGTATAGCGCATTTAGTGTGTTGTGGTATTTCCGGACTAAGACCACGAGATGGCATCCGAGGTCCAAGTGTGGACTTAGCTATGTGCTCCGCTCTGTGTTTGTACTCATAGCTTGCATACATTCTTCTAGATGATCATGTATATCGTATTGTACCCGGTTGGGGATTCTTACTGGGTAATTCGTTACTCACCCTTATTCTCGTGGTTTTCCACGGGTAATCAAGCGGGAGAGCAGGATGGTGAAGGAGGAGCCGTGATCATGGAATCTGCTGTCATCTCGACTATTTTATTTTATCATGACTCTTGACTTTTGTTATTTCCCCGAATGCATGTAGACGACACAGAGCCCGGGATGTTTTCTTACGTTTTATGGATTCCAAGATATTTGTACTTGTGGATTGTTTTAATGGTTTAAATAAATCTCGATCAGTATGCTTTTAGAAATGTATGTTTTGGTTGTTGAATGTTTCTGTTTTACTTGGAATCCGAAATGTGTTTTTCATAATGGCTTCTATTTTCAATACATGCATTGGGGTAAAGGCCATTTAGAGCCCCTTTTGGGTGGGTCTTTCTGATTGGTATCGAGCTCGAGTCATAGATTCTCAGAAGACCGACCTTTGTTGTAGGTCATCCTTCCATGATCACCAAGACTCATACGGTCATCAGTACGCCTAGATTTATTGTTTTAGAAAGGAAAAGGGTTAAGAATTTACAATACCTATCATCTAGTGTATGCCTTGTTTGGTGTTGTGGAATGGTGACAGTGTTTTGATTCGTTGTTGGTTTGGATGTAGATCGCCAAAGATGCTACCACCCGCATCGGAGAGGAGGTTCGAGAGCGTGTCGAGGTATCGGGATCGGATCGACATCTGCGAGGACATCGCCCCAAGCCGAGATCGATGGCATTCCACCAAAGAGGCTCCTCTGTTACGCCTAGAGCGGGCGTTGAGGCGACTAAGCGCCGAGAGGAGCTCGCCCGGAGCAGAGTTTCTTTGAGTCTATGAGGGCTTTTATGGTCAGCATGTTGAGTGACAAGAGGCGAGAGACCTGAGCCTTGTTGGCGCATGTGGGAAGAGTCCCGAGCCCAGATCGAGCGGTGACTCGATTGGTTCAAAGAGAGCTCAAGAGCACCTCCGGCTCCTCAGAGCAAGTAGCCCCAGAGGCGGATATGGCAGAGGGTGCCGAGGAATTGGGTAGGTGGTGAAGGATTTTGTGAAGTGGAAGCCCGAGAAGTTTGATGCCACCGGTGATGCGCTAGCGGCGGCCTGTGTGGATTGCCCATTTGGAGTACACCTTCCCGATCATGGTGTGCCCCGATATTCGAGAGGCCGAGATGTGCGGCTCATGTGCTAGGAGGCACAACTAGATGGTGGTGGGAGTCCACCTTGAGCGAGAGACCGGTGGGTCTCCACCCGCTACTTGGGAGTTCTTCAAGAAATTTGAGTTCAAGGTAAAGTTCATCGCTGATGAGGCTCAAGAGAAGATGGTGGAGCTCTTCCGAACTCAAGCGGTGGTTCGATTCCATTGAGGAATATGAGCGCAAGTTCTCGAGTATGGATATTTTGCTCCTCGGTTGATTGCCACCCGGAGTCAAGATTCGGAAGTTCATATATCCGGATTGAGGCGGGGTGTTTCCCGAGATGTCGTGGCTCGTGCCCCCGACACTTATGCTAGGGTCATCGATTAGCCACGATCTATAATGGGAAGTATCTGCTTTGGCGGGTTGTTGCCGCTCTGTTCGGCGTCCCCGTCCCAGCGGTGTGGGGCGTAAGAGGAAGTTTGACTTTCGGGAGGCGGCGGCGCCGCCAAAGGCGATTGAAGCAGATATCGCGGAGAGCTCCATCCGTTTCGGCCATTTCGACGACAGTAGGAGGACCCCAGCGATTCGGCTTGTGCTACTTGTGGGAAAGTCCACGCGGAGCTTTGTCACTGGACCTAGATTGTGCTTCCGTTGTGGTAGAGAGGGACACATGGCCCGTTTTTGTGATCACCACCGGCTATGGCGGCTCTCGGCCAGTGGCCGGCAGGTCGAGTGTTTGCTACGACCGTCAGAGGCCGAGCGCACGGATGCCGCACTGCAAGGTGCACGCTTCTTGTTTTAGATCACTGCTTGGATTTGTCTTGTTTGATTCTGGTTCCACGCATTCATTTGTATCTCTGTGTTGTTTGTTGAGCATGCTAAGTTAAGACAAGAGCCTCTAGGTTTCGAGTTATCTGTTGCAACTCCTTGGGAGTTAATATGTTGGCTAGAGATAAGATTAGGGATGGCCGGATCGAGATATCCCAGGAGAGTTGCTTAGCTACGCTCATAGTTACGCCTATGAGCGGTTTTGATGTGATTCTTGGTATGGAGTGGTTAGTCGCTAACCACGCGTTGATTGACCGCCACCGGAAAGAAGTAGTGTTGGGCCGCCAGTCGCCCAAGCTTTAAGTTTCGTGGAGTCAGGTGGAGTTTGCCCGCCGATGGTGTCATTTGTGAAAGCTCGTCGTTTGCTAGCTCATGGAGCTTGGGGCTATCTAGCCAAGTTGTGCGGGAAGAGCCGCCCCTGTTGTCTGTTGATCGTGCACCGGCCGTGCGGGGAGTTTGCGGACGTGTTTTCGAGGAGTTACGGGTTGCCCCCGAAGAGAGGTTGACTTCACAATTGAGCTCGAGCGAGGACACTCCCTATCTCGAAGGCTCCGTGATCGTATGGCGCCAGTGAGTTAAAGGAATCAAGATTCGATTTGCAGGAGATGTTAGATCGAGGGTTCATCCGTCCGAGTGTGTCCCCGTGGGGAGCACGATTCATTTGTGAAAAAGAAGGATGGTTCTGGCGCGCTATGTATTGATTACGCGAACTTAATAAGGTGACGAGTGAAGAATAAGTATCCGTTGCCCCGTGATCGACGATTTGTTCGATCGGCTTGAGGAGCTTCGTGTTCTCCAAGATAGATCTCGAGATCCGGTTACCATCGATTTGCGGATCGGGGATGCCGACATTCCTAAGACGACTTTCAGTCCAGATATGGTCACTATGAGTTTGTGGTTATGTCGTTTGGATTGACCAATGCCCCAGCCAGCGTTCATGGACATGATGGATAGGGTGTTCAAATCATTTTTGGACGGCTTCGTCATTGTGTTCATTGACGATATTCGATTTACTCGAGGTCTAAAGAAGACCATGCAGAGCATTTGAGGTAGTATTGGCGGCTTTGAGGAAAACCACTTTATGCGAAGTTTTCCAAATGTGATTTCTGGTTGGAGCGGTGGCCTTCCTAGGCCACGTGGTTTCGAGAGATGGTATAGCCGTGGACCCCGCGAAGATTGAGGCCGTGAGTTCATGGGCCAAGCCGACTTCGATTGCCGAGATTCGCAGACTTTCTCGGGTTTGGCGGTGTTACAACCGCTCGGTTCGTCAAGGACTTTTCCGCTTTAGCCTCGCCCCTCACTCGTCGACGAGGAAGGGTGTCGAGTTTGTTTGGGGGCGAGTGTGATGAGAGCTTTGCGTGCTCAAGCGTAGTTTGACTTTAGCACCGTGTTGGCGATCCGAGGGGACAGGTGGTTTCGTGGTCTCTGATGATGCTTCCAAGTTTGGATTAGGTTGTGTGTTGATGCAAAGACGGGAAGGTCATTGCCTATGCTTCCCGTCACCAAGCCGTATGAGCGTAACTACCCGACTCATGATATGGAGTTGGCAAAGAAGATGGTGTTTGCTTTGAAGATTTGGAGGCATTACCGTATGGTGAGCGGATTCGAGATGTTTACCGATCACGAGCCTCAAGTATCTGTTTACTCGTAGGAGTTGAATATGAGGCAGAGGAGATGGTTAGAGTTGGTAAAGGATTATGATCTGCGAGATTTTGTACCATCGGGTAAAGCCAATGTAGTGGCCGATGCTTTGAGTAGAAAGACGTCGCACTCTGCGGCGTTGTTAAGTTTCACCCAGTTTGCGGAGAGAGTTCGAGCGGGCGAGGTTTGCGATGTTGTTGGGTGAGGTTACCGCCGAGGTAGCTCATTGGATCTGCTCACCGTCGATTAGGCAATGGATTATAGATGTACCGGTTGGGTGACCCCGCACTTAAGATTCGTTGATAGAGTTAGTCTTGACGGTGACTTTGACTTTGTATATTCACGGACGGTGGGTTGACTTATAGAGAGGCGGTTGTGTGTTCCGAACATTGCGAGTTTGCGAGCGAGTTGCTCTCTGAGGCCCACAGATTCCCCTTTGCTTGGCACCCAGGGGTACCAAGATGTATCAGACCTTAAGCGGACCTTCCGGTGGATGGGAATGAAGAGAGATGTGGCAGAGTTTGTCACCAGGTGCCTCACTTGTCAAGAAGTGAAGGCACCTAGACAGAGGCCACTGGTTTGTTGCGACCACCGAGTGTGCCCAGTGGAAATGGGAAGAGATCTCCATGGACTTTATCTCCGGTTTGCCAAGGACTCGAGGAAGTTCTCTCAGATTTGGGTGATAGTCGACCGTTTGACCAAGAGCTCACACTTCATTCCGGTAGAGACACTTATACCGTGGAACAATGGGCGCAGATTGTTTTTGGAGCGAGATCATCCGTTATCATGGTGTGCCGGTGAGGATTGTGTCCGATCGTGACTCGCTGGTTCACTTCTCGTTTTCGGAGAACGCTCCGGAAGGGTTTGGGCACGAGTGCGATTTCAAAGATGACTTTTCACCCTTAGACGGATGGTCGACCGAGAGAGTGAATCGATTCTCGAGGATATGTTGAGGGCTTGTGTGTTGGATTTCCCGAGCGATTGGGACCAGATTCATTTTGATGGAGTTTTCCTATAACAACGATTACGATCGACGATTCGGATGGCTCCATTCGAGGCATTGTATGGTAAGCGTTGTCGGTCCCCCCGTGTTCGGGAAGAGGTTGGTGATAGACGAGTTTTGGGTCCCGAGATTACCGCAGATTGACCAATGGTGCGAAAGGAGTAAGATTAGAGCTCGTATGTTGACAAGCTCGAGAGCAGAAGAGTTACGCCGATGTTGGCGTCGAGATTTGGAGTTCGAGGTTGGTCGGCATGTGTTCCTTAAGGTTGCTCCGATGCGAGGTGTTACGAGGTTTGGTAAGCGTGGGAAGTTGAGTCCCCGTTTTGTTGGTCCATTTGAGATCCTAGAGAGAATTGGCAGAGTTGCTTACCGGTTAGCCCTACCTCCGTCACTATCGGCGGTGCATAGTGTTTTTCATGTATCGATGTTGAGGCGGTATGTGCCGGACCCGTCGCACATTGTAGACTTTGAGCCTTTGCGGTGAATGAGGATTTGAACTTCGAGGAGAAGCGGTGAGGATCCTTGCCTTTGAGACCAAGACGTTGCGTAATCGCGAGATTCGTTTAGTAAAGGTTCGGTGGAAGAATCGGGGTTTTGAGGAAGCCACTTGGGAGCGGGAAGACGAGATGAGGTTGCATTACCCGAGCTATTTCTGTCTTAAGGACTTTCGAGGACGAAAGTCATAAAAAGGAGGGAATATTGTAACGACCGTGTTTTTCTTCCGGTCTTCCCGAGGTATGCCCTAGGGGTAATTTGGTAATTTGGTCGGGCCGTCCGTGGTCGTTTGTGTCTTTTTCGATTACTAAAATTATTGGATGGTTTTTGTAGGTTTTTGGAAGGGTTTGTGGTTTGGTTTGAGCAAGGTTTGATGCAAAAGTAAAAATAAAGGAATTTGTCTTTGCAGTGGGGTTTGAACCGGGTCTCTGGGAAGCTTGTAGAGATGTGTGCCAATTGAGCCATTAGGTGCTCTTGTTGTTCTTTCTGCATCACATCTTAGTTAACCTTGGATTTTGGAGTTTTGGTGCATTTGGTTAAATGAAATAGAATTAGGTTTATTCCATCTTCTTCTCCAAATCTCCTCTTGGCCGCACAAGCTCTCCCTCTCCATAGCCTTTGCCGATTCTTCTTTCCCTTGCATCTCCTTGGGTTCGATCATCATCATTAAGGGTAAGTCTTCATCCTCTTCATCTCCTCATTTGGTTATTGATGATCTTTGGCGAAGGTAAGAAGTAGAGTGTTGTGTGTGTTGTGTTGATTGCGGCCAGTGAGAGAAGCAGCGAAGATAGATCGCCCTCGCCGTCGAACCAGATCGCCAGGCGGACAAAGAGCCGCCGCCAGACCGTCCGAACGCCATCGCGCACGGATCGCCAGATCCGTTGAGCGGCCCTGCCGTCGCACGATCGCCAGACCGTTGAAGCAGCCCTCCGCGCGCCATCGCTCGCGATCGTGCGATCGCGCCCAGCAGCGAGACGCCGATCGTGCGGATCGCGCCAGCGCGCGAGCGCGAGACGCCAGACGCCGCGCCGCGCCGCGGCCGCTTCGAAGCCGCCGCGCCGCCGCGTCGCGTCGCTCGCCGCGACGCCAGCGCCCGTGCGCCGCGCCTTCGCCGAAGCCGCGCGCGCGCCCGCGTCGCGCGTCGCGCCGTCGCCACGCCGGCGCCGCAAGCGCCTTCCCCGAGCGGCTCGCTTCGCATGCCCAGACGCTCGCCGCGCGCGCATCCTCGCCCGCCGTGCCAACGCGCAGCTGCGCGCGTCCTCGCTGCTGCCGTGCCGTGCGGTAGCGCGCGCAGCGCCCTACCGGCGTGCCGGCTTGCGGTAGCTCCAAGCTCGTGTCGCCGCGCGCGTGAGTTCCCGAGCCGAGCTTTTTGTTCTTTTGTTGTTTAGACGTTTTAGATGCCGATTATTATTGGTTTGCTAGGTTCCCGCTCGCTAGCTCGGGATTGTTCATGACTTAGGATTTGTGTGTAGAAGCCTCCCGACCAAGGTAAGGATTTCATACCGAGTTGTGTGGGCCTGCGGCATATTTGTGATTGTTGTTTTGTATGCTGTGTATGATTATTAGCATGTTTAGCCCTAGGGGCTCTGCTCGAATTCTGATCGCATGAACTCTTGTATTGTTTCTCATGTTAGCCCATGCTAGGTTGTTCCATTCTCGCATGTTCGATATCTGTTCTTGCTTCGTAGTATCATGCTAGGTTCCTTGTATCCGTTGAGCACGTATTGGACCGCATTGATTGAATTATTATTATTGCTATGGTTTAGAGTTCGGGTAGGTAGCATCATCCGGGCCGGATGCATAACGTAACTTGCATCCCGAAGCGGGGACGTGCGAGATGGTACTCCGCGTCCCGATCCCGTTAGGGTTTAGCTAACCCTAACGGTGGCCGGCCCGCAATCTTGGGTGAGGGTGGCAAGCGTTAATTGCCCCAACGGTCGGGATGATGACTTGGCATTGCCTCGTCCCGGCGATCGGCACGCCTCGGCGTGTTCGGCCGTAGCCCTTGATTGCCACTGTTAGGGCAAGGACCGCTTCGGTGTAAGCCTACCACGACGGTTCCTTAGCCTCAGTGCGGTGGTACAGTGACATAGTTCACGTGTCGAGTCTCACACCCCTATGTCGGTGACACCGATCCGAGAGATTTAGTTAGGCATGGTGATGAACACGGGCGGCTTGCCACTAGACCCGCACACCCCGAGTTTGCGGTAGCATGCGGTGCGCGCTTACGCTCATTCAACGCCGATCGAGAGCTCCTCGGGATCTTGAGCCGTGCACCTTTCGTATCGGCGATGAAGCAGCCGAGGCCGGGACTTGTTCCCGTATAGCGCATTTAGTGTGTTGTGGTATTTCCGGACTAAGACCACGAGTTGGCATTCGAGGTCCAAGTGTGGACTTAGCTATGTGCTCCGCTCTGTGTTTGTACTCATAGCTTGCATACATTCTTCTAGATGATCATGTATATCGTATTGTACCTCGGTTGGGGATTCTTCTTGGGTAATTCGTTACTCACCCTTATTCGTGGTTTTCCACGGGTAATCAAGGCGGGAGACAGGATGGGAAGGAGGAGGCCGTGATCATAGAATCCTGCTTTGTCATCTCTCGACTATTTTATTTTATCATGACTCTTGACTTTTGTTATTTCCCTGAATGCATGTAGAGCGGGCACAGAGCCCAGGATGTTTTCTTACGTTTTATGGATTCCAGCATATTTGTACTTGTGGATTGTTTTAATGGTTTAAATAAATCTCTGATCAGAGTATGCTTTTAGAAATGTATGTTTTGGTTGTTGAATGTTTCTGTTTTTACTTGGAATCCGAAATGTGTTTTTCATAATGGCTTCTATTTTCAATACATGCATTGGGGTAAAGGCCATTTAGAGCCCCTTTTGGGTCGGGTCTTTACATTCCACCAGGTAACATGGGACAGAGGCAGGATGGCTAGGAGGAGGCTGCTGGATGATCATGGACGGCCCAACTCTAAGACTATGTCACCTTATTATGTTTTTGTTGGTTTAGCATGTAGTGGGACTGGAGTCATTAGAATATCATTCATTCAAAAAGAAAACTTGTTTAAGACTTCTCGGACTGTTTCCTTGATTTTCTTGAAAGTACCGAACAGTCACTTTACTTGTTGGTTTTGCTTACTGGATTTTATGCTTGAACTTAGTTGTGTTGAATGAAAATTTTAAATTGGTACTCTCTATAAGTGATTTCATATTTTATTTATGCATGCTAAGAAAGGATCTAGGTTAGAGACCATTAGTTTGGTCGGGTCCTTACAGTTGGTATCAGAGCTCAGAGTCATAGGTTCTCAGAGGATCGACGCATTGCAGGTTGCTTTCCATGATCATCAGCGCTCCGACAGCCATCAGGTTTGTCCATAAGGTTAAGGGCTAAGAATTACAATACTATTTGCACTTGTATGATCATGACTTATTGTTGTAGGGCAGGAAAACCAGTTCTGACTCATTGTTAGCTGAGTCCAGATTGTCAGCATGCCAGTTACTCGCAGAGGCCGGGGAGGGTCGAGGCCGACCGCTCAAGGCATTCGTATCGATTCTGACACTGGAGGGATGTCGTCTCAAGCTGAAGCAGATGTTAGGCCACCTGCAGGCCCATCTGTTGTGTTGCCCGGGGAGGGCGTGGAGGCATCTGAGCCTCGAGAGGCTGCTCTAGGAGTAGCTTTTGTGGAGTCCATGAGGGCTCTTATGGTTGGGTTGCTAGCTGACCAGAGGGCCGAACAGAGAGCTGAAACGCAGGCTTTGTTAGCCGCACAGAAGGAAGAGTCCCGAGTTCAGATAGAGCGGTAAATGATCGAAAGTTGGTTCAAAGAGGATCAGTAGTGCCACCAAGACCGCGATTCCACAGAGGCAGATTGTGAATGAGGCCGTTGTGGCGGAAGGTGCCGAGGACCTGGGCAAGTGGCTGAAGGATTTTGTCAAATGGAAGCCTGAGAAGTTTAGTGGCCCTGGAGAACCGTTGGTAGCAGCTAGATGGATAGCTGAGCTGGAGTATACCTTCATGGTGATGGCTTGTCCTGAGGTGCAGCGAGCTCGTTGTGCAGCTCATGCGTTAGCAGTGCTGACTAAGTGGTGGTGGGATTCCACCTTGAGTGAGAGGCCGGCCGGGTCCCCACCGGCCACCTGTGCGTTCTTCAAGGCGGAGTTCAAGGCAAAATTTATCAGTGAAGAAGCCCAAGAGAAGATGATTGAGCTATTTTCAAACCTTAAGCAAGGTTCTGATTCAATCGAGGTTTATGAGAAAAAGTTTTCGGAGTATGGGTACTTCGCGCCGCAGTTAATTGCTACCCCTGAGCTGAAGATCAGGAAGTTTATTGCGGGCTTGAGACAGGGAGTGTCTTAGGATGTTAGGGCGCAGGCCCCAGAGACTTTTGCCAAGGTTGTACAGCTGGCAACGATTTATGACGGTAAGTATCCTCCAGAACAAGTTGCTAGTGCTGCTGTGCAGAAGGCCCCAGCGTACTCGGGCCAGAAGCGTAATTTTGACTTCGGAGGCAGTGGTCGTGTGGGCGGTCAGCGCCACCAGGGTTCTTATCAGGGCCGAGACCAGCATCGGAACCGTAGTCATGATCAGCCTCGCCAGCAGGGCGTAGGGAGGCCACCACCGTTTTGTAAACCTTGTGGGAAACCGCATTGGGGTCCTTGTGGGGGTAACCCTAGGGCTTGCTATAACTGTGGTAAGGAAGGGCATCGGGCCCTGATTGCAACTTAAAGCGGTAGTTGCTTGTTGCCGGCTCGTGATGAGGGGCGAGTGTATGCTACAACCCGTCGGGAGGCTGAGCAAGCCGGGGCCGCAGTGGCAGGTACGCTCCTAGTTCTTGATCACTTTGCCTTTGTGTTGTTTGATTCTGGTTCCACGCATTCTTTTGTTTCTGCCGTTTTTGCTGAGCATGCTTGCATGATTTTAGAACCCCTAGGTTTTGAGTTATCCGTGGCTACCCCTTCGGGAGCTAGTATGTTGGCCAGTCAGAAGGTAAAGGGCGGTTGGATCTGTGTCTCGACGAGTCCTGCAGTTACGCTCATAGTACTGGCCATGAGTGATTTTGATGTAATCCTCGGCATGGATTGGTTAGCTGATAACCACGCGATGATTGACTGCCGCCGCAAGGAGGTAGTGTTCAGCGGCAAATGAGCGAGCCTAGCTTTAGATTTCGTGGCGCCCAGAGCGGGTTGTGTTCGCCGATGATTTTGCAGATTATGTAACGACCTGTGTTTTTCTTCCGGTCTTCCGGTATGCCCTAGGGGTAATTTGGTAATTTGGTCGGGCCGTCAGGGTCGTTTGTGTCTTTCCAGTTACTAAAATTATTGGATGGTTTTTGTAGGGGTTTGTGGTTTGGTTTGAGCAAGGTTTGATGCAAAAGTAAAAATAAAGGAAATTGTGCTGCAGCTGGGGTTTGAACCCGGGTCTCCTGGGAAGCTTGTGGAGATGTGTGCCAATTGAGCCATTAGGTGCTCTTGTTGCTCTTCTGCACCATTTTATGGTTAGCCTTGGATTTTGGAGTTTTGGTGCATTTGGTTAAATGAAATAGAAATTAGGTTTATTCCATCTTCTTCTCCAAATCTCCTCTTGGCCGCACAAGCTCTCCCTCTCCATAGCCCTTGCCGATTCTTCATCCTTGCACTCACTTGGATCGTTCATCATCATTAGGGTAGGTATCCTGTGCGGCCTGTGTTTTTCCCCGATCTTTCGGGTATGCCCTAGGGGTATTTTAGTAATTTGGTCGGGCCGTCAGGCCGTTTATGTCTTTTTTCAGTTGCTAAAATTATTGGATGGATTTATGAAGGTTTTGAGGCTTTGTGGTTTGGTTTGAGCATGGGTAGATGCAAAAGTAAAAATAAAGGAATTTGTCTTTGCAAAGGGGTTTGAAACCGGGTCTCCTGGGAAGCTTGTAGAGATGTGTGCCAATTGAGCCATTAGGTGCTCTTGTTGCTCTTTCTGCATCACATCTTAGTTAACCTTGGATCTTTGGTGTTTGGTGCATTTGGTTAAATGAAATAGAAATTAGGTTTGTTGTGTTTTCTTCTCCAAAAGAGTTGTGGCCGCCCAAGCTTTCTCCCAAGCTCTCCTTGCCGATTCTTCATCCTTGCAGCTCCCTTGGATCGTTCATCATCACTCCGGGTAAGTCTTCATCCTCTTCATCTTCTCGATTGGGTGTTCTTGTTGGCCGAAGGTAAGGAGAAGAGCTTGTGTGTGTGTGTGTTTGTAGCAGGCTGCCCAGCATGCCCAGATCTGCCCAGCAGCAAGCCCAGGCCGCCCAGATCGCCTAGCAGCAAGCCCAGTCGCCCAGATCGCGCGCGCAGCAGAAAGAGCACCGAGCCGCCCGGACCGCCCCGGCCCGTCGCGGCCGTCGCGCAAGACTGCTGAGCGCAAGCCCGCGCGCGCGCGTCGCGCGCGCGCGCGCGCTCGCTCGCTGCGCCATGCGCGCATCGCCGCCGTCGTCGCCGCCTCGCGCCAGCGCGCTCGTCTCGTCCGCTTGCCGCGCGCCGTGCGCTGCGCCAGCCAGGTCGCGCGCGCGCGCACAGTAGCCTCGCGCCTCGCCCCGTCGGCGCCAGTGTGCGGTCCCCGCGCGCCATCGGCCACCTTCTGCGCGCGTCGGCGCCAGCGATAACCGCGCCGTGCCGCCGCCCGTCCGCGTGTCGATCGTGCCGTGTGAGTGCCCGAGCCGAGCCTCGCTTGTTTTAAAATATTTTTTTAGGGCTATGATTGTGATTTCTATTGTGTTTGTTAGGTTCTCGTTAGCTAGCTCGGGATCGATCGCAGCGTAGGATTTTTTGTGTGTAGTTGCCCGGCCAAGGTAAGGATTTCTTACCGGAGTTGTGTGGACCTGCGATGTTCTATGTGATTGTTGTTTGTATGTTTGTTTGTGATTATCGGCATGTATAGTTTAGGTGCTCTGTTCGAATTCGACTAGCATGACTTCGTATGTTGTTCTCTCATGTTAGCCCATGCTAGGTTGTTCCGTTCTAGCATGCTCATATCTGTTCTTGCTTCGTAGTACCATGCTAGGTTCGTTGTATCTGTTGAGCACGTTTGGATTGTATTGGATTGTATGTTATTGATATGATAGGTTAAAGTGTAGGTAGGTAGCATCATCCGGGCCCGATGCATAAAGTATCTTGCATCCATGGCGGGGGACGTCGAGAGAGAGTTCTCCGTCCCTGGACCCCTCGTTAGGTTTAGCTAACCCGACCAGTAGGCCCCGCAATCTTGGGTGAGGGTGGCGATCGTTAAATGCCCCAACGGTCGGGATGATGACTTGACATTGCCTCGCCCTCGACGAAGCGGTCGGCACGTCCTCGGCGTGTTCGGCCGTAGCCCTTGATTGCCACTGTTAGGGCAAGGACCGCTTCTCGGTGCAAGCCTATCACGGCCGGTTCCTTAGCCTCAAAGTGCGGTGGTTCAGCCGACATAGTTCACGTGTCCGTGTCTCACACCCTATGTCGGTGACACCGATCCGGAGATTTAGTTAGGCGTGGGATGGACATGGGCGGCTTGCCACTAGACCCGGCACCCCCATAGTCTGCAGAGCACGTGGTGCATGCTTACGCTCATTACTGGCGCCGACCGAGAGCTCCTCGGGATCTTGAGCTAGTGTACCTTTCAGATCGATAAAGAGACAGCCGAGGCCGAGACTTGGTTCTCGTATAGGGCGTATTGTGTGGTGTGGATTATTAGGACTAAGACCCCCGAGTTGGCATCCGAGGTCCAAGTGTGGACTTAAGCTATGTGCTCTATTATGTGTTTATGTTCACGGCTTGCATACACTCATCTAGATGACCATGTGCATCGTGATTGTACCCGGTCGGGGATTCTTTACTGAGTAATTCGTTACTCACCCTTACTTATCTTTCAGTAACCATGGCGCGAGGCGGGATGGTGAAGGAGGAGCTATGATCATGGGAGCGTCTTTGCGTCTCGACTTTTTATTTCTATGACTCTTGTCTTTCATTTTCCCCTGAATGCATGTAGCCGGGCACGGAGCCCTAGGATGTTTTATGAATGATTTTGTGGATTCCCGCTTTATTGAATTTGAGAATGTTCCAAATGTTTTAATAAATCTCGATCGAGTGTACGTTTTGGAAATGTATTTGCCTTGAAACAGTTTTGACAAACTATATTGATTTCTGATTGAACCTTGATTGTTTTGTTTTAATTGGGAATCTAAAAACTTATTTGCATATTATCCTTTCCTTTGAATGTATGCATTGGGGTAAAGGCCTATTTAGAGCCCCTTTTGGGTCGGGTCTTTACAGTTGGTATCAGAGCTCAGAGTCATAGACTTTGTAGACTGACCTTTTGTTGTAGGTCGTCTTTCCCATGATCACCGGCACTCCGACAGTCATCAGGTACGCCTAAGTTTTCTGTTTTAGAAAAGGGTTAAGAATTTACAATACCTTTCATCTAGTGTATGCCTTGTGTAGTGTTGTGGAGCGGAGACGAAAGCGAGTGTTCGACTCGTTGTTGGTTTGGGCTTAGTGAGCCATCATGCCAACTTTCGCATGATCGCGAGCAGTTTGTTTAGCAGCTTGTTGAGGTATCCAGATAGATCCGGATGCCCTGGGACATCGTTCCAGAGGGAGGCAGAGCTTAGACTCCCGTTGGCCATTTGTGGCCCAGTTGCTGCTTTTCCCTTAGTGAGAGGGTGGTGGTGCTTCGTGCAGATCGCCAGTATGTTGATCGCACCTGCAGAAGAAGGTGGCGCTTGGCATGTCCGACCGAGGAGTTGGACGGATCGTGTTGATGTTGAGGCGCGCGCCCGTGGTTGTTAGGCCCGCATGCCGATTTGGCCCCGGCGATTGAGTTGCCTAGAGGAGGGGGTAGAGGCTAGCGGCGCCTGAGTGAGACTCCTTGAGCGAGTGTGCTCCGGCCATGAGAGATCGATGGCGTGTCTTTAGCTATCGAGCGGAGACCTAGGCGCAGCGATTTGTAGCGCGTAGTGAGGAGTCCCGGGCACGATTAGCCCGGTGTGAGTCTGTTTCAAAGCATTTTTCCCAAAGAGCTCTTGTAGCCCCGGAGGTTCTCGGGAGGGCATGATCAGCAGTTTATTGGATGAGTTTGTTGGCGTTGTTGAGACGCCTGAGGTTGGCAAATGGATGCCCTGTAGAGCTCGATGTTTTAGTAAGTCCCACCGCTAGTAGTAAGGTAGTTGGCAGTGTTTGAGTTTAGCATCCGTGTGTGGGATGCCCCATTGCTCAAAGGCCGAGGTGTGCCGTTCTGTCTTTGTTTGGTTCATCGGATGGTGGTGGAAATCCCTTGTGAGAGGTGGTCTAGCGAGTCTCCACCGATCGCCCGATTGTTTGGCAAGTTGCCGTGTTAGTGGCTTGAGGCGGATGAAGGGTCATCTTTGCCCCCTTGCGAGCCTGTTGTTGTTTAATGACCCGCTTCCTCGGATGTTGATTTGGTAGTAGTAGCACTTGAGGTGCATTGGTTGGTGTGCCACTTTGGCACTAAGTCTGGTTCGAGCTTGAGTTTGGCTTGGCATAGCAGATGGTTCTATGCCGTCCAGGAGTTCAGCACACTTCTTTAGCCATTGGATCCATTTATGGAAAATGCACTTGTTTAGGTCGTGCAAGAGGGCTAGTTCGGTGGTAGTTGAAGGACCACAAGTGAAAGGATGTTCGAGAGGAGCTGGAGCTCTCTTCCGGTGTTACCTTGGGGTCGAGTAAGTCGTGAGGTTGGCGGTGGTAAGTGTTAGTGCGTGTGAGTCTCACGCTAATGCTAAGGCCAAGAGATCTTTGTGGTTGGTAGTGCGGTCCATTACCTTCGGGGTGCCTAAACACGAGTTGAGTGAGCATTGTAGATGCGAGTTCGGTCGAGCAGGGGAACCATGTTAAGTTGGATGCCCGTGAGATGAGTTGGATGCTCTCGAGATGAGTTGGATGCTTATGAGATGAGTTGGATGCCTATGAGATGAGTAGGACGCCTTATGTGTAAGCGCACTTGGTAGAGTCTTGGTATAAAGTAAGTTCGGTTTGGCGTCGTTATGTTTTAGCAGAGCAAGGTTGCCACCGCTTCGAGTATCGTGGGAAGATGGAACTTTTGGTGTTCCTTGGATTGTTTGTATCATTGCGGGAGTTATCGTTGCTTTGTGGAAAAGCGCTTGTTAGTCTTGGATCTCTAAAGGAAGGTTGGGAGTTGTGCACACAAGTGTGTTTTGTGTGGTTCGTTCCGTGGCGAGAGTTTGAGATCCATGTAGGGTTTGCTTTGGAGATCTCGTGCTCGGTTCCTTGAGAAGTGGGACTCGGTGGTTGTTGTAAGGCTTGGTTGAGGTGGTAAGGATACCGTGCTCGTGGTATCAAGTTGTTGCTTAGGCAAGATTTGTTAAGTTGGGCCTAAGCTTGGTTGGCGGATCTTCTTGTTGATCGTTGGTTGGAGTTCGGTTGGAAACCGAACAAGAGCTGATGGTAGCTAAGCCGCGTGGTTTACGATCGGCATGGCTAAGAGAGTTGTTCGGATCCTTCCTTGGGTAGAAGTTATGTTGTGGCTGATGCTTTGAGTAGGAGGATGACGATTCTCGTAGCGCGCCGGGTCCTCTAGGTTCCCAAGGAGTTGGAGTTGGCCGGCATGGTTGGGATCTTTGGAAATTGGAGTTGTTTGTTCGAGCGGTTGTCCTGTTAGATCGTATCTTGTGAGTGTGTGTGTCGAGGGTTGCCGAAGAACCCTAGGTTGTGGAGAGCCTCTCTCCAGCTCAGTCGAGCCCAGCTAGTGAGTTTTGATTGGCTAAATGGAGGCGTGTAGTTTGTAGCCTCGGTGGAGTTGCTAGCGATCTTGGTAGACTAGCAAGCTAGTGTTTATTTGGAGTAAAGTCCGGAGTGGTTTCGGTGTGGTGGCAAGTTGATGCTTGGTGTTGACCAAGTGTGGATTGAAGTTGCTAGAGTTTAGTTTTGCTCGTGGGGCGCAGTGGTTTGTGCCATGTTGGTTGTTTTTTCCTGTTTCCAAGATGTTGAGTTGCCCCGTTTGGCATTTGGAGGTTCGATGCGAGATGGACCCTTGTTGTGCCCCGTGAGATTAGATGTTGTTGCTCTAGTGGAGCAAGGCGGTGAGCGTATGTGGAGTTCTCTGTCCGTTGGTTGTCCGCTTGTAGGAGCCGTTTCCTTCGGGGAGTTGTCGAGTTACTCCCTTGGTCTTGGAGTTAATGGTGGAAGCGCTAGCTTGAAGGAAAAGTTTGTTGGGTTGCTTGGAAGTAGTCGTTTGTCCGATTAAGCGGATTCTTGGAGGGTGTTCTAGAGGTGCGATAAAGGTTGTCCCGCCTCTTATGAGTGTTTGGCCTAGTTGGTTAAGATTTTGTGTGTTGGCATGGAAGATGTTGCACCTTTGTAGTGGAAGATCTCCTTTGTATCGATTGTGGGTTGAGGTTGCACCATTGTGGTTGGATTAGGTCCGGACTTATCGAGGATCCTTGCTTTGGCTAGTGTAGCTTGCACTCTGCCCGACCATTGTTGGTATTCTTGTTCTTGGTAGTTGGTGTTGACCCGGTAGTGGAGTTCCGTTATGAAGTTTCGGTGGGAAGGTGCATTAAGCCTAAGCTTGAGGGTTAAGCTGTATGTGTTATCGTTTGGACTTGTGAGATGTGTTTCATATTGAGGCGAGCTTTGTTCCGTTGTTTGCACGGAGGTAAGTTTAGTGGATGGAGCCCTCTGGGGCCTGGTTGTTTGCAAGTTGTCTTGCCCAGCTAGTGATTTGAGTCGAGCTAGTGATGAGTGGATTGGCATAGCTATGCGATTGTAGTTGTTTGAGCTTCCTAGTTCGTAGCACTCAAGTTGTTGGATTGTAAGTTTTCGTGTGGGAGCTGTCCACTAGTTGAGGTTGTTGTGTGAGTTCGGATTTTTGGAGTATTGACTTGATGAGCTAGAGCTCGCACTCGGCGAGTTGTTGTGCAGATGCCATTTCTATGGAGTAGAGGCATGTCAGTTTCAGGTTGGAGATGTTGCCATTAGGGTGTGGCAACAAAGGTTTGTTCTAGGCAGTGCGTGGGCGAACCGTGATTCAGGAGAGTGTTCTTAGAGGCTTATGAGCCGAGTGCAGTTTCTGTAGTGTTTTCACCCTTTTTGTCCGAGGGTCTTTTGGGAGGAGTGAGCCAGATCCTTCGGAGCTTGTTGCGAGTTGGTGTTTCCGTGATTAGGCAGCGGGAGACCAGTGTGGTTTTAGGAGGTTGCCTTGAGTAGCGATTCTCGTGATCGATTCTTGTGGTTCCATTGAGGCATTGTATGGTAAGTGTTGCAGTCTCTAGTCTTTGTGAGAAAAGGTTGGTGGCCGTCGGTGTTGTTTTGGGTCCTGTGTTGCTGCGATTGACTGAGGTGTTGTGCAAGAGGTTGAGCTCGTTTGTGGTTAGCTCAGAGCAGGCATGAAAGTTTCGTCGATGTCCGGCGTCGAGTTTTAGAGTTTGAGGTTGGACAGTGCGTGCTTTTAAGATTGTGCCGTTGTGAGTTGTGTTGAGTTTTGGTAAGCGGGAGAAGTGGAGTCTCTGTTGTTGGACCATTTGAGATTCTCGAGAGGATTGGCGAGTTGCATATTGGTTAGCTTTTTCGGTCAATGTCACCGTGTGCGGTGTTCTCATGTATCGGTGGGAGGCAAGTATGTGTCGGACCCATTGCTCATTGTGGACTTTGAGCCTTTGCGGTGATTGAGGATTTGAGCTTCGAGAGGAAGCTCGTGAGTATTCTCGGTCCTTGAGACGAAGACGTTGCATAATCGTGAGATCCGTTTGGTAAAAGTTCGGTGGAGGAGTTAGAGTTCAGAGGAGGCGCTTGTGAGCGGGAAGACGGGATGAGATTGCGGTATCTGTCTTTGTTTCAGTCTTAAGGACTTTCGAGGACGAAAGTCATAAAAAGGAGGAATATTGTAACGGCCTGTGTTTTCGCCCGATCTTCCAGGTATGCCCTAGGGGTATTTTAGTAATTTGGTCGGGCCGTCAGGGCCGTTTATGTCTTTTTACAGTTGCTAAAATTATTGGATGGATTTATGAAGGTTTTTGAGGCTTTGTGGTTTGGTTTGAGCATGGGTAGATGCAAAAGTAAAAATAAAGGAATTTGTGCTCACAATGGGTTTGAACCGGGTCTCTGGGAAGCTTGTAGAGATGTGTGCCAATTGAGCCATTAGGTGCTCTTGTTGCTCTTTCTGCATCACATCTTAGTTAACCTTGGATCTTTGGTGTTTGGTGCATTTGGTTAAATGAAATAGAAATTAGGTTTGTTGTGTTTTCTTCTCCAAAAGAGTTGTGGCCGCCCAAGCTTTCTCCCAAGCTCTCCTTGCCGATTCTTCATCCTTGCGGCTCCTTGGATCGTTCATCATCACTCCGGGTAAGTCTTCATCCTCTTCATCTTCTCGATTGGGTGTTCTTGTTGGCGAAGGTAAGGAGAAGAGCTTGTGTGTGTGTGTGTTTGTAGCAGTCGCCCAAAGATGCCCAGATCCGCCCAAAGAAGAAGCCCAAAGCCGCCCAGATCGCCTAGCAAAGCAAGCCCCAGTCGCCCAGATCGCGCAGAAGAAGAGCACCGAGCCGCCGACCGCCCGCCCCGTCGCGGCCGTCGCGCAAGACTGGCTGAGCAGCCCGCGCGCGCGCGCGCGTCGCGCGCGCGCCGCTTCCGCTGCGCGCGCGCGCGCATCGCGTCGCCGCCGCCTCACGCCCGGCCGCGCTCGTCTCGTCCGCTTGCTCGCGCCGTGCGCTGCGCCCAGCAGCCGTCCGCCGCGCGCGCGCCGCAGCCGCGCGCTGCGCGCCCGTCGGCGCCGGTGTGCGGTCCTCGCGCCATCGCCGCCGCCGCCTGCGCCGTCAGCGCCAGCAGCAGCCCGCCGTCTTTGCCTGCCCGTCCGAGTGTCGATCGTCGTGCCGTGTGAGTGCCCCGAGCCGAGCACGCTTGTTTTAAAATATTTTTAGGGCTATGATTGTGATTTCTATTGTGTTTGTTAGGTTCTCGTTAGCTAGCTCGGGATCGATCGCAGCGTAGGATTTTGTGTGTAGTTGCCCCGGCCAAGGTAAGGATTTCTTCTACGGAGTTGTGTGGACCTGCGATGTTCTATGTGATTGTTGTTTGTATGTTTGTTTGTGATTATCGCATGTATAGTTTAGGTGCTCGCTCAATTCTCGACTAGCATGACTTCGTATGTTGTTCTCTCATGTTAGCCCATGCTAGGTTGTTCCGTTCTAGCATGCTCATATCTATTCTTGCTTCGTAGTACAATGCTAGGTTCGTTGTATCTCATTCAAAGACGTTTGGATTGTATTGGATTGTATGTTATTGATATGATAGGTTAAAGTGTAGGTAGGTAGCATCATCCGGCCCGATGCATAAAGTATCTTGCATCCATGGCGGGGGCGTCGAGACGCTTCTCGTCCACTGGACCCGTTAGGGTTTAGCTAACCCGGACCGGTAGGCCCCGCAATCTTGGGTGAGGGTGGCGATGTTAAATGCCCCAACGGTCGGGATGATGACTTGACATTGCCTCGTCCTCGGCGGTCGGCACGTCCTCGGCGTGTTCGGCCGTAGCCCTTGATTGCCACTGTTAGGGCAAGGACCGCTTCTGGTGCAAGCCTATCACGACCGGTTCCTTAGCCTCAAAGTGCGGTGGTTCAGCCGACATAGTTCACGTGTCCAGTCTCACACCCCTATGTCGGTGACACCGATCCAGAGATTTAGTTAGGCGTGGTGGCTGGACATGGGCGACTTGCCACTAGACCCGGCACCCCATAGTCTGCGCAGTAGCACGCGGTGCATGCTTACGCTCATTACTGGCGCCGGCCGGAGAGCTCCTCGGGATCTTGAGCTAGTGTACCTTTTCAGATCGGCGATGAAGCAGCCGAGGCCGAGACTTGGTTCTCGTATAGGGCGTATTGTGTGGTGTGGATTATTCCGGACTAAGACCACGAGTTGGCATCCGAGGTCCAAGTGTGGACTTAAGCTACGTGCTCTATTATGTGTTTATGTTCACGACTTGCATACACTCATCTAGATGACCATGTGCATCGTATTGTTGTACCGATCGGGATTCTACTTGAGTAATTCGTTACTCACCCTTACTTATCTTTCGGGTAACCATGGCGCGAGGCAGATGATGGTGAAGGAGGAGCTATGATCATGGGAAGCGTCTTTGTCGTCTCGACTTTTTATTTCTATGACTCTTGTCTTTCATTTTCCCTGAATGCATGTGGCACGCACGGAGCCCTAGGATGTTTTACGAATGATTTTGTGGATTCCCGCTTTATTGAATTTGAGAATGTTCCAAATGTTTTAATAAATCTCACGATCGAGTGTACGTTTTGGAAATGTATTTGCCTTGAAAACAGTTTCAAACAAACTATATTGATTTCGATTGAACCTTGATTGTTTTGTTTTAAGTGGGAATCTAAAAACTTTTGCATATTATCCTTTCCTTTGAATGTATGCATTGGGGTAAAGGCCTATTTAGAGCCCCTTTTGGGTCGGGTCTTTACAATATCGATCTTTCTCTTCTTCTTCTCATCCGTTTGGTGTGCTTTTGGCCAAGTGAAAAGAGGTGTGTTGTGTGTGTTTGTGTTGATTGCGGCCACCGAGAGAAGCCCGGCCGGCAGCCATTGTCGCACGTCCAAAGAGAGCGATCGCGACGCCGACGATCGCCCCTGCGTCGCACCGATCGCCCGAGATCCGTTGGAGGCCCCTGCCGTCGCACGAGATCGCCCAGATCCGTTGAGCAGCCGCGCCGCGACGCCATCGCTCACCAGTCGCCCAGATCTGTTGAAGCAGCCCTCCCGCGACGTCATCGCTCGCGGATCGTGCGATCGCGCCAAAGAAGACGCCAGACGGCGGCGCCGCGTTTTTCGCTCGAAGCCGCCGCCGCGCGCGCCCGCCCCGCGTCCGCGTCGCGCTGTCGCACCCAGCGCCCGCGCGCCTTCGCTGAGCTGTTCGCTCGACGCGCCAGACCTTCGCCGCGCGCAAGGTCGTCCGTCTGTCGTGCGTGCGGCAGCAGCAGCCCGGCCGCCACCCTGCTGTGCGGCACACAGCGCGGCTGTGCCCGACCTGCTGCCGTGCGGCTTGCCCGCAACTCCAAGCTCGTGTCGCGCGTGCGCGTGAGTCCCCCGAGCCGAGCTTTGCTGTTCTATTGTTGTTTAGACATTTTAGATGCTGATTATTATTGGTTTGCTAGGTTCCCGCTCGCTAGCTCGGCATTGTTCCCATGACTTAGGATTTGTGTGTAGAAGCCTCCCGACCAAGGTAAGGATTTCTTACAGGAGTTGTGTGGGCCTGCGGTATATTTGTGATTGTTGTTTTGTATGCTGTGTATGATTACTAGCATGTTTAGCCCTAGGTGCTCTGTTCAATTCTGATGGCATGAACTCTTGTATTGTTTCTCATGTTAGCCCATGCTAGGTTGTTCCATTCGGCATGTTCGATATCTGTTCTTGCTTCGTAGTATCATGCTAGGTTCCTTGTATCTCATTGAGCACGTATTGGATCGCATTGATTGAATTATTATTATTGCTATGGTTTAGAGTTCGGGTAGGTAGCATCATCCGGCCGGATGCATAACGTAACTTGCATCCCCGAGCGGGGACGCACGAGAGATACTCACTCGTCTCGATCCCGTTAGGGTTTAGCTAACCCTAACGGTGGCCCCGCAATCTTGGGTGAGGGTGGCGATCGTTAAATGCCCCAACGGTCGGGATGATGACTTGGCATTGCCTCGCCCCCGGCGATCGGCACGTCCTCGGCGTGTTCGGCCGTAGCCCTTGATTGCCACTGTTAGGGCAAGGACCGCTTCTCGGTGTAAGCCTACCACGACCGGTTCCTTAGCCTCAGTGCGGTGGTACAGTGACATAGTTCACGTGTCCGTGTCTCACACCCCTATGTCGGTGACACCGATCCGGAGAGATTTAGTTAGGCATGGTGGATCGAACACAGGCGGCTTGCCACTAGACCCGGCACCCCGAGTTTGCGTGAGCATGCGGTGCGCGCTTACGCTCATTCTGGCGCCGACCGGAGAGCTCCTCGGGATCTTGAGCGAGTGCACCTTTCGTATCGGCGATGCAGCGCCGAGGCCGGACTCGTTCCCGTATAGCGTATAGTGTGTTGTGGTATTTTCCGGACTAAGACCACGAGTTGGCATCCGAGGTCCAAGTGTGGACTTAAGCTATGTGCTCCGCTCTGTGTTTGTACTCATAGCTTGCATACATTCTTCTAAATGATCATGTATATCGTATTGTACCCGGTTGGGGATTCTTACTGGGTAATTCGTTACTCACCCTTATTCCGTGGTTTTCCACGGGTAATCAAAGCGGGAGAGCAGGATGGGTGAAGGAGAAAGGCGTGATCATGGAATCTGCTGTCATCTCGACCATTTTATTATATCATGACTCTTGACTTTTGTTATTTCCCATCGAATGCATGTAGGCGGGCACGGAGCCCTAGGATGTTTTCTTACGTTTTATGGATTCCAGCATATTTGTACTTGTGGATTGTTTAAATGGTTTAAATAAATCTCTGATCAGAGTATGCTTTTAGAAATGTATGTTTTGGTTGTTGAATGTTTCTGTTTTTACTTGGGATCCGAAATATATTTTTCATAATGTCTTTTATTTTCAATACATGCATTGGGGTAAAGGCCCATTTAGAGCCCCTTTTGGGTCGGGTCTTTACAAGTTAAAGCTCACCGTTTGCTAGCTCGAGGAGCTTGGGGCTTTGTAGCTAAGTTGTCCGAAGTAAGTCGTGGTCAGCTATCTGTTAACCAAGTGCCCATTGTGCAAGAGTTTGCAGATGTTTTTCCTGAAGAGTTGCCTGGTCTGCCTCCAAGGAGGGAGGTAGATTTCTCAATAGAGCTCGAGCCAGGGACTCGCCCTATCTCGAAGGCTCCGTATCGTATGGCGCCAGCTGAACTAAAAGAGTTAAAGGAGCAATTACAGGAGTTGCTTGACAGAGGATTTATCAGACCGAGTGTGTCCTCGTGGGGAGCACTCGTGCTATTTGTTAAGAAAAAGGATGGCTCGATGCGTCTATGCATCGATTACAGGGAATTGAATAAGGTAACCATCAAGAACAAGTATCCACTGCCGCGCATTGATGATCTATTTGACCAACTCCAGGGAGCATGTGTGTTTTCAAAGATTGACTTGAGATCGAGCTACCACCAGTTAAGGATCCGGGGTGCAGATATCCCTAAGACAGCTTTCAGGTCGAGGTATGGTCATTATGAGTTCGTAGTCATGTCTTTCGGACTGACGAACGCCCCAGCTGCATTCATGGACATGATGAACAGAGTGTTCAAGGCGTTCTTGGACCGCTTTGTCATCGTGTTCATAGATGACATTCTTGTGTACTCTAAGTCTGCGGAGGACCATGCTTCGCATCTAAGGCAGATTTTGTCAGCCTTGCGCGAGAACCAGCTTTATGCGAAGTTTTCTAAGTGTGACTTTTGGCTCGAGGAGGTAGCTTTTCTAGGGCACGTGGTGTCCAAGGAGGGAGTGGCTGTGGACCCTTCGAAAATTGAGGCAGTTAGTTCGTGGGCTAGACCGACAACCGTGTCGAGATTCGTAGTTTTGGGAGTGCGCGGATATTACCGCCGCCGTTCGAACTTTTCGCTATAGCTTCACCGCTTACTCGGTTGACGAGGAAGGGCGTCGATTTCGTTTGGGATGAGAAGTGCGGCGAGAGTTTCGCTAAGTTGAAGAGCAGTTTGACGTCCGCACCGGTGTTGGCAGTTCCGAGGGGAACAGGGGGTTTCGTAGTGTACAGTGATGCCAACAAGTTTGGTTTAGGTTGTGTCCTGATGCAGCACGGTAAAGTAATAGCGTATGCCTCGAGGCAGTTGAAACCGCATGAGCAGAATTATCCGACTCATGATATGGAGTTGGCAGCTGTCGTCTTCGCTCTTAAGATTTGGAGGCATTACCTGTATGGGGAAAAGATTCAAATTTTCTCGGACCACCAGAGCCTCAAATATTTCTTTACCCAGAAAGACCTGAACATGCGGCAGAGAAGGTGGTTGGAGCTTGTAAAGGATTACGACTGTGAAATCTTGTATCACCCTGGGAAGGCTAATGTTGTAGCTGATGCTCTGAGTAGGAAGACCTCGCATTTTGCAACGCTGTTGTAAAGACCCGACCCAAAAGGGGCTCTAAATGGGCCTTTACCCCAATGCATGTAGTGAAAATAAAAGACATTATGAAAAATACATTTCGGATCCCAAGTAAAAACAGAAACATTCAACAACCAAAACATACATTTCTAAAAGCATACTCGATCAGAGATTTATTTAAACCATTAAAACAATCCACAAGTACAAATATCTTGGAATCCATAAACGTAAGAAAACATCACGGGGGGCCGTGCCTGCGTCTACATGCATTCAGGGAAATAACAAAAGTCAAGAGTCATGATAAAATAAAATGGTCGAGATGACAAAGCAGGATTCCATGATCACAGCTCCTCCTTCACCATCCTGTGTCCCGCCTGATGATTACTCGTGGAAAACCACGTAATAATAAGGGTGAGTAACGAATTACCAGTAAGAATCCCCAACAGGGGGTACAATACGATATACATGATCATCTAGAAGAATGTATGCAAGCTATGAGTACAAACATAGAGCGGAGCACATAGCTTAAGTCCACACTTGGACCTCGGATGCCAACTCGTGGTCTTAGTCCGGAAAATACCACAACACACTAAACGCGCTATACGGGAACAAGTCCCGGCCTCGGCTGTCATCTCATCGTCGATACGAAAGGTGCACTAGCTCAAGATCCCGAGGAGCTCTCCGGCCGGCGTTGTAATGAGCGTAAGGATGCACCGCGTGCTTCTACAGACACTATGGGGTGCGGGTCCAGTGGCAAGTCGCCCATATCCGGATACCACGCCTAACTAAATCTCCGGATCGGTGTCACCGACATAGGGGTGTGAGACTGGACACGCGTCAGAACTATGTCACTGTACCACCGCACTTTGAGGCTAAGGAACGGGTCATGGTAGGCTTACACCAGAAGCCGTCCTTACCTTAACAGTGGCAATCAAGGGCTACTACCGAACATGCCGAGGACGTGCGGCCTGCCGGGACTAGGCATTGCCAAGTCATCATCCCGACCGCTGGGGCATCGCTTAGACTACCACCCTCACCCAAGATTGCGGGGCCTACCGGTTGGGATAGCTAATCCCTCACACGGGTCCAAGGACGGAGAATCTGTCTCGAACGCCCTTGCCATAGATGCAAGATACTTTATGCATCGGCCCGGATGATGCTATCTACGAATTCTAAACCTTTACAATAATAACAATTCAATCAATGCGGTCAATACGTGCTCAACAGATACAAGGAACCTAGCATGATACTACGAAGCAAGAACAAATATCGAACATGCTAGAATAGAACAACCTAGCATGGGCTAACATGAGAAACAATACAAGAGTTCATGCCGATCAGAATACGACAGAGCACCTAGGGCTAAACATGCTAGTAATCATACACAGGCATACAAAACAACAATCACAAATATACGCGCAGGTCCACACAACCCGGTGAAGAAATCCTTACCTTGGTCGGAAGACTTCTACACACAAATCCTAAGCCGCATGAACAATCCCGAGCTAGCGGCGGGAACCTAGCAAACCAACAATAATCAGCATCTAAAATGTCTAAACAACAATAGAACAACAAGCTCGGCTCAAAGGAACTCACGCGCGCACGACGACACGAGAGCTTGAGAGGCTGCAAGCCGGGCACGGCAGGTCGGGCGCTGGCGCGCTACCGCACGGCAGACGCGCAGGACGCTGCGCGGCCTGGCCGCTGCTACGGCACGTGACGCACTTGCGGACGGCAGGGAGGGCGCGCGCGGCGAGCGTCGGGCGAAGGCGCGCGCGGCGCGCTGGCGTGCGATGCGCGGACACGGCGAGCGGCTTCGGTAGGGACGCGCGGGGCGGGGCGCTTGTCTGGGCGGCGGCGCGCTGGCGCGGGCGTCTGGCGTCTCGCTATCGGGCGCGATCGCACGATCGGCGGCGATGGTGTGCGGGTGGTTGCTTCAGCAGATTCTGGGCGATCTCGTGCGGCGGCAGGGCCGCCAACGGATCTGGGCAACACCGAGAGCGATGGCGTCGCGGGGGAGGTCTGCGACGGTGGATCTCGCGGCGGCCGTCCGACCGGGCGCGGCGGCAGGGTCGCTTCAACAGATCGGGCGAGCTGGACGGCGATGATGGGTGCTCCTCCTCTCCGGGTGCAACCAACACAAACACACACACACCCTACATCTTACCTTCGGCCAAACATCAAAACCAAATGAGGAGATGAAGAGGATGAAGACTTACCGGAATGATGATGATCGAACCCAAGGAGATGCAAGGGAAGAAGAATCGGCAAGGGCTATGGAGAGGGAGAGCTTGTGCGGCCAAGAGGAGTTTTGGAGAAGAAGATGGAATAAACCTAATCTATTTCATTTAACCAAATGCACCAAAACTCCAAAATCCAAGGTTAACTAAGATGTGATGCAGAAAGAACAACAAGAGCACCTAATGGCTCAATTGGCACACATCTCTACAAGCTTCCCAAGAGACCGGGTTCAAACCCCTTTGCAAAGACAAATCCCTTTATTTTTACTTTTGCAACAAACCTTGCTCAACCCAAACCACAAACCCCTCCAAAAACCTACATAAAATCATCCAATAATTTTAGTAACTGGAAAAGGCACAAACGACCCTGACGGCCCGACCAAATTACCAAATTACCCCTAGGGCATACCTGGAAGACCGGGAAGAAAAACCTGGGTCGTTACAGCTGTCAAACCCCAGAAGTAATATAAGGAAAGACCTTGAGAGGGCAGGAATAGCAGTGTTGTTAGGAGAAGTTGCCGCCAAGGTAGCTCAGTTGACCATCCAACCGTCGATAAGGCAAAGGATTATCGATGGCCAGCTGAATGATCCAAAGTTAAAGAGTTTGTACGAAAGAGTTCAGATCGATGGTGACTTCGATTTTGTAGTATCTGCAGATGGTGGCTTGAGATATAAGGGTCGACTATGTGTCCCAGCCGAGGCCGGCATTCGCACAGAGTTGTTGACCGAGGCTCACACCTCGCCTTTTGCATGGCACCCAGGGGGTAACAAAATGTACCAAGATCTTAAACAAACTTTTTGGTGGATGGGAATGAAGCGGGATATTGCCCAGTTTGTCAGTCGATGTCTCACTTGTCAACAAGTGAAGGCACCTAAGCGTAAAAACCAAAGAGGTTATTGCGTCACTTGGGGTGCCGCATGATGGAAGTGGGAGGAGATTACCATGGACTTTATCTGGGTCGCCCGGGACACCCACTGAGTTATGCACAAATTTGGGGGTGATCGTCGACAAAGTTGACCAAGAGTGCGCACTTCATTCCTGGCAGGATAAATTATACCGTGGAGCAGTGGGCACAGTTGTTCCTGGAGCAGATAGTTAGGTACCACGGAGTGCCAGTTAAGATTATCTCTGATCGAGACTCCCGTTTTACGTCCCGGTTTTGGAAAGCCCTTCAGGCCGGATTGGGCACGGAGTGCAGCTATAGTACCGCCGTCCACCCTCAGACCGATGGTCAGACAGAGCGGTAAATCGGATCTTAGAAGATATGTTGCGAGCCCGTGTGTTAGACTTTTCCGGCGGATTGGGACCGAGACTTGTATTTGATGGAGTTTGCCTACAACAACAGTTATCAGGCAACCATTCAGATGGCACCGTTTGAGGCGTTGTATGGTAAACGTTGCAGATCCCCGGTCTTTTGGGAAGAGGTTGGAGACAGGCAAGTTTTGGGTCCGGAGTTGCTCCAATTGACCAATGAAGCGGTCCAAAAGATTAAGGCTCGTATGTTGACTGCCCAGAGCAGGCAGAAAAGCTACTCCGACGTCAGGCGTAGAGAGTTAGAATTTGGAGTTGGCCAGCATGTCTTCCTCAAGGTAGCTCCTATGCGCGGAGTTCTGAGGTTTGGTAAGAAGGGGAAGTTGAGCCCCAGGTTTGTGGGACCTTTTGAGATTCTGGAGAGAGTTGGGGCTGTAGCTTACCGGTTGGCACTACCGCCGTCCTTGGCTGCAGTGCATAGTGTGTTCCATGTTTTGATGCTCCGCCAGTACGTGGCAGATCCTACGCACATCATAGATTTTGAGCCTTTGCAATTGAACAGTGACCTGAGCTTTGAGGAGAAACCAATAGAGATCTTAGCATTCGAGAAGAAGGTTTTGAGGAACCGAGCCACTGATTTAGTGAAAGTGCAGTGGCGGAATCAGGGAGTTGAGGAAGCTACTTGGGAGTTGGAAGGGGAGATGAGAAGAATCTACCCGGAGTTATTCTAATACTGGCGACTTAGGGGACGGAAGTCTTCTAAGGAGGGAGTATTGTAACAGCCCGGATTTCTGTTAATTGTGAGATAAGGTTTTTGTAGCATTGTTTCCAGGAGTAGTTGGATTTGTTAAGGTTTTGGCAATTTATTGGTCGGGGGTGAAATAAGAAATTTCTTTTAAGGGTCCTTGGGAGATTCGGGCCCTAGACTTAAGGGAATTGGAAGCTTGGAATTAAATAAAGGAAAATTAAGCGTCAGCTAGGACTCGAAGGAGGGAAGCCTTGGGAAGGGATTTTGAGATTTCTCCAAAGTGGATTTAATTTTAGGAAGAAAAGAAAGGAGGAGAAAAAGAGAAGGAAAAAGGAAAAACCCTAGCCGTCGCCCAGCCTTGCCTCGCCGCCCGGCTCCGTCGTCGCCCTTGCTAGCCGCCGTCCCTCGCACCGGCCCAGCCTGATCGCGTCGTCGTCGTCGCGCCTGCCTGCGCGGCCGCTAGCCCAGCCGCGTCGGCGGCTCTGCGGCGAGATCCATCGCAGCGGTCCACAGCCATCCGCGTCGCCCGCCGTCGCCGCGCCATCCGGTGCGATCTCGCGCGTCGCCCGGCCGTCGCGCCGCGCCGTCGATGCGATCTCGCGCGCGTCGCCCGGCCGTCTTCGCGCCGCCCTAGCACGATCTCGCCTCGTCACTCCAGACGCCCTCGTCCCAGACGCCCGGCGCCATTGCGCGCCGTCGTGTCTGCGCGATCGCGCCCAGTACCAGCGCCCAGTGCCATCGTGTCTGCGCGTTTGCGTCCGAAGCTCGTGACAGCCTCCGACGCCCCACCGAGCCCCATGCGCTTGCCTGCCGCCGCGACGCTGCGCCCGAGAGAGCCGCTGGCCGTGATAGCTTGGTGCCGAGCTTGTCGCCTTCTCGTTTGGTAAATCCCGAGCCTCCTCTCTTGAACCTTGAGATAAGAGCTGCTGATTATTTAATTAGGGTGATTTATTACTTGCTTAGGTTGCTTGGGATCGCATAGAAGCTCGAGGGTCACTTGTTGGGTGTGATTGATATTTCTCTGCTTGCTTCCAGGTAAGGGTTCCTTACCGAGGGTGTGTGGATCCTGCGTATAATTGCTAGCAAGTCTTACCTTGTGATCGTATAAATTTCTAGTGGATAGGTTACATATTTTCTCTTGCTTGCAGGTTTGTGTTGTGTTAGTGTTCCTATTATAATCACATTAGTTCCATGTTAGTGCTTGGCGGGTGATCTAAAAATAGGTAAGTCCCCGATGGGCCTTTGTGACCGATTCCGTATGTAGTTGAGGTGTAAGACCCGATGGGCATCCATATGTGTAAGACCCCGATGGGCATCATTGATTGAGGTGTAAGACCCGATGGGCATCCATATGTGTAAGACCCCGATGGGCATCATTGATTGAGGTGTAAGACCCCGATGGGCATCCATATGTGTAAGACCCCGATGGGCATCATTGATTGAGGTGTAAGACCCCGATGGGCATCCATATGTGTAAGACCCCGATGGGCATCATTGATTGAGGTGTAAGTCCCGATGGGCATCCAGGTGTAGAACCTAGGGCAGGTTGTAATTGTAAGCCCTTGGTAGGGCCGGCTCTAGTGTTAGCTCTTAGCCTAAACAACTGGTTTGTCCATTGTCATTGTATGGTTGCTTGTAGGTGTGCTAAATGCTATGTTTGAGTATTGTACCCGGTTGGGGAATTCTTACTGAGTAATACGTTGCTCACCCTTATTTTTTCTGTGTCCTTCCACCGGGTAACATGGGACCCAGGCGGGATGGTAGGGGGAGGAGGTCTTTGGATGATCATGGACGGCCCAACTCTGAGACTATGTCACCTTATTATGTTTTTGTTGGTTTATCATGTAGTGGGACTGGAGTCATTAGAATATCATTCATTCAAAAAGAAAAATTGTTTAAGACTTCTCGGACTGTTTCCTTGATTTTCTTGAAAGTACCGAACAGTCACTTTACTTGTTGGTTTTGCTTACTGGATTTTATGCTTGAACTTAGTTGTGTTGAATGAAAAGTTTTAAATTGGTACTCTCTATAAGTGATTTCATATTTTATTTATGCATGCTAAGAAAGGATCAAGGTTAGAGACCATTAGTTTGGTCGGGTCTTTACAACCATCGCACCTGTGGCTAAGAAACCGGTCGTGGTAGGCTAACACCAGGAACTGGTCCTTGCCCTATCAGGTGGCCATCAAGGGCTACTGCCAGCACGCTGAGGTCGTGTCGACTGCCGGGGACAAGGCAATGCCTCGTCATTCCTCCGATCGTTGGGGCATTTAACAGTCTGCCACCCTTACACAAGATTGCACTGGGCTGCCGTTAGGGTTAGCTAAACCCTAACGACAGATCAGGGATGGTGTACTGCCTCGCACGTCCCTGCCATGGATGCAAGTTACGTTATGCATCCTCGCCCGGATGATGCTACCTATCAGAATTTTAAACAATAGACAGATAACAGGAAACAATCCAATACTTGCTCAGTAGAAACAATGAACCTAGCATGATACTACGAAGCAAGAACAGATAACGAGCATGCCAGAACAGAACAACCTAGCATGGAACTAACATGAGAAACAACACGAGAATCATGCCAGTCGAAATTCATAACAGAGCACCTATCCACTAACATGTTGATAAACATAAACAAGAATACAAACAACCATCACATAATATACCGCAGCGCCCACACAACTTCGGTAAGAAATCCTTACCTGGGTCGGAAGGCAACAACACACAAGGATCCTATGCAGCAATCGAACTCGAGCTAGCTATCGGGTAACCAACAAACAACAACAAATATCACAACCTATAGGCCTTAAATAAAAATACAAACAGCACTCGGCTCAGTCGGGAGCCACTCACACAACACGGGGGTGGCGCCCGGACGACAGCCGCGACGGCGGCGTTGGCGTTCTTGTTGCAGCCGCGATGCTCTCCTACTGAGTTGCGATCGGGTATGTAATCATGGCTGGGCTGGGTGACGGTGCAATGGCGTCTTTGGGTCGCGATCGACAGTGCCGCGATCGGGCCGGGCGCTGCAGTCGGGCGATCGGCCGGGCGCGCGCAAGAGGGACGCGGCGATAGCAGCGATCGGGAATGGCAGGATCGCCAAGACTGTGGTTCGCTAAGGCGCTGGGTCGCTTAGTCTTCTTCTTTGCTCGGTTGAGGCTGCTGCTCGGCTGGGATGCACAAACACAAGCTCTCAATCCTCTTCCCTCGGCCAGCAAGAACAACAAAAAAAGAACGAGAAGAAGAGATCGAGGAACGCTTACCCGGGACGACGAACGATGGAGCTCTCGGGAGAAGGCGCACGCAAGGAAGCTTGAGAGAGATGGTGGACGGCAATGGATTTGGAGGAAGAAAATATGAATAAACCTATTTTCTTTTCTCTTTTATTCAAACTCCCTAAAACCCGAAAACCAAGGCAAACCAAGGCATACCGCAGAATGAGCAACAAAAACAATCGGTGGCCCAACTGGCAGGACCACACCACTGACTCCCTAGCCACCCAGGCTCGAATCCTAGCTGAAGAACTTTTAATTCTGAATTTTATTTTTGCATCTCTCCATACCCAAACTCATCCAGAATGCAACCAAGCCCTACATTTGACCATCCAAGAATATTAACAGCTGAAAAAGATAGAAACGGCCCTAACGGCCTGACCAAATTACCAAAATACCCTTAGGACATACCTCAAAGACCGGGATGAAGACCTGGGCCATTATAATATTCCCTCTTTTTTATGAATTTCGTCCCCGAAAGTCCTCCCGCTTCCAACTGGCTTCCTCTAAACTCTGACTCCTCCACTGAACCTTTACCAAACGGATCTCACACCACTATGTTCAGTGACACCGATCCAGAGATTTGTTAGGCATTCGTACTGGACCAGGGAAGCATGCCCTAGACCCAGCATGTAACGACCCGACCCGGAAGGGTACTAACTAGGCCGTTACCTCAATGCATGCATTACAAATCTACAGAAAATTTGCAAGCGGGTGTTCGGATTCTAAGTAAAAACTAAAACATCCATTTAAAAAGTTAACAAATTTTCTGAAACCTGTCCCTGTTTCCAAGCACCTGTTCAAAGACAAATACATTTACAAAACTTACTCTGATCAGAGATTTATTTAAAACATACAAGCTTTACAATTGTGCTAGAATCCGGAAATACATTCAGAAAACACCCAAGGGCTCCGTGCCCAACTACATGCATTCACAGAACATTTAAATCATAAACATAAACATAAGACTCAGAGTTGAACAACGGGTTTTCCATAATCACAGCTCCTCCTCCAGCCATCCTGCTCGCACCATGGTTACCTGTGGAAAACCACATAAATAAGGGTGAGTAACGGATTAAGCAGTAAGAATCCCCAACCGGGGTACAATACGATATAATCAGTCATCTAGTACCAAAGCATGCAAGCAAACAGCTACCAACACAGATCATGGGTCAACGAGCTCATAAAACAAGATCCGAGTCATCGACGCCTCTTTCTTTCCGGCCTAGGGATTGGATACACCGACCAAATCACGGAAATCACCGAGGTATCTGTCACTCGGGGGGAATACACTGATCCCTAGAATGTCTTCAAGGGCCTCCTTGCCCTTGCCACTAATCTGGACTTACGGGAGAGTACCCGAAGTCAGGCTCTAACGGAAAGAATGGTGTACTCACGACATTAGCCCGGGGGAGCTCTCCGAACTGGCAACTAACGCTGCGTGCGCGTGCGCGCACACCGCATGCTCTCGCAACCGGCGTAAATGCGGGGCCTAAGGGCAAACTACGCGGGCAGTGCACATGCCTATGACTCGGAGGCGGTGTCATCGATCACGATGAGCGCGAGGCCCTCGACGCTCATCATGCGGCTGATCCACCGACCTGAAGCTAAGAATCGGCCAAGGTAGGCTTACACCGTTGGCAGGGTTCTGCTCTAGTAGGCTACAAACTAGGCTATTGCCGAAGTGGGTAGCTAAGTCCACAACCGGCGGGTCGGGGGGGTAGCAAGATACGTTATGCTTCGCACACTTTACTCCCGATCAGTGGGGACAAAGTACGTTATGTCCGCTCAACCTCTGGATGATGACAAACCCTACAACTCTATCTAAGAGTACATAGTAAAAAGCAATGATTCCTGGCTAGCAAACAATGACCGACATCAATCACAATTACCTAGCATGATACTACGAGCTTAAGCAGGAATCATAAGCATGCTGGCAGAACAAACCTAGCATGGCACTAACATGTAAAATCAGGCAAACATGCTAGCAAGACTTCAATCAAACAGCTCTATTACTATCATGCTCATCACAGTCAGGAAACAAGCAAGGCATATCATGAAAAATATCGCAGGGCCCACACAACTCCGGTAAGAAATCCTTACCTGGTCGGAAGGCAACAACACACAATAAAATTAACTGCGATCGAACCCGAGAAACCTATATCGAACCAAACAAACACATCAATAATCATAAAATAGCCATGAATACAATAAAATAAATAGGGCTCGGCTCGAGAGCAACTCACGAGGCGCGCCTGACAAGCGAACGAGCGCTGCACGGGCAGCAAAGAATCGGGCGCAAACAAGCGCGAGGATGGCGCTAAGCGCGCTGGCTGCGCGTGGGGTGGGCGGCGCTGGGCGACAATGGCGCGCGCTTGCGCGGCGCTTGCTCTCGGGCGACGGAGTGCGGCGCGGCTCGGCACAAAGGACGGCGCGCGGGCGGGATTGACACGACGCGTCGGGCTACAGGACGCGCGATCTGGCAGACACGGGCGCTGGCGACACCGGCGATGCGAGGGCTGGGCGACCTGGCACTGTGCGACGCGGCTCGAGGCTGGGCAACGCGGGCCTGGGTGAGGGCTGCTCGTGCAACACGGGCATGAAGGCAATGCGACACGAGCCGGGCGGCGTGGTCGGGCGGCCTTCGGGCGAGTGGGTCGGGCGATGGCACGACACAGGGGCAGCGGGGCTAGGCGCGTGGAGAGGCTCTGGGGTGGGTCGCTAGGCTGATCGGGTGGGCGACGAAAGGGGCTGCTCGGGATAGGTGGGGGTGCTAGTCGGGGGGAGAGAGAGAGAGAGAAAGAGAAAATGGATTTTGGGGAAAAAATAAAAGAAAATGGGAAATAAAAGGAAAAAATGGGAAAAAGGGAAAAATGGGATTTTATTCCTATTTCCATCCTTATCCACTTTTAAAACCTTAAAATCCCATTTCCCGGCTTCCTCCTTCGAGACCCGACCGAAGCAATCTTTTCCAATAAATCAAACTCACTTAAATCCAACTCCCAAACCAACAATAAGGGCCCGGGCTCGAATCCCAAAGGAAGCACACAACCAACCATCACTTTGCCAAAGCCCAAACCACAACCGAGCATCCAACCGACTAGCCCAAACACCACGAGACTTGCAGCCAACAACAAACAAGCCTCGACAAAGGCAAGAGCTTCCTCGAAGCCCTGAAAACCACAAATCCTGCCCGGGGAGCAAAAAGACCAAAATACCCCCAAGGGTCCAAACGGCTCTAAAACCCAACCAAACAACCAAATCTTGACCCGAAGGCACCTCAGAAAATCGGAATAGGAAGCGGGTACATTACAATACTCCCTCCTTTTAAGACTTTCGTCCTCGAAAGTCGTAAGATGAAACAGCTCCAGGAAAACTCCATTGAACGAGCCAACTGAACTTCTCGGCCAAGACAACACTAGCCCTTCCTCGAGAACCAAACCCTCTTGGGTTCTGAAAGGCTCAAAGCCACAATGCCAACCAATCTGCCACAAACAGGGCAAAGCTAACCGAAAGGCCACTGCTCCGATCCGCTCAAGGATCTCAAAAGGCCCTACAAACCTGGGGCTCAAACTAAAGCCCTACTAAACCAACACTGAACACGTCTCTACGGTGTTACTCTCAAGCTCTGAAACTCTACGCCACGCACTGGCGAACTCCTCTAGAAGCTCACAACTGTTAACAAACAGCCTCAACCCTACACATACTGGCCAAACATCTGAACCTTCCAGGTTCTAGAAAACCAAACGGCCTACTCTTACTTCACAGAGACTAGCGAACCTCAAACCTTGCCTACAGCCTTAACAAGAAACAATCGAATCACCAACTGGCGACTGATCCAAAAAGGCAAGGGGCACCACCAACATTCCTCTCAAGGAAAACTCGGGCTACAAGGACTAAACCATCACGCAGCTCTCTACGGCACAACACCTTGAGGAAAACAGCTCAACGGCTTTACCAACCAAAGCCACGGCACCTCCGTGCCGACTCACTCAAACGAGGCTCCGCTACGCCAACTGCGAACGCACAACAACTAGGAGCAAAGCCGGAGAAGGGCTTGCTCAGCAGAACTCAAACCAAGCTCATAACGAGCAATGCTCGCCTCCAAGCTACTACTCAACTCTAAAAATCCAACTGGCTACTCAAAGGACTTCTCCTTTAAGCTTAAGCCTAACTCAACTTCCAACCAGAAGCTCCACTCCCGAAACCTCACAAGGAAAACGGATAACGACAACCTCAAAGCTTACGGATCCTGAGCCACACGAATCCGCAAGACTACCTCAGAAGCTAACACTCGAGGCTGACATCCAGGGAGCAACTCAACCACCACAGAGACTAGGGGAAAGGGAAAACTTCAATCCCCAAAGAACCAACAACTTGCAAGAAACAACTCTTACTGGCTGGCCACCGCCCTTGCGGGGACAAACAACTCTCGCTTGCTAACAACACAATGCAGGGACCCTCTCGCTGGGCTGACCACTGCGCTACTCTGATCAACTACACAACTCATAAGCTAAGGCGACTCTCGCCAAGCAGAAACGACTTTCCCAGCAAGCAAACTCTGAAGGGCAGCGAACTCACACCCGCTCCCTGACTTGCTCAAACCCAAGGGAAATCTCATCCAATCGGATCACCGATCCGGAACTAAAAGAACTTGCTCAACCGCCGAGGGAGGGGTCAACTCCCAAAACTTCCTGACTAGGAATAAGACCTCAGGGCAACGCCCTCCAGCTAGAACTGAACAAGCTCTCGAAACAACAAGAGGACCAAACCTTGGCCCAACACTCACAAGAGGCAAAACAACCCTTACTGCAGCCTCTAGAACACCATCCAAGAGTCCACCTAACTGGACAAACAACTTCTTCCAAGCAGCCAACAAACTTTTCCTTCAAGCTAGCACCTCTACCATCAACTCATGGCTACGGGAGAAATCTGACAACTCCCAGGAGGAAACGGCTCTTACAAGCAGACAACCGAAGGACAGAGAGCTCCACATACGCTCACTGTCTTGATCCACTAGAGCAACAACATCTAAATCTCACGGGGCAACAATAGGGGTCCATCTCAGACTGAACTTCCAAATGCCAAATGGGGCAACTCAACATCCTGGAAATAGGAAAACAACCAACAGGGCACAAACCACTCACCCCAAGAGCAAAACTAATCTCTAGCAGCTCCAAACCACACCTTGGTCAACACCAAGCATCAACTTGCCACCACACCGGAACCAATCCGGACTCTACTCCAAACAACCACTGGCTTGCTAGTCTACTAAGACTGCTAGCAACTCACCCAAGGCTACAAACTACACGCCTCCAACTTGCCAACTGAAACTCACTACCTGGGCTGGCTGAGCTCTACAGAGGCTCTCCTCAACCTAGGGTTCTTCGGCAACCCGACACACACCTGTCGACAAACGAGTTAACGACCAAGCGCTGCTCGAGCAGGCACAACTCACTCCAGCATCTCAACCATGCTGGCCAACTCCAACTCCTCGGGGACCAAGAGGACCCGAAACGCTACTGAATGCGTCGTCCTCCTACTCAAACATCAGCCACAACAAGGCTTCTACCCAAGGAAAGGATCCAAACAACTCTCTTAGCCAAGGCGATCAGAAACTGCGCAGCTTTGCTACCACCGCTCTTGTTCAGTTTCCAACTGAACTCCAACCGATGGAACACCAAAAGTTCCATCTCCACACGATGCTCAAAGCTGAGGCAACCTTGCTTTACCAAGGCATAACCATGCCACACCGACCTTACTTTAAACCAAGGCTCTACCAAGGGTGCTTACCCATAAGGCATTCAAATCCTCTCGAAGGCATCAACTCATCTCGTCTCAAAAGCATCCAACTCGCCTCATGGCATCCAACTCGCCTCATAGGCATCCAGCTCATCTCATGAGCATCCAACTCAGGATCCCTCTACTGGACCAAACTCGCATCTACGATGCTCAACTCTCCTCAGATTAAGGCACTCGAAGGTAGTTGACCGCACTACCAACCACAAGGAAACTCTTGGCCTTAACACTAGCGCGAGACTCACGCGCACCAACACTTACCAACCGCCAACCTGCTGACTTACTCAACCCCCAGAAACACTGGGAAGAGGCTCCGGCTCCTCTCGAGCATCCTTTCGCTTGTAGTCCATCAACTACCACTAAACTAGCCCTCTTGCACGACCAACAGGTGCAACTGCCATAACAGATCCAAGGCTAAAGGAGTGCCCTGAACTCCAGACGGCATAGAACCATCTGCTATGCCCATGCCAAACTCAAGCCTGAACCAGACTTAGTGCCAAAGTGGCACACCAAGCGATGCACCTCAAGTGCTACTACTACCAAAACCACATCTTACTACAGATGGGGCCAACAAGGTCACTACCTCGAGTGACAACAACTCTGGCTAGGCATACAAGGGCTCAACTCAAACAGCCATGCCTATGGCATCTCATCAAACCGAAGGCTCACGGCCTACACTTGCATCTCCTCATGATGCTCAACAAAACTCTGGCAGGATCTCTCAACATGCAGCAGCTAACTCCACTCTAGGAGCTCACCAAGGAAGAGTGCTCAACTGTACCAAACATCTGAGGAAACTAGGCTGTTAAACAACAGCAGGCTTGCAAGGGGCAAAGATGTCTCTACATCTGCCTCAAGCCACTAACACGGCAACTTGCCAATCAATCGGGCGACTGGTGGAGACTCTGCTAGTCCACCTCTCCCAAGGGACTTCCACCACCAACTGCTGTAGCAAACAACATAGGAACGACACACCTCGGCCTCTGAACAGCAGGGCATCCCAACACATGGATGCTAAACTCAAACCTGGCCAACTGCTTTACAACTAGCAACAGGACTTTCTCAAACATCGAGCTCTACAGGCATACACTTGCCAAACTGGGCGGCTCCATCATCGCCAACAAACTCATCGGCATAAACCTGCTGATCATGCCCTCCCGGGAACCTCTGGGGCTACAAGAGCTACTGGGGGAAATGCTGAAACAAACTCTGTCAGCTGGGCTATCTGTGCCCAGGACTCCTCACTACGCGCTACAAACTGCGCTTGGGTCTCCGCTCTCTGATAGCTAAAGACCTGCCATCAAATCTCTCATGGCTGGAGCACACTCTGCTCAAGGAGTCTCACTCTGAGGCGTGCTAGCCTCTACCCCCCTGCCAGGGCCAAATCTGGCCTGCGGGCCTAACAACCCTGGACGCGGCCTCAACATCAACACGATCAGTCCAACTCCTCGGTCGGACATGCCAAGCGTCCTGCTCCGCTGAGTGCGATCAACATACTGGAGATCTGCACAAAGCACCTCCACCCTTGCACTAGGGGAAAAGCAGCAACTGGGCCACAAATGGCCTATGGGAGACTAAGCTCTGCCTCCCTCGGGGACGACGTCCCAGGGCATCCCAATCTATCTGGATACCTCAACAAGCTGCTATCAAACTGCTCGCACTGCGTAAAGTTGGCATGATGGCTCTCTAAGCCCAAACCAACAACGAGTCAGAACCTGCTCGTCTCCGCTCCACAACTCTACACAAGGAAAACACTAGTTGAAAAGTATTGTAAATTCTTACCCCTTTCTTTAAAACAGTAAACTTAGGTGTACCTGATGACGGTCGGAGTGCTGATGATCATGGAAAAACGACCTACAACAAAGGTCAGTCTACAGAATCTATGACTCTGAGCTCTGATACCAACCTGTAACGACCCGACCCGGAAGGGTTCTAACTAGGCCGTTACCTCAATGCATGCATTACAAATCTACAGAAATTTTGCAAGAGGGTGTTCGGATTCTAAGTAAAAACTAAAACATCCATTTAAAAAGTTAACAAATTTCCTGAAACCTGTCCCTGTTCCAAGCACCTGTTCCAAGACAAATACATTTACAAAACCTACTCTGATAAGAGATTTATTTAAAACATACAAGCTTTACAATAGTGCTAGAATCTGGAAATACATTCAGAAAACACCCTAGGGCTCCGTGCCCAACTACATGCATTCACAGAAGATTTAAATCATAAACATAAACATAAGACTCAGAGTTGAACAACGGGTTTTCCATGATCACAGCTCCTCCTCCAGCCATCCTGTAAAACCACATAAATAAGGGTGAGCAACGGATTACTCAGTAAGAATCCCCAACCGGGGTACAATACGATACAATCAGTCATCTAGTACCAAAGCATGCAAGCAAACAGCTACCAACACAGATCATGGCTCAACGAGCTCATAAAATGTAACAGCCCGGATTTCAGTTAAATGGAAACAGTTTAAAAAAAAAAAAAAACAAAGAAAAGGAAATGGGAGTTTGAACCAGAAAAAAAAAATAATAATAAATGCGTTGGCCAGGGCTCGAAGGGGGGAAGCCTTAGGGAAGGAAGGAAAAGAAAAAGAAAAAAAAAGAAAAGCCTCTCTCTCTCTCTCTCTCTAGCAAAACCCTAACACCCTCGCCCACGCCGCCGTCGCACCCAGCCGCGCCCACGCCACCGTCGCCCCAAGCCGCACCTGCACATCCAGCTCGCAGAGCCAGCCAGCCCATCGCCTGCACCGCACGCCCAGCGCGCGCCGTCGTCGCTGCACTGCCGGCCCCAGCGCCAGACCGCCAGATCGCCCGTTCGGCCGCATCTGCACGACCACGCACCAGCACGCCGACCGCGTCTGCACGACCGTCCGCCCCTCCACACGCCCTGACTGCCGTGCTACCGAGGCCCACGCGCCTCGCCCTTGCCCCCGAGCGCCCGCGCCCAGCTCCCCTACCGCACTAGTCGCCCAGTAGCGCAGCCCCAGTGCTCGACCACACGCGCAGCAGCCTGTCGCTCTGCACGCCTCACCTGCTGCCTGCCTTCCCCAGCCCGGTGCCTTCTCGGTTGGTAAATTTCTGAGCCTCCACCCTTTGGACTTCGTGATTTTAGTTGCTGTTTATTTAAATAGGATATTTTATTACTTGCTTAGGTCGCTCGGGTTCGCTTAAAAGCTCGAGGGTCGGTTGTAGATTCGTGATAGTTACTTTCCACTTGTTTCGGTAAGGATTTCTTACCGGGGTTGTGTGGACCCTGCGAATACTTGTTAGCATATTGATTTTTCATAACTGTATGAGTTTCTAGTGGATAGGCTTCATGTTTGCTTCTGATTCATGTTCGAGTTAAGTTTGTATTCCGTTATTTCCGTGTTAGGTTTTGACATGTTAGGTTTGGTATAGGAGATAGTAGGAGGGTCTAGTGTAGGTCCCGCTCGGGTAAGACCCTGATGGACAGCCGGAGGTGTAAGGCCCGATGGGCATCCTAGGTGTGTAAGGCCCCACTGGGCATCACTGATACTGAAGGTGATGGCTCGATGGGCATCCTAGGTGTGTAAGGCAGCACTGGGCATCACTGATACTGAAGGTGATGGCCCAATGGGCATCCTAGGTGTGTAAGGCCCCACTGGGCATCACTGATACTGAAGGTGTAAGGCCCGATGGGCATCCTAGGTGTGTAAGGCCCCACTAAGCATCACTGATTCTGGAGGTGTAAGACCCGATGGGCATCCTAAGTGTGTAAGGCCCCACTAGGCATCACTGTGTCCTAAGTGTGTAAGGCCCCACTGGGCATCACTGTGTCCTAAGTGCGTAAGGCCCCACTGGGCATCACTATGTCCTAAGTGTGTAAGGCCCCACTGGGCATCACTGTGTCCTAGGTTGTGTAAGGCCCGAAGGGCATCCAAATGTAGGACCTAGGAGAGGCTATAAACGGAAGCCCTTGAGTAGGCTCGCCCTTGAAGTAGCTCATAGCCTAAACCAACCGTTCCCGCTCTAAGTCAATGTATGGTTGCTTGTCCGTGTGCTAGACGAGTTGTTTCGTATTGTACCCCGGTTGGGGATTCTTACTGAGTATTTCGTTGCTCACCCTTATTCTCTGTGGTTTTCTAACAGGTAACTTGGGACAGAGGCTGGATGGCTAGGAGGAGGCTGCTGGATGATCATGGATAGTCGACTCGAGTTGCGTTTCTTTCTATCGGTTTCTTTATGATTTAGCATGTAGTGGGACTTGGGTCCCTAGGAAAAACACTCAAAAACTATTTTATGTTTCTCGTACCGTTTCCCTTTATTTGTTTTAAGAAAGTACTGATCAGCCATTTACTTGTTTTATTTAATTGGAATTATGGATTTGTTTTAAATATGCCTACTGCAAAGTTTTAAATTTCGAGCTCTGAATGACGTTTTACATTCTTAATCATGCATGCTAAGTAAGGACTTTAGGTTAGAGACCGTTTCTTGGGTCGGGTCCTTACATAAAACAAGATCTGGAGTCATCGGAAGTCTCTTTCTTCCGGCCTAGGGATTGGATACACTGACCAATCCTCGACATCACCGAGGTATCTGTCACTCGGGGGAAATACACTGATCCCTAGAATGTCGTCAAGGGCCTCCTTGCCCTTGCCACTAATCTGGACTTACGGGAGAGTACCCGAAGTCAGGCTCTAACGGAAAGAATGGTGTTCTCACGACATTAGCCCTGGGGAGCTCTCCGAACCGGCAACTAACGCGTGTGCGCGCACACCGCATGCTCTCTGCAACCGGCGTAAATGCGGGGGCCTAAGGGCAAACTACGCGAGCCAGGTGCACATGCTTATGACTCGGAAGCGGTGTCACTGATCAAAGTAGCGCGAGGCCCTCGACGCTCATCTGTGCAGCCTGATCCACCGACCTGAAGCTAAGAACCGGCCAAGGTGGGCTTACACCGTTGGCAGGGTTCCGCTCTAGCAGGCTACAAACTAGGCTATTGCCGAATTGGTAGCTAAGTCCACAACTGGAGGGTCATGGGGGGGGGGTAGCAAGATACGTTATGCTTCGCACACTTTACTCCCGACCTGAGCTAAATCCACCTTGGCGACCGGGGGGGGGGGGTGGGTAGCAAGATACGTTATGCTTCGCACACTTTACTCCCGATCAGTGGGGACAAAGTACGTTATGTCCGCTCAGCCTCTGGATGATGACAAACCCTACAACTCTATCTAAGAGTACAGAGTAAAAAGCAATGATTCTTGGCTAGCAAACAATGACCGACATTAATCACAATTACCTAGCATGATACTACGAGCTTAAGCAGGAATCATAAGCATGCTGGCAGAACAAACCTAGCATGGCACTAACATGTAAAATCAGACAAACATGCTAGCAAGAATTCAATCAAACAGCTTTATTACTATCATGCTCATAACAGTCAGCAAACAAGCAAGGCATATCATGAAAAATATCGCAGGGCCCACACAACACCGGTAAGAAATCCTTACCTGGTCGGAAGGCAACAACACACAATAAAATTAACTGTGATCGAACCCGAGCAACCTATATCGAGCCAAACAAACACATGAATAATCATAAAATAGCCCTAAATACAATAAAATAAACAGGGCTCGGCTCTGGAGCAATTCACAAGGCGCGGCTCACACGCGAACCAACCCGGATCTGCAGGTTAGACGAAAGAATCGGGCGCAGATGCGCAGAGGATAAGCGCCTGGCGCTACTGGCTCAAGCGCTGGGCTGCGCGCGGATGGGCGCTGGGGTGACACTGGGCGCGCGGGCGCGGGCACTTGCTCGGTTGGGCGACGGCGCGCGGCGCGGCTCGGCACATGGGACGGTGTGCAGGCTCGAGCGACACGATGCATCGGGCTATAGGACGAGCGATCTGGCCGACACGAGCGCGGGCGACACCGGCGACTCGAGTGCTGGACGGCCTGACACTCTGCGACGCGGCTCGAGGCTGGGCGACGTGAGCCTGGGCGAGGGCTTCTCGGGCGACACGGCCAAGTCGCGTGGCGACACGAGGCGGGCGGGGGCCGGGCGACCCGCGGGTGGTGAAGGTCGGCGATGGCACGACACAGGCAGGCGAGCTCGGTGGCGAGGCTCGGGCCGAGCCGCTGCTCGGTTTTGGTTGGGTTTGGGCGACCAAAGGGGCTGCTCGGCTAGGTGGGGGGGCTAGGTCGGGGGGAGAGAGAGAGAGAGAGAGAGAGAGAGAGAAAAAATGGATTTTGGGGAAAAAATATAAGAAAATGGGAAATAAAAGGAAAAAATGGGAAAAAGGGAAAAATGGGATTTTAATCCTATTTCCATCCTTATCCACTTTTAAAACCTTAGAATCCCATTTCCCGGCTTCCTCCTTCGAAACCCGACCGAAGCAATCTTTTCCAATAAATAAAACTCACTTAAATCCAACTCCCAAACCAACAATAAGGGCCCGGGCTCAAATCCCAAAGGAAGCACACAACCAACCATCACTTTGCCAAAGCCCAAACCACAACCGAGCATCCAACCGACTAGCCCAAACACCACGGGACTCGCAGCCAACAACAAACAAGCCTCGACAAACGCAGGAGCTTCCTCGAAGCCCTGAAAACCGAAAAATCTCGCCGGGAGCCAAAAGACCAAAATACCCCAAGGGTCCAATCGGCTCTAAAACCCAACCAAACAACCGAATCTTGACACAAGGCACCTCGAAAAGCGGAATAGGAAAGCGGCTGTTATACAAAGACCTCTGCAGTTTGCAGCAAGATGCGGTGCGCGCGCACACGCTCATTACTGGTAGCCGATGGAGAGCTCCTCGGGATCTTATGTTGGGGCACCTTTCGTATAGTCAGTAGAGTTCCGAGTTTTAAGATAACTCCTGGAGTAAGACCGTAAGATGGCATCGGTTTATAGTTATGTATGGATTAAAGTAAAGTGCTCTCTTCTGTGTTTGTATTTATAGCTTGCATACATTCTACTAGATGACCAGTTGTATCGTATTGTACCCCAGCGCGAGCACGCACGCGTCATCGCCCGACGTCGCGCGGCCAGTCTGTCTGCGGCGTCCTTGGCGTCGCGCCCTACCGCGCCAAAGCACGCCCGATGAGCGCCACCAGCGCCCACAGCGCCGTGCAGCCGCCCGTCCGCGCACTCAACCACTACCGCAGCAGCACACTAGCAGCGCCCCAGCGCCCGTGCAGCTATCTGTCCGAGCTCCAACCTCGTGCCGTGTGAGTTGCTCCCGAGCCGAGCCCTATTTGTATTATTATTTTAAGGCCTGTAGGTTGTGATATTTGTTGTTGGTTGTTAGGTTCTCGATAGCTAGCTCGGGTTCGTTTGCAGCATAGGATCTTTGTGTGTTGTTGCCTTTCGACCAAGGTAAGGATTTCTTACCGGAGTTGTGTGGGCCCGGCGGTATATTCTGTGATTGTTGTTTGTATGCTTGTTTGTGTTTATTAGCATGTTAGTGGATAGGCGCTGTGTAATGAATTCCGGCTGGCATGATTCTCTTGTTGTTCTCATGTTAGTTCCATGCTAGGTTATTCTGTTCTGGCATGCTCGTTATCTGTTCTTGTTTCGTAGTATCATGTTAGGTTCATTGTTTCTGCTGAGCACGTATTGGATTGTTAGCTGTTATCTGTTTATAGTTTAGAATTCTGATAGGTAGCATCATCCGGGCGAGGAAGCATAACGTAACTTGCATCTGTGCCAGGGACGTACGAGGCAGTACTCCATACCTGATCCGTCATTAGGGTTTAGCTAACCCTAACGGCAGCCTAGTGCAATCTTGGGTGAGGGTGACAGACTGTTAAATGCCCCAACAGTAAGGGGAATGGCGAGCCATTGCCTTGTCCCAAGCAGTCGACACGACCTCAGCGTGTCGGTAGTAGCCCTTGATTGCCACCTGATAGGGCAAGGACCGGTTCCTGGTGTAAGCCTACCACGACCGGTTTCTTAGCCTCAGGTGAAGGGGTACATGCTGACATAGTCATAGTGTCCTGGTCGCACACCACTATGTTCAGTGACACCAATCTAGAGATTTGTTAGTGTAACAGCCCAGTTTCCTATTATAGTTTTTGAGGTGCCTTCGGGTCAAGATTCGGTTGTTTGGTTGGGTCATTAGAGCGGTTTTGACCCTTGGGGGTATTTTGGTCTTTTGGCTCCCCGGGCAGGATTTGTGGTTTTTCAGGGCTTCGAGGTAGCTCCTGCCTTTGTCGAGCCTTATTTGTTGTGGGTTGCGAGTCCCGAGGTGTTTGGGCTAGTCGGTTGGAAGCTCGGTTGTGGTTTGGGCTTTGGCAAAGTGATGGTTGGTTGTGTGCTTCCTTTAGGATTCGAGCCTGGGCCCTTAGTGTTGCTTTGGGAGGCTGATTTAAGTGAGTTTTAATTATTGGAAAAGATTGCTTCGGTCGGGTCTCGAAGGAGGAAGCCGGGAAATGGGATTTTAAGGTTTTAATTTGGATAAGGATGGAAAATGGATTAAAAATCCCATTTTTCCTTTTATTTTCCCATTTTTCCCTTTTCTTTTGAAAATCCATTTTCTCTCTCTCTCTCTCTCTCCCCGAGCTAACCCAAACCCAGCCCGAGCCAGCCCCTTTGGTCGCCCAGCCTGCTCGCCCAAGCCCAAGCCCGAGCTAGGACGAGCCTTGCTCGCGCCCGCCTAGGCCGAGCACCGCCGCCTGTGTCGCCACCGAGCCCCTAGCCGCGCTTGATGCGGGCGTCGCTGAGCCCCACCGCCCTTGCCCGCGTTGCACAGTGTCGCCCAGAGCCGTGTCGCGTCGCCCAGTGTCGCATCGCCCGAGCCCCTGCCGCACAGTGTCGCCTCGCCCAACCCTAGCCAGGCACAGTGCCAGGCCGCCCAGCCCTCGCGTCGCCCATGTCGTCCACGCTCGTGTCGGACTGATCGCGCGTCCTGTAGCCTGTGGTGTCGCGTCGCACGCGCCCGCGCGCTGTCCCTGTGCCGAGCCGCGCCGCGGGCCGTCGCTCAACCGAGCTCCCGCCCGCGCCCGCTCACTCCAGTGTCGCTTGGGCGCCCGTCCGCACGCAGGCCAGCGCCCAGCCCTGCGCCGTTCTGCGCCCCTCAGCTCCCAGCAGCTGCCTCGCCCGTGCACCCAGCTCGTTCGCGTGTGAGCCGCGCCTCGTGAGTTGCTCCCGAGCCGAGACCTATTTACTTTATTGTATTTAGGCCTATTTGTATGATTATTGATGTGTTTGTTTGGCTCGCTATAGGTTGCTCGGGTTCGATCGCAGTTAATTTTATTGTGTGTTGTTGCCTTCCGACAAGGTAAGGATTTCTTACCGGAGTTGTGTGGGCCCTGCGATATTTTCATGATATGCCTTGTATGTTTGCTGACTATTATGAGCATGATAGTAATAGAACAGCTTTGATTGATTTCTTGCTAGCATGTTTGCCTGATTTTACATGTTAGTGCCATGCTAGGTTTGTTCTGCCAGCATGCTTGTGATTCCTGCTTAAGTTCGTAGTATCATGCTAGGTAAATGCGATTGATGTCGGTCATTGCTTGCTAGCCAGAAATCATTTATTTGCTCTGTACTCTTAGATAGAGTTGTAGGGTTTGTCATCATCAAGAGGTTGAGAGCGGACATAACGTACTTTGTCCCAACCGGTCGGGACTAAAGCGAAGCATTGCTTCAAGGGTTGAGAGCGGACATAAAGTACTTTGTCCCCACTGGTCGGAAATAGAGCAAAGCATAACATAAATTGCTTTTACTCCCCCCTCCCGGCAACCAATGAGAATTAGCTACCTCATTGGCATATGCCTAGTTTGTAGCCTGCTAGAGCGGAACCCTACCAACGGTGTAAGCCTACCTTGACCGGTTCTTAGCTTCAGGTCGGTGGCTCAGGCTCCACAGATGAGTGTCGAGGGCCTCGCACTACTGTGATCAGTGACACCACTTCCGAGTCATAGGCATGCATACCTGGCCCGTGTAGTTTGCCCTTAGGCCCCCACATTTACGCCGGTTGCAGCAGCATGCGGTGTGCGCGCACACGCATTAGTCGCCGGTTCGGAGAGCTCCCCCGGGCTAATGTCGTGAGTACACCATTCCTTCCGTTAGAGCCAGACTTCGAGTACTCTCTCGTAAGTCCAGATTAGCAAGGGCAAGGAGGCCCTTGAGGACATCTTTTGTAACAGCCCGGTTTTCAGCTAAATGTAAAATAAGGTTTCCTTTTATATTTTTAAGTTTGGGAGGAACTGTTGGAAGGACTCGAACCCTTGGCCTAAAAAGGGGTTGGGAAGCTTGGGTTTAAATAAGGAAAATAAACGCGTCAGCTGGGGCTCGAAGGGGAATCTTGGGGAGGTCATAAGAGATTCCCAAGTCTATTTAAGTTAAGGAAGGGAATTATATTTAAAGAAAAAGAAAAGAGAAAACAAGGAAAAAAGAAAGAACCCCAAAACCCTAGACCTTCTCCTTCACCTCGCTAAAAGCCGCCACACACCCGCCGTGTCTCGCCACGCCGCCGCCCAACGCCTCTTTGCCGCCCCACGACATCGCACGCCCTGCTGACCACTGCCGCACCGCACCGAACCATCGCCAGCCCAGATCGCGTCGAGCAGCCAGCTCGCCCACCGCCGCAACAGCCCATCCTCCACTCCGCACCAGTGTCGCCCGGCAGACCGGCCGCCGTGTAGCCGCCTCCGCGCCCGCACGACACCACCCCAGCGCCGCTCGCGCCCCAGCGCACCGGTCGTGTAGCCCGCCTCCGCGCCGCACGACAGCACCCCAGCGCCCGTCCCAGCGTGTCGCTCGTTCGCGCGCCAGCCTCGCAGTCCAGGTCGTCCGCACGCTGCTGCCGTCCAGACGCCTTGACAACGCGCCCGTCCCAGCGTGTCGCTCGTTCGCGCGCCAGCCTCGCAGCCCAGGTCGTCCGCACGCTGCCGGCGTCCAGACGCCTTGACAGCAGCCGCGCCCCGTGTCGTGTCGCCGCCGCCGCGCGTGCGCTCGAGCAGCGCGCCCTGTTGTCCGGCGGTGCGTCCGCCGCTGCTCGCTGCCGAGACGTGTGCCTTCTCGGTTGGTTGCTCGAGTTCACTTAAAAGCTCGAGGGTCGTTATTCGATTCGGGATAATCAACCTCCACTTATTTCTAGGTAAGGATTCTTACCCGGGGTTGTGTGGACCCTGCGAATAGTTGATAGCACGTTGATTATTGTAATTATATGAGATTCTAGTGATAGGTTTCATGTTTTTCTTTTGATTCATGTTCGTGACATGTTTACATCCCGTTAGTTCCATGCTAGGCTTTCCTATCTTGATAGAACCATGCCGCCTATTGTATCTTTGCTAGATCCAAGTTACGGTTAGGCGTGTGATGTATAGTTTAGAGGGCCGTAGAGGTAACTAGTTGGGGTCCCGCTCGGGCAAGACCCGATGGACATCCGAGGTGTAAGGCCCTATGGGCATCCTAGGTGTGTAAGGCCTTTGGGCATCACCGATTCGGAGGTGTAAGGCCCTATGGGCATCCTAGGTGTGTAAGGCCCTTTGGGCATCACCGATTACGGAGGTGTAAGGCCCTATGGGCATCCTAGGTGTGTAAGGCCCACTGGGCATCACTGATACTGAAGGTGTAAGGCCCGATGGGCATCCTAAGTGTGTAAGCCCCACTGGGCATCACTGTATCCTAAGTGTGTAAGGCCCCACTTTGGGCATCACTGTGTCCTAAGTGTGTAAGGCCCCCTTTGGGCATCACCGAGTCCTAGATTGTGTAAGGCCGAAGGGCATCCAAGCGTAGGACCTAGGAGTGATTTGTTGATGGGAGCCCTTGAACAGGCTCGCCCTAGAAATAGCCCATAGCCTAACCAACCGTTTCTGCTCTAAGTCTTTGTATGATTGCTTGTCCATGTGCTAAATGAGATGATTTCGTATTGTACCCCGATTAGGGATTCTTCTTGAGTAACTTGTTGCTCACCCTTATTTTCTGTGGCTTTCCACCGGTAACTTGGGACAGAGAGGTGGATGGCTAGGAGGGAGCGGCTCGATGATCATGGATAGTCGACTGGTCGCACGTTTCTTTAAATGTTTTCCTTAATGATTTAGCATGTAGTGGGACTTGGGTCCCTAGGAAAAAGTACTCAAACTATTTTATGTTATCGTACCGTTTTCCTTTGAATTGTTTTAAGAAAGTACTGATCAGTCAATTACCTATTTATTTTAATTGAAATCATGATTTTGTTTTAAAAGTGTTTATCGCAAAGTTTTAAACTTCCGACTCTGAATGATGTTTATATTCTTATTCATGCATGTTAAGTATGGACCTTAGGTTAGAGACCGTTTCTTGGGTTGGGTCCATACGGTTGGTATCGAGCCCGAGTTATAGGTTACGTAGATCGACTGCAGATTGTAGGTTGTTTTCCATGATCATCATCGCTCCGCTTGACCATCGAGTATGTCCGTAAGTTTAAAGTTAAGGGTTGAGAAATTACAATACGGTTGCACCTTGCATGTACTTGACTTGTTGTTGTAGAGCAGAAAGAGACGAGTTCGACCCATTGTTGGTTTGGTTGTAGATTTTCGGTATGCGATCACTCGTAGAGAGGGCGAGGAGGCTCGAGGCCGACCACCCAGGGCATTCGTATCGATTCGACACGGGGACCTCGTCCCAAGGCGATCTTGAGGTTAGGCCACCATCAGGCCCTTCAAGCTGTGTTGCCCGGAGAGGTGTAGGGGCAAGCAAGTCTCGAGAGGCTGCACCGGGGCTGCTTTTGTGGAGTCTATGAGGGCTCTTGTGGTTGGGTTGCTAGCCGACCGGAGGGCCGAGCAGCAGAGCTGAAACTCAAGCTTTGTTAGCTGCGAGAGGAGGAGTCCGCGTTCAGATCTGGCGGTGACCGAGATGGTTCAGTGAGAAGGCTGCAGTGCCACCAAGACCGCCAGACTCCACAGAGCCAATAGTGAATGAGGCCGTTACGCGAGAAGGTGCCGAGGATCTAGGCAAGTGGGTGAGGATTTTGTGAAATGGAAGCGGAGAAGTTTAGCGCCCACGGGGAACCATTGGTAGCCGCCACGTGGATTCTTTGAGTTAGAATATACGTTTATGGTAATGGAGTGTCTCGAGGTGCGTGAGCTCGATGTGCGACTCACGTATTAGCTGAGTACTGACTAAGTGGTGGTGGGATTCCACCTTAAGTGAGAGACCGGCCGGATCCCCACCGCCACACGGGAGTTCTTCAAGAGTGAGTTCAAGGCAAAATTTATCGTGAAGAAGCCCAAGAGAAGATGATTGAGCTGTTTTCAAACCTTAAGCGGGTCGACTCGATCGAGGTGTACGAGAAGAAGTTCTCAGAGTATGGGTACTTCGCGCCACAGTTGATTTCTACCCCGGAACTGAAGATCAGGAAGTTTATTGCGGGATTGAGACAGGGAGTGTCTCAGGATGTTAGGGCACAGGCCCCAGAAACTTTTGCCAAGGCAGTACAGCTGGCAACGATTTATGATGGGAAGTATCCTCCGGAGCAGGTTGTTAGTACCGTAGTGTCTAAGGCCCCAGTGTACTCGGGCCAGAAGCGCAAGTTTGACTCAGGGAGCAATGTCCGGGGCGGCGCGCGCGCCCGGTGGTTCTTATCATGGCGAGACCCGATCAGAGACCGTAACCGTGATCAGCCCCGCCAACAGGGCGTAGGGAGGCCGCCACGGTATTGTAGATCCTGCGGGAAGCAGCATTGGGGACCCTGTGGTGTTAACCCTAGAGCTTGTTTCAATTGTGGAAAGGAAGGGCATCGGCCCGGACGCACACCAGAAGCGGTGGTGGCACGATCGGCTCGAGCGAGGAAGAGTATATGCTACGACTCGCCAGAGGCCGAGAGAGCCGGACGCATGATGGCGTGTACACTCCTAGTTCTTGATCACCTCGCCTTTGTGTTGTTTGATTCGGGTTCCACCCATTCGTTTGTTTCTGCTGTTTTTGCTGAGCTTGCTTGCATGAATTTAGAGCCTCTAGGTTTTGAGTTGTCTGTCGCTACTCCCTCGGGAACTAGTATCTTTGGCTAGCTGAGAAGGTAAGGGACGGTCGGCATGCGGATATCCGACTGGACCTGCGAGTTACCCTCATTGTGCTAGCTATGAGCGGTTTTGATGTGATCCTCGGCATGGATTGGTTAGGTGATAACCACGCTATGATTGACCTGTCGTTGTAAGGAGGTGGTGTTCAGCCGCAGGTAGGCCTACCTTTAAATTTTCGAGGCACCAGAGTGGGGTGTGTCCGCCGGTGATTTCGGCGATTAAAGCTCACCGTTTGTTAGCTCGAGGAGCTTGGGGTTTCTTAGCTAAGTTGACTGGGAGAACCGTGACCCACTATCTGTCCGAGCGGTGCCCATAGTGCAAGAGTTTGCGGATGTTTTTCCCGAAGAGTTGCCGGCCTGCCGCCGAAGAGGAGGTGGACTTCTCAATAGAGCTTGAGCGGGGACTCGCCCTATCTCGAAAGCTCCTTATCGCATGGCGCCAGCAGAGCTGAAAGAGTTAAAAGAACAACTGCGGGAGATGCTTGACAGAGGATTTATTAGGCCGAGTGTGTCCTCGTGGGGAGCACCGTCTTTGTTTGTTAAGAAAAAGGATGGCTCGATGCGTCTATGAATCGATTATAGGGCCCGAACAAGGTAACCATTAAGAACAAGTACCATTGCCTCGTATCGATGACTGTTTGACCCGGCTCCGGGAGCTCGTGTGTTTTCAAAGATTGACTTGAGGTCGGGTTACCACCGATTGAGGATTCGGGATGCAGATATTCCCAAGACAGCGTTCAGGTCAAGGTATGGGCATTATGAGTTCGTAGTCATGTCTTTCGGACTGACAAACGCCCCAGCTGCATTCATGGACATGATGGACAGAGTGTTCAAGGCGTTCTTGGACCGCTTTGTCATCGTGTTCATAGATGACATTCTTGTGTACTCTAAGTCTAAGGAGGACCATGCCTCGCACCTAAGGCAGATTTTGGCAGCCTTGCGCGAGAACAAGCTCTACGCGAAATTCTCAAAGTGTGACTTTTGGCTCGAGGAGGTAGCATTTCTGGGACACGTTGTGTTTAAGGAGGGAGTGGCCGTAGACCCTTCGAAGGTAGAGGCTGTTAGTTCGTGGGCGGACCGACGATCGTGACGGAGATTCGTAGCTTCACGGGTGCGGCCGGATATTACCGACGCTTCGTTCAGAACTTTTCAGCTATAGCCGCCCCGCTTACTCGATTGACGAGGAAGGGTGTTGATTTCGTTTGGGATAGGAAGTGCGATGAGAGTTTTGCTAAGCTAAAGAGTAGTTTGACGTCTGCCCCGGTGTTGGCGGTCCCGGAGGGAACTGGGGGTTTCGTGGTGTCTGATGATGCCAGCAAGTTTGGTTTGGGATGCGTTCTGATGCAACACGGTAAGGTGATAGCGTACGCTTCCAGGCAGTTGAAACCGCACGAGCAGAATTACCCGACTCATGATATGGAGTTGGCAGCGGTCGTCTTTGCACTTAAGATTTGGAGGCACTACTTGTATGGGGAGAAGATTCAGATTTTCTCGGATCACCAAAGCCTCAAGTATTTCTTCACTCAGAAGGACCTGAACATGAGGCAGAGGAGGTGGTTGGAGCTCGTGAAGGATTACGATTGTGAGATCTTGTATCACCACCGAAAAGCAAATGTTGTGGCTGATGCACTAAGTAGAAAGGCCTCTTGATCTGGCAACATTGGCAAACCCCAAGAGTATCATCGGGAAGGATCTCGAGAGTGCGGAAATAGCAAAGATGTTGTTAGGGGATGTTACCGCTTGAGGTAGCTCGATTAACCATCCGGCCTTCCGATAAGGCAAAGGATTATCGATGACCATTGAAAGATCCTAAGTTAAAAAGTTTGTATGAGAGGGTTCAGGCTGATGGTGACTTCGATTTCGTAATACTTGCAGATGGGGGTCTGAGATATAAAGGTCGGCTGTGTGTCCCAGCCGATGCCGGTGTTCGCACAGAGTTATTGACCGAGGCTCACACCTCGCCTTTTCTTGGCACCTGGGGTAACAAGATGTACCAAGATCTTAAGCAGACTTTTTGGTGGATGGGGATGAAGAGGAGATTGCCCGATTCGTTAGTCGGTGTCTCACTGTCAACAGTGAAGGCGCCCAGCAGAAGCTTGCGCAGGTTTGTTGCAACCGCTCGGGTGCCCACAGTGGAAGTGGGAGGAGATCACCATGGATTTTATCTCGGGTTTGCCCAGGACTCCTAGAGGATATGCACAGATTTGGGTGGTCGTTGATAGGTTGACTAAGTGTGCCCATTTCATTCCGGGCAGGATAAACTACACCGTGGAGCAGTGGGCACAACTGTTCCTTGAGCAGATAGTGAGGTACCACGGAGTGCCAGTTAAAATTATCTCCGACCGGGATTCCCGTTTTACATCACGGTTTTGGAAGGCCCTTCAGGCAGGTTTGGGCACAGAGTGCGGCTACAAAGAAGACTGACCTTCCACCCACGTGACCGATGGGCGACCGAGCGGGTAAATCAGATCTTAGAGGATATGTTGCGAGCCTGCGTGTTGGATTTCCCTGGTAGTTGGGACCAGTACTTGTACTTGATGGAGTTTGCCTACAATAACAGTTTTCAGTCGACCATTCAGATGGCGCCGTTTGAGGCGTTGTATGGTAAGCGCTGCAGATCCCCGGCCTTCTGGGAAGAAGTTGGTGACCGGCAGGTGTTAGGCCCGGAGTTGCTCCAGCTGACCAATGAGGCCGTCCAGAAAATCAAAGCTCGTATGCTGACCGCCCAAAGCAGGCAGAAGAGCTACGCCGATGTTAGGCGTAGGGAGTTGGAGTTTGAGGTTGGCCAGCATGTTTTCCTCAAGGTAGCTCCGATGCGAGGGGTCCTGAGGTTCGGTAAAAAGGGCAAACTGAGCCCCAGGTTTGTTGGACCTTTCGAGGTCCTTGAGAGGATTGGGATTGTGGCCTATCGGTTAGCACTGCCGCCGTCCTTAGCCGCAGTGCATAGTGTGTTCCACGTTTCGATGCTCCGCCGAAGATGTGGCGAGATCCTTCGCACGTCATAGATTTTGAGCCTTTACAATTGAACCATGACCTGAGCTTTGAGGAGAAACCCATAAGGGTCCTGGCATTTGAGAAAAAGGTTTTGAGGAACCGGACCATTGACCTAGTGAAAGTGCAGTGGCGGAATCAGGGAGTTGAGGAAGCTACTTGGGAGTTGGAAGGGGAGATGAGGAGGAGTTACCAGAGTTGTTTTAGGAGCGGCGACTTAGGGACGGAAGTCTTCTAAGGAGGGAGTATTGTAACACCCCGGTTTCAGCTAAATGTAAAATAAGGTTTCCTTTTATATTTTTAAGTTTGGGAGGAAACTGTTGGAAGGACTCGAACCCTTGGCCTAAAAAGGGGTTGGGAAGCTTGGGTTTAAATAAGGAAAATAAACGCGCAGCGTCAGTAGGGCTCGAAGGGGAATCTTGGGAGGTCATAAGAGATTCCCAAGTCTATTTAAGTTAAGGAAGGGAATTATATTTAAAGAAAAGAAAAAGAAAACAAGGAAAAAGAAAGAACCCCAAAACCCTAGACCTTCTCCTTCACCTCGCCTAAGCCGCCCCACACCGCCGTGTCTCGCCTAAGCCACCCCACACCGCCGCCGTGTCTCGCCCACGCCGCGCCCAACGCTCGCTGCCGCCCCACGACATCGCACGCCTGCCGACCACTCGCTGCGACCGCACCGAACCATCGCCCGGCCCGGATCGCGTCGAGCGGCCGGCTCGCCCCACCGCCGCAACAGCCCATCCTCCACTCCGCACCAGTCGCCCGCCAGACCGACCGGCGTGTAGCCGCCTCGCGCCGCACGACGACACCACCCAGCGCCGCTCGCGCCCAGCAGACCGGTCGTGTAGCCGCCCTCTCGCGCGCACGACAAGCGGCACCAGACGTCGTCGGCGTGTCCGCTCGTTCGCGCGCCGGCCTCGCGATCCAGTCGTCCGCCGCTGCCGCTGCCGCCCGTCGAGCGCATTGGCAGCGCGCCCGTCCCAGCGTGTCGCTCGTTCGCGCGCGCGCCCGCCTCGCAGCCAGTCGTCGCCGCAGCTGCGCGCCGACGAGAAGCCTTGATAGCGCGCCGCCCGCCCAGCGTGTCGGCTCGCCCGCCGCGCGCTCGAGCAGCGCCCCTCATATCGGCCGGTGCCGTCGCCTCGCCCTGCTCGCACGCGAGACGTGTGCCTTCTCGGTTGGTTGCTCGAGTTCACTTAAAAGCTCGAGGGTCGTTATTCGATTCGGGATAATCAACCTCCACTTATTTCCAGGTAAGGATTCTTACCCGGGGTTGTGTGGACCCTGCGAATAGTTGATAGCACGTTGATTATTGTAATTATATGAGATTCTAGTGATAGGTTTCATGTTTTTCTTTTGATTCATGTTCGTGACATGTTTACATCCCGTTAGTTCCATGCTAGGCTTTCCTATCTTGATAGAACCATGCCGCCTATATTGTATCTTTGCTAGATCCAAGTTACGGTTAGGCGTGTGATGTATAGTTTAGAGGGCCGTAGAGGTAACTAGTTCGGGGTCCCGCTCAAGGCAAGACCCGATGGACATCCGGAGGTGTAAGGCCCTATGGGCATCCTAGGTGTGTAAGGCCTTTGGGCATCACCGATTACGGAGGTGTAAGGCCCTATGGGCATCCTAGGTGTGTAAGGCCCTTTGGGCATCACTGATTCTCGAGGTGTAAGGCCCTATGGGCATCCTAGGTGTGTAAGGCCCTTTGGGCATCACCGATCATTGAAGGTGTAAGGCCCGATGGGCATCCTAAGTGTGTAAGCCCCCTTTGGGCATCATTTGTATCCTAAGTGTGTAAGGCCCCACTGGGCATCACTGTGTCCTAAGTGTGTAAGGCCCCACTGGGCATCACTGAGTCCTAGATTGTGTAAGGCCGAAGGGCATCCAAGCGTAGGACCTAGGAGTGATTTGTTGATGGGAGCCCTTGAGCAGGCTCGCCTAGAAATAGCCCATAGCCTAACCAACCGTTTCGCTCTAAGTCTTTGTATGATTGCTTGTCCATGTGCTAAATGAGATGATTTCGTATTGTACCCCGATTGGGGATTCTTCTTGAGTAACTTGTTGCTCACCCTTATTTTCTGTGGCTTTCCACGGGTAACTTGGGGACAGAGGTGGATGGCTAGGAGGAGCGGCTCGATGATCATGGATAGTGACTGCGGGTCGCACGCGTTTCTTTAAATGTTTTCCTTAATGATTTAGCATGTAGTGGGACTTGGGTCCCTAGGAAAAAAGTACTCAAACTATTTTATGTTATCGTACCGTTTTCCTTTGAATTGTTTTAAGAAAGTACTGATCAGTCAATTACCTGTTTATTTTAATTGAAATCATGATTTTGTTTTAAAAGTGTTTATCGCAAAGTTTTAAACTTCCGACTCTGAATGATGTTTATATTCTTATTCATGCATGTTAAGTATGGACCTTAGGTTAGAGACCGTTTCTTGGGTCGGGTCCTTACATCTTTGGGATCCGTTTTTGAGCTGAACAATCCCCCGAGTGAAAGATACCTCGGTGATGTCTCAGGATTGGTCAGGATAACCAATCCGTAGGCCGGAAGTAGGAGACTTCCGATGATTCCAGATCTTTCCTTGTAAGCTCGTTGAGCTATGATCTGTGTTGGTAGCTGTTTGGTTGCGTGCTTGGGTACTAGATGACTGATTATATCGTATTGTACCCCGGTTGGGGATTCTTACTGAGTAATTCGTTACTCACCCTTATTTTTGTGGTTTTTCCACAGGTAACCATGGTGCGAGACAGGATGGCTAGAGGAGGAGCTGTGATCATGGAAAACCCGTTGTTCAACTCTGAGTCTTATGTTTATGTTTATGATTTAAATGTCCTCTAAATGCATGTAGTTGGGCACGGAGCCCTAGGGTATTTTCTGAATGTATTTCCGGATTCTAGCACTATTGTAAAGCTTGTATGTTTTAAATAAATCTCTGATCAGAGTAAGTTTTGGAAATGTATTTGTCTTGGAACAGGTGCTTGGAAACATGGACAGAGTTTCTGGGATTGATGTTGACTTTTAAATGGATGTTTTATGTTTTAGTTTTTACTTAGAATCCGAACACCATTTTGCAAATTTTCTGTAGATTTGTATGCATGCATTGAGGTAACGGCCTATTTTAGAACCCCTTTCGGGTCGGGTCGTCACAGTTAGGCATGCGTACTGGACCAGGGCAGCATGCCCTAGACCAAGCACCCCCCTGGTTTGCAGCAGCATGCAGTGCGCGCACACGCCCATTACAGTGCCGACTGGAGAACTCCTCGGGATCTTGAGTTTAGTGCACCTTTCATATCGAAAGTAGGAAGGCTGAGGCCGAGACTAGTTTCTCGTACAGTATCGTAAAGCGTTGTAGTTTTCTGGAGTAAGACCCTAAGATGGCATCCGAGATTTATGTATGGATTAAAGCGATGTGCTCTCGTCTGTTTTTATATTCATAGCTTTCATATATTCTGCTAGATGGCCAGTTATATCGTATTGTACCCCGGTTGAGGATTCTTACTGAGTAATTCGTTACTCACCCTTATTTTGTGGTTTTCCACACGTAACCATGGCGCGAAACAGGATGGCTGAAGGAGGAGCTGCTGATCATGGAAACCAGCTACTTTAAACTATGAGTCTTATGTTTATGCTTTATGTTTTTGTTGTCTTCTGAATGCATGTAGTTGGGCACGGAGCCCTTAGGATGTTTTCTGATTGTTTTCTGGATTCTAACACTATCGTAAACCGTTTGGAGTTTTTGAATGATTTGAATAAATCTTTGATCAGAGTATGTCTTGGAACTGTATTTGGCTTGGAACAGGTGCTTGGAAATAGGGACAGGTTTCAGGAAAATTATATTTGACTTTTGAAATGGATGTTTACATGTTTTTAGTTTTCATTTAGAATCTGGCATACAATCTTACATATTGTCTTTAAGTTTTAAAAAGCATGCATTGAGGTAAAGTCCTAGTTTAGAACCCTTTCGGGTCGGGTCTTACTGATTGGTATCGAGCTCGAGTCATAGATTCTCAGAGTGACCTTTGTTGTAGGTCATTTTTCCATGATCGTCAACACTCCGACAGTCACCAGGTACGCCTAAGTTTATTGTTTTAGAAAAGGGTTAAGAATTTACAATACATTTTACATCTAGTGTATGCATGTTTTAGCAGAGCGGTATGAGACGAGAAAGGAGTTACGACACGTTGTTGGTTTGGGTCGAGCACCATCATGCCAACCAGACGACCTGTGTTTTTCTTCCGGTCTTCCGGTATGCCCTAGGGGTAATTTGGTAATTTGGTGAGCGTCAGGGTCGTTTGTGTCTTTTTCAGTTACTAAAATTATTGGATGGTTTTTGTAGGTTTTTGGAGGGGTTTGTGGTTTGGTTTGAGCAAGGTTTGATGCAAAAGTAAAATAAAGGGAATTGTGCTGCAGCTGGGGTTTGAACCCGGGTCTCCTGGGAAGCTTGTAGAGATGTGTGCCAATTGAGCCATTAGGTGCTCTTGTTACTCTTTCTGCATCACATCTTAGTTAACCTTGGATTTTGAAGTTTTGGTGCATTTGGTTAAATGAAATAGAATTAGGTTTATTCCATCTTCTTCTCCAAAACTCCTCTTGGCCGCACAAGCTCTCCCTCTCCATAGCCTTTGCCGATTCTTCTTCCCTTGCATCTCCTTGGGTTCGATCATCATCATTCCGGGTAAGTCTTCATCCTCTTCATCTCCTCATTTGGTTTTTGATGCTGGCCGAAGGTAAGATGTAAGGTGTTGTGTGTGTTTGTGTTGATTGCAGCCAGCCGAGAGAAGCAGCCATCATCGCCGTCCAGCTCGCCCAGATCTGTTGAAGCAGCCCCTGCCGCACGCCAGGCCGGACAGCAGCTTCGCCAGATCCACCGTCGCAGACCTCCCGCGACGCCATCGCTCTCGTGTCGCCCAGATCGTTGGCGCAGCCCGCCGTCGCACGGATCGCCCAGATCTGTTGAAGCAACCCTCCACCGCACACACCATCGCTCGCGATCGTGCGGATCGCGCCCAAAGAAGAGACGCTGGAAGCAGCGCCGCGCGCTTCGCCCGCTGCCGCTCCCCGCGCGCCAGCGCGCGTCGCGTCTGCTCGCCGCCGCGGCGCCGCGCGCGCGCTTTGAGCCAGACGCCGCGCGCGCTGCCTCCTGCCGTGCATCCGTGCCGTGCCGTGCGAGCGCGGCCGGTAGCGCGTCCCCGCCATACTGGCCGTGTCGTGCCGTGCGGTGCGCGAGCAGCCGGCCGCGCCCCGCCGTGTGCGGTAGCGCGGCCGTGCCCACCCTGCCGTGCCGGCTCGCGCCAGCGACTCCAAGCTCGTGTCGCGTGCCGCGCGTGAGTCCCCGAGTGAGCTTGCGTCCTATTGTTGTTTAGACGTTTTAGATGCTGATTATTATTGGTTTGCTAGGTTCCGCTCGCTAGCTCGGGATTGTTCCATGACTTAGGATTTGTGTGTAGAAGCCTCCAGACCAAGGTAAGGATTTCTTACCGGAGTTGTGTGGGCCCTGCGGTATATTTGTGATTGTTGTTTTGTATGCCTGTGTATGATTACTAGCATGTTTAGCCCTAGGTGCTCTGCAATTCAATTCCGATCGCATGAACTCTTGTATTGTTTCTCATGTTAGCCCATGCTAGGTTGTTCCATTCGGGCATGTTCGATATCTGTTCTTGCTTCGTAGTATCATGCTAGGTTCCTTGTATCATTGAGCACGTATTGGATTTGCATTGATTGAATTATTATTATTGCTATGGTTTAGAGTTCGGTAGGTAGCATCATCGGGCCGGATGCATAACGTAACTTGCATCCCCGAGCGAGGGCGTGCGAGATGGTACTCGTCTCGATCCCGTTAGGGTTTAGCTAACCCTAACGGTGGCCCCGCAATCTTGGGTGAGGGTGGCAAAGCGTTAATTGCCCCAACGGTCGGGATGATGACTTGGCATTGCCTGTCCCCGGCGATCGCGCACGTCCTCGGCGTGTCGGCCGTAGCCCTTGATTGCCACTGTTAGGGCAAGTACCGCTTTCGGTGTAAGCCTACCACGACCGGTTCCTTAGCCTCGGTGCGGTGGTACAGGTGACATAGTTCACGTGTCGAGTCTCACACCCCTATGTCGGTGACACCGATCGGAGATTTAGTTAGGCATGGTGATCGAACACAGGCAGCTTGCCACTAGACCCGGCACCCCGAGTTTGCGGTAGCATGCGGTGCGCGCTTACGCTCATTCTGGCGCCATTGGAGAGCTCCTCGGGATCTTGAGCAGTGCACCTTTCGTCGTCGGCGATGACACGCGCGAGGCGGGACTTGTTCCCGTATAGCGCGTTTAGTGTGTTGTGGTATTTCGGACTAAGACCACGAGTTGGCAACCGAGGTCCAAGTGTGGACTTAGCTATGTGCTCCGCTCGTGTTTGTACTCATAGCTTGCATACATTCTTCTAGATGATCATGTATATCGTATTGTACCCCGGTTGGGGATTCTTCTTTGGGTAATTCGTTACTCACCCTTATTACGTGGTTTTCCACGGTAATCAAAGCGGGAGACAGGATGGTGAAGGAGGAGGAGCGTGATCATGGAATCCTGCTTTGTCATCTCCGACTATTTTATTTTATCATGACTCTTGACTTTTGTTATTCCCCTGAATGCATGTAGGCGGGCACAGAGCCCCAGGATGTTTTCTTACGTTTTATGGATTCCGGCATATTTGTACTTGTGGATTGTTTTAATGGTTTAAATAAATCTCGATCAGAGTATGCTTTTAGAAATGTATGTTTTGGTTGTTGAATGTTTCATTTTTACTTGGAATCCGAAATGTGTTTTTCATAATGTCTTCTATTTTCAATACATGCATTGGGGTAAAGGCCATTTAGAGCCCCTTTTGGGTTGGGTCTTTACACCAACTATCCACAGTGTAAGGAGTGCGTGTAAAGACCTGACTCGAAAAAAAATGGTCTCTAACCTAGATCCTTACTTAGCATGCATGATTAAGAACATAAAAACACCATTCAGAGTACCAATTTAAGACTTTTCAATCAACACAATTAAAACAAATCCATAAATCCTTTAAGTAAAACCAACAAGTAAGGTGGTGATCAAGTACTTTCTTAAAATCAAAGAAAACGGTTTGAGAAATCTTAAACAAGTTTTTGTATGTTTTCTTAAGGACTCAAGTCCAACTACATGCTAAACCCAAATAAAAGAAAAGATAAAATTTGTCTCAGAGTTCGGCCATCCATGATCATCCAGCAGCGTCCTCTTAGCCATCCAGCCTCTGTCCCAAGTTACCTGGTGGAAAAACCACAAAAAATAAGGGTGAGCAACGAGTCACTCAATAAGAATCCCCAACCGGGGTACAATAAGAAAACATCTCATTTAGCACACCGACATGCAACCATACAATAACTTAGAGCAAAACAGTTGGTTTAGGTTATACGTCACTCCTAGAGCTTGCCTATTTAAGGACTTACAGCTACAACCTACACTAGGTTCTACATCATGATGCCCATCGGGGTCTTACACAACCTTGGACGCGATGATGCCCATCTGGGTCTTATACATCAAGGATGCCCATCGGGGTCTTACTCCTGCTAGACACAGTGATGCCCATCGGAGACTTACACACAAGGATGCCCATCTGGGTCTTACACATACTGTAAAGACCCGACCCAAAAGGGGCTCTAAATGGGCCTTTACCCCAATGCATGTAGTGAAAATAAAAGACATTATGAAAAAATACATTTCGGATTCCAAGTAAAAACAGAAACATTCAACAACCAAAACATACATTTCTAAAAGCACACTCTGATCAGAGAATCCCCAGTAAGAATTACCCAGTAAGAATCCCCAACCAGGGTACAATACGATATACATGATCATCTAGAAGAATGTATGCAAGCTATGAGTACAAACACAGAGCGGAGCACATAGCTAAGTCCACACTTGGACCTCGGATGCCATCTCAGGGTCTTAGTCCGGAAAATACCACAACACACTAAACGCACTATACGGGAACAAGTCCCGGCCTCGGCTGTCTCATCGTCGTCACGAAAGGTGCGGCTCAAGATCCCGAGGAGCTCTCGATCGGCGTTGTAATGAGCGTAAGCGCGCACCGCATGCTACACGCAAAACTCGGGGTGCCGGGTCTAGTGGCAAGCTGCCCGAGTTCGATCACCATGCCTAACTAAATCTACGGATCGGTGTCACCGCGACATAGGGTGTGAGACACGACACGTGAACTATGTCGACTGTACCACCGCTTTTGAGGCTAAGGAACCGGTCGTGGTAGGCTTACACCAGAAGCGGTCCTTGCCCTAACAGTGGCAATCAAGGGCTACGGCCGAACACGCGAGGGCGTGTCGATCATCAGGGACGAGGCAATGCCAAGTCATCATCCCGACCGTTGGGGCATTTAACGATCGCCACCCTCACCCAAGATTGCGGGGCCTACCGGTTGGGATAGCTAATCCCTCACGGGGTCCAAGGACGGAGAACGTCTCGAACGTCCTTGCCATAGATGCAAGATACTTTATGCATCGGGCCCGGATGATTCTATCTACCTCAATTCTAAACCTTAACAATAATAACGATTCAATCAATGCAGTCCAATACGTGCTCATCAGATACAAAGAACCTAGCATGATACTACGAAGCAAGAACAGATATCGAACATGCTAGAATAGAACAACCTAGCATGGGCTAACATGAGAAACAATACAAGAGTTCATGCGATCAGAATTGAACAGAGCACCTAGGCTAAACATGCTAGTAAACATACACAGCATACAAAACAACAATCACAAATATACCGCGAGGTCCACACAACCCCGGTAAGAAATCCTTACCTTGGTCGGAAGACTTTTACACACAAATCCTAAGCTGCGGAACAATCCCGAGCTAGCGAGCGGGAACCTAGCAAACCAACAATAATCAGCATCTAAAATATCTAAACAACAATAGAACAGCAAGCTCGGCTCGGGGAACTCACGCGGCGCGACGACACGAGCTTGGGGCTGCTTGGCAAGCTGGCACGGCAAGGACGCGCGCTGGCTGCGCGCTGGCACGGCAAGGACGCGCGCTGGCACGGCACGGACACGCGCTGGCTGCGCGCTGGCACGGCAAGCAGGGACACGCGCGCGCGGGCGAGCGTCTGGGCGAAGGCGCGCGGGCGCTGGCGTCTGGGCGAAGGCGCGCGGGCGAGCGTCTGAGCGAAGGCGCGCGGGCGCTGGCGTGCGATGCGGACACGGCGAGCAACTTCGGCAGGGACGCGCGCGCTGGCGCGAACGTCTCGAGCGCGAAGGCGCGCGGGCGAGCAGCTCGGCAAGCGGACACGGCGAGGGCGTGCAGCGATCGGCTGGACGCGTCTTGGCGCTGGCGAGACCTCTGGCGTCGCGCGAGCGATCGGGCGATCTTCTGGCTGGCGGCGACAGGCGATTTCTTTGGGACAGATCTGGGCGTGCGGCAGGGCTGGTTCGACCGATCTGGGCGTGCGACAGGGCTGGTTCGACCGATCTGGGCGTGCGACAGGGCTGGTTCGACCGATCTGGGCGTGCGAGCTGGGCTGGCGATGATGGCTGCTCCTCTCGGCTGGCTGCACAACACACACACACACACAACCCCTTTTTCTTACATTCGGCCAACAAACACCCAAATGAGAAGATGAAGAAGACGAAGACTTACCCGGAATGATGATGATCGAACCCAAGGAGAGGCAAGGATGAAGAACTCGGCAAGGCTATGGAGATGGAGAGCTTGGGCGGCCAAGAGGTGCTTTTGGAGAATAAGATGGAATAACCTAATTCTATTTCATTTAACCAAATGCACCAAAACTCCAAACTCCAAGGTTAACTAAGATGTGATGCAGAAAGAGCAACAAGAGCACCTAATGGCTCAATTGGCACACCTCTCTACAAGCTTCCCAGGAGACCCGGGTTCAAACCCCATTTGCAAAGACAATTTCCTTTATTTTTACTTTTGCAACAAACCTTGCTCAAACCAAACCACAAACCCCTCCAAAAACCTACAAAAACCAACCAATAATTTTAGTAGCTGGAAAAGACACAAACGACCATGACGGCCCGACCAAATTACCAAATTACCCCTAGGCCATACTGAAGACCGGGAAGAAAAACACAGGTCGTTACAATATTCCCTCCTTTTTATGACTTTCGTCCTCGAAAGTCCTTAAGACAGAAACAGCTCAGGGTAATGCAACCTCATCTCGTCTTCCCGCTCCCAAGTGGCTTCCTCAGAACCCCGATTCTTCCACTGAACCTTTACCAAACGAATCTCGCGATTACGCAACGTCTTGGTCTCAAAGGCAAGGATCCTCACTGGCTTCTCCTCGAAGTTCAAATCCTCATTCAGCTGCAAAGGCTCAAAGTCCACAATGTGCGACGGGTCGGCACATCTTGCCTCAAAGATCGATACATGGAAAACACTATGCACTGCTGATAGTGACGGAGGTAGGGCTAACCGGTAAGCAACTCTGCCAATCCTCTCTAGGATCTCAAATGGACCAACAAAGCGGGGACTCAACTTCCCACGCTTGCAAACCTCAAAACACCTCGCATCGGAGCAACCTTAAGGAACACATCTTGACCAACCTCAAACTCCAAATCTCGACGCCGAACATCGGCGTAACTCTTCTGCCGCTCACGAAGTCAACAACATACGAGCTCTAATCTTCGTGATCTGCACCATTGGTCAAGCTGCAGTAATTCGGGACCCAAAACCTGTCTATCACCAACCTCTTCCTAGAACACGGGGACCGACAACGCTTACCATACAATGCCTCGAATGGAGCCATCAGATCGTCGATTGGTAACTATTGTTATAGGCAAACTCCATCAAATACAGACATGGTCCCAATCGCACGGGAAATCCAACACACAAGCCCTCAACATATCCTCGAGAATCGATTCACTCTCTCGGTCGACCATTCGTCTGCGAGGGTGAAAAGTCTGTCTTTGGCGCACTCTGTGCCCAAACCCTTACGGAGCGCTCTCCGAAACGAGAAGTGAACCGCGAGTCACGATCGGACACAATCCTCACCGGCACACCATGATAACGGATGATCTGCTCTCAAAAATAGCTGCGCCCATTGTTCCACGGTATAAGTGTCTCTACCGGGAATGAAGTGTGCGCTCTTGGTCAAACGATCGACTATCACCCAAATCGAGAGAACTTCCTGAGTCCTTGGAAAACCAGATATAAAGTCCATAGAGATCTCTTCCCATTTCCATTGAGGGTACACTCGATGCATTGCAACAAACCTCTTTGGCCTCTGCGCTGGGTGCCTTCACTTGCGACAAGTGAGACACCTGGTGACAAGCTCTGCCACATCTCTCTTCATCCCCATCCACCGAGAAAGTGCGCTTAAGGTCTGATACATCTTGGTACCCGGGGGTGCCAAGCAAAAGGGGAACAGTGGGCCTCAGAGAGCAACTCGGCTCGCAAACCCGCAATGTCCGGAACACACAACCGGCCTCTATAAGTCAACCCATGTCTGGGAATACACAAAGTCAAAGTCACCGTCGGCACTAACTCTGTCAACCAATCTCTTAAGTGCGGGGTCACCCAACCGGCTGTCTATAATCCATTTGCCGAATCGACGGTGAGCAGTCCAACCGAGCTACCCTGGCGGTAACCTCTCCCAACAACACGCAACCTCGGCCCGCTCGAACTCTCTCGCAAACTGGCTGGGAACTCAACAACGCCGCAGAGTGCGACGTCTTTCGCTCAAAGCATCGGCCACTACGTTGGCTTTACCGGATGGTACAAAATCTCGCATGATCATAATCCTTTACCAACTCTAACCATCTCCTCTGCCTCATATTCAACTCCTTACGAGTAAACAGATACTTGAGGCTCTGGTGATCGGTAAACATCCGAATCCGCTCACCATACGGGTAATGCCTCCAAATCTTGATTACAACACACCTCACGCCAACTTCATATCATGAGTCGGGTAGTTCTGCTCATACGGCCGGTGACGGGAAGCATAGGCAATGACCTTCCCGTCTTTGCATCAACACACAACCTAAACCAAACTTGGAAGCATCATCAGAGACCACGAAACCACTGTCCCTCTCCGGATCGCCAACAGTGCTTTGAAGTCAAACTACGCTTGAGCACTGGCAAAGCTCTCATCACACACGCTTTGTCCCAAACAAACTCGACACCCTTCCTCGTCGGGACGAGTGAGGGGCGAGGCTAAAGCGAAAAGTCCTTGACGAACCGAGCGGTAGTAACTCGCCAAACCAGAAAAGCTGCGAATCTCGGCAATCGGAAGTCGGCTTGGCCCATGAACTCACGGCCTCAATCTTCGCGGGGTCCACGGCTATACCATCTCTCGAAACCACGTGGCCTAGGAAGGCCACCTGCTCCAACCAGAAATCACATTTGGAAAACTTCGCATAAAGTGGTTTTCCTCAAAGCCGCCAATTCTCGTCTCAAATGCTCTGCATGGTCTTCTTTAGACCTCGAATAAATCGAATATCGTCAATGAACACGATGACGGCTGTCCAAAAATGATTTGAACACCCTATCCATCATGTCCATGAACGCGGTGGGGCATTGGTCAATCCAAACGACATGACCACAAACTCATAGTGACCATATCTAGACACAGAAAAGTTGTCTTAGGAATGTCGGCATCCACGATCCATGAATCGATGGTAAGCGGATCTCAGATCTATCTTGGAGAACACGGAAGCTCCCTGAAGCCGATCGAACAAATCATCGATACGGGCAACGGATACTTATTCTTCATTGTCACCTTATTAAGCTCGCGGTAATCAATACATAAGCGCATAGAACCATCCTTCTTTTTCACAAACAGAATCGGTGCTCCCCACGGGGACACACTTGGACGGATGAACCCTCGGTCTAACATCTCCTGGCCCGAATCTTGATTCCTTTAACTCGCTGGCGCCATGCGTCACGGAGCCTTCGAGATAGGGAGGGTCCACGGCTCGAGCTCAATAATGAAGTCAACCTCTCTCTTTGGGGGCAACCCCAGTAACTCCTCGGGAAACACGTCCGCAAACTCCCGCACGGCACTGCACGATCAACAGACGAGCGAGGGGCGGCTCTTCCCGCACAACTTGGCTAGATAGCCCCAAGCTCCATGAGCTAGCAAACGACGAGCTTTTACACGGTGACACCATCGGCGGGCAAACTCCACCACGACTCCACGAAACTTAAAGCTAGGCCGACTGGCGGCTGAACACTACTTCTTTCCGGTGGCGATCAATCAACGCGTGGTTAGCGACTAACCACTCCATACCAAGAATCACATCAAAACCGCTCATAGGCGAGAACTATGAGCGTAGCCACAAGCAACTCTCCGGATATCTCGATCCGGCCATCCTTAATCTTATCTCTAGCCAACATATTAACTCCGAAGGAGTTGCAACAGATAACTCGAAACCTAGAGGCTCTAGTCTTAACTTAGCATGCTCGGCCAAACAACACAGATACAAATGAATGCGTGGAACGAGAATCAAACAAGACAAATGCGCAGTGATCTAAAACAAGAAGCGTACACGCCACGGCGGCATCCGTGACGCTCGGCCTCTGACGGGTCGTAGCAAACACTCGACCGCCTGCTGCTACTTCATTTGAGCCGCCATAGCCGGGTGATCACAAAAACGGGCCATGTGCCCCTCTCTACCACAACGGAAGCACAATCTAGGTCCGGTGACAAGCTCGGCGGTGGACTTTCCCACAAGTAGCACAAGCGTGAAATCGCTCTGGGTCCTCCTCTGTCGGGGCTGAAACGGGTGGAGCTCTCGTGATCTACGTTCGAAGCGCCCTTGGCGGCGCTGGCGCCTCCCGAAAGTCAAACTTCCTCTTACGCCCCACAGTGCTGCTGGGACAGACGCTGAGCAGAGCGGCAACAACCCGCTCAGCAGGATACTTCCCATTATAGATCGTGGCTAATCGGGATGACCCTAGCATAAGTGTCGGGGCACGAGCCACGACATCTCGGGAAACACCTCGCCTCAATCCGGATATGAACTTCCGAATCTTCACTCGGGGTGGCAATCAAGCGAGGAGCAAAATATCCATACTCCGAGAACTTGCGCTCATATTCCTCAATGGAATCGAACCCCGCTCGGAGTTCGGAAGAGCTCCACCATCTTCTCCCGAGCCTCATCATCGATGAACTTTACCTTGAACTCGGCCTTGAAGAACTCCCAAGTAGCGGGTGGAGACCCGGTGGTCTCTCGCTCAAGGTGGACTCCCACCACCATCTCGTGTGCCTCCTAGCACATGAGCCGCACATCTCGGCCTCGAATATCGGGGCACACCATGATCGGGAAGGTGTACTCCAAATGGGCAATCCACTGGCTGCCGCTAACGCATCACCGGTGGCATCAAACTTCTCGAGCTTCCACTTCACAAAATCCTTCACCACCTACCCAATTCCTCGGCACCCTCCGCCATATCGCCTCTGGGGCTACTTGCTCTGTGGAGTGGAGGTGCTCTTGAGCTCTCTTTGAACCAATCGAGTCACCGCCGATCTGGGCTCGGGACTCTTCCGCTGCGCCGCCAACAAGGCACAGGTCTCGCCCTCTGGTCACTCAACATGCTGACCATAAAAGCCCTCATAGACTCGGCAAACTCTGCTCCGGGAGAGCGATCTCACGGCGCTCGATCGCCTCAACGCCCGCTCTAGGCGAACAGAGGATTTCGCTGGTGGAATGCCATCGATGTCGGCTTGGGACGATGTCCTGCGATGTCGAGATCCTATCTCGATACCTCGACACGCTCTCGAACCTCCTCTCCGATGCGGGTGGTAGCATCTTTGGCGATCTACATCCAAACCAACAACGAATCAAAACTCGCCTGTCACCATTCCACAACACCAAACAAGGCATACACTAGATGATAGGTATTGTAAATTCTTAACCCTTTTCCTTTCTAAAACAATAAATCTAGGCGCACGATGATGGTGCTTGAGTCTTGATGATCATGGAAAACGACCTACAACAAAGGTCGTCTCACGAGAATCTATGACTCTGAGCTCGACGATACCAATCAGAAAGACCCGACCCAAAAGGGGCTCTAAATGGGCCTTTACCCCAATGCATGTAGTGAAAATAAAAGACATTATGAAAAAATACATTTCGGATTCCAAGTAAAAAGCAGAAACATTCAACAACCAAAACATACATTTCTAAAAGCACACTCACGATCAGAGATTTATTTAAACCATTAAAACAATCCACAAGTACCAATATCTTTGGAATCCATAAACGTAAGAAAACATCCCGGGGCTCTGTGCCCGTCTACATGCATTCAGTGGGGAAATAATAAAAAGTGAAGAGTCATGATAATTAAAATAAAACAATCAGAGGTGATAGCAGGATTCCATGATCACAGCTTCCCCTTCAGCCATCCTGTCTCCCGCCTTGATTACTGTGGAAAACCACAGAATAAGGGTGAGTAACGAATTACCCAAAGAAGAATCCTCAAGGGGTACAATACGATATACATGATCATCTAGAAGAATGTATGCAAGCTATGAGTACAAACACAGAGCGGAGCACATAGCTAAGTCCACACTTGGACCTCGGATGCCATCTCGGGGTCTTAGTCCGGAAAATACCACAACACGCTAAACGCACTATACGGGAACAAGTCCGGCCTCGGCTGCTGTCTCATCGTCGATACGAAAGGTGCTGGCTCAAGATCCCGAGGAGCTCTCTCGATCGGCGCTGTAATGAGCGTAAGCGCGCACCGCATGCTACCGCAAACTCGGAAGTGCCGGGTCTAGTGGCAAGCCGCCCGAGGTTCGACCACCATGCCTAACTAAATCTCCGGATCGGTGTGTCGACATAGGGGTGTGACACTGGACACGTGAACTATGTCACTGTACCACCGCACTTTGAGGCTAAGGAACCGGTCGTGGTAGGCTTACACCAGAAGCGGTCCTTGCCCTAACAGTGGCAATCAAGGGCTACGGCCGAACACGCCGAGGACGTGTCGATCGCCAGGGACGAGGCAATGCCAAGTCATCATCCCGACCGTTGGGGCATTTAACGATGCGCCACCCTCACCCAAGATTGCGCGGGGCCTACCGGTTGGGATAGCTAATCCCTCACGGGGTCCAAGGGCGGAGAATCGTCTCGAACGTCCTTGCCATAGATGCAAGATACTTTATGCATCGGGCGGATGATTCTATCTACCTCAATTCTAAACCTTAACAATAATAACGATTCAATCAATGCGGTCCAATACGTGCTCATCGGATACAAAGAACCTAGCATGATACTACGAAGCAAGAGCGGATATCGAACATGCTAGAATAGAACAACCTAGCATGGGCTAACATGAGAAACAATACAAGAGTTCATGCGATCGAGAATTGAAACAGAGCACCTAGGCTAAACATGCTAGTAAACATACACAGCATACAAAACAACAATCACAAATATACCGCAGGTCCACACAACCCGGTAAGAAATCCTTACCTTGGTCGGAAGACTTTTACACACAAATCCTAAGTGCGGAACAATCCCGAGCTAGCGGCGGGAACCTAGCAAACCAACAATAATCGGCATCTAAAATATCTAAACAACAATAGAACAAAGCAAGCTCGGCTCGGGGAACTCACGCGCGCGCGACGACACGAGCTTGGGTGGTCGCAGGCAAGCCGGCACGGCAAGGACGCGCTGCTGGCCGCGCTACCGGCACGGCAGGACGCCGCTGGCCGCTGCGCAGCACGGCACCACACGGACGCGACACTGGCTGGGCTGGCACGGGCAGCAGCGAGGACACGCGCGCGCTGGCGAGCGTCTGGCGGCGGCGCGGGCGCTGGCGTTCGGGCGGCGTCTGCGCGGCGAAGCGCTCGAGCGGCGCGCGCGGGCTGGCGTCGCGATGCGGACACGGCGAGCAACTTCGGCAGGACGCGCGCGCGCGGCGAACGTCTCGAAAGCGCGCGCGGGCGAGCAGCTCGGCAAGCGGACACGGCGAGGGCGTCGCGAGCGATCGGTGGACGCGTCTTTGCGCTGGCGAGGACCTCTGGCGTCGGCTGGCGATCGGGCGATCTCTGGGCGGGCGAGCGGCGAGGTCGGCTGGGACAGATCTGGGCGTGCGCGAGAGGTGGTTCGACCGATCTGGGCGCGGCGGCAGTGGTGGTTCGACCGATCCGGCGCGCGGCGAGTGGCTGGTTCGACCGATCTGGGCGTCTGAGCTGGTGGCGATGATGGTTTGCTCCTCCTCTCATGGTTGCACAACACACACACACACACAACCCCTTTTTCTTACATTCGGCCAACAAACACCCAAATGAGAAGATGAAGAAGACGAAGACTTACCCGGAATGATGATGATCGAACCCAAGGAGAGGCAAGGATGAAGAACTCGGCAAGGCTATGGAGATGGAGAGCTTGGGCGGCCAAGAGGTGCTTTTGGAGAATAAGATGGAATAACCTAATTCTATTTCATTTAACCAAATGCACCAAAACTCCAAACTCCAAGGTTAACTAAGATGTGATGCAGAAAGAGCAACAAGAGCACCTAATGGCTCAATTGGCACACCTCTCTACAGCTTCCCCAGAGACCCGGGTTCAAACCCCTTGGCAAAGACAATTTCCTTTATTTTTACTTTTGCAACAAACCTTGCTCAAACCAAACCACAAACCCCTCCAAAAACCTACAAAAACCAACCAATAATTTTAGTAGCTGGAAAAGACACAAACGACCATGACGGCCCGACCAAATTACCAAATTACCCCTAGGGCATACCTGGAAGACCGGGAAGAAAAACCTGGGTCGTTACACATACGGATGCCCATCGGGGCTTACTCCACAAGTCAATGATGCCCATCGGGGTCTTACACATCTAGGATGCCCATTGGGTTCTTACTCCACAAGTCAATGATGCCCAACGGGGTCTTACACATCTAGGATGCCCATCGGGGTCTTACTCCAACTAGGAACACGGAGATGCCCATCGGGGTCTTACACTCCCTAGCTACCTTATGATGCCCATCGGGGACTTACACATAAAGCCAGCAGTGTAGTGCCCATATGGGACTTACATACACTAGCAACGCATTGGTGTCCATCGGGGACTTACCCAAGCGGAACCTAAACTAATAACCCCTAACAGTCTCCTAAGTGCAGAACACAAACTAGCCTAATAATTAGACAACATACACTACCTTCCATCCTAGCATGAAACTAACAGAATACGAACAGGAAACATGGATATGCCAGGATAAGAAAACCCTAGCATGGAACTAACAGAATACGAACGGAAAACAAACATGCCATCAAGAGAAAACATGACTCCTATCCACCAGAATTCTCATACAGTTACAAGATACGATATGCTATTAAGTATTCGCAGGGTCCACACAACCCCGGTAAGAAATCCTTACCTGGAAACAAGCAGAAAATAACTACCACAACCAATAAGCGACCCTCGAGCTTCTAAGTGAACCTGAGCAACCTAAGCAATAAAAAAAATCAACCTAATTAAACAAACAGTAGCTAACATCTTAGGGTCCAAAAGAGTAAAGGCTTGAGAATTACCAACCGAGAAGGCACTAGGTCTCGGCCCAACTCTCTCAGCAAAATAAGCTCTCGGCGGTAAGTGGGCAGGCAGGACTTGCGACTGGGGTGAACAGGCTGGTGCTTCCCTATTGCGGGGGTGTGCGAGACGAACAACAAAGGCTTCGCGCTAAGTCGTGAAGCTACTATGCTGCGGTTGGACACGGTTAGTGCGCGCGGGCGAGGGCGGGCATGCAGCAGAGAAGAACTCGCGGGGTGAAGGGCGAACTGGCTAAGGGGTGCTGCGTCGTGGCGGGATGCTTGCAGCTGCGATCGGCGAAGGGATGGGCACAGCAAGTAGTTGGGTGTGATGTGCTGTTGCGGCTCAGTTGGTGCGACGGAGCGGGGGCGACACGGTAGAGCTCTGGCGAGCGTTTGCTGGGGCGTGTCGACAGGGCTGCTGCTGGTCTCGGTTGGGGTAGAAACACACACACACAAAATTTCCGACAGTCAAGGCTCAGCCAACGACAAATGCCAAAGGAAAAAGAAGAAAATGAAGGAGAAGCAAACCTACCTCTCGGTTCTTGATTCTTGGAGAGATGGCAGAAAAGATGGAGTGCCGCAACTTTTTTTTTTTAGAGAAGAAAAAAATACAATTCTTTTCCTATTAAAAATAGAATTAGGTTTGGGAATTCCCTTCCCTGGGCTTTCCCCCTTCGAGTCCTAGCTGGAGCACTTATTTTTCCTTAATTAAATCTAAGCCTCCAACCCTCTTTGAGGCCAAGGGTTCGAATCCTCCAAGGAACACCCTTTAAAACTCCTAACAAATGCAACTACTTTTGGAATCTTGAACCGAAAACCAACCTAACCTTAGCAAAAGACAGAAACAGTCTCAGAACCCTCTGGTCCAGCAAGGCCTGCCCTGAGAGCAAAATGACCAAAATGCCCTTTAGGGTTAAAAACCCCTAATGGCCCAAACAGTGCAACCGAAAAGCCCAGAACCAAATACACTGGGAACAGAACGGAGACCCGAGCCCTTACAATACTCCCTCCTTAGAAGACTTCCGTCCTCGGAAGTCATTGTACTAAAACAACTCCGGGTAGTTCCTCCTCATCTCCCCTTCCAACTCCCAAGTAGCTTCCTCCACTCCCTGATTCCGCCACTGCACTTTCACTAAATCGATGGCTCGGTTCCTCAAAACCTTTTTCTCAAATGCTAAGATCTTTATAGGTTTTACCTCAAAGCTCAGGTCACTGTTCAGTTGCAAAGGCTCAAAATCTACGATGTGCGAAGGGTCTGCCACATACTGGCAAAGCATCGAAATGTGGAACACACTATGCACCGCAGCCAAGGACGGCGGCAACGCTAACTTGAAAGCTACAGCCCCAACCCTCTCAAGGATCTCGAAAGGTCCAACAAACCTGGGGCTCAGTTTTCCCCTCTTACCAAACCTCAGTACCCCACGCATCGGGGCTACCTTAAGGAAGACATGCTGACCAACTTCAAACTCTAACTCTCTACGACTGACGTCGGCATAGCTTTTCTGCCTGCTCTGGCCAGTCAACATACTAGCCCTACTCTTCTGGACCGCCTCATTGGTCAACTGGAGCAACTCAGGACCCAAAACCTGCTTGTCTCTAACCTCGTCCCAAAATACCGGGGATCTGCAGCGCTTACCATACAATGCCTCAAACGGTGACATCTGAATGGTTGACTGATAACTGTTGTTGTAGGCAAACTCCATCAAATATAAGTATTGATCCCAACTGCCCAGAAAATCTAACACACATGCTCGCAACATATCCTTGAGGATCGATTTACCCGCGCCGTCGACCATCGGTCTGCGGATGAAAAGGTTATCGTGCATTTGCACTCTGTGCCCAATCTTGCTGCGCAGGACTCTCCAAAACCGATATGTAAAGCGGGATTCTCGGTCAAAGATAATCTTAAGCGGCACTCTGTGGTACCTAACTATCTCGCTCAAGGAATAATTGTGCCCACTGCTCCACGGTATAACTTATCCTGCAGGGAACGAAGTGCACACACTTGGTCAACCTGTGTCGATCACCCAAATTTGTGCATAACCGCTCGGAGTCCTGGGCAAACCCGAAATAAATTCCATGGTAATCTCCTCCCATTTCCACTGCGGCACCCCAAGCGGCTGCAACAAACCTGCTGGTTTCTATCTAGGCGCCTTCACTTGCTGACAAGTGAGACACCGGCTGACAAACTGGGCAATCTCTCTCTTCATCCCCATCCACCAAAAAGTCTGCTTAAGATCATGGTACATTTTGTTACCTCCTGGGTGCCACGAAAAAGGCGAGGTGTGAGCCTCGGTCAACAACTCTGTACGAATGTAAGAACCCGACCCAAAATACGGTCCTAAACCTAGGTTCTCACTCAGCATGCAAGTTAAATACTCCATCAAGCGGTTTAGTGCTCATATTTAAAACCTTTCAAAACATTTAAAAGCGGGGAACACTTAAAACATAAACAACCACCTTCATTTAAGCAAAACCAACAAAGTAAAACAAGCCTGGCCATTGTTTATAAAAACATACAATACAATTTAAACAAATTTTAGAATCGTCCCCCTAGGACTCCTATCCGTCCAACATGCTGAACAAATTATGCAAACAATTAACGACTGAGTGCCGGCGGCTCCCATGATCAATCAGCTCCCTCTGCTAGCCGTCCCGGTGCTGTCCCAAGTTACCTGGTGGAAAACCACAAAAATAAGGGTGAGTATAAACATACTCAGTAAGAATCCCCAACCGGGGTACAATACGATACATCAATCATCTGGCACCCTAGTATACATGCAAACAGTTACCAACACAGATCATAGCTCAACGAGCTTACAAGGCAGAATCTGGAATCCTCGGAAGTCTCCTACTTCCGGCCTAACGATTGGTTCTCATAACCTATCCCGGGACATCTCTGAGGGTCTTTCTCCCTCGGCCAATTGATCAGTTCAAAAACCGATCCAAAAGATGTCCGACACCGTCGAGGGTCTTTCTCCCTCGACCATATGATCAGCTCAAAAGCCAATCCCAATGGGTGTCCTCAAGGGCCTCTTACCCTCGCCAACAAATATGGACTATCTGGAGAGTACCCAAGTGCGGCTCTAAAGCTGGAAGGCGGTGTACTCACGAACATTAGCCCGGGGGGAGCTCTCTCGAGCCGGCGACTAACGCTGGCGTGTGTGGGCACACCGCATCTTCTTTGCTACCAACCGGCGTAAATGTGGGGGCCTAAGTACAAACTACGCGGGCTAGGTACGCATGCCTAAAGACTTGGAAACGGTGTCACTAAACACAGTTGTGCGAGGCCCTCAAGACTCATCATGCGGCACTGTACCACCGACACGAAGCTAAGAAGCGCCAAGGCGGGCTTGCACCGTTGGCAGGGTTCCGCTCTAGCAGGCTACAAACTAGGCTTATGCCGATGTGGTAGCTAAATCCACATCGGCTGCTATGGGGAAGCAATGTACGTTATGCTTCGCTCTACTCCCGACCGGTGGGGACAAAGTACGTTATGTCCATTCTCAACCTCTGGATGATGACAAACTCTACTATACCAGCTAAAACTACAAAATAACTGATTCCTGGCTAGACATACATATCAACATCAATCACACATAACCTAGCATGATACTACGAACTTAAAGCAGGAATCTCAAGCATGCTGGAAGAACAAATCCTAGCATGGCACTAACATGTACAACCAGCAAACATGCTAGCAAGAATGCAATCACAAGCTATCCTATCCACTAATCATGTTCATAGAAGTAAACATGCATATAAGGCACAATCAAGAAAGCATCGCAGGGGCCACACAACCACGGTAAGAAATCCTTACTTGGAAACAAGTGGAAAATAAATATCGCGAATCAGATAACGACCCTCAAGCTTAAAGCGAACCCGAGCAACCTAGGCATATGATAAAAACATCCTAAATAAATAAACAGCAGCCAGCAGCTTAAAATCTAAAAGGGGAAGGGCTCGGGAATTACAACCGAGAAGACATGCGGTCTCGGCAGCAAAAAGAAGCGAGGAATGGGCGCTGGCTTGAGTGCGGCGAGGGACGCTGGCGCGGTCGTTGGCGAGGGCGTGTGCTGGAGCAGCGTGTGGCGAGACGTCGGGTATCACGGGGGGCGCGCTGGGCGACACGTCTGAGGCTGCGGCGTCTGACAGGCTGGGACGACGCATGGGAGGCGCATCTGGGCTGCTGGGTCGACGCAGGGGAGGCGCATCTGGGCGGCTGGGTCGACGCACGGGAGGCGCCTCTGTGCTGCTGGGTCGACGCACGGGCGAATAGGGCTGGGTGGTGCGGCTGGTGCAGAGCGGCTGGCCATGGGGTGAGCGATCTGGGCGTGGGCTGTGCAGGGCTGGTGCGGGGCGGTGCAGCGTGACTGGGCAGGGGCTGAGCGGCCTGGTGCGGGGGTGCGGCTAGGGTGTGGTGGCTCGGCTGGGGTTGGTGCGGCAAGGGCTGGGCATGGTGCGGCTAGGGTTTAGAGAGAGAGAGAGAGAGAGAGAGAGAATCTTGCAAAACAAGGGGGAAAGGGATTTTTCTTGATTTCTTTCCTTTTCTTAATTTAAATGGGTCTAAAATCCCTTCCCAAAATTCCTCTTTCAAAACCCGACCCAAGCAAACTTTTCTTTTTAATAAAACTCTTTTTCCTACAAACTCCCAAAACCATTTAGGGCAAGGGTTCAAATCCCAAAGGAAGCACTAAAAAACCCATTAATTTTGCCAATAACTAAAATACCTCCAAACTCCCAAACAACTTGCCCAAACCTCTTGGGTCCTGCAACCAATAACAATCAAGCCTCGACAAAGGCAGGACTAACCTTGGAATCCTGAAAATCTACAAAACCCTGACCGCGTCAAAAAGACCAAAATACCCCTAAGGGTTAAAATAGCTCTAACGGCCCATCCCAACATCCGAATAATGTCTCGATAACACCTGGGATACCAAAATAGAAAACTGGGCCGTTACAATACTCCCTCCTTTTAAGACTTTCGTCCTCGAAAGTCCTAAGACGAAAACAACTCTAGGACATCTCCACTGATCCTTAACCAACCAATCTCCCGGTAAGGACAACACTAATTCTTCTTTGAAATCCAAACCCCCTTGGGTTCCCAAAGGCTCAAGCCACAGGCCATCCAGTCTGCCACAAACTATCTCAACCAAGACTGGGCATACACCGAACTCCGAAGAAATAGATGTGATAGTGCTAACGGTAATCCACATCCTCAAACTCGCACTAGCTCTCAAACGGTCTTAAAATCTTAGGGCTCACTTAACCCTGCTAACCCAACTCGAAACGCCTCTCTACGGCGCTACTCTCAGCAAACTCGTGGACGGGTCACAAGCTCTAAAACTCTACTCCACGCACCGGCGTAACTTCTCTGAATGCTCATAGCTGTTATCGAACAGCCTCGACCCTACACCATGCTGACCAAACAACTGAACCTCCCAGGTTTCAGAAACTAAACGGCCTACTCTTACTTCGCAAGAGACCTGCGAACCCCAATGGTTGCCTACAATCCTTAACGAAATCCAAATCGAACCACCAAGCGGTGGTGATCCCAAGGCAAACTTCTCCAACTAGCACGCGTCCACAACACTTAAGCAACCATCTTGAAGAGCATCGACGCACTCAAGCTAGGGGGCACATACCTGGTTCACCAGACGGCTAACACCACTCACACTAGCTGAAACTTCAGCTTCGGCCACCCCTGAACGACAAGGTCCAGGAACAAGCTCCACTCAGCCAAACTAATAAACTAGAGCCCCTCCTCGGCCGACAACAAACTTTCCAATGCAATCCGATCAGCCACTGGCCTAGGTGAACATCGCCAGATAGGAAAACAAACAACATTCCTCTCACGGAAACCTCGAGCAGCAAGGAATAAAACAACACGCGGCTACTGGCAACACAATAACTGGAGGATACAACTCTAAGGTTTCCAACCAATGCCACGGCATCTCTGTGCCAACCCACTCAACTGTGGCTCAGCTATAAGGCCAACTGCGAACGCACATCAACTAGGAACAAAGCCCGAGAAGGCTTGCTCTGTAGAAACTCAACCCGAGCTTACAACGGCGAAGCTCGCCTCCAAACTGCCACTCAACTTTTAAGTCCATCTGGCTGCTCCAAGGACTTCCTCCTTATAGCTTAGACCTAACTCTTCTTCCAATCTAGAAACTCCACCCACGAAACATCGTGAGGAATAAGGATAGCGACAACCACATGCTTGCGGATCATGAACAACACGAGTCAGCAAGACTACCTCAAAAGTTAAAACTCGAGGCCGACATCCACGGTACAACTCAACCACCAAGGAACTAGGGGTTCTACAATCTCCAAAGATCCAACAACTTTCCAGCAACAACTCAAGCCCTTGAACTGTGACGAACCCGACCCAAAACATGGTCCTAAACCGGGGTTCTCACTCAGCATGCAAGTTAAATATGATAACAAGCGGTTTAGTGCTCATATTTAAAATCTTTCAAAACATATGAGAAGGGGGAACCCTTAAAACATAAACAACAGTTTACATTTAAAACAAACCAACGAAGTAAAACATCCTGGCCAGTATTTATAAAAATATACAATGCAATTTAAACAACGTTTTAAACAATGTTCCCCTAGGACTCCTGTCCATCTACATGCTGAATAACAATGCAATAATAAATGACAGAGTGTCGGCGGCTCCCCATGATCAATCAGCTCCCTCCGCTAGCCATCCTGGTGTTGTCCCAAGCTACCTGAAAGATAAATAAGGGTGAGTATAAACATACTCAGTAAGAATCCCCAACCGGGGTACAATACGATACATCAGTCATCTAGCACCTCAACATGCAAGCAAACAACTATCAACACAGATCATAGCTCAACGAGCTCATAAAACAAGATCTGGAGCCATCGGAAGTCTCTTTCTTCCGGCCTAACTGGGATTGGATACACTGACCAATCCTGGGACATCACCGAGGTATCTGTCACTCGGGGGGAATACACTGATCCCTAGAATGTCCTAAAGGGCCTTCTTGCCCTTGCACTAATCTGGACTTACGGGAGAGTACCCGAAGTCAGGCTCTAACGGAAAGAATGGTGTACTCACTACATTAGCCCAGGGGAGCTCTCCGAACCAGCGACTAACGCGTGTGCGCGCACACCGCATGTAAGGACCCGACCCAAAAGAAGCGGTCTCTAACCTAGATCCTTACTTAGCATGCATGTCTAGGAATGTAAAACACCATCCAACGTACTAATTTAAAACTTTTGCAATCAACAGAACTTTAAACAAACCACAAAAGCCAATATAAAAATCAAAGAGTAATTGACTGATCAGTGCTTTTCTTAAAACAAAACAGGAGTACGGTACGAGAACCATAAAATAGTTTAAGTGCTTCCCTAGGGACTCAAGTCCCACTACATGCTAAATCATAAAGAAAACAATAAAAGAACATGCATCCCCAGTCGGCTATCCATGATCATCCGGTAGCCTCCTCCTAGCCATCCTGCCTATGTCCCAAGTTACCTGGTGGAAAACCACAGAAAATAAGGGTGAGCAATGAGTTACTCAGTAAGAATCCCCAACCGGGGTACAATACGAAAACATATCATTTAGCACACGGACATGCAACCATGCAATGACTTAGAGCAAACAGATGGGTCAACTGAACGCCACTCTTGGGGCTTGCCTATTCGAGGCTTGCAGCTACCAACTACCCTAGGTTCCACACCTGGGTGTCCTTCGAGCCTTACACAACCTAGGACTCAGTGTTGCCCATCGGGGACTTATACACCTAGGATGCCCATCAGGGTCTTACACCTCCAACTCAGTGATGCCCATCGGGGACTTATACACCTAGGATGCCCATCAGGGTCTTACACCTCCAACTCAGTGATGCCCATCGGGGACTTATACACCTAGGATGCCCATCAGGGTCTTACACCTCCAACTCAGTGATGCCCATCGGGGACTTGTACACCTAGGATGCCTATCAGGGTCTTACACCTCCGGATGTCCATCGGGGTCTTACCCGAGCGGGACGCACTAGTTACCCCTACAATCTCTTACACTATACATTACCCGCCAATTCCTAGCATGGCACTAACAGGATAACATGGTCACGGTTATGTCGAGACAATTTAACCCCTAGCATGAAACTAACAGGATATATCAGGAATCACAAGCACAAAAACCATCTAAAAACAAGAAAGAACAAGCAACCTATCCACTAGAAATTCATACAAACACAACACATGGCATGCTATCAAGTATTCACAGGGTCCACACAATCCCGGTAAGAAATCCTTACCTAGAAGTGAATAGAACCAACAATCAACGGATGACTCTCGAGCTTCTAAGCAAACCCGACAACCTAAGCAAGTAATAAAATCAACCTAATTAACCGACAGCAGCTAAAAAGAACATAAAGCCCAAAAGGTGGAGGCTCGGGAATTTACCCACCGAGAAGGCACCAGGCTCGGCAAGGCGAGCTTGCGGGCGATTAGTGCGAGCGGCAGTGCTGCTACACGCGTCGCGATCGAAGCCAGCTGAGCTGCCTGCGCGCGCGCGTCGATGCGATCGAGCTGTGGCTGCTTTGCGGGCGGCTGGTGCAGCAGGGCGCTGGCGCGCGCGCGCGAGTGCAAAGGCAAGCGCGTGGCCCTCGGCGGCCAGCGGCAGCGGGGCGTGGGGCGGCAGCGGGCGGCGTCTGACGCGGTCGGCTTCTTGGCGCGCGCGGACGCGGACAGTCTTGGTGTCCGAGCGGGCGTCGCGTGAGGACGAGAACCGGGGGGGTGAGCGGGCTCGCTGGAGCAGGCGTGAGGGCGACGCTGAGGCACGGACGGACGGCACACGGTGGGTGCGCTGGGACGCTGTCTCACGGGTGCGGTCGGTCGGAGTGACGCTGGGGCGCGCGGTGCAGGCGACGGACTGGGTTGGCTGCAAGCTCGCTTTCGCGGCGTGAAATTTGTCGGTGAGCGTGGGGTGGGGCGATGGACGGCGACGGGCGGCGGCGGCGAGGTTGTGGCGAGAGGGTTTTGCGAGAGAAGCTTTTTTTTTCCTTTTTTTTTTCTTTTTGCTTTCCTTCCTCAAATTAAATAAGCCTTGGGAATCTCAAATTCCCTTCCCAAGGCTTCCCCCCTTCGAGCCCCGGCGGACGCACATATTTCCTTTATTTAATTCCAAGCTTCCAACCCCTTTTTAGGCCAAGGGTTCGAGTCCTCCCAACAACATGTTTCATAATAAAATATATACAAACCTAATTTTACGCTCAACTGGAAACCGGGCTGTTACAATACTCCCTCCTTAGAAGACTTCCATCCCCGGAAGTCGCTGTACTTTAAAACAACTCTGGTTAATTCCTTCTCATCTCCCCCTCCAACTCCCAAGTAGCTTCGTCAACTCCCTGGTTCCGCCACTGCACTTTCACTAACTCGATAGCTCGGTTTCTCAAGACTTTCTTTTCAAATGCTAGAATCTTTATGGGTTTTTCCTCGAAGCTCAGGTCATGGTTTAGCTGCAAAGGCTCGAAGTCAATGACATGCGAAGGGTCTGCCACATACTGGCGGAGCATCGAAACGTGAAACACACTATGCACTGCAGCCAAGGATGGTGGCAATGCTAATCGGTAAGCTACGGCCCCAATCCTCTCGAGGATCTCGAATGGTCCCACAAACCTGGGGCTCAGTTTCCCCTTCTTACCAAACCTCAGAACTCCACGCATCGGAGCTACCTTGATGAACACATGCTGGCCAACCTCAAACACCAACTCTCTACGTCTGACATCGGCGTAGCTCTTCTGCCTGCTCTGGGCAGTCAACATACGAGCTCTGATTTTCTGGACGGCCTCATTGGTCAACTGGAGCAACTCTGGACCCAATACCTGCCTGTCTCCAACCTCTTCCCAGAATACCGGGGATCTGCAGCGCTTACCATACAATGCTTCAAACGGTGCCATTTGAATGGTCGACTGAAAACTATTGTTGTAGGCAAACTCCATCAAATACAAGTATTGGTCCCAACTGCCTGGGAAATCCAACACACAGGCTCGCAACATATCCTCTAAGATCTGATTTACCCGTTCAGTCTGGCCATCGGTCTGTGGGTGGAAGGTCAGATTGTAGGCGCACTCTGTGCCCAAACACGCTGAAGGGCTTTCCAAAACCGTGATGTAAAGCGGGAATCCGATGCCGCGAGATAATTTTAAGCGGCACTCCGTAGTACCTCACTATCTCGCTCAAGGAACAACTGTGCCCACTGCTCCACGGTGTAGTTTATCCTGCCGGAATGAAGTGTGCACACTTAGTCAACCTATCAACGATCACCCAAATCTGTGCATATCCTCTAGGGGTTCTGGGCAACCCTAAAATAAAATCCATGGTAATTTCCTCCCACTTCCTTTGTGGCTTTCGAGCGATCGCAAAGCAAACCTCTGCTGGTTTTACGCCTAGGCGCCTTCACTTGCTGACAAGTGAGACACCGACTGACAAACTGGGCAATCTCCCTCTTCATCCCCATCCACCAAAAAGTCTACTTAAGATCTTGGTACATCTTGTTACCCCCTGGGTGCCATGCAAAAGGCGAGGTGTGAGCCTCGGTCAACAACTCCGAACGAATACCGGCATCGGCTGGGACACATAGCCGACTCTTATATCTCAAGCCACCATCTGCAAATATCTCAAAATCAAAGTCACCATCAGCCTGGACCCTCTCATACAAACTTTTCAACTTAGGATCATTCAACTGGCCGTCAATAATCCTCTGCCTTACCGAAGGCTGGATGGTCAACTGAGCTACCTTGGCAGTAACATCCCCTAACAACTCTGCTATTTCCGCTCTCTCGAGGTCTTTCCTTATGATACTCTTGAGATTTGCCAACGTTGCTAGATGCGAGGTCTTTCTACTTAGTGCATCCGCCACAACATTTGCCTTTCCAGGGTGATACAGGATCTCACAGTCGTAATCTTTTACAAGCTCCAACCACCTTCTCTGCCTCATGTTCAGGTCCTTCTGAGTGAAGAAGTACTTGAGGCTTTGGTGGTCCGAGAAAATCTGAATCTTTTCCCCATACAAGTAGTGCCTCCAGATCTTAAGCACAAAGACGACCGCTGCCAACTCCATATCATGAGTCGGATAGTTCTGCTAGTGTTGTTTCAACTGCCTCGAGGCGTACGCTATCACTTTACCGTGCTGCATCAGAACGCATCCCAAACCAAACTTGCTAGCATCACTGTACACCACGAAACCCCCTGTTCCCTTTGGGCGCCAACACACAGCGCAGACGTCAAGCTGTTCTTCAGCTTAGCAAAACTCTCATCGCACTTCTTATCCCAAACGAAATCGACGCCCTTTCTCGTCAACCGAGTAAGCAGGGCTGCTATAGCAGAAATTTTTTGAACGAAGCGTCGGTAATATCCAGCCAGACCCAGGAAGCTACGAATCTCTGACACAGTCGTCGGTCTGTCCCACGAACTAACGGCCTCTATCTTCGAAGGGTCCACAACCATTCCCTCCATAGACACAACGTGTCCCAGAAAAGCTACCTCCTCGAGCCAAAAGTCACACTTTGAAAACTTCGCACAGAGCTGGTTCTCGCGCAAGGCTGCCAAAATCTGTCTCAGGTGCGAAGCATGGTCCTCCTTTGACTTAGACTACACAAGAATGTCATCTATAAATACGATGACAAAGCGGTCCAAGAATGCCTTGAACACTCTGTCCATCATGTCCATGAATGCTGCTGGCGCGTTCGTCAGTCCGAATGACATGACTACGAACTCGTAGTGACCGTACCTCGACCTGAACGTTGTCTTGGGGATATCTGCATCCCGAATCCTCATCTGGTGGTAGCCCGACCTCAAGTCAATCTTCGAAAACACACAAGCTCCCTAGAGTTGGTAAAACAGGTCATCGATACGAGGCAGTGGATACTTGTTCTTAATGGTTACCTTGTTCAGTTCCCTGTAATCGACGCATAGACGCATCGAGCCATCCTTTTTCTTAACAAACAGCACAGGTGCTCCCCACGAGGACACACTCGGCCTAATAAATCCTCTGTCAAGCAACTCCTGCAGCTGTTCCTTTAACTCTTTCAGCTCTGCTGGCGCCATACGATAAGGAGCTTTCGAGATAGGGCAAGTCCCCGGCTCAAGCTCTATTGAGAAATCCACCTCCTCTTGGTGGCGGACCGGGCAACTCTTCGGAAAAACATCTCGCAAACTCTTGCACTATGGGCACACTGCTCGACGGATAAGCTGGTCACGGTTCTCCCGGTCAACTTAGCTAAGAAACCCCAAGCTCCTCGAGCTAACAAGCGGTGAGCTTTAAGCTGCGGAAATCACCGGCGGACACACCCCACTCTGGGTGCCCCGAAATTTAAAGCTAGGCCTACCTAGCGGCCTGAACACCACCTCCTTACAACGACAGTCAATCATAGCGTGGTTATCAGCTAACCAATCCATGCCGAGGATCACATCAAAACCGTTCATAGCTAACACTATGAGGGTAACTTGTAAAGTCTCGTCGGACACCTGTATCCGACCCGTCCCTTACCTTACGCTAGCTTGACATACTAGTTCCCAGGAGTAGCGACAGATAACTCAAAACCTAGAGGCTCTAAATTCATGCAAGCATGCTCAGCAAAAACAGCAGAAACAAAAGAATGGGTGGAACCCGAATCAAACAACACAAAGGCGAGGTGATCAAGAACTAGGAGCGTACCTGCCACTGCGGGTCCGGCTTTCTCAGCCTCCTGGCGAGTCGTAGCATATACTCTTCCCTGCTGCTGAAGCTGGTGTGCCACCACTTGCCTTTTGGTTGCAATGCGGGCCTGATGCCCCTCCTTACCACAGTTATAGCAAGCTCTAGGGTTACCACCACAAGGCCCCCAATGCTGTTTACCACAGGGTCTACAATACGGTGGCGGCCTCCCTACGCCCTGTTGGCGAGGCTGATCACGGTTACGATCCCGGTGCTGGTCTCTGCCATGATAAGTACCCTGACGGCGCTGACCGCCTCCATGTCCATTACCTCCTGCGTCAAACTTACGCTTCTGACCCGAGTACACTGGGGCCTTCTGCACCACAGCACTAACAACCTGCTCTGGAGGATACTTTCCATCATAAATAGTTGCCAACTGCATTGCCTTGGCAAAAGTCTCTGGGGCCTGTGCCCTAACATCCTGAGACACTCCCTGCCTCAGACCCGCAATAAACTATCTGATCTTCAGCTCAGGAGTAGCAATCAACTGCGGCGCGAAGTACTCATACTCTGAAAACTTCCTCTCATACACCTCGATTGGGTCAGACCCCTGCTTAAGGTTTGAAAACAGCTCAATCATCTTTTCTTGGGCTTCTTCACTGATAAATTTTGCCTTGAACTCAGCCTTGAAGAATTCCCGGTGGCGGTGGAGACACACCGGTCTCTCACTCAAGGTGGAATCCCACCACCACTTAGTATTCCAGCTAACGCATGATTGCACATCGAGCTCATTGCACCTCGGGACAAGCCATCACCATAAAAGTATACACTAGCTCGGCAATCCACACTGGCCGCTACGGTGGTTCTCCAGGGCACTAAACTTCTCGGCTTCCATTTGACGAAATCTTTTAGCCACTTGCCCAAATCCTCAGCACCTTCCGCCACAACGGCCTCGTTCACAATTGGCTCGTCTTTGGTGGGCGATCTTGGTGGCACTGCTGATCCTCTCTTTGAACCAACTCGGTCATTTGCTCTATCTGGTCGGGACTCCTCCCCTCGTGGTGCAGCTACTTGAGCTGCGTCTCGACCCTCTGCTCGGCCCCAGTGGTCGACAAACAACCCAACCATAAGAGCCCTCATGGACTCCACAAAAGCAACTCCCTGTGCAGCCTCCCGAGGCTGAGTTGCCTCCACGCCCTCACCGGGCAACACAGCAGAAGGGCCTGTAGGCGGCCTAACATCAGCATCAGCTTGGGACGACGTCCCTCCCGTGTCAGAATCAATACGAATGCCCTGGCTGGTCGGCCTCGAGCCTCCCTGCCCTCTACGAGTGACTGGCATACTGACAATCTACACCCAAACCAACAATGAGTCAGAACCTGTTTTCCCTGCTCCTCAACAACAAGTCATATACATGCAAGGTGCAAACGGTATTGTAATTCTTAACTCTTAACCTTAAACTTTCGGACATACCTGATGGCTGGCGGAGCGCTGATAATCCTGGAAAACAACCTACAACTGCAGGTCAGTCTACAGAACCTATATCTCTGGGCTTTGATACCAACTGTAAGGACCCGCCCAAAAGAAGCGGTCTCTAACCTAGATCCTTACTTAGCATGCATGTCTAGGAATGTAAAACACCATCCAACGTACTAATTTAAAACTTTTGCAATCAACAGAACTTTAAACAAACCACAAAAGCCAATATAAAAATCAAAGAGTAATTGACTGATCAGTGCTTTTCTTAAAACAAAACAGGAGTACGGTACGAGAACAATAAAATAGTTTAAGTGCTTCCCTAGGGACTCAAGTCCCACTACATGCTAAATCATAAAGAAAACAATAAAAAAACATGCATCCCAGAGTCAGCTATCCATGATCATCCAGCCGCCTCCTCCTAGCCATCCTGCCTATGTCCCAAGTTACCTGGTGGAAAACCACAGAAAATAAGGGTGAGCAACGAGTTACTCAAGTAAGAATCCCCAACCGGGTACAATACTGAAAACATATCATTTAGCACACGGACATGCAACCATGCAATGACTCGGAGCAAGCAGATGGGTCAGCTGAACGCCACTCTTGGGGCTTGCCTATTCGAGGCTTACACGACTACCAACTACCCTAGGTTCCACACACAGGTGTCCTTGAGCCTTACACAACCTAGGACTCGGTGTTGCCCATCGGGGACTTATACACCTAGGATGCCCATCGGGGTCTTACACCTCCAACTCGGTGATGCCCATCGGGACTTATACACCTAGGATGCCCATCATGGTCTTACACCTCCAACTCAGTGATGCCCATCAGGGACTTATACACCTAGGATGCCCATCAGGGTCTTACACCTCCAACTCAGTGGTGCCCATCGGGGACTTATACACCTAGGATGCCCATCAGGGTCTTACACCTCCAACTCAGTGATGCCCATCGGGGACTTATACACCGAGGATGCCCATCAGGGTCTTACACCTCCAACTCAGTGATGCCCATCGGGGACTTATACACCTAGGATGCCCATCAGGGTCTTACACCTCCAACTCAATGATGCCCATCGGGGACTTATACACCTAGGATGCCCATCAGGGTCTTACACCTCCAACTCAGTGATGCCCATCGGGGACTTATACACCTAGGATGCCCATCAGGGTCTTACACCTCCAACTCAGGGATGCCCATCGGGGACTTATACACCTAGGATGCCCATCAGGGTCTTACACCTCCGGATGTCCATCGAGGTCTTACCCGAACGGGACGCACTAGTTACCCCTACAATCTCTTACACTATACATCACCCTCCAATTCCTAGCATGGCACTAACAGGATAACATTGTCACGGTTATGCGGAGACAATTTAACCCCTAGCATGAAACTAACAAGATATATCAGGAATCACAAGCACAAAAACCATCTGAAAACAAGAAAGAACAAGCAACCTATCCACTAGAAATTCATACAAACACAACACATGGCATGCTATCAAGTATTCGCAGGGTCCACACAACCCCGGTAAGAAATCCTTACCTGGAAGTGAATAGAACCAACAATCAACGGACGACCCTCGAGCTTCTAAGCGAACCCGACAACCTAAGCAAGTAATAAAATCAACCTAATTAACCAACAGCAGCTAAAAAGAACATAAAGCCCAAAGGGTGGAGGCTGGGGAATTTACCAAGTGAGAAGGCACCAGGCTCGGCAAAGCGGCGTGCTGAGGCGCAGGCGCGCGGGCAGAGCGCAGGAGGCTGCTGCGCGCGGCGGTCAGCGCTAGAGGCTGGCGCAGCGGCAGGCGGCCGTGCAGCGAGGCGTTAGGCGCGGGGCGCGGTTCAAGGGCAAGGCGCGTGGCCCTCGGCGGCAGACGGCGCAGCGGGGCGTGTGGCCGGGCAGATGGGCGTGCAGACGCGGCAGCGTCTTTGGCGCTTATTGACTTCGGACAGTCTTTGGTGCTTTGGCGGAGTCGCGTCGCGAGACGAGAAGCGGCGCCGCGCAGCGGGCTCGGCTGGAGAAGCAGCGTCTGGCGCGGCAGAGGCAGAGACGGACGGCACACGATGGGTGCACTGCGACGCGGTCTCGCGGGTGTGGTCGGTCAAAGCGGCCTGGGGCGCGTGTGCGAGAGAGACGGACGTGCGCTGGGCGACGGTGCAGGAAGCGACGGACGGTATTGGGCGCCTGATCACGAGGACGGGACTTGCGCTGGGGGCGCCTTGTGCGGGCGACGGACGGCGCTAGCTGCAAGGCTGCTCGGTGCGGCGTTGGCTGTTGGCTGAGCGTGCCGGGGTGGGGCGATGGACGGCGACGGGCGGCGGCGGCGATGGTGTGGGGAGAGGGTTTTGCGAGAGAAGCTTTTTTTTCCTTTTTTTTTTTCTTTTTTCTTTCCTTCCTCAAATTAAATAAGCCTTAGGAATCTCAAATTTCCTTCCCAAGGCTTCCCCCCTTCGAGCCCCGGCGGACGCACATATTTCCTTTATTTAATTCCAAGCTTCCAACCCCTTTTTAGGCCAAGGGTTCGAGTCCTCCCAACAACATGTTTCAAAATAAAATATATACAAACTTAATTTTACGCTCAACTGGAAACCGGGCTGTTACACCGTATTCTCTCTGCAACCGGCGTAAATGCGAGGGCCTAAGGGCAAACTACCCGGGCCAGGTGCACATGCCTATGACTCGGAAGCGTTGTCACTGATCACAGTAGCGCGAGGCCTTCGGCGCTCATCTGTGCGATCCACCGACCTGAAGTTAAGAACCGGCCAAGGTAGGCTTACACCGTTGGCAGGGTTCCGCTCTAGCAGGCTACAAACTAGGCTATTGCCGAAGTGGGTAGCTAAGTCCACAACCGGCGGGTCGGGGGGGTAGCAAGATACGTTATGCTTCGCACACTTTACTCCCGACTGAGCTAAATCCTCCTTGGCGACCCAGGGGTAGCAAGATACGTTATGATTCGCACACTTTACTCCCGTTCAGTGGGGACAAAGTACGTTATGTCCGCTCAGCCTCTAGATGATGACAAACCCTACAACTCTATCTAAGAGTACAGAGCAAAATCAATGATTCTGGCTAGCAAGCAATGACCGACATAAATTACATTACCTAGCATGATAATTCAACTTAGCGCAGAATCATAAGCATCTTTGCGAGAACAAACCTAGCATGGCACTAACATGTAAAATCAGGCAAACATGCTAGCAAGAAATCAAACAAACTGCTCTATCTCTAACATGGTCATAACAGTCGACAAACAAGCAAGGCATATCGAGATATATCGCAGGGTCCACACAACCACGGTAAGAAATCCTTACCTAGGACAAGCAGAAAAACAATAACAAATCACAATAAATCAACGAACGATCCTCGAGCCTCTAATCGATCCCGAACAGCCTATACATCAAATAAAGCACCCAAATCACATACATAAAATAGCCCAAATAAATCAATAACCTGCAGCCAACAAATCCGGGCCCAACAAAGAAAAGACTCGGGAAATACCATCCGAGAAGCCACAAGGCTCGGTCCAACCAGCACACAACAGGGCATGTTGGGCGCAGGGCAGTGGGCTGGGCGCAGGCGAGGGCGCTGGGCTTCTTTGGGCACGGGGGAGAGCAGCTGGTGGCGCTGGCGCATGGCGCGGCTCGGCATAGGGAATGGTGCGCGGGCGCGAGCTCGGCAAGCACAGGGGCGCGCGCGGGGCGACGAGCTACAAGGGCGCTCGGGCGCAAGCGAAACGAGCTAAAGAACACTCGGGCTGCTACGGCATGGCCCAGGGCTGTGCGACGCGGACCAAGTTGAGCTGGCTTGAGGGCGGCTGGCGACACTACTGCGCGACTGGGCGCGTATTTGAGAGGCAGGGCGATCGGCACAGGCGTAGGCGCAAAGGTGAGCTCGGCGCGACGTGATCAACGCTGGGCGACTCTTGTCTTTCTTTGGCTCGGGCTGCTCGGGCGTGGGCGAGCTGGGCAGCCAGGGTGGGCGAGCAGGGGGGCATGCTCGGGCGACCAAGGGGGGCTGGGATGGGCTGCTCGGTTGGAGGAGAGAGAAAGGGAAAAATGGGGGAAAAATGGGAATTTTGGGAAAAATAAAAGGAAAATGGGATTTTAAATAAAAAAAGAAATTTCCTTTTTCTTTTTATCCTTATCCAAAACCATTTTATCCAAATTTTCCAATTTTCCAAAAATCCTTAAAATCCTTAAATCCCATTTCCCGGCTTCCTCCTTCTAGACCCGACTGAAGCAACCTTTTCCAATCAATAAATTTCACTTAGATCAACCTCCCAAATCAACACTGAGGGTCCGGGCTCGAATCCCAAAGGAAACACCCAAACAACCATAACTTTGCCCAAAACCCAAATCACAACCGAACTCCCAAACGAATAGCCCAAACATCTCGGGACTCGCAGCCACCAACAAACAATCCTCAACAAAGGCAGGAGCTGCCTCGAAGCCCTGAAGAACCACAAATCCTACCCGGGGAGCAAAAAGACCAAAATACCCCTAAGGGTCAAAACAGCTCTAACGGCCCAACCAAACCACTGAATCTGAACCGGAAGCTCCTCCAGAACCGGGATAGAAAACTGGGCCGTTACAATACTCCCTCCTTATAAGACTTTCGTCCTCGAAAGTCCTAAGACGAAACGACTCTAGGAATACTCCACTGATTCCTAGCCAACTGAACTTCTCGGCTAAGACAACACTAGCCCTCTTTGAGAACCAAACCCTCTTGGGTTCTCAAAGGCTCAAAGCCACAAAGCTATCCAGTCTACCACAGACTATCTCAACAAAGACTGAGCATGCAAAAAGCACTGCTGCCAAAGATGGGGCAAGGCTAACCGAAAGGCCACTGCTCCGATCCGCTCAAGGATCTCAGAAGGCCTTACAAACTAGGGGCTCAATCAAAACCCTACTAATCCAACACTGAACACCTCTCTACGGTGTTACTCTCAAAGAAAACAGATGGTGGCGCAAGCTCCAAAACTCAACGCCCACGATTGGCGTAACTTTTCTAAATGCCCACAATTTGTTATCAAACGACCTCAACTCTACACCATCTTTGGCCAACATACATTTGAACCACTCAGGTTCCAGAAACCAAACGGCCTACTCTTGCCTCACAAGAGACCAGCGAACCACAAAGCTTGCCTAAAGCCTTAACGAACAACAAATCGAACCACCAACTGGCCATTGATCCAAAAAGGCAAACTTTTCCCAACAAGCACAAGCTGAAACTTCAGCTACGGCCAACCCTAAATGGCCAAAACCAGGCACAGGCTCCACTCGGCCAAGCCGACAAACTGGAGCCTCTCAACGGCCGAACACAAACTTTTCCATGCAAATCTACTAGCAACTGGCCAAAGAGAACATTGCCAGGCAAGGAAACAACCAACGTTCCTCTCATGGAAAATCTCGGGCTGCAAGGACCCAAACCATCACGCAGCTACTAGCAACACAACACCTTGAGGATAGCAACTCAAGGGTTAACCACCCAAAGCCACGACACCTCTGTGCCAACTCTCTCAACTGAGGCTCCGCTAACGCCAACTGTGAAAGCACAACAACAACAGGAACAAAGCCCGAGAAAGGCTTGCTCAGCAGAAACTCAACTCAAGCTCATCGCGAGCAAAGCTCGCCTCCAAGCTACCACTCAACTCTTAAGTCCAACTGGCTACTCAAAGGACTTCCTCCTTTTAGCCAAGGCCTAACTCATCTTGCGACTAAAACCTCCACACTCGAAACATCGCAAGGAATACTAACTGACGAGGCTATCTCCAAAGATAACACTCGAGGCTGGCATCCATGGTGCAACTCAACCACCATGGAAACTAGGGGGAAAAACTTCAATCCCCGAAGAACCAACAACTTTCCAGCAAAAGCTCAACTCTTAAACCGGCTGGCCACCGCCCTTGCGGGGACAAACAACTTTCGCTTGAAAACAACACCATGCAGGGACCCTCTTCTTTGGGCTAACCCGCTGCGCTACTACGATCCACTACACAACGCAGAGCTAAAGTCGACTACTCTGTAACGACCAGTGTTTTTTCTTCCGGTCTTCCGAGGTATGCCCTAGGGGTAATTTGGTAATTTGGTCGGGCCGTCATGGTCGTTTGTGTCTTTTCCAGCTACTAAAATTATTGGTTGGTTTTGTAGGTTTTGGAGGGGTTTGTGGTTTGGTTTGAGCAAGGTTTGTTGCAAAAGTAAAAATAAAGGAAATTGTCTTTGCAGTAGGGGTTTGAACCCGGGTCTCTGGGAAGCTTGTAGAGAGGTGTGCCAATTGAGCCATTAGGTGCTCTTGTTGCTCTTTCGCATCACATCTTAGTTAACCTTGGAGTTTGGAGTTTTGGTGCATTTGGTTAAATGAAATAGAATTAGGTTATTCCATCTTATTCTCCAAAAGCACCTCTTTGGCGCCCAAGCTCTCCATCTCCATAGCCTTGCCGGAGTTCTTCATCCTTGCCTCTCCTTGGGTTCGATCATCATCATTCGGGTAAGTCTTCGTCTTCTTCATCTTCTCATTTGGGTGTTTGTTGGCGAATGTAAGAAAAAGGGGTTGTGTGTGTGTGTGTGTTGTGCAACCGGTAGAGAGGAGCGACCATCATCGCCACCAGCTCGACGCCCAGATCGGTCGAACCGCCACTGTCGCACACCAGATCGGTCGAACCAGCCTGTCGCGACGCCCGGTCGGTCGAACCAGACCCGCCAGACGCCCAGATCTGTCCCAGCAGCCTCGCCGTTCGCCCAGTGAGCGAGATCGCCCGTCGCTCGCCGACGCGAGAGGTCCTCGCCAGCGCCCAAGACGTCCATGCCGATCGCTCGCGACGCCCTCGCGCGTGTCGCTTGCCGATTGCTCGCGCGCGCGCGCTTCGCTCCAGACGTTCGCGCAAGCGCGTCCTCGCTGAAGTTGCTCGCCGTGTCGCGCTCGATCGCGCGCCGGCGCCGCGCGCGCCGCTCGAACTCTCGCCGCGCGCGCTTCGCCAGCGCGCTCGCCGCGCCCTCGCGTGTCCTGCGCTGTGCAAGTGCTGCGCAGCGGCAGCAGCGTGTCCGTCGTGCGTGCGCAGCCGCGGCCAGCGCGTCCTTGCCGTGCCAGCGCAGCGCCGGTAGCGCGTCTGCTGCGTGCCGGCTTGCCAGCTGACCCCAAGCTCGTGTCGTCGCGCGCGTGAGTTCCCGAGCCGAGCTTGTCATTCTATTGTTGTTTAGATATTTTAGATCTTGATTATTGTTGGTTTGCTAGGTTCCCGCTCGCTAGCTCGGGATTGTTCGCAGACTTAGGATTTGTGTGTAAAAGTCTTCCGACCAAGGTAAGGATTTCTTACAGGGGTTGTGTGGACCTGCGGTATATTTGTGATTGTTGTTTTGTATGCTGTGTATGTTTACTAGCATGTTTAGCCTAGGTGCTCTGTTCAATTCTGGTGGCATGAACTCTTGTATTGTTTCTCATGTTAGCCCATGCTAGGTTGTTCTATTCTAGCATGTTCGATATCTGTTCTTGCTTCGTAGTATCATGCTAGGTTCTTTGTATCCGATGAGCACGTATTGGATTGCATTGATTGAATCGTTATTATTGTTAAGGTTTAGAATTGAGGTAGATAGAATCATCAGGGCCCGATGCATAAAGTATCTTGCATCTATGGCAAGGACGTTCGAGACAGTTCTCCGTCCTTGGACCCCGTGAGGATTAGCTATCCCAACCGGTAGGCCCCCGCAATCTTGGGTGAGGGTGGCGGATCGTTAAATGCCCCAACGGTCGGGATGATGACTTGGCATTGCCTCGTCCCGGCGATCGACACGTCCTCGGCGTGTTCGGCCGTAGCCCTTGATTGCCACTGTTAGGGCAAGGACCGCTTCACGGTGTAAGCCTACCACGGCCGGTTCCTTAGCCTCAAAGTGCGGTGGTACGGTGACATAGTTCACGTGTCGAGTCTCACACCCCTATGTCGGTGACACCGATCCGAGAGATTTAGTTAGGCATGGTGATCGAACTCGGGCGGCTTGCCACTAGACCCGGCACACCCGAGTTTGCGGTAGCATGCGGTGCGCGCTTACGCTCATTACGGTAGCCGGCATGGAGAGCTCCTCGGGATCTTGAGCAGTGCACCTTTTCGTATCGACGATGATGAGACGGTGAGGCGGGACTTGTTCCGTATAGTGCGTTTAGCGTGTTGTGGTATTTTCGGACTAAGACCACGAGATGGCATCCGAGGTCCAAGTGTGGACTTAGCTATGTGCTCCGCTCTGTGTTTGTACTCATAGCTTGCATACATTCTTCTAGATGATCATGTATATCGTATTGTACCCCGGTTGGGGATTCTTCTTTGGGTAATTCGTTACTCACCCTTATTCTCGTGGTTTTCCACGAGGTAATCAAGCGGGAGAGCAGGATGGTGAAGGGAAGGCGTGATCATGGAATCTCACTTTGTCACCTCTCGATTGTTTTATTTTAATTATCATGACTCTTCACTTTTTATTATTTCCCAATGCATGTAGACGGGCACAGAGCCCGGGATGTTTTCTTACGTTTTATGGATTCCAGCATATTGGTACTTGTGGATTGTTTTAATGGTTTAAATAAATCTCTGATCAGAGTGTGCTTTTAGAAATGTATGTTTTGGTTGTTGAATGTTTCTGTTTTTACTTGGAATCCGAAATGTATTTTTTCATAATGTCTTTTATTTTCACTACATGCATTGGGGTAAAGGCCCATTTAGAGCCCCTTTTGGGTCGGGTCTTTACAACTCCCCAACGGGGAACGATTTCCCAACAAGCAAACTCTGAAGGGCAGCGAACTTCACACAAGCTCGCTGACTTGCTCAAACCCAAGGCAACAACAACCAACTCAACTTGGAAGCACACCCAAGGGAAACCTCAACTGATTGGACCACCAACCAGAACTAGCAGAACTTACTCAACTGCCGAGGGAGGGGTCAACTCCCAAAACTTCCTGACTAGGAACAGATCCTCAGGGCATCGCCCTCTTGCTCGAACTGAACAAGCTCTTGAAACAATCAAGAGAACCAAATCTTGGTCAACACCAAGCACCAACTAGCCTCCAACTCACCGGAACCAATCCGGACTCTGCTTCAAACAAGCACTAGCTTGTTAGACAACCAAGTCTGCAAGCAACTCACCCAAGGAACACTGCCTGGGTCTAACTGAGCTCTGAAGAGGCTCTCCACAACCTGGGGATCCTCCGATCACCCTCCGACACACACGGTCGTCAAAATATCTAACAGACAACCGGCTACACGGCACAACCCTCTCCAGCATCTCATCTACGCTGGCCAACTCCAACTCAAAAACCATGAGGACCGGAAATGCTACCGAATGCGTCATCCTCCTACTCAAAGCTTAACCTCAACAAACCTTCTGCCCAAGGCAAGGATCCGAACAGCTCTCTCTTAGCCATAACGATCAGAAACAACGCGGCTTTGCTACCACCGCTTTTGTTCAGATCCAACTGAACTCTGACCAGGCTAAGGACCAACAAGCAAAACTTGCTTAAACAACAACCCGGCAACGAGCACGGCATCCTTACAACCAAAGCTAGGGCACTTGCCAAGAACCAAAGCCTTGACAACCCAAAGACTGAGCACTGGCTCCTCAACATGAACCCTTCGTGGTTTCCCAAACATGAACCACGGAACGAGCTACACAAAAGTACACCGGCGTGTACAGCTCCAACTTGATTCCTTAAGATCCAATGCCAACAAGGGCTCTCACACAGTGCAACTTTTGCCTCCAAACAGATCCACAACAACCATGGAGCAACAAGAGTTCAAACCCACTCGGGGTCGACTCACCACGGAATTCCACATTCGCCAACTCACTCTACAAGAGCTAATCCATCCAAGCTGACATACCTCAAGCCAGTTTTCCCACTAAACATGCTCCGAACAGCCATCCAACTCATGGCACTAACATTGGATCAACCACGCATCCATCGATGCCAACACTACCCATACTAGGGTAACTCAAAGGGTAGCCGAATCATGCTACCATCCACTGGCTCACAACACAGGCCCGAGAACTCGAACGCGCTAGCTCTTAACAGCCTACAACATCCTTTGGTACCCAACTCTCGGTGACCCTGGAAAGCTCCTACTTTCCCTCGAAAAACTCATACTTGTAGTCCTCTGACTACCACCGAGCTAGATCTCTTATGCAACCAAACAGGTGCAACCTCAGGAAAAGGGTACAAGACTAGCGGGAATGCTGAACTCTGGGCGGCCACGGAACCACCTGCACCAAAGTGCCAACTGGCCTCAACCTAGGCCTCCTCTCAAAGCACTGGTGCAGCACAGCACTACATCCTTAACAACACAAATCAGCCTTAGACGAGCTTTATGCCCCTTTGAGGGAAGGGAAGGTCACACTCCAAGTGACGGGCAATGGCACTCAACACGGAGTCCAAACACTCGAGCGACCTAAATCTCGGCATCTCGACCAACGAGACATGCCAAGGCCTACTCCTGCATCCCACTCGATGCTCAACAAAAGCTCAGGCCAACTCTTGCATCTCACTCGATGCTCAACAAAGCTCAGGCCAACTCCTCGGGTGGCAACAACTTGTTCCACACTGGGAACATCCAATCAAAAGAGTGCTCCACTCTACTAGCCCGCTGAAATCCACAAATGGATAAAACCGGCAAGCAAACTCCATACAACACCACAGCTACGAGGGCACCTTTGAAAGAAGCTGGTTGTACATGATGACAAGAGCTTGCAAGGGGGCAAAGATGTCTCTACATCTGCCTCAATCCACTAACACGGCAACTTGCCAATCAATTTGGCGACTGGTGGAGACTCAGCTAGTCCACCTCTCTCAAGGGACTACCACCACCAACTGCTGTACCAAACAGCACAGGAACGGCACATCTCGGCCTCTGAACAGCAGGGCATCCCAACACACGGATGCTAAACTCAAACTGGCCAATCGCTTTACTACTAGCGGTGAGGACTTTCTTAAACAACGAGCTCTACAGGCATCCACTTGCCAAACTGGGCGGCTCCATCAACGCCAACAAACTCGTCTGCATAAAACCTGCTGATCATGCCCTCCCGGGAACCTCCGGGGCTACAAGAGCTACTGAGGGGAAACTGCTGAAACAAACTCTGTCAGCTAGGCTATCTGTGCCCGAGACTCCTCACTACGCGCTACAATCTGCGCCTGGTTCTCCGCTCTCTTATAGCTAAAGACCTGCCATCAAATCTCTCATGACTGGAGCACACTCTGCTCAAGGAGTCACACTCTGAGGCGTGCTAGCCTCTACCCCCTCCACTTGGCAACTCAACTGCCAGGGCCAACTCTGGCCAACGGGCCTAAACGACCCTTGGACGCGGCCTCAACATCAACACGATCAGTCCAACTCCTCGGTCGAACATGCCAAGCGTCCTGCTCCTCTGAGTGCGATCAACACACTGGCGATCTGCACAAAGCACCTCCACCCTCTCACTAGGGGAAAAGCAACAAGCCCGGGCCACAAATGGCCTCACGGAGTCTAAGCTCGCCTCCCTGCGGGTGCGATCGACACATTGGCGATCCGCACAAAGCATAAATCTTTGGCCCACACTGGGCTCTAATCGCTCAACAAATCGCTGCGACTGTGGAAAGTTGGCATGATGGCTCTCGAAGCCCAAACCAACAACGAGTCAGAACCTGCTCGTCTCCGCTCCACAACTCTACACAAGGCATAAAAGCTAGATGAAAAGTATTGTAAATTCTTACCCCTTAGCTTAATTGAACTCAGACAAACCTGGCGGTCGTGGAGTGCTGATGATCATGGGAGCAAACAACCTACAAAGGGTTAGTCTACAAAATCTATGACTCGTGCTCGACGATACAATCGTGATGAACCCGACCCAAAACATGGTCCTAAACCGGGGTTCTCACTCAGCATGCAAGTTAAATATGATAACAAGCGGTTTAGTGCTCATATTTAAAACCTTTCAAAACATATGAGAAGGGGGAACCCTTAAAACATAAACAACAGTTTACATTTAAAACAAACCAACGAAATAAACATCCTGGCCAGTATTTATAAAAATATACAATACAATTTAAACAACGTTTTAAACAATGTTCCCCTAGGACTCCTGTCCATCTACATGTTGAATAACAATGCAATAATAAATGACAGAGTGCCGGCGGCTCCCCATGATCAATCGGCTCCTCCGCTAGCCATCCCGGTGTTGTCCCAAGCTACGAAAGATAAATAAGGGTGAGTATAAACATACTCAGTAAGAATCCCCAACCGGGGTACAATACGATACATCAGTCATCTAGCACCTCAACATGCAAGCAAACAGCTATCAACACAGATCATAGCTCAACGAGCTCATAAAACAAGATCTGGAGCCATCGAAAGTCTCTTTCTTCCGGCCTAACCGGGATTGGATACATCGACCAATCTCGGGACATCACCGAGGTATCGTCACTCGGGGAATACACCGATCCTAGAATGTCCTCAAGGGCCTCCTTGCCCTTGCACTAATCTGGACTTACGGGAGAGTACCTGAAGTCAGGCTCTAACGGAAAGAATGGTGTACTCACGACATTAGCCCGGGGGAGCTCTCCGAACCGGCGACTAACGCTTGTGCGTGCACACCGCATGCTCTTTGCAACCGGCGTAAATGCGGGGGCCTAAGGGCAAACTACATGGGCCAGGTGCACATGCCTATGACTCGGAAGCGGTGTCACTGATCACAGTAGCGCGAGGCCCTCGGCGCTCATCTATGCAGCCTGATCACCGACTTGAAGCTAAGAACCGGCCAAGGTAGGCTTACACCGTTGGCAGGGTTCCGCTCTAGCAGGCTACAAACTAGGCTATTGTCGAAGTGGGTAGCTAAGTCCACAACCAGCGGGTCGGGGGGGTAGCAAGATACGTTATGCTTCGCACAATTTACTCCCGACCTGAGCTAAATCCATCTTGGTGTAACAGCCCAGATTTTAGTTAAATATAAAATAAGGATTAAAAGATGATTTTGGAGGACTCGAACCCTCGGCCTCAAAGAGAGATGGGAGTTTGGAATTAATTAAGGAAAATAAATGCGTCAACTTGGGTTTGAAGGAGGAAAGCCTTTGGAAAGGAATTTTAGATTTCAAGCTTATTTAATTTGAGGAAGAAAGAAAAGAGAAAAAAAAGAAAGAAAGAAGAAAAGCACTCCTCTCGCAACCCTCTCCCCACACCCGCCGCCGCCGCTCATCGTCGCTGCCGCACTGCCCGCCGCCTTTTCGCCCCGCGACCGATCAGCCACAAAGAGAGAGTCGCTCGCCGCCGCCGCCGCTGCCTGCGGCGCATCGCCGCCGCCGCCGCCGCCGCACTGCGGCGTCGCCGTCGCCGCCGCCGCGACTGCGGCGCGCCGTCGCACGCCGCCGACGCACTGCGGCGCCGTCGCCGCCTTCGCCGCCGCACCGCGCGGCGCGCCCGCCGCCGCCGCGCCGCGGCGCTCAGCGCCACCGCGCCAGATCGCTCGCCCGGCCGCATCCGCGACGACCGCGCACCAGCCGCGCGTCGTTCGTCCGCTCCCGATCGCTCTGTTCGGCCAGATCCGCGACGACCGCGGACCAGCCGCGTCGTTCGTCCGTCCGCCCGCGTCGCCCGCTCGCGCGCAAGTCGTCCCAACGTGTCGCTCGTTCTCGCGCGCGCCGCGCGCCCAGTCGCGCGACATCGCCGCTGCTTGTCGAGACGCCTTGACCGTGCGCGCCGAGCAGCGCCAGCGCCCTGCCGCGCGCCAGAGCGTCGTTCTTGCTCCTCTTTGCGAGACGTGTGTCTTCTCGGTTGGTAAATTCGAGATCGACCCTTTGGACTTTATGTTATTTTTTAGCTTTGTTGGTTAATTAGGTTGATTTTATTACTTGCTTAGGTTGTCGGGTTCGCTTAGAAGCTCGAGAGTCATCCGCCGATCGTTGGTTCTATTCACTTCGGTAAGGATTTCTTACCAGGGGTTGTGTGGACCTCGCGAATACTTGATAGCATGCTATGTGTTGTGTTTGTATGAAAGCGCTAGTGGATAGGTTGCTTGTTCTTTCTTGTTTTGAGATGGTTTTGCGCTTGTGATTCCTTATATATCCTGTTAGTTTCATGCTAGGGGTTAAATTGTCTCGGCATAACCGTGACCACGTTATCTGTTAGTGCCATGCTAGGAATTGGTGGGTGATGTATAGTGTAAGAGATTGTAGGGGTAACTAGTGCATCCCGCTCGGGTAAGACCCCGATGGACATCCGGAGGTGTAAGACCCGATGGGCATCCTAGGTGTATAAGACCCGATGGGCATCACCGAGTTGGAGGTGTAAGACCCGATGGGCATCCTAGGTGTATAAGACCCCGATGGGCATCACCGAGTTGGAGGTGTAAGACCCGATGGGCATCCTAGGTGTATAAGACCAGATGGGCATCACCGATTTGGAGGTGTAAGACTCGATGGGCATCCTAGGTGTATAAGACCCGATGGGCATCACCGAGTTGGAGGTGTAAGACCCGATGGGCATCCTAGGTGTATAAGACCCCAATGGGCATCACCGAGTTGGAGGTGTAAGACCCGATGGGCATCCTAGGTGTATAAGACCCGATGAGCATCACCGAGTTGGAGGTGTAAGACCCGATGGGCATCCTAGGTGTATAAGACCCGATGGGCATCACCGAGTTGGAGGTGTAAGACCCGATGGGCATCCTAGGTGTATAAGACCCGATGGGCATCACCGAGTTGGAGGTGTAAGACCCGATGGGCATCCTAGGTGTATAAGTCCTCGATGGGCATCACCGAGTTGGAGGTGTAAGACCGATGGGCATCCTAGGTGTATAAGTCCCCGATGGGCAACACCGAGTTCTAGGTTGTGTAAGGCTCGAATGACACCCGTGTGTGGAACCTAGGGTAGCTGGTAGTCATGTAAGCCTCGAATAGGCAAGCCCCAAGAGTGACGCTGTTGACCCATCTGTTTGCTCCGAGTCATTGCATGGTTGCATGTCCAGTGTGCTAAATGATATGTTTTCGTATTGTACCCCGGTTGGGGATTCTTCTTGAGTAACTCGTTGCTCACCCTTATTTTCTCGTGGTTTTCCACGGTGTAACTTGGGACATCGGCGGGATGGCTAGGGGAGGGCTGGATGATCATGGATAGCCGACTGGGATGCATGTTCTTTTATTGTTTTCTTATGATTTAGCATGTAGTGGGACTTGAGTCCCTAGGAAAAGTACTCAAAAACCTATTTTATGTTTCTCGTACCCGTTTCCCTTGAATTGTTTTTAAGAAAGTCTTGATCAGTCATCTACCTGTTTATTTTAAATGGAATTATATTTTCCTTGTTTTTAATGTACTTACTTCAAGGATTTAAATTTCAAACTCTGAATGACGTTTTACATTCCTAGACATGCATGCTAAGTAAGGATCAAGGTTAGAGACCGCTTCTTTTGGGTCGGGTCTTTACACTTGGCGACCGGGGGGGGGGGGGGGTAGCAAGATACGTTATGCTTCGCCCACTTTACTCCCGATCAGTGGGGACAAAGTACGTTATGTCCGCTCAGCCTCTGGATGATGACAAACCCGACAACTCTATCTAAGAGTAAAGAGCAAAATCAATGATTCCTGGCTAGCAAGCAATGACCGACATAAATCACATTACCTAGCATGATACTACAACTTAAGCAGGAATCATAAGCATGCTGGCAGAACAAACCTAGCATGGCACTAACATGTAAAATCAGTCAAACATGCTAGCAAGAAATCAAACAAACTGCTCTATCTCTAACATGCTCATAACAGTCAGCAAACAAGCAAGGCATATCGAGATATATCGCAGGGTCCACACAACCACGGTAAGAAATCCTTACCTGGGACAAGCAGAAAAACAATAACAAATCACAATAAATCAACGAACGATCCTCGAACCTCTAATCGATCCCGAACAGCCTATACATCAAATAAAGCACCCAAATTACATACATAAAACAACCCAAATAAATCAATAACCAGCAGCGAACAAATCCGGGCCCAACGAAGAAAAGACTCGGGAAATACCATCCGAGAAGCCACAAGGCTCGAGCCAACCAGCACACAACAATCAAGGCTGGGCGCAGGGGCAGAGCTGGCTAGGGCGCAGGGCGCGCGGCGCGGCTCGGCACAAGGAACGGCGCGCGGCGCGAGCTCGGCAAGCACAGGGGCGCGCGCTGGGCGACGAGCTACAAGGCGCTCGGGCGCGAGCGACACGAGCTACAGGACACTCGGGCTGGCACGGCACGGCCCGTGGCTGGGCGACGCTGACCAGAGCGAGCTGGCTCGGGGACGGCCTGGGCGACACTGCGCGACCTGGGCGACGCTGGGGTAGGGGAGATCGACACAGGGCAGGGGCGAGCAAGGCTGGGCTCGGCGTGACCTGGGCGACGCTGGGGCGACACTCTGCGGCTGGGCTCGGGCTGCTCGGGCGTTGGCAAGCTGGGCGGCCAGGGTGGGCGAGCTGGGGGGCAAGCTCGGGCGACCAAGGGGGGCTGGGAGGGGCTGGGAGGGTTGGAAGAGAGAGAAAGGGAAAAATGGGGGAAAAATGAGATTTTAAATAAAAAAAGAAATTTCCTTTTTCTTTTTATCCTTATCCAAAACCATTTTATCCAAATTTTCCAATTTTCCAAAAATCCTTAAAATCCTTAAATCCCATTTCCCGGCTTCCTCTTTCGAGACCCGACTGAAGCAACCTTTTCCAATCAATAAATCTCACTTAGATCAACCTCCCAAATCAACATCTCGGGGCTTGCAGCCACCAACAAACAAGCCTCAACAAAGGCAGGAGCTGCCTCGAAGCCCTGAAGAACCACAAATCCTGCCCGGGGATCAAATAGATCAAAATACCCCTAAGGGTCAAAAGCAGCTCTAATCGCCCAACCAACCACCTGAACTGAATCGAAGCTCCTCGAGAACAGTGGATAGAAAATCGGGTCGTTACATGAATCTGGCAGCCTCCGCTTCTTGTGGGAACAAACAACTTTCCGCTTGCTAACAAACAAACGCAGAGGACACTCTCATTTGGGTGACCATTGAGCTACTCGATCAACTACACAACTCAAGAGCTAAAGTGAGCTCTCCTCTACAGAACGATTTCCCAGCAAGCGGACTTTCGAAGGACAGCGAACTTCACATACGCTCGCTGTCTTTCTCAAACCCAAGGGCAACAACAACCAACTCTCTCGGAAGCAACATCCGAGGATCCTCAATCGCTTGAACCACCAACTTAGAACTAGCAGTACCTACTCAACCGCCGGGGGAGGGGTCAACTCCCAAAACTTCCTGACTAGGAACAAGTCCTCAGGGCAACGCCAGCTTGCTCGAACCAAGCTAGCTCTAGAAACAACATGGGAACCAGATCTTGGTCAACGCCAAGCACCACCTTGCTAAGAATTCTGAAAACCAACCCCGAGGTTACTAAGAACAACGCTAGCTTGCCAACCGATAACGAGCATCCAGAAACTCAACCGAGGAACACTGCCTGGGTCTGACTGAGCTCTGGTGAGGCTCTCCACATCTTAGGGTTCCTCCGATCACCCTCTGACACACACTGTCATCACAACGGTCTAACAAGCAACTGGCTACACGGGCACATCTCCCTCCAGCATCTCAACTGTGGTGGCCAAAAGCTCTTCCTTGCCAGATCTGTAGCAAGCACGGGCGATGCTCCACACAATCTGAAAAGCGCCTTACCACACTTGATGCAATGAGCTGGCTGCCTGGCCCCGCCCTGCTGACAATCCTGAGCTCTAACCTACGGTCGCCGCTGTTCCCGACCCCTAGACTGGCCCTGTCGGCGAGTCTACTAACCACCAGAGCGGGAACCACCGGAAGACCCAATCTTCCTCTTGCTCAAAGCATCAGCCACAACGTAGCTTCTACCCAGGGTAAGGATCCGAACAACACTCTTAGCCATGGCGGCCAGAAACTCTGCGATTTTGCTAACATCGCCCTGGATCAGTTCCAACTGAACTCCAACCATCGATCAATAAGAAATGCCTCTACCCAGGTCAAGGGCCAACTAGCATAACTTGCCTACGCAACAACCCGGCTACCAGCACAGTAACCTCTCAACCAAAGTTAGGGCACTTGCCAAGAACTAAAGCCCTAACTCCTCAGAACTGAGCACTTGTTTCTCAACCAGAATCCTGTCGTGGTTCCTGAAAAAATACACCACGGAACGAGCTACACAAAAGTACACCAGCGTGTACAGCTCCAACTTGGTTCCTTAAGATCCAAACCAACAAGTATTCTCACACAAGGCAACTTTTCCCTTCCAATAGAGCCACATCTAGCAAAGGAGCAACAAGAGTTCAACCCACTCGGGGTCAACTCACCACGGAATGCCACATTGGCCAACTCACTCTTACAAGAACATAGCTTCATCAAGCTAACTTACCTCATACCAATGGTCCACTAAACGTGCTCCGATCAACCATCCAACTCATGGATCTAACACTGGATCATCCACGCATAATCGATGCCAACTCTACTCATTTTAGGGTAGCTCTAGGGTAGCCTGTAAAGACCCGACCCAAAAGGGCTCTAAATGGGCCTTTACCCCAATGCATGTATTGGAAATAAAAGACATTATGAAAAATATATTTCGGATCCCAAGTAAAAACAGAAACATTCAACAACCAAAACATACATTTCTAAAAGCATACTCTGATCAGAGATTTATTTAAACCATTTAAACAATCCACAAGTACAAATATGCTGGAATCCATAAAACGTAAGAAAACATCCTAGGGCTCCGTGCCCGTCTACATGCATTCAGGGGAAATAACAAAAGTCAAGAGTCATGATAAAATAAAATGGTCAGAGATGACAGCAGGATTCCATGATCACAGCTTCTCCTTCAGCCATCCTGTCTCCCGCCTTGATTACCTGTGGAAAACCACAGAATAAGGGTGAGTAACGAATTACCCAGTAAGAATCCCCAACCGGGGTACAATACGATATACATGATCATCTAGAAGATTGTATGCAAGCTATGAGTACAAACACAGAGCGGAGCACATAGCTAAGTCCACACTTGGACCTCGGATGCCAACTCAGGGTCTTAGTCCGGAAAATACCACAACACACTATACGCGCTATACGGGAACAAGTCCCGGCCTCACCCTTTTAACGTCGGATACGAAAGGTGCACTAGCTCAAGATCCCGAGGAGCTCTCCGGTCGACGCTGTAATGAGCGTAAGCATGCACCGCGTGCTTCTACAGACTATGGGGGGGTGCCGGGTCTAGTGGCAAGCTGCCCATATCCGGATACCACGCCTAACTAAATCTCTGGATCGGTGTCACTGACATAGGGGTGTGAGACCTGGATACGTGAACTATGTTAGCCTGTACCACCGCACCTGTAAGGACCCGACCCAAAAGAAGCGGTCTCTAACCTAGATCCTTACTTAGCATGCATGTCTAGGAATGTAAAACGTCATTCAGAGTTTGAAATTTAAATCCTTGAAGTAAGTACATTAAAAACAAGGAAAATATAATTCCATTTAAAATAAACGGGTAGATGACTGATCAAGATTTCTTAAAAACAATTCAAGGGAAACAGTGCGAGAAACATAAAATAGGTTTTTGAGTACTTTTCCTAGGGACTCAAGTCCCACTACATGCTAAATCATAAGAAAACAATAAAAGAACACGCATCCCAGAGTCAGCTATCCATGATCATCCAGTGACCTCCCCTAGCCATCCCGCCGATGTCCCAAGTTACCTGGTGGAAAACCACAGAAAATAAGGGTGAGCAACGAGTTACTCAGTAAGAATCCCCAACCGGGGTACAATACGAAAACATATCATTTAGCACACGGACATGCAACCATGCAATGACTCAGAGCAAACAGATGGGTCAACAGAACGTCACTCTTGGGGCTTGCCTATTCGAGGCTTACACTGACTACCGGCTACCCTAGGTTCCACACACAGGTGTCATTCGAGCCTTACACAACCTAGGACTCGGTGTTGCCCATCGGGGACTTATACACCTAGGATGCCCATCGTGGTCTTACACCTCCAACTCAGTGATGCCCATCGGTGACTTATACACCTAGGATGCCCATCGGGGTCTTACACCTCCAACTCAGTGATGCCCATCGGGGACTTATACACCTAGGATGCCCATCGGGGTCTTACACCTCCAACTCAGTGATGCCCATCGGGGTCTTATACACCTAGGATGCCCATCGGGGTCTTACACCTCCAACTCAGTGATGCCCATCGGGGTCTTATACACCTAGGATGCCCATCGGGGTCTTACACCTCCAACTCAGTGATGCCCATCGGGGTCTTATACACCTAGGATGCCCATCGGGGTCTTACACCTCCAACTCAGTGATGCCCATCGGGGTCTTATACACCTAGGATGCCCATCGGGGTCTTACACCTCCGGATGTCCATCGGGGTCTTACCCGAGCGGGACGCACTAGTTACCCCTACAATCTCTTACACTATACATCACCCACCAATTCCTAGCATGGCACTAACAGGATAACGTGGTCACGGTTATGCCGAGACAATTTAACCCCTAGCATGAAACTAACAGGATATATAAGGAAACACAAGCGCAAAACCATCTGAAAACAAGAAAGAACAAGCAACCTATCCACTAGCAGTTTCATACAAACACAACACATAGCATGCTATCAAGTATTCGCAGGGTCCACACAACCCCGGTAAGAAATCCTTACCTGGAAGTGAATAGAACCAACGATCAGCGGATGACTCTCGAGCTTCTAAGCGAACCCGACAACCTAAGCAAGTAATAAAATCAACCTAATTAACCAACAGCAGCTAAAAATAACATAAAGTCCAAAGGGTCAGTCTCGGGAATTTACCAACCGAGAAGACACACGTCTCGGCAGCAAGGAGCAAGAACGACGCCGCTAAGCGGGCAGGGGCGGCCGGCGCGCAGCACTGGCGCTGGCGCTGCATCGCTCGGGCGCACGGTCAAAGCGCGCTCGACAGCAGCGCAGCAGCGGGCGACGGGCTGCGGGGCCGGCGCGGGAACGAGCGACACGTTGGGACGACGCGCGGCGAGCGGGGCGACGCGGGCGGACGGACGAACGACGCGGCTGGTGCGCGGTCGTGCGGATGCGGCCGGACAGAGCGATGCGGGCGGACGGACGAACGACGCGGCTGGTGCGCGGTCGTGCGGATGCGGCCGGACAGAGCGATGCGGGCGGTGCGCTGGAGCGCACGGTGCGGCGACGGGCGACGCTGGTGCGGGGCGAAGGCTGGGCAGGTGCGACGGCGACGATGAGCGGCGGCGGCGAGGGTGTGGGGAGAGGGTTTGCGAGAGGAGTGCTTTTCTTCTTTTTTTTTTTTTTTTTTTCTTTCTTCCTCAAATTAAATAAGCTTGGAAATCTAAAATTCCCTTCCCAAGGCTTTCCTCCTTCAAACCCAAGTTGACGCATTTATTTTCCTTAATTAATTCCAAACTCCCATCTCTTTGAGGCCGAGGGTTCGAGTCCTCCAAAATCTCTCTTTAATCCTTATTTTATATTTAACTAAAATCAGGCGGTTCATAAAGACCGAGGCTAAGGAACGGGTCATGGTAGGCTTACACCAGGAAGCCGTCCTTACCTTAACAGGTGGCAATCAAGGGCTACTGCCGAACACGCTGAGGACGTGCCGGCTGCCGGGGACTAGGCATTGCCAAGTCATCATCCCGACCGTTGGGGTATCGCTTAGACTACCACCCTCACCCAAGATTGCAGGGCCTACCGGTTGGGATAGCTAATCCCTCACGGGATCCAAGGACGAAGAACTGTCTCGAACGTTCTTGCAAAAGATGCAAGATACTTTATGCATCGGGCCCGGATGATGCTATCTACCTGAATTCTAACCTGCCTTAACAATCAGCAAACAATCCAATACGTGCTCGAAAGAATACAGCAGACCTAGCATGGTACTACAGAACAAGAATGAATATGAGCATGCCAGAACGGAACAACCTAGCATGGACTAACATGAAAGAACAACATACGAAGTCATGCCAGTCAGGAATTCAGAACAGAGCACCTAAACTATACATGCTGATAATCACAAACAAACATACAACATCAATCACATAGAACATCACAGGGTCCACAAATCCCCGGTAAGAAATCCTTACCTTGGTCGGAAGACTTCTACACACAAATTCCTAGGCTGCGAACACTTCCGAGCTAGCTATCGAGAACCTACAAACATGGTAACAATCATAACCATATCCCTAAAATATAATAAAACAGCAGGCTCGGCTCGGGAGCACTCACACGGCACCGCGACACGAAGCAAAGGCGCTGCTGGCAGGCTGGCACGGCTGAGCTGGGCGCTGGCTGCGCGCTGGCACGGCGCTGGGCGCGTCTGCGCGCGCGGATGGGCCTCGGGCGCGGTGTGCGCACGACGATGAGACGACTCGGCAGCGAGCGGCACGCACGACGCGCACGGCGCCGGGCGTGCGGCGCGGACACGACGCAGCCGCTTTCGGCAGGACGCGACGCTGGCGAAGCGGTTCGGCAAGCGGACACGGCGAGGGCGTGCGATGGGGCGCGCTGCGTGCAATGGGCGAGCTTTCACTGGCGTGGCGACGGCGAGCGACTTCGGCGATGGCTTCCCTCGGCCACGACTGGCGCGGCGATAAGCAGTCGCGACGCGGCGATCTGATCCGGGCGACGGAGGCGGCGCGGCGACAAAGCGATCCACGATCCTCACGGATCTGGTGTAGCCGCTGGTCGAATCGAAGGCGTCTGGCTCGGCGGTGGGGCACTGGACAACTGCAACCACACACACACACACAAGCTCTCCTTCTTACCTTCGGCCAGCAAGAACACCCAAACGAGAAGATGAAGAGGATGAAAACTTACCGGAATGATGATGGAGTCTCGAGTGCAAAGGGGATGAAGAAATCGGCAAGGAGAGCTTGGGAGAAAGCTTGGGCGGCCACAACTCTTTTGGAGAAGAAAACACAACAAACCTAATTCCTTTTCATTTAATCAAATGCACCAAACACCAAAGATCCAAGGTTAACTAAGATGTGATGCAGAAAGAGCAACAAGAGCAACTAATGGCTCAATTGGTACACATCTCCACAAGCTTCTCAGAGACCGGGTTCAAAACCCCAGTGCAAAGACAATCCCTTTTATTTTTACTTTTGCATCAAACCTTGCTCAAACCAAACCACAAACCCCTCCAAAACCTACAAAAACCATCCAATAATTTTAGTAACTGGAAAAGACACAAACGACCCTGACGGCCCGACCAAATTACCAAATTACCCCTAGGGCATACCTGGAAGACCGGGAAGAAAAACCTGGGTCGTTACATAGCCGAAGCACACTACCATCCAACTGGCTCACAAGCCCACAACCCAGGCTCGAGAACTCGACGCGCTAGCCCTTAACAACCAATAGCATCCTTTGTACCTAACTCTCGGGTGGCAGCACCTAGCTCCACATCTAGAACATGCTAACACAAGGTGCTTCTCTCTACTAGCCAGCTGAAAACCACGGACGGTTTAAGTCCTGACAAGCAAACTCCACACTACACCCTGGCTACGAGGGTACTAAAAGAACTGGCTGCAAATGACTGCATGCTTGTAGGAGGACAAGATGTCTCTACATCTTCCTCAAAAGCTACTAACTTGACGGCTTGCCAATCGACCGGGTGGCTGGTGGAGACTCTGCTGGTCCGCCTCTCACAGGGGACTTCCACCACCACACTGTTGCATCAAACAACACAAGAACGGCACGCCTCGACCTCTGAACAACTGGTCATCGGCCTCTGAACACCAGGTCATCCCAAAACTTGGATGATAAACTCGATCCTGGCCAACCACCTTGCTGCTAGCAATAGGTCTCAAAAACATCCAGTTCTGTAGGCTTCCACTTGCCAAACTAGGCGGCTCGATCAACGCCAACTACTTATCAGCATAAACCTGCTGATCAAGCCCTCTCGGGAACCTCCGGGCTACTGGACCTACTAGGGGGGGTGACTCCTAAATAAACTCTGTCAGCTGGGCTATCTGTGCCCAGGACTCCTCACTACGCTCTACAAACTGCTCCTGCGTCTCCACTCTCTGTTAGCTAAAAGACCTACCATCAACTCTATCATGGCTGGAGCACACTCTGCTCAAGGAGTCTCACTCTGAGGCAAACTAGCCTCTACCCCCTTCTCTTGGCAACTCAACTGCCAGGGCCCAAAACTGGCCTACGGGTCTAGACAACCCTAGACGTGTTCTCATCATCAACATGAACAGTCCAACTCCTCGGTTGGAAATACCAACGTCCCTGCTACTCTAGGTGTAATCAACATACTGGCGATCTACACAAAGCATAAAAACTATCCCACGCTGGGGCTCTCACTGCCCAACAAGGGTAACACATGTATACTAGATGCAGTATTGTAAAATAAAACCCTTAGCTTAAAGAACTCAGACAAACCTGACGGCCGCGGAGTGTTGATGATCATGGGGGCAACAACCCGCAAAGCGAGTTAGTCTACGAGAATCTATGACTGCGTGCTCGATACCAATCAGAAGAACCCGACCGAAAATACGGTCCTAAACCTAGGTTTCACACAAAGATGCAAGTTAAATACTCCATCAAGCGGTTTAGTGCTCATATTTAAAACCTTTCAAAACATTTAAAAGCAGGGAACACTTAAAACATAAACAACAACCTTCATTTAAGCAAAACCAACAAAGTAAAACAAGCCTGGCCAGTGTTTATAAAAACATACAATACAATTTAAACAACTTTTAGAATCGTCCCTTTAGGACCCCTGTCCGTCTACATGCTGAACAAATTATGCAAACAATAAAAGACAGAGTGCCGGCGGCTCCCATGATCAATCAGCTCCCTCCGCTAGCCGTCCCGATGCTGTCCCAAGTTACTTGGTGGAAAACCACAGAAATAAGGGTGAGTATAAACATACTCAGTAAGAATCCCCAACTGGGGTACAATACGATACATCAATCATCTGGCACCCTAGTATACATGCAAACAGTTACCAACACAGATCATAGCTCAACGAGCTTACAAGGCAGAATCTGGAATCCTCGGAAGTCTCCTACTTCAGACCTAACGATTGGTTCTCATAACCAATCCCGGGACATCTCCGAGGGTCTTTCTCCCTCGGCCAATTGATCAGTTCAAAAACCGATCCCAAAGATGTCTGACACCCTCGAGGGTCTTTCTCCCTCGACCATATGATCAACTCAAAAGCCAATCCCAATGGGTGTCCTCAAGGGCCTCTTACCCTCGCCAACAAATCTGGACTATCGGGAGAGTACCCGAAGTCTGGCTCAAAACTGGAAGGAACTGGTGTTGTAAAGACCCGACCCAAAAGGGGCTCTAAATGGGCCTTTACCCCAATGCATGTAGTGAAAATAAAAGACATTATGAAAAATACATTTCGGATTCCAAGTAAAACAGAAACATTCAACAACCAAAACATACATTTCTAAAAGCACACTCATCGATCGAGATTTATTTAAACCATTAAAACAATCCACAAGTACCAATATGCTTTGGAATCCATAAAACGTAAGAAAACATCCCGGGGCTCTGTGCCCGTCTACATGCATTCAGTGGGAAATAATAAAAAGTGAAGAGTCATGATAATTAAATAAAATAATCGAGAGATGACAAAAGAGTTCCATGATCACGGCTCCTCCTTCACCATCCTGTCTCCCGCTTGATTACCGTGGAAAACCACGAGAATAAGGGTGAGTAACGAATTACCCAAGAAGAATCCCCAACCAGTGGTACAATACGATATACATGATCATCTAGAAGAATGTATGCAAGCTATGAGTACAAACACAGAGCGGAGCACATAGCTAAGTCCACACTTGGACCTCGGATGCCATCTCGTGGTCTTAGTCCGGAAAATACCACAACACACTAAACGCACTATACGGGAACAAGTCCCGGCCTCACTGTCTCACGTCGTCACGAAAGGTGCACTCGCTCAAGATCCCGAGGAGCTCTCGATCGGGCGCTGTAATGAGCGTAAGCGCGCACCGCATGCTACTGCAAACTCTGGGGGGTGCCGGGTCTAGTGGCAAGCTGCCCAGGTTCAGTCACCATGTGTAAAGACCCGACCCAAAAAGGGGTTCTAAATGGCCTTTACCCCAATGCATGTATTGAAAATAGAAGACATTATGAAAAACACATTTTGATTCCAAGTAAAAACAGAAAACATTCAACAACCAAAAGAAACATTTCTAAAAGCATACTCGATCGAGAGATTATTTAAAACATTAAAACATTCCACAAGTACAAATATGCTGGAATCCATAAAACGTAAGAAAGCATCCCGGGGCTCTGTGCCGTCTACATGCATTCAGTGGGAAACAACAAAAGTCAAGAGTCATAATAAATAAAATGAAATAATCAGAGATGACAGCGAGGATTCCATGATCACGGCTCCTCCTTCATCATCCGCCTCGCGCCATGGTTACGAAAGATAAGTAAGGGTGAGTAACGAATTACTCAAGAAGAATCCCCAAAGGGGTACAATACGATATACATGATCATCTAGAGGATTGTATGCAAGCTATGAGTACAAACACGCAGAGCACATAGCTTAAGTCCACACTTGGACCTCGGATGCCATCTCGTGGTCTTAGTCCGGAAAATACCACAACACACTAAACGCACTATACGGGAACCAGCCCCGGCCTCACCGCCATCGACGATACGAAAGGTGCACGGCTCAAGATCCCGAGGAGCTCTCGATCGGCGGCCATTTGTAATGAGCGTAAGGATGCACCGCGTGCTTCTACTGGACTATGGGGGTGCCGGGTCCAGTGGCAAGTTTGCCCATATCCGGATACCACGCCTAACTAAATCTCGGATCGGTGTCACCGACATAGGGGGTGTGAGACTCGACACGTGAACTATGTCACTGTACCACCGCTTTGAGGCTAAGGAACGGTCATGGTAGGCTTACACCAGAAGCCGCCTTACCTTATCGTGGCAATCAGAGGCTACCGCCGAACACGCCGAGGACGTGCGTTTACTGCCGGGGACTAGGCATTGCCAAGTCATCATCCCGACCATTGGGGCATCGCTTAGACTACCACCCTCACCCAAGATTGCGGGCCTACCGGTTGGGATAGCTAATCCCTCACGGGGTCCAAGGATCGAGAACTGTCTCAATCGTCCTTGCCATAGATGCAAGATACTTTATGCATCATCGGCCCGGATGATGCTATCTACCGAATTCTAAACCTTAACAATAATAACGATTCAATCAATGCGGTCCAATACGTGCTCATCGATACAAAGAACCTAGCATGATACTACGAAGCAAGAAGCAGATATCGAACATGCTAGAACAGAACAACCTAGCATGGGCTAACATGAGAAACAATACAAGAGATCATGCCATCAGAATTGAGCAGAGCACCTAGAGATAAACATGCTAGTAATCATACGAGCATACAAAACAACAATCACAAATATACCGCAGGTCCACACAACCCTGCAGAAGAAATCCTTACCTTGGTGGAAGACTTTTACACACAAATCCTAAGCTGCGGAACAATCCCGAGCTAGCGAGCGGGAACCTAGCAAACCAACAATAATCAGTATCTAAAATATCTAAACAACAATAGAACAGCAAGCTCGGCTCGGGGAACTCACGCGGCGCGACGACACGAGCTTGGGGTCTGCGGCAAGCCGCTCGGCAAGGTCGGGCGCTGGCTGCGCGCTGGCACGGCAGGACACGCGCTGGTTGCGCTACCGACACGGACGGACACGCTACCAGCGCTACGCGCGGCACGGCAAGGGACACGCGCGCGGGCGGCGAGCGCTCGACGGCGCGCGCGCGGCGCTAGCGTCGGGCGAAGGCGCGCGGGCGAACGCTCGAGCGAGCGGCGGCGCGCGGCGAGCAGCTCGGCAAGCGGACACGGCGAGGGTGTGCGAGCGATCGGCTGGACGCGGCCGGCGCGCTGGCGAGGACCTCTCTGGCGTCGCGAGCGATCGGGCGATCTCGACCGGCGGGCGGGCGGCGAGGCCGCCGCGGAACAGTCCGGGCGTGCGCAGTGGTCGGCTCGACCGATCTGGGCGTGCTGCATGTGGTGGCTCGACCGTCTGGGCGCGGCGACAGTGGCCGAGGATGATGGTTTGCTCCTCTCGGCCGGGCCGCACAACACACACACACACACAACCCCTTTTTCTTACATTCGCCAACAAACACCCAAATGAGAAGATGAAGAAGACGAAGACTTACCCGGAATGATGATGATCGAACCCAAGGAGATGCAAGGATGAAGAACTCGGCAAGGCTATGGAGATGGAGAGCTTGGGCGGCCAAGAGATGTTTTGGAGAAGGAGATGAAATAACCTATTTCTATTTCATTTAACCAAATGCACCAAAACTCCAAAAATCCAAGGTTAACTAAGATGTGATGCAGAAAGAGTAACAAGAGCTCTCAATAGCTCAACCGGCCACACCACCCACGACTTCTCGAGACACACGGGTTGAAACCCACCAAACACACTTTAACACACAATTTTCCTTTTGCATCTCCCCATGCCCAAACACATCCACAAAGCCTCAAAACTTACATAAATCCATCCAATAATTTTAGCAATCGAAAAAGACATAAACGGTCCCGATGGCCGACCAAATTACTAAAATACCCTAGGGCATATACCGAAGACCGGGATGAAAACACTGGTCGTTACAATATTCCCTCCTTTTTATGACTTTCGTCCTCGAAAGTCCTTAAGACTGAAACAACACAGATACTGCAATCTCATCCCGTCCTTCCCGCTCACGAGCGGCCTCCTCCGAACTCCAGACTCCTTCACTAAACTTTTACCAACGGATCTCACTTCTACGCAACGTCTTCGACTCAAGACCAGAATACTCATAGGCTTCTCCTCGAAGCTCTAAACCTCAATCATTTGCAAGGGCTCAAAGTCCACAATGAGCAATGGGTCCGGCACATGTCGCCCCAACATCGATACATAAAAACACCGTGTACTGGTGTCAACAAACAAACTCAACCCTACAACAAATCGGCCAAACAATCGAACCTTCCAGATTCCAAAACTAAACGGCCTACTCTTACTTCACAAAAGACCAACAAACCTCAAACCTTGACTACTGACCTTAACGAGATACAAACGAACCACCAATCAAGCGATCGATCCAAAAGACAAACTTCTCCAACTAGAACACGACCACAACACTTAAGCAACCATCTTAAGGAGAAAATCGCCAGCAAGGAACATCCAACATTCCTCTCAAGGAAAACTCGGGAAGCAAGGACTAAACCATCACGCAGCTATCTGCGACACAACACCTTGAGGAAAAAAAGCTCAACAGCTTACTAACCAATGCCACGGCACCTCTGTGCCAACTCACTCAAACGCGGCTCTACTAACGCCAACTGGGAACTCACAACAATTAGGAACAAAGCCCGAGAAGGGCTTGCTCAGCAGAACTCAACCCAAACTTATAACGAGCAACGCTCGCCTCCAAGCTACTACTCAACTCTTAAAATCCAACTGGCTACTCAAAGGACTTCCCCTTTAAGCCTAAGCCTAACTCATCTTCCAACCAGAAGCTCCACTCCCAAAACCTCACAAGGAAAAGCGATAACGACAACCTCAAAGCTTACGGATCCCGAGCCACACGAATTCGCAAGACTACCTCGCAAGCTATCACTCGAGGCTGGCCTCCAAGGAGCAACTCAACCACCACAGAGGCTAGAGGGAAAGGAAATCTTCAATCCCCAAAGAACCAACAACTTGCCAGAACAACTCAACTCTTACTGGCTGGCCTCCGCCCTTGCGGGAACAAACAACTCTTGCTTGCTAACAACACAAAGCAGGACCCTCTCATTTTGGCTGACCGCGCGCGCTACTCGATCGACTACACAACTCGGGAGCTAAGGCGACTCTCGCCAAACGGGAAACGACCTCCCAAAGCAAGCAAACTCCGAATGGGCAAATGAACTCCACACACGCTCATTGACTTGCTCAAACCCAAGGCAACAAGAACCAACTCTCTTGGAAGCAACACCCAAGAGAAAACTCAACCAATCGGACCACCAAACCGAAACAAACAAAGACTTGCTCAATCACGAGGGAGGGGTCAACTCCCAAAACTTATCGACTAGGAACAAGACCTTAGGGCAACGCCCCGGCTAGAACCGAACTAGCTCTCGGAACAACAAACGAACCAAATCTTGGCCAAACACTCACAAGAGGCCGAACAACCTTTACTGCGGACCTCTAGAACACCATCCAAGAATCCGCTTAACTGGACAAACGACTACTTCCAAGCAAACCAACAAACTTTTCCTTCAAGCTAGCGCTTCCACCATTAACTCCAAGACCAAGGAGTAACGACAACTCCCCGAAGGAAACGGCTCTTACAAGCGGACAACCAACGGATGAGAGAACTCCACATACGCCACCGTCTTGCTCCACCGAGCAACAACATCTAATCTCACGAGGCGCAACAAGGGTCCATTTGGATGAACCTCCAAATGCCAAACGGGGCAACTCAACATCCCGGAAACAGGGAAAAACAACCAACATGGTACAAACCACTCGCCCCCACGAGCAAAACTAAACTCTAGCAACTTCAATCCACACTTGGTCAACACCAAGCATCAACTTGCCACCACACCGAAACCACTCCGGACTTTACTCCAAATAAACACTAGCTTGCTAGTCTACCAAGACTACTAGCAACTCCACCGAGGCTACAAACTACACGCCTCCGGCCTAGCCAACTGGAACTCACTAGCTGGGCTCGACCGAGCTCGGAGAGGCTCTCCACAACCTAGGGCTCTTCGACAACCCTCGACACACACCTGTCGTCTAACGGTCTAACAACCAACTACAATTTCCAGCATCCCAACCATCTTTGGCCAACTCCAACTCCTTGGGAACCTAGAGGACCCAAACGCTACTGAACGCGTCATCCTCCTACTCAAAGCATCGGCCACAACATAACTTCTACCCAAGGAAGGATCCGAACAACTCTCTTAGCCATGCCGATCGAAACCACGCGGCTTAGCTACCACCGCTCTTGTTCGGGTTTCCAACCGAACTCCAACCAACGATCAACAAGAAGATCCGCCAACCAAGCTTAGGCCCAACTTAACAAATCTTGCCTAAGCAACAACTTAATACCACGAGCACTGTATCCTTACAACCTCAACTAAAGCCTTACAACATCCACCTGGAGCCCAACTTCTCCAGGAACTGAGCACCAGTTCTCCAATGCAATCCCTACATGGTTCGGAACTCTCGCCACGTAACGAACTACACGAACACACTTGTGTGCACAACTCTCAACCTTCCTTCAGAGATCCAAGACTAACAGTGCTTTCCAAAAGGCAACACTAACTTCGGCGCAGAGATACAATCAACCAAAGGAACACCAAAAGTTCCATCTCCACACGATACTCGAAGCAGTGGCAACCTTGCTCTGCTAAAACATAACGATGCCAAACCGAACTTACTTTATACCAAGACTCTACCAAGTGCGCCTACACATAAGGCGTCCTACTCAGCTCATAGGCATCCAACTCATCTCATAAGCATCCAACTCATCTCGAGAGCATCCAACTCATCTCACGGGCATCCAACTCATGGTTCCTCTTTGGACCGAACTCGCATCTACAATGCTCACTCAACTCGAGTTTAGGCACCGAAGGTAGTGGACCGCACTACCAACCACAAAGATCTCTTGGCCTTAGCACTAGCGTGAGACTCACACGCACTAACACTTACCACCGCCAACCGCCGACTTACTCGACCTCCGTAAACATCGGGAAGAGGCTCCGCTCCTCTCGAGCATCCTTTCGCTTGTAGTCCATTGACTACCACCGAACTAGCCCTCCGCACGACCTAAACGGTTGCAGCGCCATAAACAGATCCAAGGCTAAAGGAGTACGTTTGAACTCCGAACGGCATAGAACCATCCGCTATGCCCAAGCCAAACTCAAGCTCGAACCGGACTTAGTGCCAAAGTGGCACACCAACCAATGCACCTCAAGTGCTATTACTACCAAATCCACATCCGAGGAAGCGGGGTGTTAAACAACAACAAAGCTCGCAAGGGGGCAAAGATGACCCTTCATCCGCCTCAAGCCACTAACACGGCAACTTGCCAAACAATCGGGCGATGGTGGAGAGACTCGCTAGACCACCTCTCACAAGGGATTTCCACCACCATCCGATGAACCAAACAAAGACAGAACGGCACACCTCGGCCTTTGAATGAACAGCAGGCATCCCACACACGGATGCTAAACTCAAACACGGCCAACTACTTTACTACTAGCGAAGAGGACTTACTAAAACATCGAGCTCTACTGAGGCATCCATTTGCCAACCCGGGCGTCTCCATCAACGCCAACAAACTCATCCGAATAAACTCTGCTGATCATGCCCTCCGGGAACCTCCAGGACTACAAGAGCTACTGGGGAAAAATGTCAAACAAACTCTGTCATTTTGGGCTATCGGTGCCGGGACTCCTCACTACGCGCTACAAATCGCGCTCGGGTCTCCGCTCTCCGATAGCTAAAGACACGCCATCAAATCTCTCATGGCTGGAGCACACTCGCTCAAGGAGTCTCACTCTGAGGCGCCGCTAGCCTCTACCCCCTCCTCTAGGCAACTCAAATCTGCAGGGGCCAAATCGGCATGCGGGCCTAACAACCCCGACGCGCGCCTCAACATCAACACGATCGGTCCAACTCCTCGGTCGGACATGCCAAGCGTCCCGCTTCTGCAGGTGCGATCAACATACTAGCGATCCGCACAAAGCACCTCCACCCTCTCACTAGGGGAAAGCGAACAATTGGGCCACAAATGGCCAATGGGAGACTAAGCTCGCCTCCTGGGACGATGTCCCAGGGGCATCCGAATCTATCTGGATACCTCAACAAGCTGCTAAACAAACTGCTCGCACTGCGGGAAAGTTGGCATGATGACTCACTAAGCCCAAACCAACAACGAGTCAGAACCTGCTCGTCTCCGCTCCACAACACTACACAAGGCATACACAAGATGACAGGTATTGTAAATTCTTAACCCTTTTTCAACAACAAATAGTAAACCTAGGCGTACCTGATGACTGTCGGAGTGCTGATGATCATGGAAAAACGACCTACAACAAAAGGTCAGTCTACAGAATCTATGACTCTGAGCTCTGATACCAACTGTAAAGACCCGACCCAAAAAGGGGTTCTAAATGGCCTTTACCCCAATGCATGTATTGAAAATAGAAGACATTATGAAAAACACATTTCGGATTCCAAGTAAAAACAGAAAACATTCAACAACCAAAAGAAACATTTCTAAAAGCATACTCTGATCAGAGATTATTTAAAACATTAAAACATTCCACAAGTACAAATATGCTGGAATCCATAAAACGTAAGAAAGCATCCTGGGGCTCTGTGCCGTCTACATGCATTCAGGGGAAACAACAAAAGTCAAGAGTCATAATAAATAAAATGAAATAATCAGAGATGACAGCAGGATTCCATGATCACAGCTCCTCCTTCAGTCATCCTGCCTCGCGCCATGGTTACCTGAAAGATAAGTAAGGGTGAGTAACGAATTACTCAGTAAGAATCCCCAACCGGGGTACAATACGATATACATGATCATCTAGAGGATTGTATGCAAGCTATGAGTACAAACACAGAACAGAGCACATAGCTTAAGTCCACACTTGGACCTCGGATGCCATCTCAGGGTCTTAGTCCGGAAAATACCACAACACACTAAACGCACTATACGGGAACCGGTCCGGCCTCGGCCGCCCAACGACGATACGAAAGGTGCATCGGCTCAAGATCCCGAGGAGCTCTCTCGGCGGCGCGTAATGAGCGTAAGGATGCACCGCGTGCTTCTACAGACTATGGGGGTGCCGGTCCAGTGGCAAGCCGCCCATATCCGGATACCACGCCTAACTAAAATCTCGGATCGGTGTCACCGACATAGGGGTGTGAGACACGGACACGTGAACTATGTCACTGTACTCACCGCACTTTGAGGCTAAGGAACGGTCATGGTAGGCTTACACCAGAAGCCGTCCTTACCTTATCGGTGGCAATCAGGGCTCTCGCCGAACACGCCGAGGACGTGTTGGCGCCGGACTAGGCATTGCCAAGTCATCATCCCGACCATTGGGGCATCGCTTAGACTACCACCCTCACCCAAGATTGGGGGCCTACAGGGTTGGGATAGCTAATAATCCTCACGGGGTCCAAGGGCGGAGAACTGTCTCAATCGTCCTTGCCATAGATGCAAGATACTTTATGCATCGGGCCCGGATGATGCTATCTACCCGAATTCTAAACCTTAACAATAATAACGATTCAATCAATGCGGTCCAATACGTGCTCATCGGATACAAAGAACCTAGCATGATACTACGAAGCAAGAACAGATATCGAACATGCTAGAACAGAACAACCTAGCATGGGCTAACATGAGAAACAATACAAGAGATCATGCCATCCAGAATTGACAGAGCACCTAGAGATAAACATGCTAGTAATCATACACAGCATACAAAACAACAATCACAAATATACCGCAGAGGTCCACACAACCCCCTGTAAGAAATCCTTACCTTGGCGGAAGACTTTTACACACAAATCCTAAGTCTGCGGAACAATCCCGAGCTAGCGAGCGGGAACCTAGCAAACCAACAATAATCGATTATCTAAAATATCTAAACAACAATAGAACAGCAAGCTCGGCTCGGGAACTCACGCGGCGCGCGACGACACGAGCTTGGGGTCGCTGGCAAGCCGTAGCGGCAAGGGTGGCGCCGGCCGCGCTGTATTGCACGGGCAGGAGGACACGCTGCTTGTTGCGCTACCGACACGGACGGACACGCTACTGGCCGCGCTGCTGGCACGCAAGCGACACGCGCGCGACGGGCGAGCGCTCGACGGCGAAAGCGCGCGGGCGTCTGGCGTCTCGCGCGCGCGCGCGCGGCGAACGCGTCGAGCGGCTGGCGCGGGCGAGCAGCTCGGCAAGCGACACGGCGAGGGTGTGCGAGCGATCGGGTGGACGCGGCTGGCGCTGGCGAGGACCTCTCGGCGTGGCGAGCGATCGGGCGATCCGGCCGCTTTGGGCGAACGGCGAGGCTGCTGCGGAATGAACAGTCCGGGCGTCGCGGCAGGCCGCTCGACCGATCCGGGCGCGGCGACAGCCGAGGATGATGGTCGCTCCTCTCGGCCGTGGTTTGCACAACACACACACACACACACCCCTTTTTCTTACATTCGGCCAACAAACACCCAAATGAGAAGATGAAGAAGACGAAGACTTACCCGGAATGATGATGATCGAACCCAAGGAGATGCAAGGATGAAGAACTCGGCAAGGCTATGGAGATGGAGAGCTTGGGCGGCCAAGAGATGTTTTGGAGAAGGAGATGAAATAACCTATTTCTATTTCATTTAACCAAATGCACCAAAACTCCAAAAATCCAAGGTTAACTAAGATGTGATGCAGAAAGAGTAACAAGAGCTCTCAATAGCTCAACTGGCCACACCACCCACCTGACTTCTCAGACCACCTGGGTTCGAAACCCACCAAACACACTTTAACACACAATTTTCCTTTGCATCTCCCCATGCCCAAACACATCCACAAAGCCTCAAAACTTACATAAATCCATCCAATAATTTTAGCAACTGGAAAAAGACATAAACGGTCCTGATGGCCCGACCAAATTACTAAAATACCCCTAGGGCATACCTGGAAGACCGGGATGAAAACCTGGGTCGTTACACCATGCCTAACTAAATCTCTGGATCGGTGTCACTGACATATGGGTGTGAGACCCGGACACGTGAACTATGTCACCTGTACCACCGCACTTTGAGGCTAAGGAACCGGCCGTGGTAGGCTTACACCGAAGCGGTCCTTGCCCTAACAGTGGCAATCAAGGGCTACGGCCGAACACGCCGAGGACGTGTCGATCGCCGGGGGACGAGGCAATGCCAAGTCATCATCCCGACCGTTGGGGCATTTAACGATCCGCCACCCTCACCCAAGATTGGGGCCTACCGGTTGGGATAGCTAATCCCTCACGGGGTCCAAGGGCGGAGAACTGTCTCGAACGCCCTTGCCATAGATGCAAGATACTTTATGCATCGGGCCGGATGATTCTATCTACCTCAATTCTAAACCTTAACAATAATAACGATTCAATCAATGCCGCCCAATACGTGCTCATCGGATACAAAGAACCTAGCATGATACTACGAAGCAAGAACAGGATATCGAACATGCTAGAATAGAACAACCTAGCATGGGCTAACATGAGAAACAATACAAGAGTTCATGCCATCAGGGAATTGTAACAGAGCACCTAGGCTAAACATGCTAGTAATCATACACGGGCATACAAAACAACAATCACAAATATACGCGCAGGTCCACACAACCTCGGTAAGAAATCCTTACCTTGGTCGGAAGACTTCTACACACAAATCCTAAGTCTGCGGAACAATCCCGAAGCTAGCGGAGGGAACCTAGCAAACCAACAATAATCAGCATCTAAAATATCTAAACAACAATAGAACAGCAAGCTCGGCTCGGGGAACTCACGCGCGCGACGACACGAGCTTGGGGTCAGCGCGCAAGCCGGCACGGCAAGGACGCTGCTACTGGCGCGCTATGCGGGCACGGCAGGCAAGGACGCGCGCTGGCCGGCGCTACCTGGCACGGCAGACGGCAAGGACGCGGCGCTGCGTGGGCGAAAGGCTCGCGGCGGGCGCCGCGGCGAGCGTCTGGCGAAGCGCGCGCGGCGGCGCGCGGCGCATGGCGATGCGCGCGGACGGCGAGCGAGCAGCAGCGAGGACGCGCGCGCGACGTAACGCTCGGGCGCAGCGCGCGAGCGAGCAGACGCGGCTGGACGCACGGCGCTGGCGAGGACCTCTGGCGCGGCGAGCGATCGGGCGATCTGTCTTCTTTGGACGAACGGCGAAGCGCGCGCTGCGCTGATGCGATCTCGGGCGTGGCGAAGCGATCGGCCGATTTAACGGCGAAGGCGCTGGCTGGATGTGTCGGGCGCGGCGAGCAATCGGTTTGGACGAACGGCGAAGCTGCGCTGGCTGGGATGATCAGATCTGGCGCGTGACGACAGGGGGCTGCCGCTGATTTGAGCCGGGGCGATGCGACGAGCTCTCAGTCTTTGGACTTCCCTCGTTTGTTGCACAACACACACACACACAACCCCTTTTTCTTACATTCGCCAACAAACACCCAAATGAGAAGATGAAGAAGACGAAGACTTACCGGAATGATGATGATCGAACCCAAGGAGATGCAAGGATGAAGAATCGGCAAGGCTATGGAGATGGAGAGCTTGGGCGGCCAAGAGGTGTTTTGGAGAAGAAGATGGAATAACCTAATTCTATTTCATTTAACCAAATGCACCAAAACTCCAAAATCCAAGGTTAACTAAGATGTGATGCAGAAAGAGCAACAAGAGCACCTAATGGCTCAATTGGCACACATCTCTACAAGCTCTCCCGGGAGACCCGGGTTCAAACCCCTGCTGGCAAAGACAATTTCCTTTAATTTTACTTTTGCATCAAACCTTGCTCAAACCAAAACTCAAACTCCTCCAAAACCTACATAAAACCGTCCAATAATTTTAGTAGTTGGAAAAGACATAAACGACCATGACGGCCCGACCAAATTACCAAATTACCCCTAGGGCATACGGAAGACCGGGAAGAAAACACTGGTCGTTACAATATTTCCTCCTTTTATGACTTTCGTCCTCGAAAGTCCTTAAGATGTAAAACATTTCGAGGGTAATGCAACCTCATCTCGTCTTCCCGCTCCCAAGTGGCTTCCTCGTAACCCCGATTCTTCCACCGAACCTTTACCAAACGAATCTCGCGGTTACGCAACGTCTTGGTCTCAAAGGCAAGGATCCTCACCGCTTCTCCTCGAAGTTCAAATCCTCATTCACCGCAAAGGTGAAAGTCCACAATGTGCGACGGGTCCGGCACATCTTGCCTCAACATCGATACATGAAAACGCTATGCACCGCCGATAGTGACGGAGGTAGGGCTAACCGGTAAGCAACTCGCCAATCCTCTCTAGGATCTCAAATGGACCAACAAACGGGGACTCAACTTCCCACGCTTACCAAACCTCGAACACCTCGCGATCGGAGCAACCTTAAGGAACACATGCCGACCAACCTCAAACTCCAAATCTCGACGCCGAACATCGGCGTAACTCTTCTCGCTCGCTCCGAGTGTGTCAACATACGAGCTCTAATCTTCTCGTGACCGCACCATTGGTCAACCGCAGATAATTCGGGACCCAAAACTCGTCTATCACCAACCTCTTCCCGAACACGGGGGACCGGATAACGCTTACCATACAATGCCTCGAATGGAGCCATCCGATAAATCGATCGTAATCATGTTGTTGTAGGCAAACTCCATCAAATATGAGATCATGGTCCCAATCGCTCGGGAAATCCAACACACAAGCCCTCAACATATCCTCGAGAATCGATTCACTCTCTCACCGACCATCCGTCTCGAGGGTGAAAAGTCAGGCTTTAAATCGCACTCGTGCCCAAACCCTTCTCGAGCGCTCTCCGAAACGAGAAGTGAACCGCGAGTCACGATCTCGACACAATCCTCACCGGCACACCATGGTAACGGATGATCTGCTTCAAAAACCGCGCGCCACTGCTCCACTTCAGATAAGTGTCTCTACCGGGAATGAAGTGTGCGCTCTTGGTCAAACGGTCGACTATCACCCAAATCGAGAGAACTTCCTGAGTCCTTGGCAAACCAGATATAAAGTCCATGGAGATCTCTTCCCATTTCCACTGGGTACACTCGATGGTCGCAACAAAAAACTGGCTCTGCTCGGGTGCCTTCACTTGCGACAAGTGAGACACCAGGGTGACAAACTCTGCCACATCTCTCTTCATCCCCATCCACCGTAAGGTCCGCTTAAGGTCTCGATACATCTTGGTACCCCGGGTGCCAAGCAAAAGGGGAACTGTGGGCCTCAGAGAGCAACTCGCTGCGCAAACCCGCAATGTCCGGAACACACAACCGGCCTCTATAAGTCAACCCACCATCTCGTGAATACACAAAGTCAAAGTCACCGTCAAGACTAACTCTATCAACCAATCTCTTAAGTGCGGGGTCACCCAACTGGCCGTCTATAATCCACGCCTAATCGACGGTGAGCAAATAATCGAGCTACCTCGGCGGTAACCTCTCCCAACAACATCGCAACCTCGCCCGCTCGAACTCTCTCGCAAACTGGCTGGGAACTCAACAACGCCGCAGAGTGCGACGTCTTTCTACTCAAAGCATCGGCCACTACATTGGCTTTACCGGATGGTACAAAATCTCGCAGATCATAATCCTTTACCAACTCTAACCATCTCCTCTCCGCCTCATATTCAACTCCTTCGAGTAAGCAGATACTTGAGGCTCTGGTGATCGGTAAACATCCGAATCCGCTCACCATACGGGTAATGCCTCCAAATCTTGATTGCAAACACCATCGCCGCCAACTCCATATCATGAGTCGGGTAGTTCTCGCTCATACGGGCCAAACCGACGGGAAGCATAGGCAATGACCTTCCCGCTTTGCATCAACACACAACCTAAACCAAACTTGGAAGCATCATTTGAGACCACGAAACCCCTGCCCTCTCCGGATCGCCAACATCAGTGCTGAAGTCAAACTACGCTTGAGCTCGCAAAGCTCTCATCACACTCTTTGCCCCAAACAAACTCGACACCCTTCCTCGTCGACGAGTGAGTGAGGCGAGGCTAAAGCGAAAAGTCTCTTGACGAACCGACGGTAGTAACTCGCCAAACCTGCAAAGCTGCGAATCTCTAAGAATCGAAGTCGGCTTGGCCCATGAACTCACGGCCTCAATCTTCGCGGGGTCCACGGCTATACCATCTCTCGAAACCACGTGGCCTAGGAAGGCCACCGCTCCAACCAGAAATCACATTTGGAAAACTTCGCATAAAGTGGTTTTCCTCAAAGCCGCCAATACTCGCCTCAAATGCTCGCATGGTCTTCTTTAGACCTCGAATAAATCGGAATATCGTCAATGAACACGATGACGGTTGTCCAAAAATGATTTGAACACCCTATCCATCATGTCCATGAACGCTGGGGCATTGGTCAATCCAAACGACATAACCACAAACTCATAGTGACCATATCCGGACACGAAAGTTGTCTTAGGAATGTCGGCATCCCCGATCCGCAATCGATGGTAATCGGATCTCGATCTATCTTGGAGAACACGAAGCTCCTGAAGCCGATCGAACAAATCATCGATACGGGCAACGGATACTTATTCTTCATCGTCACCTTATTAAGCTCGCGGTAATCAATACATAAGCGCATAGAACCATCCTTCTTTTCACAAACAGAATCGGTGCTCCCACGGGGACACACTTGGACGGATGAACCCTCGGTCTAACATCTCCCGCAATCGAATTTTTCGAGCCTTTAACTCACTGGCGCCATGCGATACGGAGCCTTTCGAGATAGGGAGGGTCCCGGCTCGAGCTCAATAATGAAGTCAACCTCTCTCTTTGGGGCAACCCCGTGAACTCCTCAGAAACACGTCGCAAACTCCCCGCACGACCGGTGCACGATCATCAGACAATGAGGGCGGCTCTTCCTGCACAACTTGGCTAGATAGCCCCAAGCTCCATGAGCTAGCAAACGACGAGCTTTCACAATGACACCATCGGCGGGCAAACTCCACCTTGGACTCCACGAAACTTAAAGCTAGGCCGACTGGCGGCCGAACACTACTTCTTTCGGTGGCGGTCAATCAACGCGTGGTTAGCGACTAACCACTCCATACCAAGAATCACATCAAAACCGCTCATAGGCGTAACTATGAGTGTGGCCACAAGCAACTCTCCGGATATCTCGATCCGGCCATCCTTAATCTTATCTCTAGCCAACATACTAACTCCGAAGGAGTTGCAATGAGATAACTCAAAACCTAGAGGCTCTAGCCTTAACTTAGCATGCTCAAGAAAAACAACACAGATACAAATGAATGCGTAGAACAGAATCAAACAAGACAAATGCGCAGTGATCTAAAACAAGAAGCGCACTCGCCACAGCAGCGGCATCCGTGACGCTCGGCCTCTGACGGGTCGAGCAAACACTCGACCGCCGCCATTGGCCGAGCCGCCATAGCCGGGCCGATCACAAAAACGGGCCATGTGACCTCTCTACCACAACGGAAGCACAATCTAGGTCCAGGTGACAAGCTCGCGTGGACTTTCCCACAAGTAGCACAAGCGGAAATCGCTGGTCCTCCCCGCTGTCTGGGTGGAAACGGATGGAGCTCTCACGATCTCTGCTGCTCGAATCGCTTGCGCGCCGCCGCCTCCCGAAAGTCAAACTTCCTCTTCGCCCCACACATGTGCCTGGGACAGACGCGAAACAGAGCGGCAACAACCCGCCAGCAGGATACTTCCCATTATAGATCGTGGCTAATCTGGATGCCCTAGCATAAGTGTCGTGGGCCCGAGCCACGACATCCGGGAAACACCGCCTCAATCGAGATATGAACTTCCAATCTTCACTCGGGGTGGCAATCAATCGAGGAGCAAAATATCCATACTCCGAGAACTTGCGCTCATATTCTCACTGGAATCGTAACCTCGCTTCGAGTTACGGAAGAGCTCCACCATCTTCTCCCGAGCCTCATCACCGATGAACTTTACCTTGAACTCGGCCTTGAAGAACTCCCAAGTAGCGGGTGGAGACCCGGTGGTCTCTCGCTCAAAGTGGACTCCCACCACCATCTCACTGTGCCTCCTAGCACATGAGCCGCACATCTCGGCCTCTGAATATCGGGGCACACCATGATCGTGAAGGTGTACTCCAAATGGGCAATCCACTGGCCGCCGCTAACGCATCACCGGTGGCATCAAACTTCTCGAGCTTCCACTTCACAAAATCTTTCGACCACCTACCCAATTCCTCGGCACCCTCCGCCATATCCGCCTCTGGGGCTACTTGCTCTCGAGAAACCGGAGGTGCTCATGAGCTCACTTTGAACCAATCGAGTCACCGCTCGATCCTGGGCTCGGGACTCTTCCCGGCTGCTACGCCAACAAGGCACGGGTCTCGCCCTCGGTCACTCAACATGCCGACCATAAAAGCCCTCATAGACTCGGCAAACTCTCGCCCGGGAGCGATCTCACGGCGCTCGATCGCCTCAACGCCCGCTCTAGGCGTAACAGAGGAGCTGGCTTTGGTGGAATGCCATCGAGTGTCGGCTTGGGACGATGTCCTCGCAGATCGATCCGATCCACGATACCTCGACCGCTCTCGAACCTCCTCTCCGATGCAGGTGGATCGCATGTTTGGCGATCTACATCCAAACCAACAACGAATCAAATCTCGCTGTCACCATTCCACAACACCAAACAAGGCATACACTAGATGATAGGTATTGTAAATTCTTAACCCTTTTCCTTTCTAAAACAATAAATCTAGGCGCACTGATGACCGCTTTGAGTCTTGATGATCATGGAAACGACCTACAACAAAAGGTCGGTCCACAGAATCTATGACTACGAAGTTACGATACCAATCAGAAAGACCCACCCAAAAGGGGCTCTAAATGGGCCTTTACCCCAATGCATGTAGTGAAAATAAAAGACATTATGAAAAATACATTTCGGATTCCAAGTAAAACAGAAACATTCAACAACCAAAACATACATTTCTAAAAGCACACTCGATCAGAGATTTATTTAAACCATTAAAACAATCCACAAGTACCAATATCTTGGAATCCATAAAACGTAAGAAAACATCCCGGGGCTCTGTGCCCGTCTACATGCATTCAGGGAAATAATAAAAAGTGAAGAGTCATGATAATTAAATAAAATAATCGAGAGATGACAAGAGTTCCATGATCACAGCCCCCCTTCACCATCCTGTCTCCCGCCTTGATTACCGTGGAAAACCACAGAATAAGGGTGAGTAACGAATTACCCAAAGAAGAATCCCCAACAGGGGTACAATACGATATACATGATCATCTAGAAGAATGTATGCAAGCTATGAGTACAAACACAGAGCGGAGCACATAGCTAAGTCCACACTTGGACCTCGGATGCCATCTCGTGGTCTTAGTCAGGAAAATACCACAACACACTAAACGCACTATACGGGAACAAGTCCGGCCTCACTGCTCATCATCGTCACGAAAGGTGCACTGGCTCAAGATCCCGAGGAGCTCTCGATCGGCGCCTGTAATGAGCGTAAGCGCGCACCGCATGCTACCGCAAACTCGGGGGTGCCGGGTCTAGTGGCAAGCTTCCCGTGTTCGACCACCATGCCTAACTAAATCTCCGGATCGGTGTCACCGACATAGGGGGTGTGAGACCGGACACGTGAACTATGTCGGCCTATACCACCGCACGCACCGAGGCTAAGGAACCGGTCGTGGTAGGCTTACACCAGAAGCGGTCCTTGCCCTAACAGTGGCAATCAAGGGCTACGGCCGAACACGCCGAGGACGTGTCGATCGCCGGACGCGAGGCAATGCCAAGTCATCATCCCGACCGTTGGGGCATTTAACGACCGCCACCCTCACCCAAGATTTGCAGGGCCTACCGGTTGGGATAGCTAATCCCTCACGGGGTCCAAGGACGGAGAAGCGCCTCGAACGTCCTTGCCATAGATGCAAGATACTTTATGCATCGGGCCGGATGATTCTATCTACCTCAATTCTAAACCTTAACAATAATAACGATTCAATCAATGCGGGTCCAATACGTGCTCATCGGATACAAAGAACCTAGCATGATACTACGAAGCAAGAACAGATATCGAACATGCTAGAATAGAACAACCTAGCATGGGCTAACATGAGAAACAATACAAGAGTTCATGCCACGATCGGGAATTGAAATGCAGAGCACCTAGGCTAAACATGCTAGTAATCATACACAGGCATACAAAACAACAATCACAAATATACGCGCAGGTCCACACAACCTCGGTAAGAAATCCTTACCTTGGTGGAAGACTTCTACACACAAATCCTAAGTGCGGAACAATCCCGAGCTAGCGGCGGGAACCTAGCAAACCAACAATAATCGGCATCTAAAATATCTAAACAACAATAGAACGAGCAAGCTCGGCTCGGGAACTCACGCGGCGCGACGACACGAGCTTGGGGGCTGCTGGCAAGCCGGCACGGCAAGGACGCGCGCGCGGCGCTGCGCTACCGGCACGGCAAGGACGCGCTGGCCGCTGCTTGCTGCGCGGCAGCCGGCACGGCGCGTGCGCGCGCGGGCGAAGCGGCGAAGCGCGGCGCGCGCGCGGCGGCGGCGCGCGCGATGCGGACACGGCGAGCGGCTTCAGCGCAGGACGCGCGCGCGACGAACGTCTCGGGCGCGCAGCGCTGGCGCAGCGAGCAGACGCGGCCGACGACGGCGCTGGCGAGGACCTCTGGCGTCGTGGCGAGCGAGCGGCGCGATTCTTCGCTGGATTTAACGGCGAAGCTGCGCTGCTGATGAGATCGGGCGCGAAAGCGACGGTCGGATTGGACGAACGGCGAAGCCGCGCGCTGGCCGACAGATCTCGGGCGCGGCGAGCGATCGGGTGGACGAACGGCGAAGCTATGCACTGGCTGGAGCCAGATTCGGGTGTCGCGACAGACAGGGCCGCTGTTGATTGGAGCTGGCCGATGCGACGAGCTCGGGTCTTTGGACTTCCCTCGGTGGTTGCGCACACACACACACACACACAACCCTTTTTCTTACATTCGGCCAACAAACACCCAAATGAGAAGATGAAGAAGACGAAGACTTACCCGAATGATGATGATCGAACCCAAGGAGATGCAAGGATGAAGAATCGGCAAGGCTATGGAGATGGAGAGCTTGGGCGGCCAAGAGGTGTTTTGGAGAAGAAGATGGAATAACCTAATTCTATTTCATTTAACCAAATGCACCAAAACTCCAAAATCCAAGGTTAACTAAGATGTGATGCAGAGAAAGAGCAACAAGAGCACCTAATGGCTCAATTGGCACACATCTCTACAAGCTTCCCAGAGACCTGTGTTCAAACCCCATTTGCAAAGACAATTTCCTTTAATTTTACTTTTGCATCAAACCTTGCTCAAACCAAAACTCAAACTCCTCCAAAAACCTACATAAAACCATCCAATAATTTTAGTAGCTGGAAAAGACATAAACGACCATGACGGCCCGACCAAATTACCAAATTACCCCTAGGGCATACCTGGAAGACCGGGAAGAAAACCTGGGTCGTTACAGGTGTACTCACGAACATTAGCCCGGGGGAGCTCTCCGAACCGGCCACTAACGCGTGTGCGCGCACACCGCATGCTGCTGCAACCGGCGTAAATGTGGGGGCCTAAGTTCAAACTACGAGGGCCAGGTACGCATGCCTAAAGACTCGTAAATGGTGTCATCGAACACGAGAGTGCGAGGCCCTCGACACTCATCTGTGCAGCCTGTACCACCGACCTGAAGCTAAGAACCGGCCAAGGCAGGCTTGCACCGTTGGTAGGGTTCCGCTCTAGCAGACTACAAACTAGGCTTATGCCGATGTGGTAGCTAAATCCACATCGGCTGCCGGGGGGAAGCAATGTACGTTATGCTTCGCTCAACTCCCGACCGGTGGGGACAAAGTACGTTATGTCCGCTCTCAGCCTCTGGATGATGACAAACTCTACTATACCAGATAAAAGTACAAAATAACTGATTCCTGGCTAGACATACATATCAACATCAATCACACATAACCTAGCATGATACTACGAACTTAAAGCAGGAATCTCAAGCATGCTGGAAGAACAATCCTAGCATGGCACTAACATGTACAAACAGGCAAACATGCTAGCAAGAATGCAATCACAAGCTGTCCTATCCACTAATCATGTTCATAGAAGTACACATGCATATAAGGCACAATCAAGAAAGCATCGCAGGGTCCACACAACCACGGTAAGAAATCCTTATCTGGAAACAAGTGGAAAATAACTATCGCGAATCAGATAACGACCCTCGAGCTTAAAGCAAACCCGAGCAACCTAGGCATATGATAAAAACATCCTAAATAAATAAACAGCAGCCAGCAGCTTAAAATCTAAAAGGGGAAGGGGAAGGGAATTACCAAGCGAGAAGACATGCGGTCTCGGCAGCAAAAGGGCAGGAATGGGCGCTGCTGGTGTGGCAGGGGCGCTGGAGAGGCAGCGCCAGTCTTTGGAGAGGGCGCGCGCAAGCAAGAGAGCAGACGACTGGAAGGGGCGCGCGGCGAGACGTCGAGTATGCGAGAGGGCGCGCGCGCGGCGCGTCTAGGCTGCGGGCGTGGCGCAGTTGGGTTGGGACGCACACGGGAGCGCGATCTCTGGCGGCTGGTCGACGACGAGAGGCGATTCGGGCGGATGGGTCGACACACGGGAGGCGCATCTGGGCGGCTGGGATGGCCGACGGAGGCGATTCTGGGCGGCTGGTCGACGACGGGAGGCGATTCGGGCGGCTGGGTCGACGACGGAGGCGATTCGGGCGCTGGGACAACGACGGAGGCGATTCGAGCAACTGGTCGACGACGGAGGCGATTCGGGCGGATGGGTCGACGACGGAGGCGCCTCTGGCGCCGGGTCGACACACAGGCGAAATGGGCGGTGGTGGTGCGGGTGGTGCAGAGCGGCCGCCATGGCCGAGCGGCTTTGGTGCGGGGTGCGGCTAGGGGTGTGGTGGCTACTGGCTGTTGGGGTTGGTGCGGCAAAGAAATTTGGGCATGGTGCGGCTAGGGTTTAGAGAGAGAGAGAGAGAGAGAGAGAGAGAATCTTGCAAAACAAGGGGGAAAGGGATTTTTCTTGATTTCTTTCCTTTTCTTAATTTAAATGGGTCTAAAATCCTTTCCCAAAGCTTCCTCTTTCAAAACCCGGCCCAAGCAAACTTTTCTTTTTAATAAAACTCTTTTTTCCTACAAACTCCCAAAACCATTTAGGGCAAGGGTTCAAATCCCAAAGGAAGCACTCAAAACCCCATTAATTTTGCCAATAACTAAAATACCTCCAAACTCCCAAACAACTTGCCCAAACCTCTTGGGTCCTACAACCAACAACAATCAAGCCTCGACAAAAGCAGGAGTGACCCTGGAATCCTGAAAATCCACAAAACCCTGACCGGGGCAAAAAGACCAAAATACCCCTAAGGGTTAAAATAGCTCTAACGGCCCATCCCAACATCCAAATAATGTCTCGAAAACACCTGGGATACCGAAATAGAAAACTGGGCCGTTACAACGAATACCGGCATCGGTTGGAACATATAGCCGACCCTTATACCTCAAGCCACCATCTGCAGATACCACGAAATCGAAATCACCATCGACCTGAACTCTCTCGTACAATATCTTTAACTTAGGGTCATTCAACTGGCCGTCGATAATCCTTTGCTTTATCGAAGGCTGGATGGTCAATCAGGCTACCTCAGCGGTAACCTCCCTAACAACACTTCTATTCTTGCTCTCTCAAGATCCTTCCTTATACAACTTTTGGGATTTGCAGCGTTGCTAAATGCGAGGTCTTTCTACTCGGTGCATCTACTACAACATTTGCCTTCCCGGGGTGATACAGATTTCACAGCTTGTAATCCTTTACAAGCTCCAACCACCTCCTCTGCATCTCATGTTCAAGTCTTTCTGGGTGAAGAAATACTTGAGGCTCGTGCTTCGAGAAAATTTGAATCTTCTCCCCATACGATAATGCCTCCGGACCTTAAGTACAAAGACGACGTTTTGCCAACTCCATATCATGAGTCGGATAATTCTACTCATCATGTCGTTTCAACCGCCTTGAGGCATATGCTATTACCTTACCGTGCTTTGCATCGTAACGCAACCCAAACCAAACTTGCCGGCATCATCGAACACCACAAAACCCCATGTTCCCTTTGGAACTGCCAACATTGGTGCGGACGTGAAACTGCTCTTCAGCTTAGCGAAACTTTCGTCGCACTTCTTATCCCAAATGAAATCGACACCCTTCCTCGTCAAACTAGTAAGCGGTGCAGCTATAGCAGAAAAATCCTGAACGAAGCGACGCTAATAACCGGCCAGACCCAGAAAACTACTAATTTCCAACACAGTCGTCGGTCTGGCCCATGAACTAACTGCCTCTATTTTTGACGGGTCTACAACCACTCCCTCCTTAGACACAACGTGTCCTAGGAAAGCTACCTCCTTAAGCCAAAAGTCACACTTAGAAAACTTTGCATAAAGCTGGTTCTCGCGCAAGGCTGTCAAAATCTTTCTTAGGTGCGAAGCATGGTCCTCCTTAGACTTTGAGTACACAAGAATGTCATCTATGAACACAATGACAAAGCGGTCCAGGAACGCCTTAAACACTTTGTCCATCATGTCCATGAATGCAGTTGGGGTGTTGGTCAATTCGAAAGACATGACCACGAACTCGTAGTGACCATACTTTGACCTAAAAGCTGTCTTAGGGATATCTGCATCCTGGATCCTTAACTGGTGGTAGCCGGACCTCAAGTCAATCTTTGAAAACACACAAGCTCCCTGGAGCTGGTCAAACAGGTCATCAATACGTGGCAGTGGATACTTGTTCTTGATGGTTACCTTATTCAGTTCCTTGTAATCGATGCACAGATGCATTGAGCCATCCTTTTTTTTAACAAACAGCACGGGTGCTCCCCACGAGGACACACTCGGTCTAATAAATCCTCTGTCAAGCAACTCTTGCAATTGCTCCTTTAACTCTTTCAATTTAGCTGGCGCCATACGATAAGGAGCTTTCGAGATAAGACGAGTTCTTGGCTCAAGCTCGATTGAGAAATTAACCTCCCTCTTTGGCGGCAGACCAGGCAACTCCTCAGGAAATACATCTGCAAACTCTTGCACAATGGGCACTTGCTCAACAGATAACTAATCACGACTCACTCCAGACAACTTAGCTATGAAACTGTAAAGACCCGACCCGAATGGGGTTCTAAAGTAGGCCTTTACCTCAATGCATGCAAATGGAAATACATAAAATGACCCAACCAGGGGTCGGATTGAAAAAACTATTCAAACATAAGAGTGGAAAACATTAAAACAAACTTAACATTCATTTACAAAATAATGGTGATCGGTCAAGACTTTTCTTAAAACATAAAAATAGTACAAAACATAAGTTTTCCCTACTGGACCAAAATCCATGTACATGCTGAATTCAAAACAAAACAAAGTAAGACACGCATGAATGTCAAGAAGATCCATGATCTCCACCACCTCCGCTAGCCGCCTCGGTCTTTGTTCCAAGTTACCCGTGGAAAAACCACAAAATAAGGGTGAGTAACGAATTACTCAGTAAGAATCCCCAACCGGGGTACGATACGATGTAATCAATCATCTAGCAACCTAGTACACATGCAAACAGTTATCAACACGGATCTTAGCTCAACGAGCTTATAAAGCAAATCTGGAGTCTTCGGAAGTCGCCTACTTCCGGCCTAATGATTGGTTCTCATAACCAATCCCGGGACATCACCGAGGTCTCTTTCACTCGGGGCATTGATCAGCTCAAAAACCGATCCCAAGGATGTCCTCAAGGGCCTTTTGCCCTTGCTGCAAATCTGGACTTACGGGAGAGTACCTGAAGTCTGGCTCTAAACTGGAAGGAATGGTGTACTCACGACATTAGCCCGGGGGAGCTCTCCGAACCGGCAACTAATGCGTGTGCGCGCACACCGCATGCTGCTGCAACTGGCGTAAATGTGGGGGCCTAAGGACAAACTACGCGGGCCAGGTATGCATGCATAAGACTCGGAAGCGGTGTCACTGATCACAGTATCGCGAGGCCCTCGGCTCTTATCTGTGCAGCCTGAACCACCGACCTGAAGCTAAGAACCGCCAAGGTAGGCTTACACCGCTGCGCGTGGTTCCGCTCTAGCGAGCTACAAACTAGGCTTATGCCGATGTGGGTAGCTAAATCCACATCGCGATCGGGGGAAGCAATGTACGTTGTCTTCGCGCGCACTTTACTCCCGACCAGGGGACAATGTACGTTATGTCCACTCTCAGCCTCTGGATGATGACAAACCCTACTTTACTAACTAAGAGTACGGAGTGAAAGATTCCTGGCTAACATACATAATAGACATCAATCATACATATCCTAGCATGGTACTATGGACTTAAAGGCGGGATATCGAGCATCGTTGGTAGAACAAACCTAGCATGGCACTAACATGTACAAACAACCAAACATGCTAGCAAGAATTCAATTACAAGTTTGTCCTATCCACTAACATGCTCATAAAAGTAACAGCATACAAGTCACAATCACGAAAGCATCGCAGGTCCACACAACCCCGATAAGGAATCCTTACCTGGAAACAAGCAGAGAATAATAACTATCACGACCAAAAAACAACCTTTGAGCCTCAATCGAATCCCGAACAACCTAAGCATTTCCATAAAACACCCAAATTTAAATACAAATCAGCAGCCAATCAACTCAAGACCCAAAGAAGTAAAAAGGCTCGGGAATTACCAATCGAGAAAACACACGGCTCGACCAAACCAACTCTCACAGGCAAGCAGTCGCGCAAAGAAGGGGTTTACCGGGCGCTACCTGGCTTAGAAGGGGGCAGGCTCGCTCGCAGAAGCTGGGCGCTGGGGGCGTGGAGCCGTGAGCGGGCGAGCTATAGGGGTGCAGGCGCGAGCGCGGCTCGGCCATCGGCGGCGAAGCGGCGCTACTGAGACGCGAAGGCTGCGCGAGCGACACGACGCACTGGCTACTGTGGGACGCGCGCGGGGACTAGGCAAACTGCAGGGCTGGTCGACTGGCGCGCGGCGAGCGGGCGCTGGGCGTGGGCGGCACGTGCGGCGAAGTGGCGTGGGTTGGCACGATGCGAGCTGGGGCTGGGCGAGCTGGGGCGGACTGGGACGACGTTGGCTCGGCGTGGTGCGGTTGGCTAGGCGAGCTGGGGCGAGCAGAGGGGCTCGGGGCTGGCTTGGGGTCGGGTGAGGGAGAGAGAGAGAGAGAGAGAGAGAGAGAGAGAGAGATAGAGAAAATTAAGATTAAAACACATGGGGAAATTTGGGGATTTTTCTTTTATTTATTTAATCCATACTTATCCCATTTTAAATGCCTTAAAATCCATGAAAATAAATCCCTAAAAATCCCATTTTGGCTCCTCTTCGAGACCCGGCTGAAGCGATCTTTTCCAATAATAAAACTCACTTAATAAATCACTAAGGCAAAGGTTCAAATCTCAAATCTTGACTGGGGGGCAAAAATACCAAAATACCCCTAAGGGTTAAAATGCTCTAACGGCCCAACCGATTGCCCTAATACTGAACCGAGAGTACCTGGAAAACCGGAATGGAAATCTGGGCCGTTATAGAAACCCCAAGCTCCTCGAGCTAGTAAACGGTGGGCCTTAACTGCCGAAACCACTGGCAAACACACACCGCCCTGGACGCCCCAAAATTTAAAGCTAGGCCTGCTCGGCGGGCTGATCACTACCTCCTTCCGACGGTAGTCAATCATCGCGTGGTTATCAGCTAACCAATCCATGTCGAGGATCACATCAAAACCACTCATAGCCAGTACTATGAGCGTGTAACAGCCCAGTTTTCTATTCCAGTTTTCGAGATGCTTTCGGTTCAAGATTCGGTTGTTCGGTTGGGTCGTTGGAGCTGTTTTGTCCCTTAGGGGTATTTTGGTCTTTTGGCTCCCCGGGCAGGATTTGTGGATTTTCAGGATTCCAAGGTAGCTCCTGCCTTTGTCGAGGCTTGTTTGTTGTTGGTTGCGAGTCCCGAGATGTTTGGGCTAGTCGTTTGGAAGTTCGGTTGAGATTTGGGTTTTGGCAAAGTTATGGTTGGTTGAGTGCTTCCTTTGGGATTCGAGCCTGGGCCCTTAGTGTTGATTTGGGAGTTGGATTTAAGTGAGTTTTATTTATTGGAAAAGGTCGCTTCAGCCGGGTCTCGAAGGAGGAAGCCGGGAAATGGGATTTTAAGGATTTTAAGGTTATTTTAAAAATGGATAAGGTTGGAAAAATAGGATAAAAACCCATTTTTCCCTTATTTTTTTTCTCTCTCTCTCTCTCTCCCTCAAGCCCGAGCCTAGCCCCAGCCCCAGCCCCAGCTCGCCCAAGCCCGAGCCCTAGGTCGCCCAGCCCAGGTCGCCCAGCCCCGAGTCGCCCCTCAGAGTGTCGCGTCGCCCAGCCTGGAGTCGCCTCACACAGTGTCGCGTCGCCCAGCCCCGAGTCACCCCGCACAGTGCCACGTCGCCCAACTTGCAGAGACTCGTCGGATACCTGTATCCGACCGTCCCTTACCTTTTGACTAGCCAGCATACTAGCTCCCGAAGGAGTGGCAACAGATAACTCAAATCCTAAAGGCTCTAAAATCATGCAAGCATGCTCAGCAAAAATAGCAGAAACAAAAGAATGAGTGGAACCCGAATCAAACAACACAAAGGCAAGGTGATCAAGAACTAGGAGCGTACCTACCACAGCGGCCCCAGTTTGCTCAGCCTCCTGGCGGGTCGTAGCATACACTCGCCCCTACTGCTGAGCTGGATGCTCTATCACTACTTTCTGGTTGCAAAACCGGGCCTCATGCCCTTCCTTACCACAGTTATAGCAAGCCCTAGGGTTACCTCCACAAGGACCCCAATGAGGCTTCCCACAAGGGTTACAATACGGTGGCGGCCTCCCTACGCCCTGCTGGCGAGGCTGATCACGGTTTTGGGCCATTCTTTGGTCTTTGCCCTTATAAGAACCCTGACGGCGCTGACCGCCGACACGGCTATTGCTTTCTAAGTCAAACTTACGCTTCTGGCCCGAGTATACTAGGGCCTTATGCACAGCAGCACTAGCAACCTGCTCTAGAGGATACTTCCCATCGTAAATCGTTGCTAACTGCACTGCCTTGGCAAAAGTCTCTGGGGCATGTGCCCTAACATCCTGAGACACTCCCTATCTCAAACCAGCAATAAACTTCCTGATCTTCAGCTCATGGGTAGCAATCAGCTACGGCGCGAAGTACCCATACTCCGAGAACTTCCTCTCATAAACCTCGATCGAATCTGACCCCTGCTTTAAGTTTGAAAATAGCTCAATCATCTTCTCTTGGGCTTCTTCACTGATAAACTTTGCCTTGAACTCATTTCTTGAAGAAATCCCTGTGGCGGTGGAGACCCACCGGTCTCTCACTCAAAGTGGAATCCCACCACCACTTAAATGCATCCGGCTAATACGTGAGTCGCACAACGGCTCCATTTGCACCTTAGGACAAGCCATCACCATGAATGTGTACTCTAACTCAGCAATCCATCTGGCTGCTACTAACAGTTCTCCAGGGGCACTAAATTTCTCGGGCTTCCACTTGACAAAATCCTTCAGCCACTTGTCTAGATCCTTAGCACCTTCAGCCACAACGACCTTATTCACGATCGGCTCGCTAAGTCTGGCAGATCTGGTGGCACTACTGGTCCTCTCCTTCACGAACCATCTCGGTCAATCGCTCTATCCGGTCGGGACTCTTCCCTCTACGCGGCTAACAATGCCTGCGTCTCAGCTCTCTGCTCAGCCCTCTAGTGTAACGGCCCAGTTTTCTATTTCGGTTTTCCAGGTGCTTTCGATTCAAGATTCGGTTGTTCGGTTGGGCTGTTAGAGCTATTTTAACCCTTAGGGGAATTTTGGTCTTTTGCTCCCTGGGCAGGATTTGTGGATTTTCAGGATTTCAGGGTCACTCCTGCCTTTGTCGAGGTTTGATTGTTGTTGGTTGCAAGACCCAAGATGTTTGGGCTAGTCGTTTGGAAGTTTGGAAGTGGTTTGGTTATTGGCAAAATTATTGTTAAGTTATGTGCTTCCTTTGGGACTTGAACCCTTGCCTTAGTGTTGATTTGGGAGTTTGAATTAAGTGAGTTTTATTATTGGAAAAGATTTCTTCAGCCAGGTCTCGAAGGAGGATGTCGTGGGAAGGGATTTTAAGTCTTTAGGGCCTATTTAAAATAGGATAAGGATGAAAAAATAAAGAAAAATCCCATTTCCCCCTTGTTTTGTCTCTCTCTCTCTCTCTCTCCCTCTCACCAAACCCGAGCCCCAACCCAAACCCTAGCAGCTCCGCACCAGCTTGACAAGCCCAGCCACCTTGTCTTTGGCGGCCAAGCGCGCAGCGCCCTCCCGCTCGCATCAGTCGCCGCACCCTCAAGATATTACGAGCCGCCCCGCGCCAGCGTCGTCCCGCTCCGCACCAGGTCGCACCACTCAGCGCCGTTCCCTGTAGCCCAGATGCATCGCCCGCGTGCCGTTCCTTGTAGCCCAGGCGCGTCGCCCGAGCGTCGTTCCTCGTAGCCCAGGCGCCTCAGCGCCCACGCCAACGCGCTCCTGTCTCTGTCGCGTCTGCAGGCCAGCGCCAAGCTCCTGCGCGCGAGTCCCTTGCCGCGCCAGCGTGCCAAGCCAGCTTCCTCCCATCGCCGACACTACCTGCCTGCTTTGTGAGAGATGGGCCGAGCCTTGTGTCTTCTCGGGTTGTAATTCTTGAGTCTTTTTGTAAGAACCCGACCCAAAACATGGTCCTAAACCTGGGTTCTCACTCAGCATGCAAGTGAAATATGATAACAAGCGGTTTAGAGCTCATATTTAAAAACCTTTCAAAACATATGAGAAGGGGGAGCCCTTAAAACATAACCAACAATTTTCATTTAAAACAATCCAACAAAGTAAAACAACCTGGCCAGTGTTTAATAAAAAGTTCAATACAATTTAAGCAACGTTTTAAACAATGTTCCCCTAGGACTCCTGTCCATACATGCTAAATAAACAATGCAATAATAAAAGACAGAGTGCCGGCGGTTCCCCATGATCAATCAGCTCCCTCCGCTATCCCTCCTGGTGTTGTCCCAAGTTACCTGAAAGATAAATAAGGGTGAGTATAAACATACTCAAGAAGAATTCCCAACAGGGGGTACATCACGATACATCGGTCATCTAGCACCTCAACATGCAAGCAAACGACTATCAACACGAGATCATAGCTCAACGAGCTCATAAAACAAGATCGGAAACATCGGAAGTCTCTTACTTTCGGAATCATCGGAAGTCTCCTACTTAGGCCTAATGATTGGTTCTCATAACCAATCCGGGACATCTCCGAGGGTCTTTCTCCTCGGCCAATTGATCACTCAAAACCGATCCCAAAGATGTCCGAGCACCCTCGAGGGTCTTTCTCCCTCGACCAATTGATTAGCTCAAAAGCCAATCCCAATGGGTGTCCTCAAGGCCATCCTTGCCCTCGCTAACAACTGGACTATCGGGAGAGTACCCAAGTGCGGCTCTAAATCGGAAGGAACGGTGTACTCACGAACATTAGCCCGGGAGCTCTCCGGAATCGGCGACTAACGCCAGCGTGCGCGCACACCGCATGCTCATCTCGCAACCGGCGTAAATGCGGGGCCTAAGGGCAAACTACGCGGGTCGTGTACGCATGCCTAAAGACTCGGAAGCGGTGTCACTAAACACTGTGAGTGCGAGGCCCTCGGCACTCATCGTGCGACTGTACCACCGACACGAAGCTAAGAACCGCCAAGGCAGCTTGCACCGCTGGCGGGGTTCCGCTCTAGCGAGCTACAAACTAGGCTTATGCCGATGTGGTAGCTACATCCACATCATTTGCCGGGGAAGCAATGTACGTTATGCTTCGCTCTACTCCCGACCGGTGGGGACAAAGTACGTTATGTCCGCTCTCAGCCTCTGGATGATGACAAACCCTACTACGCTATCTAAGAATACCGAGTAAATCAATGATTCCTGGCTAGCAAGCAATGACCGACATCAATCACATTTACCTAGCATGATACTACAACTTAAGCAGGAATCACAAGCATGTTGGAAGTACAAACCTAGCATGGCACTAACATGTAAAATCAACAAACATGCTAGCAAGAGATCAAACAAAGTTGCCTATCACTATCATGCTCATAACAATCAGCAAACATACAAGGCACAATCGAGATATATCGCAGGGTCCACACAACCACGGTAAGAAATCCTTACCTGGGACAAGCAGAAAATAATCACAAATCAACCAAGTAATCCTCGAGCCTCTAATCGAACCAAACAGCCTAAACATCAAATAAAGCAGCCAAATCATATACATAAACAACCCAAATAAATCAACAACCAGCAGCCAACAAAACAGGGCCCAACGAAGAAAAGACTCGGGAAATACCATCCGAGAAGCCACAAGGCTCGGGCCAAGCCAACACATCACAAGCAGGCTGCTGGGCACTGGGCAGGGGCACTGGGCGCAGGGCAGGCGCGCGGACACGGCGGGCTGGGCGCGCACACACGCTACTGGGAGTCTTTGGCGCGCAACGCCGGGCAAGCAGAGAGAAGAGGCGCGCGGAGGCGGCGACGCGCTCTGAGGACGCGACTTCGAAGCGACTCGACGTAGGAGACGGCGCGCGGGCGGGAGGGCGCGCGACAAAGGGCGCCCCGGGGCGACGCGCTCGGCGAGGATGGCACGGCGAGGCCGGTCTGGCACGCGAGGGGGAGCGACGGCGAGCGACGGCGATGTGGGCGAGATCTGGCGAGAGCGAGCTCGGATCTGGGCGTCTGGTGCGACGACGCACGATCTCGGCTACTGGGCGACGGACTCGGCGACGGCGCTATCTGGGCGCGCTAGGGGCTGGCTGGTTCGGCGATCTTGGCCGCGACGGCAGCGAAGCGTATGGATCCGCGACTCCGCGGTGGCGCGACAGCGTCTGGCAGCTTCGGGTTGGAAGTGCGGCTAGGTCGAGGGAGAGAGAGAGAGAGAGAGAGAGAGAGAAAAGAGAAAAAGAAAAAGAAAAATAAAAATAAAAAGAAAAGGAAAATAAAAGGAAAAATGGGATTTTATCCTCCTTTCCATCCTTAACCAATTTTCTTTCCAAATTTAAATAAGTCTTAAAGTCCTTAAATCCCATTTCCCGGCTTCCTCCTTCGAGACTGGTGAAACAAACTTTTCCAAGCAATAACTCTCACTTAAAACAAACTCCCAAATCATCTCTAAGGGCACAGGCTCGAATCCCAAAGGAAACACCCAAACAACGATCACTTTGCCCAAAACCCAAATCACAACCGAACTCCCAAACGAATACCCCAAACATCTCGGGACTCGCATGACCACCAACAAACAAGCCTCAACAAAGGCGGGAGCCGCCTCGAAGCCCCGAAAATCCACAAATCCTGCACTGGGAGCAAAAGACCAAAATACCCCTAAGGGTCAAAGCAGCTCTAACGGCCCAACCGAACCATGAATCTGAACCTAAGCACACCTCGAGAAGCTGGAATAGAAAATCGGGCTGTTACAATACTCCCTCCTTTTAAGACTTTCGTCCTCGAAAGTCCTAAAACGAAACGACTCTATGAATACTCCACTCGATTCTTAGCCAACTGAACTTCTCGGCTAAAACAACACTAGCCCTTCTCGATAACCAAACCCTCTTGGGTTCTCAAAGGCTCAAAGCCACAATGCTCTCGATGCTACATACTATCTCAACAAAGAGACGAGGAACACAAAACTTGCATCTTTGTCAAAGACGGGGCAAAGCTAACCACTTGCTCCAATCCGCTCAAGGATCTCAAAAGCCCTACAAACTTGGGGCTCACCCAAAACCCGCTAAACCAACACGGAACACCTCTCAACGGTGTTACTCTCAACAAAGCCCGCGATGGGCACAAGCTCCAAAACTCAACGCCACGCACTGGCGTAACTTCTCTGAATGCCCACAACTGATAACAAACTGCCTCAACACAACGCCAAGCTGGCCAAACAACTGAACCTCTCAGGTTCCAGAAACCAAACGACCTACTCTTACTTCACAAGAGACCAGCGAACCACAAGGCTTGCCTAAAGCCTTAACGAAAAACAATCGAACCACCAACTGGCGATTGATCCAAAAGGCAAACTTTTCCCACTAGCACAAGTTTGAAACTTGACTCACGGCCAACCCTAAATGGCCAAAACTGTGCCTGAGCTCCACTCGGCCAAGCCAACAACTGGAGCCTCACAACGGCCGAACACAGACTTTTCCATGCAAACCTACTAGCAACTGGCCAAAGAGAACATTGCCAGGCAAGGAAACAACCAACATTCCTCTCATGGAAAATCTCGGGCTGCAAGGACCAAACCATCACGCAGCCACTAGCAACACAACACCTTGAGAATAGCAACTCAAGGGCTAACCAACCATTGCCACGACACCTCTGAGCCAACTCACTCTCAAATGAGGCTCAGCTAATCGCCAACTGCGAAAGCACAACAACTAGAAGCAAAGCCCGAGAAAGGCTTGCTCTACAGAAACTCAAACCAGGCTCATAACGAGCAAAGCTCGCCTCCAAGCTACCACTCAACTCTTAAGTCCAGCGGCTACTCAAAGGACTTCCTCCTTTTAGCTTAGGCCTAACCCATCTTGCGACTAGAAACTCCACACACGGAACATCGCAAGGAATACGAATCGACGAGGCTATCTCCAAAGATAATACTCGAGGTGGCATCCATGGTGCAACTCAACCACCAAGGAAACTAGGGGAAAAACTTCAAACCCCAAGAACCAACAACTTTCCAAAGAAAAGCTCAACTCTTAAACTGGCCGCCACCGCTCTTGGGGGACAAACAACTTTTCGCTTGCTAACAACACAATGCGAGGACCCTCTCATTTGGGCTAACCCACTGCGCTACTCGATCAACTACACAACTCAGAGCTACGCTGACTCCTCAACGGGAACGATTTCCCGGCAAGCAAACTCTAAAAGGCGCGAACATCACACACGCCACGTGACTTGCTCAAACCCAAGGGCAACATCAACCAACTCTCTTGGAAGCAACACCCAAGGGAAACTCAAGCGATTGTCCACCAATCCGAACTAGGCGAACTTACTCAACCACCGAGGGAGGAATCAACTCCCAAAACAACCGGACTAGGAATAAATCCTCGTGGCAACGCCCTGCAGCTCGAACCGAGCAAGCTCTTGAAACATCAAGAGAACCAAATCTTGGTCAACACCAAGCACCAACTAGCCTCCAAAACCAAACAAGCACTAGCTTGCTAGGATCGCCAAATCTGCAAGCAACTCACCCAAGGAACACATGCTGGGTCTAATCGAGCTCGAGAGGCTCTCCACAACTAGAGATCCTCACGATCACCCTCCGACACACACGGTCGACAACGATCTAACAAACAACCAGCTACGCGGGCACAACCCTCCAAAGCATCTCAACTACGCTGGCCAACTCCAACTTGGAAACCAAGGGAACCGGAACGCTACAGGAGGCGTCATCCTCCTACTCAAAGCAACAACCTCAACATAACTTACGCCCAAGGTAAGGATCCGAACGACTTTCTTAGCCAAAACGATCGAGAAAATCGCGCGCTTGCCACTACTACTCTTGTTCGGTTCCAGCTGAAGTCTAACCAAGGCAAGGACCAACTAGCAAAACTTGCTTAACCAACGGCCGCAAGAACGAGCACGGCATCCTTACAACCCAAAGCTAGGGCACTTGCCGAGAACCCAAGCCTTGACACCTCAAAGATCGAGCACTGGCTCCTCAACACGAACCTCTCATGGTTTTCCCAAACATGAACCACGGAACGAGCTACGCAAAAAGTACACCTGGGTGTACTGGCTCCAACTTGATCCCTTAAGGTCCAAAGCCAACAAGGCTCTCACACAGCAACTTTTGCCTCCAAACAAAGCCACTACTAACCAGTGGAGCAACAAGAGTCCAAACCCACTCGGGGCCACTCACCACGAAAAGCCACATTGGCCAACTTACTCTTACAAGAGCAAATCCAAACCAAGCTAACATACCTCAAACCAATGTGCTCACCAAATGTGCTCCGATCGGACATCCAACTCATGGCTCTAACCTTTGGATCAACCACGCATCCACGATGCCAACACTACCCATACTAGGGTAACTCAAAGGGTAGCCGACTCATGCTACCAAGAATCGGCTCGAAGCTCACAACACAAAGCGAGAACTCAAACTTGCTAGCTCTTAACACCCTTACAACATCCTTTGGTACCCAACTCTCGGTGACCACGAAAGCTCTTACTTTCCCTCGAAAACCTCATACTTGTAGTCCTCGACTACCACCGAGCTAGATCTCTTATGCAACCCAAAGCAGTGCAAGCTCGGGAAAGGGGTACAAGACTCGCGGGGATGCGATACTGCAGGCGACCAAGGAACCATCTACGCACAAAGGGCCAATGGGCCTCAAATCTAGGCCTCCTCTCAAAGCCTAGTGCCAACAAGCACTACATCCTTTAAGACACAAATCAGCCCTAAGCAGAGCTTTACGCCCCTCGGAGGAAAGTCACACTCCAAGTGACGGGGCAATGGCACTCAAGAAAGGAGTCCAAACACTCGAGCAGACCTAATCTCTCGGCATCTCGACCAACAGACATGCCAAGGCCTACTCCTCGCATCCCACTCGATGCTCACAAAATCTCAGGCTAACTTTTGCATCTCACTCGATGCTCAACAAAAGCTCAGGCTAACTCCTCGGGTGGCGTCAACTAGTTCCACTATGGGAACATCCAAATAAAAAGAGTGCTCCACTCTACTAGCCCGCTGAAATCCACATACGGATCAAACCCTAGCAAGCAAACTCCAAAGCGCGCACAGCTACGAGGGCACTAAAAGAACTGGCTGCACAACGACGGCATGCTTGCAAGAGGGCACAGATGTCTCTACATCTGCCTCAAGCCACTAACACGACAACTTGCCAATCAATCGGGCGACTGGTGGAGACTCTGCTAGTCCCCTCTCTCAAGGGACTACCACCACCAACTGCTGTACCAAACAACACGGGAACGGCACACCTCGGCCTCTGAACAGCAGGACATCCCAACACACGGATGTTAAACTCAAACCTGGCCAACCGCTTTACTACTAGCAGCAGGACTTTCTAATACATCGAGCTCTACAGGCATCCAATTGCCAAACTGGGCGGCTCCATCAACGCCAACAAACTCAATCTGCATAAAACCTGCCGATCATGCCCTCCCGGGAACCTCTCGGGCTACAAGAGCTGCTAGGGGAAAAATTGAAACAAACTCTGTCATTTGGGTTATCTCGTGCCGAGACTCCTCACTACGCGCTACAAATCTGCGCTGGGTCTTTGCTGGAGATAGCTAAAGACCCGCCATCAACCCTCTCATGGGTGGAGCACACTCGCTCAAGGAGTCATACTACGAGGCGTGCTAGCCTCTACCCCCTCCTCTAGGCAACTCAATCGCCGGGGCCAACTCGCCAACGGGCTAAACAACCACGGGGACGCGGCCTCAACATCAACACGATCGGTCCGGCTCCTCGGTCGGACATGCCAAGCGTCTGCTCCTGCGAGTGCGATCAACACACTGGCGACCGCACAAGGCACCTCCACCCTCTCACTAGGGGAGAAACCAACAACCGGGCCACAAATGGCCTGGGAGTCTAATCTCGCCTCCCTCGAGTGCGATCGACACTGCTGGCGATGCGCACAAAGCATAAATCTTTGGCCCACACTGGGGCTCTCACCGCTCAACAAACCGCCGCGATCTGGGAAGTTGGCATGATGGCTCTCTATGCCCAAACCAACAACGAGTCAAAACCTGCTCGTCTCCGCTCCACAACTCTACACAGGCATAAAAGCTAGAAGAAAAGTATTGTAAATTCTTACCCTTAACTTAATTGAACTCGAGACAAACTGGCGGCGTGGAGTCTTGATGATCATGGGAACAACAACCTACAAAGCAGGTTAGTCTACAGAATCTATGACTCGTGCTCGATACCAAGCTGTAAGAACCCGACCCAAAACATGGTCCTAAACACTGGTTCTCACTCAGCATGCAAGTTAAATATGATAACAAGCGGTTTAGAGCTCATATTTAAAAACCTTTCAAAACATATGAGAAGGGGGAGCCCTTAAAACATAACCAAAAATTTTCATTTAAAACAATCCAACAAAGTAAAACAACCTGGCCAGTGTTTAATACAATGTACAATACAATTTAAGCAACGTTTTAAACAATGTTCCCCTAGGACTCCTGTCCATCTACATGCTAAATAAACAATGCAATAATAAAAGACAGAGTGTCGGCGGTTCCCCATGATCAATCAGCTCCCTCCGCTAGCCCTCCTAGTGTTTCCCAAGTTACCTGAAAGATAAATAAGGGTGAGTATAAACATACTCAGTAAGAATTCCCAACCGGGGTACAATACGATACATCGGTCATCTAGCACCTCAACATCAAGCAAGCGACTATCAACACGGATCATAGCTCAACGAGCTCATAAAACAAGATCCGGAAACATCGGAAGTCTCTTACTTTCGGAATCATCGGAAGTCTCCTACTACTTAGGCCTAATGATTGGTTCTCATAACCAATCCGGGACATCTCCGAGGGTCTTTCTCCTCGGCCAATTGATCGGCTAAAAACCGATCCCAAAGATGTCCGACACCCTCGAGGTCTTTCTCCTCGACCAATTGATTAGCTCAAAAGCCAATCCCAATGGGTGTCCTCAAGGGCCTCCTTGCCCTCGCTAACAACTGGACTATCGGAGAGTACCGAAGTCCGGCTCTAAAGCGAAGGCGGTGTACTCACGAACATTAGCCCGGGAGCTCTCCGAGCCGGCGACTAACGCGTGTGTGCGCGCACACCGCATGCTCATCGCAACCGGCGTAAATGCACGGGGCCTAAGGGCAAACTACTCGGGTCAGTACGCATGCCTAAAGACTCGGAGCGGTGTCATCGAACACGATGAGTGCGAGGCCCTCAAGACTCATCTGCATGCGACTGTACCACCGACACGAAGCTAAGAACCGGCCAAGCGGGCTTGCACCATTGGCGTGGTTCCGCTCTAGCAGCGAGCTACAAACTAGGCTTATGCCGATGTGGTAGCTACATCCACATCGGCTGCCGGGGGGAAGCAATGTACGTTATGCTTCGCTCTACTCCCGACCGGTGGGGACAAAGTACGTTATGTCTGCTCTCAGCCTCTAGATGATGACAAACCCTACTACGCTATCTAAGAATACCTAATAAATCAATGATTCCTAGCTAGCAAGCAATGACCGACATCAATCACATTTACCTAGCATGATACTACAACTTAAGCAGGAATCACAAGCATGCTAGAAGAACAAACCTAGCATGGCACTAACATGTAAAATCAACAAACATGCTAGCAAGAGATCAAACAAAGCTGCCTATCACTATCATGCTCATAACAATCAGCAAACATACAAGGCACAATCGAGATATATCGCAGAGGTCCACACAACCACGGTAAGAAATCCTTACGGGACAAGCGAGAAAATAATCACAAATCAACCAAGCAATCCTCGAGCCTCTAATCGAACCAAACAGCCTAAACATCAAATAAAGCAACCAAATCACATACATAAATAAGCGACCCAAATAAATCAACAACCAGCAGCCAACAAAACAGGGCCCAACGAAGAAAAGACTCGGGAAATACTATCCAAGAAGCCACAAGGCTCGGGCCAAGCCAACACATCACAAGCAGTGCTTTGGCAGCTGGCAGGGTGGCTGGGCGCGGGCGCGCTGGCTGACACGCGCTACCGTGGCGCTATGGCTTGGGAAGAGAGCGCGCAGCGCGCAGCAGCGAGAGAGAGAAGAGGCGCGCGCGCGCGACGCCTTCTGAGGATGCGACTTCGGAGCGGCTCGGCGTAGGGGCGGTGTCGCGGCGCGAGGCGCGCGGCGCGGCTTTCAGCGAGGATGGCACAGCGCGCGACAGATCGGGCGCGCGAGGGGGAGCGACGGCAGCGGCGGCGATGTGGGCGAGATCGCGAGGGCGAGCTCGGATCCAGGCGTCGAGTGCGGCGACGCGCGATCTCGGCTGCGAGGCGACGGACTCGGCGACGGCGCGCGATCGGGCGCGCGAGGGGCGGGCTGGTGCGGCGATCTTTGGTCGCGGCGGCAGCGTCGCGGATCTCGCCGCTCGGCGGTGGCGCGACAGCGCGTCTGACGGCTTCGGCTGAAGTGCGGCTAGGTCGCGGGAGAGAGAGAGAAAAGAGAAAAAGAAAAAGAAAAAGAAAAATAAAAAGAAAAGGAAAATAAAAGGAAAAATGGGATTTTATCCTCCTTTCCATCCTTAACCAATTTTCTTTCCAAATTTAAATAAGTCTTAAAGTCCTTAAAACCTATTTCCCGGCTTCCTCCTTCGAGACCCGGCTGAAGCAACCTTTTCCAAACAATAACTCTCACTTAAAACAAACTCCCAAATCATCTCTAAGGGCCTGGGCTCGAATCCCAAAGGAAACACCCAAACAACGATCACTTTGGCCAAAACCCAAATCACAACCGAACTCCCAAACGAATACCCCAAACATCTCGGGACTCGCAGCCACCAATAAACAAGACTCAACAAAGGCAGGAGCTGCCTCGAAGCCCTAAAAATCCACAAATCCTGCCCGGGGAGCAAAAAGACCAAAATACCCCTAAGGGTCAAAACAGCTCTAACGGCCCAACCGAACCACTGAATCTGAACCGGAAGCACCTCGAGAACTGGAATAGAAAACTGGGCCGTTACACTTTTCTCCTTTGGGTCCTAAGCTGTTGGCTGTTGTTTATTTAATTAGGTTGTTTTTATTAATGCTTAGGTTGTTCGGGTTCGCTTACAAGCTCGAGGGTCGCTTGGTTGATTTGTGATAGTTATTTCTGCCTTTTTCCAGGTTGGATTTCTTACGAGTGGTTGTGTGGACCTGCGATATTATCATGATGTGCCTTGTATGCTTGTTGATTGTTATGAGCATGATAGTGATAGGCGATTATGATTGATCTCTTGCTAGCATGTTTGTGCGATTTATGCAGGTTAGTGCCATGCTAGGTTTGTTCTTCTAGCATGCTAATGATTCTGTTTTAAGTTCGTAGTATCATGCTAGGTTAAGTGTGATTGATGTGTTTTATTGTATGTTAGCCAAGAATCATTTACTCTGTACTCTTAGCTAGCATAGTAGGGTTTGTCATCATCCAGAGGCTGAGAGCGGACATAACGTACTTTATCCCCGCGGGTCGGGTGTTAGAGCGAAGCATAACGTACATTGCTTCCCCCCGGCGCCGATGTGGATGTAGCTACCACATCGGCATAAGCCTAGTTTGTAGCTGCTAGAGCGAGAACCCCGCCAGCGGTGCAAGCTGCCTTGGCGGTTCTTAGATTTCAGTCGGTGGTATAGGCTACACAGATGAGTGCCGAGGGCCTCGCACTACTGTGTTCAGTGACACCGCTTCCGAGTCTTTAGGCATGCTTACCTGGCCCGCGTAGTTTGTACTTAGGCCCCCACATTTACGCCTGTTGCAGCAGCATGCGGTGTGCGCGCACACGCATTAGTCACCGGTTCGGAGAGCTCCCCCGGGCTAATGTTTCTGAGTACACCAGTTTAGAGCCAGACTTCGGGTACTCTCCCGATAGTCCAGATTTATTAGCGAGGGTAAGAGGCCCTTGAGGACGCCCATTGGGATTGGTTTTGAGATGATCATATGGTCGAGGGTGTCAGACATCTATTGGGATCGGTTTTTGAGCTGATCATTTGGCTGAGGGAGAAAGACCCTCAAGGATGTCTCAGGATTGGTTATGAGAACCAATCATTAGGCCTGAAGTAGGATACTTCCGAGGATTCCGGATCTTGCCTTGTAAGCTCGTTGAGCTATGATTTGTAACAAAGTCTGGTCCCTCCTTACCACAGCGGTACAAAAAGTCTGGTCCCTGCCTGAAAAACTCGTGTGTGGGCTCTCCGACAAGTAGCACATACTGGAATCTATCGAGGAGCGCCCTACTGGCGAGGCTAGAAGCAAACCAGAGCTCTACGCTTATCCCGGTTATAATATTGCTCTTGGCGGCGCTAGCCGCTTCCTCTGAGGTCAAACTTCCTCTTCTGCCCCGCTATAACGACCCAAGTTTTTATCCCGGTCTTCCAGGTATGCCCTAGGGGTATTTTGGTAATTTGGTGAAATTTATCGGGGCCGTTATGTCTTTTTCCAGTTGCTAAAATTATTGGATGGGTTTATGTAGGTTTTTTAGGCTTTGTGGATGGGTTTGAGCAAGGGTAGATGCAAAAGTAAAAATAAAGGAAAATTATGTTGCAGCCAGGGTTCGAGCCAGGGTGGCCTTGTGTGCTAGAGGAGAGCCTTGCCAAGTGAGCCACCAGGTGTTATTGTTACTCTTTGCGCGTCATATCTTAGTTACCCTTGGATCTTTGGAGTTTTGGTGCATTTGTTTAAAAGAAGAGAAAATAGGGTTTTGGGTCTTCTTCTCCAAACTCCATGGCCGCCCAACCTTTTTCTCCCTAGCTCCAAAGCCGAGCTCCTTCTCCCATTGCAGCCCCGTAGTTCGTGCGTCGTCCCGGCCGAGCAGCAGCCCTGCCGAGCAGCCCAGCTAGGCGCCCAGCAGTAGGCTGCCCAGACAGCCCCAGATTGCAGCCCAGGCCGCCCAGATCGCCCGACGGCCCTCATCGCGCGCACGCCGCGTTACTGTCGCGCGCACCAGCTCTGTCGCAAAGATCCCGGATCGCCGTCGCAATGCGGCCAGAGCCACTGTCGCGGTATCGCGCGCTTGCCACATCGCGTCGCTCGCCCGCGCACGTCCTCGATCTGCGTCCGTGCCCGCGCGCCTGCCTCAGCGCCGTCCGCGCTCAGCCCGCGCCCTAGCGCCTGTCCATGCGCGCAGCCCGCACCCCAGCGCCTGTTCAGCGTGCAGCCTGCCCGTCCGCGTGTCAGCCGCGCCCCGTGAGTTGCTCCTGAGCCGAGCCTTATTTATTTTATTATATTTAGGCCTATGGATTGTGATTATTATTGTGTTTGTTAGGTTCTCAGTAGCTAGCTCGGGTTCGATCGCAGCTTAGGATTTTGTGTGTAGTTGCCTCCCGGCCAGGTAATGATTTCTTACCGGTGTGGTGTGGGCCCTGCGATATTATATGTGATTGATGTTTGTATGCTTGTTTGTGTTTATCAGCATGTTTAGTGATAGGTGCTCTGTTCTGAATTCTCGACTGGCATGATTTCTTATGTTGTTCTTCATGTTAGTCCATGTTAGGTTGTTCTGTTCTGGCATGCTTGTTATCTGTTCTTGCTTCGTAGTATCATGCTAGGTTCGTTGTATCTGTTGAGCACGTATTGGATTGTATGTTATTGATATGATAGGTTAGAGTGTAGGTAGGTAGCATCATCCGGGCCCAAATGCATAAAGTATCTTGCATCCATGGCAGGGACGTACAAGGTAGTACGTCGTCCCTGGACCCCATTAGGGTTTAGCTAACCCGACCGGTAGGCCCTGCAATCTTGGGTGAGGGTGGCAGACTGTTAAATGCCCCAACGATCGGGATGATGACTTGGCATTGCCTCGTCCCCGGCAGCCGGCACGTCCTCAGCATGTTCCGTAGTAGCCCTTGATTGCCACCTGATAGGGCAAGGACGGCTTCCTGGTGTAAGCCTACCACGACCGATTCCTTAGCCTCAGGTGCGGTGGTTCAGGCTGACATAGTTGACGTGTCCAGGTCTCACACCCCTTGGTCAGTGATACCTATCCAGAGATTTAGTTAGGCATGGTGACTGGACCTGGGCAGCTTGCCACTAGACCCGGCACCCCCTAGAGTCTGCAGTAGCATGCAGTGCGCGCTTACGCTTATTATAGCGCCGATTGGAGAACTCCTCGGGATCGTGAGCCAATGCACCTTTCGTATCGACAGTAGACAGGCTGAGGCCGGGACTTGTTTCTCGTATAGGGCGTATTGTGTGGTGGATTTTTCCGGACTAAGACCCTGAGTTGGCATCCGAGGTCCAAGTGTGGACTTAAGCTATGTGCTCTATTCTGTGTTTATATTCATAGCTTGCATATCTTTCGGTTAGATGACCATGTATATCGTATTGTACCCCGGTTGGGGATTCTTACTAAGTAATTCGTTACTCACCCTTATTTTGTGGTTTTCCACAGGTAACCAAGGGGCGAGACAGGATGGCTGAAGGAGGAGCTGTGATCATGGGAACCTGCTGTCATCTCTGACCTTTTCATATTATGACTCTTGTCTTTTTATTTCCCTTGAATATATGTAGTCGGGCACGGAGCCCTAGGATGTTTTCTCAATGTTTTTGTGGATTCCAGCATTGTTGTATATCGAGAAGGTTTTGAATGATTTTAATAAATCTACGATTAGAGTAAACTTTTGGAAATGTATTTGTCTTGAAAGCAGTGCTTGGAGACAGGGGCGAGTGTTTGATAAAGCTGTATTGATTTACGATTGAATCTTTGAATGTTTTAATTTTAATTGGAATCCGAAAACATATTTGTATAATATCCTTACTTTGAATGCATGCATTGGGGTAAAGGCCCATTTAGAGCCCCTTTTGGGTCGGGTCTTTACAGTTGGTATCAGAGCTCAGAGTCATAGATTTTGTAGACTGACCTTTTGTTGTAGGTCGTTTTCCCCATGATCACCAGCACTCCGTGTAAGGACCCGACCAGAGAAACGGTCTCTAACCTAGATTCTTACTTAGCATGCATGATTAAGAATGGAAAACATCATTCAGAGTTCCCAATTTAAAACCTTGTAATCAACAATTTAAAACAAAAACATAGTTCCAATAAATAAAACCAATAATAAATAAGTGACTGATCAGTACTTTCTTAAAACAAATCAAAGGGAACAGTTCGAGAAACATAAAATAGTTTCTGAGTGCTTTTCCTAGGGACCCAAGTCCAACTACATGCTAAATCATACAAACAATAAAAGGAACGTGCAACTCAGAGTCAGCTATCCATGATCATCCAGCAGCCTCCTCCTAGCCATCCAGCCTCTGTCCCAAGTTACTTGGTGGAAAACCACAGAAAATAAGGGTGAGCAACGAGTTACTCAGTAAGAATCCCAAACCGGGGTACAATACGAAAACATCTCATTTAGCACAAGCACATGCAACCATACAACGACTTGGAGCAAACAGTTGGGTTAGACCATACGCCCCTCCTGGAGCTTGCCTATTCGAAGGCTTACAACTATAAACTACCCTAGGTTCTACACCTGGATGCCCTTCGGGCCTTACTCAACCTAGGACTCAGTGCTGCCCATCGGGGACTTACGCACCTAGGATGCCCATCGGGGTCTTACACCTCCAACTCAGTGATGCCCATTGGGGTCTTATACACCTAGGATGCCCATCGGGGTCTTACACCTCCAACTCAGTGATGCCCATCGGGGTCTTATACACCTAGGATGCCCATCGGGGTCTTACACTTCCAACTCAGTGATGCCCATCAGGGTCTTATACACCTAGGATGCCCATCGGGGTCGTACACCTCCAACTCAGTGATGCCCATCGGGGTCTTATACACCTAGGATGCCCATCGGGGTTTTACACTTCCAACTCAGTGATGCCCATCGGGGTCTTATACACCTAGGATGCCCATCGGGGTCTTACACCTCCAAATCAGTGATGCCCATCGGGGTCTTATACACCTAGGATGCCCATCGGGGTCTTACACCTCTGGATGTCCATCGGGGTCTTACCCGAGCGGGACCTACACTAGTTACCCCTACAATCCTCTACACTATATGACACCTGTCTAAACCTAACATAGATCTAACATCATTCAATGGAGAACATGGATTACCAGGATGGAAGAACGTAGCATGGAACTAATAGAATACAACATAAAGCATGGATATGTCAGGATAGGAGAACCCTAGCATGGAACTAACGGAACGCAAACATAACACGAACATGAATCAAAAGCAAGCATGAAGCCTATCCACTAGAAACTCATACAGTTACAATAATCAATATGCTATCAAGTGTTCGCAGGGTCCACACAACCCCAGGTAAGAAATCCTTACTTGGAAACGAGTGGAAAGTAACTATCACGAACCAACTAACAACCCTCGAGCTTTAAAGCGATCCCGAGTGACCTAGGCATACAATAAAATATCCTAAATAAATAAACAACAGCTAAAATCATGAAGTCTAAAGGGTGGAGGCTCGGAAATTTACCAACCGAGAAGACACACGTCTCGGCAGCAAGGAGCAGGAACGGCGCTGCTGGTGCGGCAGGGGCGCTGGAGCTGGCACTGGGCGCTGGCGCTGGCTCGAGCGCGCGGCAAGGCGAGTCGACACGCTGGAGCAGGCGCGCGACAAGGCGTCTGGACGGCGGACGGTGTGCGGGAGACCTGGGCTGCGGGGCGGGCGCGAACGAAGCGGCGCTACCTGGGACGACGCGCTTGGCGAAGCGGGGCGGCGTTGGCGGACGCGGCGAGCGTGGGCTTTGTCTTTGGCGCGGGCGCGCACGACGCAGCGGGCGCTGGCAAGAACGCTATCGTGCGGCAGCGCGAGACGGGCGGCGCTAGATTGGCTAGGGCGCACGGTGGCTCCGTGCGGTGCGGCGTTGGGCGACAGGGCGATGCAGGGCTGGTGTGGTGCGGCGACGGGCTGGCTTGGCAACAACAGCGCCAAGCGACGAGGGTGAGGATGCTTGGCGTCGGCGGCGTGGGTGAGGGGGCTGGGCGTCGGCGGCGTGGGTGAGGTGAAGAGTGAGGGTTTGCGAGAGAGTGGGGTTTTTCCTTTTTTTTTTTTTCTTTTTCCTTCCTTCCCTAAGTTAAATAGGCTTTGGGAATCTCAAATGCCCTTCCTAAGGCTTCCCCCCTTCGAGCCCTTGCCAATGAATTTATTTTTTTTCCTTAATTAATTCCAAACTCCCTTCCCTCTTTGAGGCTAAGGGTTCGAGCCCTCCTATTCTTTTTTTTTAAACTAATTTCCATTTAACTGAAATCTGGGCTGTTACACTCCGACAATCGTCAGGTACGCCTAAGTTTTCTATTTTTAGAAAAGGGTTAAGAATTTACAATACTTTTCATGTAGTGTATGCCTTGTTTAGTGTTGTGGAGCGGAGACGAGCAGGTTCTGACTCGTTGTTGGTTTGGGTCCTGAGCACCATCATGCCAACTTCCCGCAGTGTAAGATGTATGTTTGCAGCTTGTCAGGGTATCCAGATAGATTCAGATACCGCTGGGACACCGTCGCAGGGAGAGGCAGAGATTAGACTCCCGTAGGCCCTTGCGGTGTGACCCAGTTGTTAATTTCCCCTAGTGAGAGGGTGGAGGTGTTTTGCCCTGAAGTACCACTTCAGGAGAGGAATTAGCTTTGGCTTTTGCTCATGTTGATGCTTGTGGAGCAGGTCCTAGAGTGGACTAGCCTGGGTAGTTCTTGTGTGGATCTTGAACCTTAGCAGATTGTTTGATTGCCCAATGAGTAGCTGCAGAGTTAGTAGCCTTCGTGGAGGAGGTAGAGCCATCTTTGTTCTCTTGTAGAGTGTTGTTATTTTTGCAGCGGGAAGCTGGAACCACGTGGTTAAAGTGCGGTGGCGGTGCCCCCTTCGGACTTGATCCGTTGGTGGTTTCCTCAGTTGTTTTGTAGAGTTGAGCACTCTTCTTTTGGTGAACCCTAGGGTAGAGCTAGCTGCTGCATGTTGAGAGAGCCGGCCAGAGTTTTGTTGAGCATCATGTGGAGAAGCAAGAGTAGGTCGTGAGCCTTCAGTTTGATGAGATGCCATAGGCATGGTTGTTTGAGTTTGAGCTCTTGTATGCCTAGCCATAGTTTTTGTCACTTGAGGTTGTGACCTTGTTGGCCCCATTTGTAGTACGATGTGGATTTGTTAGTAGCGGCACTTGAGGTGCATTGGTTGGTGTGCCGCTTTGGCTCTAAGTCTGGTTCAGGCCTGAGTTTGGCATGGGTATAGCAGATGGTTCTATGACCCGTCCGGAGTTCAGCACACTCCTTTAGCCTTTGGATCCGTTTGTGGCAGTTGCACCTGTTTAAGTCACGCAAGAGAGCTAGTTTAGTGGTAGTCGAAGGACTACAAGCGAAAGGATGTTCGAGAGGAGCTGGAGCCTCTTCCCAGTGTTACTGGGGGTTGAGTAAGTCAGCAGGTTGACGGTTGGTAAGTGCTAGTGCGTGCGAGTCTCACGCTAGGGCTGAGGCCAAGAGATCTTTGTGGTTGGTAGTGCGGTCCACTACCTTTGGGTGCCTAAACCTGAGTTGAGTGAGCATTGTAGATGCGAGTTCGGTCCAGCAGGGGGACCATGAGTTGGACGCTCATGAGATGAGCTGGATTCCTATGAGGCGAGTTGGATGCCTATGAGATGAGCTGGATGCCTATGAGATGAGTTGGATGCCTATGAGATGAGCTGGATGCCTTATGAGATGAGTTGGTCGCCTTATGTGTAAGCACACTTCGTAGAGACTTGGTATAAACTAAGTTCGGTTTGGCATCGTTATGTTTTAGCAGAGCAAGGTTGCCACTGCTTCGTGTATCGTGTGGAGATGGAACTTTTGGTGTTCATTTGGTTGATGGTATCTCTGCCAGAAGTTAGTGTTGCCTGTTGGGAAGCACCTATTAGTCTTGGATCGCTGAAGGAAGCTTGAGAGTTGTGCGCACAAGTGTGTTTTGTGTAGTTCGTTCTAGTGGCGAGAGTTTCAGAACCATGTAGGGTTTGCTTTGGAGAGCTGGTGCTCAATTCTTGCAGGAGTTGGACTCCAGATGGATGTTGTAAGGCTTCAGTGGAGGTTGTAAGGATACTGTGCTCATAGTTGGGTTGTTGCTTAGACAAGTTTGGTTAGGTTGGACCTAAGCTTGGTTGGTGAAACCTCTTGTGGTTCATGGGTGGAGTTCAGATGGTACTAAACAAATGGTGGTTGTAGTGAAGCCGCGTAGTTCCTGACAGTAGTTGCTAAGGGTGTTGCTCGCAATCCTTACCCTGGTTGGAAGCTACGATGTGGCTGATGCTTTGAGTAGGAGGATGACACTTTCTGAAGCGTTTCTGGTCTTTTTGGTTTCAAGGTTCGGAGCAGGCCAGCATGGTCGTGATGCTGGAAAAAGGAGTTGTTTGTTGAGCGGTTGGTACGTTAGACCGTTAGGCGACAGTTTGTGTCGAGGGTTGCCAAGAACCCTAGTTGTGGAGAGCCTCACCGAGCTCGGTCGGACCAGTGTAGTGAGTTTCAATTGGCAAGCCCAGTCGTGTAGGTTGTAGACCTCGGGTGAGTTCTTTGGTGATTTGGTAGGCTAGCAAGCTAAAGTTTGTTTGAAGTAGAGTAGGGACCTGGTTAGGTGTGGTGGCAAGTTGGTGCTTGGTGTTGACCAAGGTGTGGTTTTTGAGTTGCTAGAAGTTAGCCTTGCTCGTGGGGCAAGTGGTTTTGCCCTGGCGGATGTCTTTCCTGTTTCCAGAGTTTGAAAGTTGCCCTTATTTGGTGTTTGGGGGTGAGTCTTCTCTTGCTCGTGGTTGGCGGTCCAGTCTGTGGTGGACCCCTTGTTGTTGCCCCGTGAGACTTAGGTGTTGTTGCTTTAGCTGAGCAAGACAGAGAGCGTGTGTGGAGCTCTTTGTCCTTCGGTTGTCCGCTTGTAAGGATCTGTTTCTCCTTGGGGAGTTGTCAGGTTATTCCTTGGTCTTGGAATTGGTGGTAGTGGTGCTAGTAGGAGGAAAAGTTTGTTGGCTGCTTGGAAGCAGCTGTTTGTCCAAGTTAAGCGGACTCTTGAGTGGTGTTCTGGAGGTTGCAGTAAGGGTTGTTCTGCTCCTATGAGTGTTTGGCCTTGTTGGTTAAGGTTTTTGTGTGTTGGCATGGAAGCTGTTGCACCTTTGTAGTTGAAGAACTCTTTTGTATCAGTTGTGGCTTGAGGTTGCACCATTGTGGTTGGATTAGGGTCTTGACCTTTTGAGGGATCCTTGCTGGTTAGTGTGGCTTGTGCTCTGCCAGACATTATTGGTAATCTGGTTCTTGGTAGTTGGTGTTAACCGAGTAGTGGAGTTCCGTTTATGAAGTTTCGGTGGGAAGGTGCAATAAGTCTAAGCTAGAGGGTTAAGCCTGTATGTGTTATCGTTTGGACTTGTGAGATGTGTTTCATATTTGAGGCAAGCTTCGTTCCATTGCTTGCATGGAGGTAAGTTTGGTCGTGGGAGCCCTCTGGGGCCTTGTTGTTAGCAGGTTGACTTTTCTAGTCAGTGATTTAGGTCGAGTTGGAGTTGAGTAGATTGGTGTGGTTATGCAGTTTGTAGTTGTGTGAGCTTCTGGGTGCGTAGCACTCAAGTGGTTGGGTTGTAAGTTCCGTGTGGGAGCTGTCAGTTAGTTGAGGTTGTTGTGTGAATTAAGATTTTTGGAGGATTGGTTTCAGTAGCTAGAACTCGCACCTCGTTTCGTGTGCAGAGGCCATTTCTTTGGAGTATAGGCATGTCAGTTTCAGGCTAGAGTTGTTGGCACCAGGGTGTGGCAACAAAGGTTTTTTCTAGGCAGTGCGTTGATGAACTATGGTTCTGGAGAGTGTTGTTAAGAGGCTTATGAGCCGAGTGCAGTCCTGTAGTGTTTTCACCCTCTGACCGATGGTCTTTTGGGAGGAGTGAGCCGGATCCTTCAGAACTTGTTGCGAGTTGTATGGTAAGTATTGTAGGATTCCAGTGTTCTGGGAAAAGGTTGGTGGCCATCAGTTTTGTTTTGGGTCCTGAGTTGCTACATTTGACCAGAGGTGATGTGCAGGAGTTTAGAGCTAGTGTTGTCAGCTCAGAGCAGGCAGAAAAGTTACGCCGATGTTCGGCGTCGAGTTTTAGAGTTTGAGGTTGGACAGTGCGTGTTTTAAGGTTGCACCGATGTGAGGTATGTTGAGCTTTGGTAAGCGGGAAAAGAGGAGTCTCCTGTTGTTGGACCATTTGAGATTCTCGAGAGAATTGGCATAGTTGCATATTGGTTAGCTTTTTCTGTCATTGTCAGCTGTGCACAGTGTTCCATGTATCGATGTTGGGGCAGTATGTGTCGGACCAATCGCTCATTGTGGACTTTGAGCCTTTGCAGCTGATTGAGAATTTGAGCTTCGAGGGGAAGCCTGTGAGTATTCTGGTTTTTGAGTCGAAGACGTTGCGTAATCGTGAGATCCGTTTGGTAAAAGTTCAGTGGAGGAGTTGGAGTTACGAGAAGCGCTCGTGAGCGGGAGGTTGGGTTGAGATTGCGAGTATCTGTCTTTGTTTGATCTTAAGGACTTTCCAGGACGAAAGTCATAAAAAGGAGGGAATATTGTAACGGCCCAGGGGTATTTTAGTAATTTGGTCGGGTCGTCAGGGCCGTTTATGTCTTTTTCCAGTTGCTAAAATTATTGGATGGGTTTATGTAGGTTTTTTAGGCTTTGTGGATGGGTTTGAGCAAGGATAGATGCAAAAGTAAAAATAAAGGAAAATTGTGTTGCAACCGGGGTTCGAGCCAGGGTGGCCTTGTGTGCTAGAGGAGAGCCTTGCCAAGTGAGCCACCAGGTGTTATTGTTACTCTTTCCGCGTCATATCTTAGTTACCCTTGGATCTTTGGAGTTTTGGTGCATTTGTTTAAAAGAAGAGAAAATAGGGTTTTGCGTCTTCTTCTCCAAACTCCATGGCCGCGTCCGCGCCCACGCGCCCCAGCGCCTGTCCATGCGTGCAGCCCGCGCCCAGCGGCTCATCTGTCCGGCGTGCGACCTCGCCCCAGCGCGCGCCAGCAGAACTCGTCGTGCTACCTGCCCGTCCGCGTGTCAGCCGCGCCGCGTGAGTTGCTCCAGAGCCGAGCCTTGTTTATTTTATTATATTTAGGACTATGGATTGTGATTATTATTGTGTTTGTTACGTTCTCGGTAGCTAGCTCGGGTTCGATCGCAACTTAGGATTTTGTGTGCAGTTGCCTCCCGGCCAGGTAAGAATTTCTTACCGGTGTTGTGTGGGCCCTGCGATATTATATGTGATTGCTGTTTGTATGCTTGTTTGTGTTTATCAGCATGTTTAGTGATAGGTGCTCTGTTCTGAATTCCCGACTGGCATGATTTCTTGTGTTGTTCTTCATGTTAGTCCATGCTAGGTTATTCTGTTTTGGCATGCTCGTTATCTGTTCTTGCTTCGTAGTATCATGCTAGGTTCGTTGTATCTGTTGAGCACGTATTGGATTGTATTGGATTGTATGTTATTGATATGATAGGTTAGAGTATAGGCAGGTAGCATCATCCGGGCCCGAATGCATAAAGTATCTTGCATCCATGGTAGGGACGTACGAGGTAGTACTTCGTCCCTGGACCCCGTTAGGGTTTAGCTAACCCGAGCGGTAGGCCCTGCAATCTTGGGTGAGGGTGGCAGACTGTTAAATGCCCCAACGGTAGGGATGATGACTTGGCATTGCCTCATCCCCGGCAGTAACGCGCGTCCTCGGCGTGTTCGGCGGTAGCCCCTGATTGCCACCGATAGGGCAAGGGCGGCTTCACGGTGTAAGCCTACCACGACCGATTCCTTAGCCTCAGGTGCGGTGGTTCAGGCTGACATAGTTCACGTGTCCAGGTCTCACACCCCTATGTCAGTGACACCGATCCAGAGATTTAGTTAGGCATGGTGACTGGACCTGGGCAGCTTGCCACTAGACCCGACACCCCCCAGAGTCTGCAGTAGCATGCGGTGCGCGCTTATGCTTATTATAGCACCGACTGGAGAGCTCCTCGGGATCGTGAGCCAGTGCACCTTTTGTATCGACAGTAGACAGGCTAAGGGCGGGACTTGTTTCTCGTATAGGGCATATTGTGTGGTGGATTTTTCCGGACTAAGACCCTGAGTTGGCATCCGAGGTCCAAGTGTGGACTTAAGCTATGTGCTCTATCCTGTGTTTATATTCATAGCTTGCATATCTTTCGGCTAGATGACCATGTATATCGTATTGTACCCCGGTTGGGGATTCTTACTGAGTAATTCGTTACTCACCCTTATTTTGTGGTTTTCCACAGGTAACCAAGGGGCGAGACAGGATGGCTAAAGGAGGAGCTGACCTTTTTATATTATGACTCTTGTCTTTTTATTTCCCATGAATGCATGTAGTCGGGCACGGAGCCCTAGGATATTTTCTCAATGTTTTTGTGGATTCCAGCATTGTTGTATCTGAGAAGGTTTTGAATGATTTTAATAAATCTCTGATCAGAGTAAACTTTTGGAAATGTATTTGTCTTCAAACAGGTGCTTGGAGACAGGGACAGGTTTTAGTAAACTGTATTGATTTCCGATTGAATGCTGAATGTTTTAATTTTAATTGGAATCCGAAAACATATTTGTATAATGTCCTTACTTTGAATGCATGCATTGGGGTAAAGGCCCATTTAGAGCCTCTTTTGGGTCGGGTCTTTACACCTGCTGTAGCTGGGATAGGATGTTGAACCGGAGCGGTGACAACCTGCTCAACTGTGTACTTCCCATTATAAATGGTCGCCAACTGCACTGCCTTAGCATAAGTGTCGAGGGCCTGTGCTCTGACATCCTGGGATACACCCTGCCTCAGACCTGAAATAAACTTCATTATCTTCAACTCAGGGGTAGCTATCAGCTGCGGAGCAAAATATCCATACTCCGAGAATTTCCTCTCATACTCCTCAATCGAATCAAATCCCTGCTTCAGGTTCTGAAACAGCTCTACCATCTTTTCCTGGGCCTCATCACTGATATACTTGGCCTTGAACTCGATCTTAAATAAATCCCAGGTGGCAGGTGGAGACCCAGCTGGTCTCTCACTCAAGGTAGACTCCCACCACCATCTAGCTGTGCCTCCTAGCACATGAGCTGCACAACGCGGCCTCTGAACATCAGGACACACCATAATCAGAAAGGTGTACTCCAAATGGGCAATCCATCTGGCTGCAGCTAATGGATCTTCTAGGGCATCAAACTTCTCTGGCTTCCACCTCACAAAGTCTTTCAGCCATCTGCGAAGCTCCTCGACACCCTCTGCCACAACTGCCTCTAAGGTTGCTTGCTCATGTGGAGCTGGTGGTGCTGTAGTGCCCTGCTGAAACATCCGAGTGAACTGCTCAATCTGGGCTCGGGACTCTTCCCGCTGCGCGGCCAACAAAGCCTGGGTCTCTGCCCTCTGGTAACTCAACAGACTGACCATCATGGCCCTAATGGAATCAGCAAACTCTACTCCAGGAGCAGACTTTCAGCGCTCGGTCCCCTCAACGCCTTCTTTGGGAAAAACAAGGGGAGCTATTGGTGGCACACCATCAGTCTCAGCTTGTGACGATGTCCCTGCGGTATCTGAACCAATCACAATACCCTGACCTGCTCTCGAACCTCCTTTTCCTGCGCTGGTAATTGGCATGCCGGCGATCTACACCCAAACCAACAACGAGCCAGAACGTGCTCGTCTCCACTCTACAACACTAAACAAGGGATACACTAGATGAAAAGTATTGTAAATTCTTAACCCTTTTCTAAAACAGTAAACTTAGGCATACCCGATGGCTGTAGGAGTGCTGATGATCATGGAAAAACGACCTACAACAAAAGGTCAGTCTACAGAATCTATGACTTTGAGCTCTGATACCAACTGTAAAGACCCGACCCGAAAAGAGGTCCTAAACTAGGCCTTTACCTCAATGCATGCTTTAAAAACTTAAAGACAATATGCAAGATCGTTTTCCAGATTCTGAATGAAAACTAAAAACTTGTAAACATCCATTCATAAATCAAATATAAAATGTCCTAGAACCTGTCCCTGTTTCCAAGCACCTGTTCCAAGCTAAAAGCAATTTAAAACATACTCTGATCAGAGATTTATTCAAACATTAAAAAATCCAAAATAGTTTACAATAGTACCAGAATCCAGAAAAACAACCAGAAAACGTCCAAAGAGCTTCGTGCTCAACTACATGCATTCAGAGGACAACAAAACATAAAACATAAACTCAGAGTTTTAAAGCAATTTGGTTTCCATGATCGTGACTCCTCCTTCGACCATCTGTCTCGCGCATACAGTTACCTATGGAAAACCACAGAATAAGGGTGAGTACGAATTCCTAGTAAGAATCCCCAACTGGGGTAGAATACAATATAACTGGTCATCTAGCAGAAAGTATGTAAGCTATGAATATAAACACAGAAGAGAGCACATCACTTTATTCCATACATAAATATCACGGATGCCATCTTACGGTCTTACTCCGGAAAACTACAACGCGTTTCGATACTCTACGAGAAACTAATCTCGGACTCAGCTTTCCTACCACTGTCGATACTAAAGGTGCACTAAACTCAAGATCTCGAGGAGCTCTCCAGTCGGCGCTGTAATGAGCGTGTGCGTGCAATGCATGTTGCTGCAAACCAGGGAGGTGTTGGGTCTAGGGCATCTTTGCCACCGGTCCGAGACGCATGCCTAAAAGAATCTACGGATCGGTGTTCACGAACATAGTGGTGTAAGACCAGAGATGATGACTTTGTCACTGTACCACCCACTTTGAGGCTAAGAAACCGACCGTGGTAGGCTTACACCAGGAACCGATCCTAGCCCAATCAGGTGGCAATCGAGGGCTACTGCCGACACGCTGAGGTCGTGTCGACTGCCAGCGACAAGGCAATGCCTCGCCATTCCCCTACCATTGGGGCATTTAACAGTCTGCCACCCTCACCCAAGATTGCCTTTGCGGGTTGCTTTGTTAGCAGGGCTAGCTAAACTCTAACGATGGATCGAGAGGAGAATCTTGCCTCGCACGTCCCCCGCCACGGATGCAAGTTACGTTATGCATCCTCGCCGGATGATAATGCCTATCGAATTCTAAGCTATAAATAGATAATGATAAACAATCCAATACGTGCTCGTGAGAAACAATGAACCTAGCATGATACTACGAAGCAAGAACAGATAACAAGCATGCCAGAATAGAACAACCTAGCATGGAACTAACATGAGAATTAATACGAGAATCATGCCAGTTGAAATTCAGAACAGAGCACCTATCCACTAACATGCTGATAAACATAACCATACATACAATCAATAATCATATAATATATCGCAGGGCCCACACAACTCCGGTAAGAAATCCTTACCTGGGTCGGAAGGCAACAACACACAAGAAGATCCTAAGCTGCAACCGAACCCGAGCTAGCTATCGGGAACCTAACAAACAACAACAAATATCACAACCTATAGGCCTTAGCTAAAAATACAAATAACACTTGGCACGGTCTAGAGCAACTCACATGGCACGGTGTTGGCGCGCGGATGGATAGGCTGCAACGGAGCTGCTGGGCGTGCGGCAGGGCGTGCAGACGCGATAGAGGCTGCGCGCGCGTGCGGCTGGGTGTGCAAACGCGGCAGGTTGTTGGGCTGCGCGCGGATAGGCGATGCGACACGGGCGTGCTCGCGTGCGGCTGTTCGCGCGGGCGAACGGGCTACTCGCGTGCGGCTGGGCGAGCGGGCGATGTGCTGATGGGCAGCTGCAGGCTGGGAGACGCGAATGGCTGAGCTGCGATCAGGGTTGGGCAAGCAACGAAGAGCAAGGCTGCGATCGGCCGGTTTGCATGCGATGTGGTGCGTCTTGGGTGGGCGATCAGCGGCACTTCTTTGCGCTTGGGCTCTCTGGTTGGCTGCTGCACAAACACAAGCTCTCAATCCTCTTCTCTCGGCCAGCAAGAACAACACCAAAAAGGAAGAGAAAGAGAGATCGAGGAATGCTTACCCGGGACGAACGAGATGACGGAGCTCTTGTGAGAAGGCGCACGGCAAGGAGGCTTGGGAGAAGATGATTGGACGACAAAGGGGAATTTGGGAAGGAGAATGATGAATAAACCTAATTCTTTTTCTTTTTAATCAAACTCACCTAAATCCAGAAAACCAAGGCAAAATAAGATAACCTACAGAATGAGCATCAATAACAACCTGCAACTTGATTGGCAGGACCACACTATTATCTCCCTAGCCACCCGGGCTCGAATCCCAGCTGATGCATTTTTAATCCTATATTTTATTTTTGCATCTCTCCATACCCAAACTCATCCAAAAAGCAACCAAACCCTACATTTGACCATCCAAGAATATTAACAAATTGAAAAAAGATAGAAAGCGGCCCTAACGGCCCGACCAAATTACCAAAATACCCTTAGGACATACCTGGAAGACCGGGATGAAAACCTGGGCCGTTTGGTAAAGGTTCAGTGGAGGAGCCAGAGTTTTGAGGAGGCTACTTGGGAACGCGAGGATGAGATGAGATTGCACTATCTGAGCTATTTTGGTCTTAAGGACTTTTGGGGCGAAAGTCATAAAAAAAGGAGGAATATTGTAACGGCCTAGGTTTTCATCCCGGTCTTCCAGGTATGCCCTAAGGGTATTTTGGTAATTTGGTAGGGCCGTTAGAATTGTTTCTGTATTCTCAGCTGTTTATGTTCAGGGATGTTCAAAATTGGGGCTTGGATGCATTCTCAGTTGAGTTTGGGTGTTGAGAGTTGCAAAAATAAAAATAAGGATTTTCTTTGGATTAACAATGCAAAGACTAGGATTCGAGCACGGATGGCTAGGGAGATAGCGGTGAGGTTACGCCAATCAAGCTTCAGGAAGTTTTTATACTCATTCCGTAGGTTATCTTGGTTTGCCTTGGTTTTTGAGATTTAAGTGAGTTTGATTACAAAATTGGTTTATTCTCTTTTCTCCTCTCCAAATACCCTTCTTGCATTCCACTTCTTCAAGCTCCTCTTGTCGTGCGTCTTCCTCCCAAGAGCATCGATCTATCGCCCTGTAAGTGTCTCGTCGTTCCTCGATTCCTCCTTCTTGTTGTTGGTTGCCAATCCTTGGCTAAGGGGTTGTTGTTTGTCTTTTTAGTTGCGTTGTCATGGTGTAGTGCAACCAGAGAGCAGCCTTTGCTGCTGTCGCCGCGCCCACCAAGCAACCCGGTCGCTTCGCTGCCTAACCGAGCAGCCCATTGCCAACCCTACCGCTCGCCCATCGGCGCACGCTCGCGTCGCAGCCACTTCGCACTCGAGCGCAGCCGCCTGATCGCCCCGTCACCGTGCCCCCCGGCCTGCTGTCGCGTGAGCATAGCCCTCAGAGCCTCGAGCGGCCCGTTCGCGCCAAAGCAACCTAGCCTCATGCCCGCAGCCCTTGGCACTCCGGCCGGCCGAGCCGAGCCACAGCCGCACGTTCGGCCCTCGCGCCGCTCGCTGCGCTGCTCCGTGCCACAAGGTGCCCGGTGTGCGGCGCGCAATAAGCGCACGTCGCCGGTAGGGAGCCTTCCAGCTTGTCTGTCCGCTCGCCATCCCCGTACCGTGTCAATTGCTTTTGACCGAGCCGAGTTCTGTTTGTATTTTACCTAAGTCCTATAGATTGTGATGTTTGTTGTTTGTCTGTTAGGTTCCCGATAGCTAGCTCGGGTTCGGTTGCAACTTAAGATCTTTCTTGTGTGTTGTTTGCCTTTCGACCCAGGGAAGGATTTCTTACCGAAGTTGTGTGGGCCCTGCGATATTTTCTGTTATTGTTGATTGTATGTATGATTATGTTTATCAGTATGTTAGTGGATAGGTGCTCTGTTCTGAATTCCGACTGGCATGATTCTCGTTTTATTTCTGTAACAGCCCAAGATTTTCCTTTAGGTTCTCCAAGTTTATTCGGTTTTTCCTCTAGTGAGTTGGTAGGGCGGTTAGGGCTTTTGTGCTTCCAGGGGCACTTTGGTCATTTTGCCCTCTGGGGGTATTTTGGTCATTTTTCCTTTCCGAGACAATTTTGCAGTAAGTCAGGGTTTCAGGAATGTTTATGTAAAGACCCGACCCGAAAGGGGTCCTAAACTAGGTCTTTACCTCAATGCATGCTTTTAAAATTTAACAACACGATGCAGGTTTGTATTCTAGATTCTTAATTAAAAGCAAAAACATACAACATCTGTTTTAAAGGACAAACATGTAATTCCTGAAACATGTCCCTGTTTCCAAGCACCTGTTCCAAGCCAAATACATTTCCAAAATATACTCTGATCAGAGATTTATTCAAACATTCAAAACTTCAAACGATTTATAGCAGTGTCTGAATCCAGAAACAATCAGAAAACATCCTAAGGGCTCCGTGCCTGACTACATGCATTCAGAGGACAATAAAATATAAAACATTAAAGACTCAAAGTTTAATTAGATGGTTTCCATGATTACAGCTCCTCCTTCAGCCATCATGTCTCGCACCATGATTACCTGTGGAAAACCACAAAAGAAGGGTGAGTAACGAATTACTCAGTAAGAATCCCCAACCGTGGTACAATACGATATAAATGGTCATCTAGCAGAAAGGTATGCAAGCTATGAATATAAACACAGAAGAGAGCACATAGCTTAAATCCACACATAAACCTCGGATGCCATCTCTTACTCTAGAAACTCTACCGCGCGATACGATCCTATACGAGAAACTAGTCTCGGCCTCAACCTGTCTACTGTCGATACGAAAGGTGCACTAAACTCAAGATCCCGAGGAGCTCTCTAGTCGGGTGCCAGAATGTAATGAGTGTGTGCGCGCGATCGCATCTGCTTTGCAAACAAGGGGGTGCCGGGTCCAGTGGCAAGTCGCTCTGGTTCGAGACTCATGCCTAACTAATCTCCGGATCGGTGTCACCGACATAGGGTGTGAGACACGGACACGTGAACTATGTCACTGCACCACCGCACCTGAGGCTAAGGAACTGGTCGTGGTAGGCTTACACCAGGAAACGGTCCTTGCCCTATCTGGTGGCAATCAAGGGCTACGAGTGAACACGCTGAGGACGTGCCGACTGTCGGGGACAAGGCAATGCCTTGTCATCATCATGACCGTTGGGGAATTTAACAGTCTGCCACCTCACCGAAGATTGCAAAGGGCTGCCGTTAGGGTTAGCTAAACCCTAACGATGGATCAGGGACGGAGTACTCCCACGGATGCAAGTTACATTATGCATCCTCACCCGGATGATGCTACCTATCATAATTCTAAACTATAAACAGATATAGCAAATAATCCAAAACGTGCTCAACAGAAACAACGAACCTAGCATGATACTACAAAGCAAGAACAGATAACGAGCATGCCAGAACGGAACAACCTAGCATGGGACTAACATGAGAAACAACACAAGAATCATGCCAGTCGGGGATTCAGAACAAAGCACCTATCACTAAACATGCTGATAAACATAAGCAAACATACAAACAGCAATCACATATTACATCGCAAGGCCCACACAACTCCAGTAAGAAATCCTTACCTTGGTCGGTAGGCAATGACACACTAAGGCCCTATGCTGCAAACGAGCTCTGAGCTAGCTATGCGCGGACGTGCACTGGGTGTGCGGGCGTGCATGAACGAGCAACGGGAGTGCGGGCACGCTGGGGCGGACGAGCGACGGGAGTGTGGGCGCTCTAGCGCTGGGACGGGGCACGGACGGGGCGCGCGAGCTGCTGGGCTGAGACGCAGACGTGCGCGAGCTGCTGCTGCAGGCTATGGGCGTCTGGCGCGATGGCAGGGCTGCTCGGTTGGGCTTTTGCTGCTAGCGATGAGGCTGCTGGTGCGACGGCAGAGGCTGGGCGATGGGCAGGGGCTGCTGCTGCTCGGCTGGGCTGCTGCTCGTCGGGGCTGCACAACACCAAGGCTCACCTGTTCTTCTCTATTCCAGCAAGAATACACCAAACAAAAGAAGGAGGGATCGAGGACATTTACCCAGGGCGACGAACAATCGACGGAGCTTGGCAAGGGGACACGGCAAGGAGCTAGGGAGGTTGGGGCTGCTAGGGAGTTTGGAAGAACACAAAAGAGCAAAACCTATTTTCCTCTTCATTTATGGAAATTTTGGAGGCCTTCCCGGGTAAAGAAGAAAAATGAAAATAATTTGTGTTGGAGCTAGGATTTGAACCTTGGTGAATTGGAAGTTGGATTTGATCCAAATGTAAAGAAAATAAAATAGTTTTTAAAAGTGCACTTGGTGGGATTTGAAGGTGGGATTTTTCTAAGCTTTTTATTAATTAAAATATGGGAAAAATCACTTAGGGTTTTATCTTTTTCTCCTTCCCTTCACCCTTGGCCGACCCACATTCTCTCCTTCCCTCTATTTGGCCGAGACCTCAAACCACCATTTCTCTCCATTGATTCCAAGCTTGCCTTGCTCTATTCTCAAGCCTCCAAGTGTATTTCTTCTCCTCCATTGTTGCTCCAAGGTAGGTCTTTGTAAAAGCTTTTCCCTTCCCTTCTTTCCTTGCCATGGCTGAGCCTACATCTAATCAAGAGGAGATGTGTTCTTCCTTCTTCTCTTCTTGTAGATCCAAGTAACATCTTGTTGGATTCGAGATCTCTTTGTTGCTTGCATCCAAAAGCTCTTTTCTTCTCTTGATTGTTGAGATCCTAGAGCACCATTCTTTCAAGCTCCTTGGCCGAGATCCCTTGGGGAAGTATGATGGTGTTTATTCTTTGTCAAGTGTTGTAGTGTGTAGATCTAATATTGTTCCTCTTCCATTCTGCAAGACAAGCCCTAGCCGATTGCTTCTTGGTTGTGCATCCTTCTTGGCATTTGAGACATCTTTGCTCTTTGGAAGGCTTTTGCGAATCTACATGGGTGAGTTGGTAAGTGTGTGGTTTTGGTTGCTTGTTGGTGTGGAGTGGCCGAGAGCCATTGGTGTTGAGGAAGCCGAGAGCTCCAAGTGTGTGTTGGTGGTGTATGTGTGTTTGCTTGTGTAACGACCCAGGTTTTTCATCCCGGTCTTCCAGGTATGCCCTAGGGGTAATTTGGTAATTTGGTCGGGCCGTCAGGGCCGTTTGTGTCGTTTCCAGTTACTAAAATTATTGGATGGATTTATGTAGGTTTTTGGAAGGATTTGTGGTTTGGTTTGAGCAAGGTTTGATGCAAAAGTAAAAATAAAGGAAATTGTGTCTGCAATTTGGGGTTTGAACAGGGTCTCTGGAAAGCTTGTGGGGATGTGTGCCAATTGAGCCATTAGGTGCTCTTGTTGCTCTTCCTGCATCATTTTATGGTTAGCCTTGGATTTTGGGAGTTTTGGTGCATTTGGTTAAATGAAATAGAAATTAGGTTTGTTCCATCTTCTTCTCCAAAGTGTGTGGCCGCCCAAGCTATTCTCTCCATTGCCTTGCCGAGTTCTTCATCCTTGCAGCTCCCTTGGATCGATCATCATCATTTAGGGTAGGTATCGATCTTCCTCTTCTTCTTCTCATCCGTTTGGTGTCTTTGTTTGACCAAGTGAATAGAAGAGTGTTGTGTGTGTTTGTGTTGATTGCGGCCGGTAGAGAAGCCCGGCCAAGCGACCATCGTCGCACGTCCGGTGACCGGCTCGCTCGCACGCCGGATCGCGCCAGCGATAGCCCCGTCGCCCGAAGTCGCCGACCCTCCGTCGATCGCGCCTGGCGAGCCAGATCGACGCCAAGGTCGCTCGCGGTCGCGGCCGCCATCGCCGACGCCGGATCGCCGGTCGTCCTCGCCTGATCGCTCGCCACGCCAGAGGCCCTCGCGCGCCCGTGCGCCGCCGCTCGGCTGATCGCCCGCCACGACAGGCGCTCGCAGCGCGGCTGTCCTCGCTGTCGTCGCGTCCGTGTTGTGCCTTGCCCTGCTGCGTGCATGCTGCTGGCCGCACCCTGGCGCCCATCCGCGCGCGTAGCGCGCCAAAGACTGCCGCGCGGTAGCGCAGCGCCAGCGCCAGCCCTGCCGTGCCAGCCTGCCAGCAACTCCAAGTTCGTGTCGCCGTGCCGCGTGAGTGCCCCGAGCCGAGCTTGCCGTTCTATTGTTTTTTTTTAGACATTTTAGATGTTGATTATTATTGGTTTGCTAGGTTCCCGCTCGCTAGCTCGGGATTGATCCGTAGCTTAGGATTTGTGTGTAGAAGCCTCCCGACCAAGGTAAGGATTTCTTACCGGAGTTGTGTGGACCCTGCGATGTTCTATGTGATTGATGTTGTATGTTTGTTTGTGATTATCAGCATGTGTAGTTTAGGTGCTCTGCTCAAATTCTGATGGCATGACTTCGTATGTTGTTCTTTCATGTTAGTCCATGCTAGGTTGTTCCGTTCGGCATGCTCATATTCATTCTTGGTCCGTAGTACCATGCTAGGTTTCTTTGTATTCTTTTGAGCACGTATTGGATTGTTTGCTTGATTGTTAAGGCGAGTTAGAATTCGGGGTAGGTAGCATCATCCGGGCACGATGCATAAAGTATCTTGCATCCATGGCGGGGACGTCGAGACGAGTTCTCGTCCACGGACCCCGTTAGGGTTTAGCTAACCCGACCGGTAGGCCCCGCAATCTTGGGTGAGGGTGGCGGATCGTTAAATGCCCCAAGCGGTCGGGATGATGACTTGGCATTGCCTCGCCCCCGGCGATCGGCACGTCCTCGGCGTGTTCGGCCGTAGCCCTTGATTGCCACTGTTAGGGCAAGAACCGCTTCTCGGTGTAAGCCTACCACGGCCGGTTCCTTAGCCTCGGTGCGATGGTTTGGTGACATAGTTCACGTGTCTCAGGTCTCACACCCTATGTCGGTGACACCGATCCGAGAGATTTAGTTAGGCGGTGGATTGGACATGGGCGACTTGCCACTAGACCCGACACCCCCATAGTGCGCAGTAGCGCGCGGTGCATGCTTTACGCTCATTACTGGCGCCGGCCGGAGAGCTCCTCGGGATCTTGAGCTAGTGTACCTTTCGTATCGGACGTGAGAGAGCAGTGAGGCCGAGACTTGTTTCTCGTATAGGACGTATGGTGTGGTGGATTTATCTCCGGACTAAGACCACGAGTTGGCATCCGAGGTCCAAGTGTGGACTCAAGCTATGTGCTCTTTTACGTGTTTATATTCATAGCTTGCATACACTCATCTAGATGATCATGTGGATCGTATTGTACCCGGTTGGGGATTCTTCTTGAGTAATTCGTTACTCACCCTTATTTTGTGGTTTTCCACAGGTAACCAAGGAGCGAGACAGGATGGCTGAAGGAGGAGCTGTGATCATGGGAACCTGCTGTCACTCTGACACTTTTATTCATTTTATGACTCTTAACTTTATATTTCCCCTGAATGCATGTAGACGGGCACGGAGCCCTAGGACGTTTTCTCATGTTTTATGGATTCAGCATAGTCGTACTGAAAAGGTTTTGAATGGTTTAAATAAATCTACGATCATAGTATACTTTTAGAAATGTACTTTTCACAAGCAGTGCTTGAAAAAAGAGGACTTTTAATGTTTTAGTTTTACTTGGAATCTGAAAGTATGTTGCATATTGTTTTATTTTGAATGCATGCATTGGGGTAAAGGCCCATTTAGAACCCCATTAGGGTCGGGTCTTTACAGTTGGTATCAGAGCTCAGAGTCATAGACTTTGTAGACTGACCTTTTGTTGTAGGTCGTCTTTCCCATGATCACCGACACTTGGCGGATCATCAGTACGCCTAAGTTTTTGTTTTTAGAAAAGGGTTAAGAATTTACAATACCTTTCATCTAGTGTATGCCTTGTTTTGTGTTGTGGAGCGGAGGCGAGAGCGAGTTACGACTCGTCGTTGGTTTGGGTTTAGAGCGCCATCATGCCAACTTCCCGCAGTGTGGTGTATGTTGTGGTTTGTTGAGATATCCGGATAGATTCGGATACTGCTGGGACATCGTTCGGATGGAGGCAGAGGTTAGACTCCGTAGGCCACGTGTGGCCCGGTATTAATTCCCCTAGTGAGAGGGTGGAGGTGTTTTGCCCTAGAGTACCACTCCAGGAGAGGAGTTAGCTTTGGCTTTTGCTCATGTTGATGCTTGTGGAGCAGGTCCTAGTGTGGACTAACCTGGGTAGTTCAGGTGTTGATCTTGAACCTTAGCAGATGGTTGATTGCCCGGTGAGTAGTTTGTAGAGTTGGTAGCCTTCGAGGTGGTTCTTTGAGACATCCTTGTTCTCCTGTAAGTGTTGTTTGTTTTGCGGCTAGTAAGTCGGAACCACTGTGGTTAAGGGTGCGTGAGCGGTGTTCCCATCGGACGTGATCCGTTGGTGGTTTCCCTAGTTGTCCGGTAGAGTTGAGCACTCTTCTTATGGTGAGCCCCTAGAGTAGGGCTAGCTACGCATGTTGAGAGAGGCGGGCGAGTTTTGTTGAGCATCATGTGGAGATGCAAGAGTAGGCGAGTGAGACTTTGGTTTGATGAGATGCCTTAGGCATGGTTGTTTGAGTTGAGCTCTTGTATGCCTCGCCATAGTTTTTGTCACTTGAGGTTGTGACCTTACTGGCCCCATTTGTAGTAAGATGTGGATTTGGTAGTAGTGGCACTTGAGGTGCAATGGTTGGTGTGCCGCTTTGGCTCTAGTCTGGTTCAGACCTGAGTGTGGCATGGGTATAAGCAGATGGTTCTATGACCCGTCCGGAGTTCAGCACACTTCTTTAGCCATTGGATCCATTTATGGAAAATGCACTTGTTTAGGTCGTGCAAGAGAGCTAGTTCAGTGGTAGTCGAAGGACTACAAGTGAAAGGATGTTCGAGAGGAGCTGGAGCCTCTTCCCAGTATTACTGGGGGTTGAGTAAGTCAGCAAGTTGGCGGCTGGTAAGTGTTAGTGCGGGTGAGTCTCACGCTAGTGCTAAGGCCAAGAGATCTTTGTGGTTGGTAGTGCGGTCCACTACCTTCGGGTGCCTAAACCTGAGTTGAGTGAGCATTGTAGATGCGAGTTCGGTCCAGCGGAGGGACCGTGAGTTGGATGCTTATGAGATGAGTTTGGTGCTTATGAGATGAGTTGGATGCCTTATGAGATGAGCAGGTTGTCTTATGTGTAAAGCACACTTGGTAGATTCTTAGTATAAAGTAAGTTCGGTTTGGCATCGTTATGTTTTAGCAGAGCAAGGTTGCCACTGCTTCGAGTATCGTGTGGAGATGGAACTTTTGGTGTTCCTTGGGTTGATTGTATCTCTGCCAGAAGTTAGTGTTGCCTTTTGGAACAGCACCTGTTATTCTTGGATCTCTGAAGGAAGGTTGAGAGTTGTCCGCACAAGTGTGTTTTGTGTAGTTCGTTCTGGTGGTGATAGTTTTGAGAACCATGTAGGGTTTGCATTGGAGGAGGCCGTGGTGCTCGGTTCTTGGAGAAGTTGGACTCGGTGGATGTTGTAAGGCTTTAGTTGAGGTTGTAAGGATATCTTGTGCTCGTAGTCGGGTTGTTGCTTAGGCAAGTTTGTTGTTGAACCTAAGCTTGGTTGGTGGAACCTCTTGTGGCTCTTGGTTGGAGTTGGATAGTACTTGAACAAATGGTGGTTGTAGTGAAGCCGCGTAGTTTCGATCGCAGATTGCTAAGAGTGTTGCTCGGAATCCTTACCCTGGGTGGAAGCTACATGGTGGCTGATGCTTTGAGTAGGAGGATGACACATTCTGAAGCATTTCTGGTCTTTTTGGTTTTGAGGTTTGGAGCAGGCCAGCGTGGTTGTGATGCTGGGAAAAGGAGTTGTTTGTTCAGGCAGTTGGTTGTTAGACCGTTAGACTACAGTGTGTGTCGAGGGTTGTCGAAGAACCCTAGTTGTGGAGAGCCTCGCCAGAGCTCAGTCAGACCCAGGTAGTGAGTTTAGTTGGCAAGCCAGAGTCGAGTAGATTGTAGCCTCGGGTGAGTTGCTGGCAGTTTTGGTAGGCTAGCAAGCCAGAGTTTGTTTGGAGTAGAGTCCGGATTTGGTTCCGGTGTGGTGGCAAGTTGGTGCTTGGTGTTGGCCAAGGTGTGGTTTTCGAGTTGCCAAGGACTTAGCCTTGTTCGTGGGTAAGTGGTTTGCCCTGTAGGATGTCTCTCCTGTTCCCAGAGTTTGAGAGTGCCCTTATTTGATGTTTGGGGGTGAGTCTTCTCTTATCCATGGTTGGCGGTCTAGTCTGTGGTGGACCCCCTTTGTTGTTGCCTCTAGGAGAGTTGGATGTCGTGCTTAGCTAAGCAAGACAGCGAGCGGTTGTGGAACTCTCTGTCCTTCGGTTGTCCTCTTGTAAGGATCTGTTTCTCCTTGGGAGTTGTCAAGTTATTCCTTGGTCTTGGAATTGGTAGTAGTGGTGCTAATAGGAGGAAAAGTTTGTCTATTTTGCTTGGAAGCAGTTGTTTGTCCAAGTTAAGCGGACTCTTGAGTGGTGTTCTGGAAGTTGCGGTAAGGGTTGTTCTGCCTCTTATGAGTGTTTGGCCTAGTTGGTTAAGATTTTTGTGTGTTGGCATGGAAGATGTTGCACCTTTGTAGTGGAAGAACTCCTTTGTATATCGTTGTGGGTTGAGGTTGCACCATTGTGGATGGATTAGGGTCTTGACATTTTGAGGATCTTTCTTTGGTTAGTGTGGTTTGTGCTCTGCTTGACCATTATTGGTAATCTGGTTTCTGGTAGTTGGTGTTAACAGAGTAGTGGAGTTCCGTTTCTGAAGTTTCGGTGGGAAGGTGCAATAAGCCTAAGCTAGAGGGTTAAGCTTGTATGTGTTATCGTTTGGACTTGTGAGATGTGCTTCATATTTGAGGCAAGCTTCGTTCAGTTGCTTGCATGGAGGTAGGCTTGTGTGGAGGAGCCCTTTAGAAATTTGGTTGTTAGCGGTGACTTGTCCGGCCCAGTGATTTGAGCCAAACTAGAGTTGAGTGGATTGGCATAGCTATGTAGTTTGTAGTTGTTTGGGCTTAGAGATCGTAGCACTCAAGTTGTTGGTTTGAAGGAGTTCGTGTGGAAGTGGCGGTTTGTCGAGGTTGTTGTGTGAGTTCGGATTTTTGGTGGGTGGTTTACGTAGCTAGAACTCGCACCTCGCCAGTGGAGATGTCATTCGTGGAGTAGTGGCATGTCGGTTTCAGTGGGAGTTGTTGGCTCCAGAGTGTGGCAACAAAGATTTTTCTAGGTAGTGCGTGATGAACCGTGGTTTGGAGAGCGTTGTTAAGAGGCTTATGGCGGGTGCGATTTTCTGTAGTGTTTTCACCCTCTAACCGATGGTCTTTTGGGAGGAGTGATCCAGAACCTTTGGAGCTTGTTGCGAGTTGGTGTTTAAAGTGATTAGGCGGCGGAAGACTAGAGTGGTTTTATGAGGTTGCCTTTGGTTGCAGTTCTCGTGATCGGTTTCTGTGGTTCCATTGAGGCATTGCAAGGTAAATCTGCAGGATTCAGTGTTTCGGGAAAAGGTTGGTGGCCATCAATTTTGTTTTGGGTCTGAGTTCTTTGCATTTGACCGGAGGTGATGTGGAGGAGTTTAGAGCTAGTGTTGTTAGCTCGGAGCGAGCGAGAAAAATTACGCCGATGTTAGCGTCGAGAGTTTTAGAGTTTGAGGTTGGACAATGCGTAGTTTTAAAGTTGTGCCGTTGTTAGTTGTGTTGAGGTTTGGTAAGCGGGAGAAGTGGGGCGTCTGTTGTTGGACCATTTGAGATTCTCGAAAGGATTGGCGAGTTGCATATTGGTTAGCTCTTTCTGTCATTTGTCACCGTGTGCAGTGTTCTAATGTATCCGTGTGAGGCGGTATGTGTCGGACCCATCGCTCATTGTGGACTTTGGGCCTTTGCGGTGAATGAGGATTTGAGCTTCGAGGAGAAGCCGGTGAGGATCCTTGCCTTTGAGACCAAGCGTTGCGTAATCGCGAGATTCGTTTAGTAAAGGTTGATGGAAGAGTCGGGGTTACGAGGAAGCCACTTGGGAGCGGGAAGGCGAGATGAGATTGCATTATCCTAAGTTGTTTGATCTTAAGGACTTTCGAGGACGAAAGTCATAAAAAGGAGGAATATTGTAACGACCGAGTTTTCATCCCGGTCTTCCATGTATGCCCTAGGGTAATTTGGTAACTTAGTGGAGCCGTCGGGGCCGTTTGTATCTTTTCGATTACTAAAATTATTGGATGGATTTATGTAGGTTTTGGAAGGATTTGTGGTTTGGTTTGAGCAAGGTTTGATGCAAAAGTAAAAATAAAGGAAATTGTCTTTGCAGTTTGGGTTTGAACCGGGTCTCTGGAAAGCTTGTGGGGATGTGTGCCAATTGAGCCATTAGGTGCTCTTGTTGCTCTTCCTGCATCATTTTATGGTTAGCCTTGGATTTTGGGACGGGGGCGGACGGGCCGCGCCTTGCAGTTTCTTGGGTGAGGCAGCGGACGTCGCTGAGCTAGCTTCTGCTGCGAGCTATGGGCGTCTGGCGCGCGCGATGGCGGCTGCTCGGTTGGGCTTTTTTTTTGCTAGCGATGAAATTTCTTTGGTGCGGCAGAGAGAGTGGGCGATGGGGGGGCTTCTTCTTTGCTCGGTGAAATTTCTTCTTGCTCGGTTGAGATTCTTTGCTCGCCACGGGAAGTTGCACAACACCAAGGCTCACCTGTTCTTCTCTATACCAGCAAGAATACACCAAACAAAAGAAGGAGGGATCGAGGACATTTACCCAGGGCGACGAACAATCGACGGAGCTTGGCAAGGGGACACGACAAGGAGCTAGGGAGGTTGGGGCTGCTAGGGAGTTTGGAAGAACACAAAAGAGCAAAACCTATTTTCCTCTTCATTTATGGAAATTTTGGAGGCCTTCCCGGGTAAAGAAGAAAAATGAAAATAATTTGTGTTGGAGCTAGGATTTGAACCTTGGTGAATTGGAAGTTGGATTTGATCCAAATGTAAAGAAAATAAAATAGTTTTTAAAAGTGCACTTGGTGGGATTTGAAGGTGGGATTTTTCTAAGCTTTTTATTAATTAAAATATGGGAAAAATCACTTAGGGTTTTATCTTTTTCTCCTTCCCTTCCCCCTTGGCCGACCCACATTCTCTCCTTCCCTCTATTTGGCCGAGACCTCAAACCACCATTTCTCTCCATTGATTCCAAGCTTGCCTTGCTCTATTCTCAAGCCTCCAAGTGTATTTCTTCTCCTCCATTGTTGCTCCAAGGTAGGTCTTTGTAAAAGCTTTTCCCTTCCCTTCTTTCCTTGCCATGGCTGAGCCTACATCTAATCAAGAGGAGATGTGTTCTTCCTTCTTCTCTTCTTGTAGATCCAAGTAACATCTTGTTCGATTCGAGATCTCTTTGTTGCTTGCATCCAAAAGCTCTTTTCTTCTTTTGATTGTTGAGATCCTAGAGCACCATTCTTTCAAGCTCCTTGGCCGAGATCCCTTGGGGAAGTATGATGGTGTTTATTCTTTGTCAAGTGTTGTAGTGTGTAGATCTAATATTGTTCCTCTTCCATTGTGCAAGACAAGCCCTAGCCGATTGCTTCTTGGTTGTGCATCCTTCTTGGCTGAGACATCTTTGCTCTTTGGAAGGCTTTGCCGAATCTACATGGGTGAGTTGGTAAGTGTGTGGTTTTGGTTGCTTGTTGGTGTGGAGTGGCCGAGAGCCATTGGTGTTGAGGAAGCCGAGAGCTCCAAGTGTGTGTTGGTGGTGTATGTGTGTTTGCTTGTGTAACGACCGGGTTTTCATCCGGTCTTCAGGTATGCCCTAGGGGTAATTTGGTAATTTGGTGGGCCGCTTGAGGCCGTTTGTGTCGTTCGATTACTAAAATTATTGGATGGATTTATGTAGGTTTTGGAAGGATTTGTGGTTTGGTTTGAGCAAGGTTTGATGCAAAAGTAAAAATAAAGGAAATTGTCTTTGCTTGGTGGGGTTTGAACACGGGTCTCTGGAAAGCTTGTGGGGATGTGTGCCAATTGAGCCATTAGGTGCTCTTGTTGCTCTTCCTGCATCATTTTATGGTTAGCCTTGGATTTTGGGAGTTTTGGTGCATTTGGTTAAATGAAATAGAAATTAGGTTTGTTCCATCTTCTTCTCCAAAGTGTGTGGCCGCCCAAGCTATTCTCTCCATTGCCTTGCCCGAGTTCTTCATCCTTGCAGCTCCCTTGGATCGATCATCATCATTAGGGTAGGTATCGATCTTCCTCTTCTTCTTCTCATCCGTTTGGTGTCTTTGTTTGACCAAGTGAATAGAAGAGTGTTGTGTGTGTTTGTGTTGATTGCGCCACCCGAGAGAAGAGAAGCCTGACCAGCGACCATCGTCGCGACGCGTCCGGCCACCCGGCTCGCGACGCGGATCGCGCCAGCCAGCGGCCCCGATCGCCGAAGTCGCGACCCCCCGTCCGTCGTCGCGCGCAAAGCAGTGCCCAGATCGCCCAAGGTCGCTCGCGGTCCACGGCCATCGACGCGCCGGATCACCGGTCGTCCTCGCTTTGATCGCTCGACGCCGAGAGGCCCTCGCCGGTGCCCGCGCGCCGCTCGAGCTGATCGCCGCGCGCCTTCCCTCCGAGGTGATCGCCCGCGCGCGCTTCGCTCTGAGGTGATCGCCCGCGACGCTCGAGCGCTCGCCCGCTTGTAGCGTCCTGTCGTCGTCCGTCTTGTGCCTTTACTGCCGTCGCGCGGCGCGCGCTAGCGCGCCATCTGCTGTGCAGTGGCGCGCTCGATGCCGTGCGGTAGCGCGGCCAGCGCGCCCGCCTGCCGTGCCCGACTGCCCGGCAACTCCAAGTTCGTGTCGCCGTGTGCGCGTCGATTGCCCCCGAGCCGAGCTTCTTTGTTCTATTGTATTTTTAGACATTTTAGATGTTGATTATTATTGGTTTGCTAGGTTCCCGCTCGCTAGCTCGGGATTGTTCCATGACTTAGGATTTGTGTGTAGAAGCCTCCCGACCAAGGTAAGGATTTCTTTACAGGAGTTGTGTGGACCTGCGATGTTCTATGTGATTGATGTTGTATGTTTGTTTGTGATTATCGGCATGTGTAGTTTAGGTGCTCTGTTCGAATTCTCGATGGCATGACTTCGTATGTTGTTCTTTCATGTTAGTCCATGCTAGGTTGTTCCGTTACGGCATGCTCATATTCATTCTTGGTCCGTAGTACCATGCTAGGTTTCTTTGTATTCTTTTGAGCACGTATTGGATTGTTTCTTTGATTGTTAAGGCGGAGTTAGAATTCGGGTAGGTAGCATCATCGGGCACGATGCATAAAGTATCTTGCATCCATGGCGGGGACGTCGAGAGCGATTCTCCGTCCTGGACCCCGTTAGGGTTTAGCTAACCCGGCCCAGTAGGCCCCGCAATCTTGGGTGAGGGTGGCGATCGTTAAATGCCCCAGCGGTCGGGATGATGACTTGGCATTGCCTCGCCCCGGCGATCGGCACGTCCTCGGCGTGTTCGGCCGTAGCCCTTGATTGCCACTGTTAGGGCAAGGACCGCTTCTGGTGTAAGCCTACCACGGCCGGTTCCTTAGCCTCGGTGCGGTGGTTGGTGACATAGTTCACGTGTCGAGTCTCACACCCCTATGTCGGTGACACCGATCCGAGAGATTTAGTTAGGCGTGGTGGACTGGACATGAGCGACTTGCCACTAGACCCGACACCCCATAGTCTGCAGTAGCACGCGATGCATGCTTACGCTCATTACAGCGCCGACCGGAGAGCTCCTCGGGATCTTGAGCTAGTGTACCTTTCGTATCGACAGTAGACAGGCTGAGGCCGAGACTTGTTTCTCGTATAGGACGTATGGTGTGGTGGATTTATCTCCGGACTAAGACCCTGAGTTGGCATCCGAGGTCCAAGTGTGGACTCAAGCTATGTGCTCTTTTCTGTGTTTATATTCATAGCTTGCATACACTCATCTAGATGACCATGTGCATCGTATTGTACCCCGGTTGGGGATTCTTACTGAGTAATTCGTTACTCACCCTTATTTTGTGGTTTTCCACAGGTAACCAAGGAGCGAGACAGGATGGCTGAAGGAGGAGCTGTGATCATGGGCACCTGCTATCACTCTGACACTTTTATTCATTTTATGACTCTTAACTTTATATTTCCCCTGAATGCATGTAGACGGGCACGGAGCCCTAGGACGTTTTCTCATGTTTTATGGATTCCAGCATAGTCGTACCTGAAAAGGTTTTTGAATGGTTTAAATAAATCTCTGATCATAGTATACTTTTAGAAATGTACTTTTTCGAAGCAGTGCTTGAAAAGCAGAGGACTTTTAATGTTTTAGTTTTACTTGGAATCTGAAAGTATGTTGCATATTGTTTTATTTTGAATGCATGCATTGGGGTAAAGGCCCATTTAGAACCCCATTCGGGTCGGGTCCTTACAGCTTGGTTCTTGGATAAGAGATCTAACTTGTGGTTGTTGGTTGTCCTTGTTGTGTTGCCCTAGCCAAGATCAAGTGTGGAAATGTTGTGGCCGAGATTCTTAGGGTTCTATCCTTTGTGCTTGGCCGAGAGCACGAAGTGCTAGTAGGGGTAGTCTCTTGTTCCCTTGCTTCTAGTTTTTAGTTGATAGATAATTGTTTAGCTTGCTAGGTTAATTTGTATGTTGTATGCTTTTAGGTTGTGAGGCACTGCAGCTCAAGGAGCACTTTACTGTTTATATTTCTGCTTATTCCAGGTAAGGATCTCTTACCAGGGTTGTGTGGGCCCTGCGATATGTCTTCATTGCATTCTGTTTATATGTTATGAGCATGTTAGTAGATAAGATTGTTTCCTTGTTTAACTCTGCTAGCATGTTTGCCCATGTTTCTACATGTTAGTGCCATGCTAGGTTTGTCCTTCCAGCATGTTCTGAAATCTCTGTTTAAATGCGTAGTATCATGCTAGGTTGTTCCTGTATTCTTGATAAGCATGTTCAGTGGCTAGGGATGTATATTATGTGATATTAGATAGTTAGCTAGACTTGTCTTCCAGAGGCTGAGAGTGGACATAACGTATCTTGTCCCCACAGGTCGGGATCAGTGAGAGGCATAACGTACTTTGTTTGCACCCATGGCAGAACGTGCAGATTAGCTCCCGCATCGGTACAAGCCTAGTTTGTAACCTTCTAGAGCGGAACCCGTCACGGGTGCAAGCCTGCCCGGAGATAGTTCTTAACTTCAGGTCGGTGGTACAGGCTGCTACAGCTGAGTGCCGAGGCCTCTGCACTACTGTAGATCAGTGACACCATTCTTATTCTTGTTTAGAGCCTGACTCGGGTACTCTCCCGTTGTCTTAGGGTTTAGCCTGGCCGGGGGTAAGAGGCCCCCGAGGACACCTATTCAGGATCAGCTTTTGAGTTGGTCATTTGGCCGAGGGAGAAAGACCCTCGAGGGTGTCTGACATCTATTTGGGATCAGCTTTCGAGTTGATCGATTGGCCGAGGGAGAAAGACCATCGAGGATGTCATTTGGGATTGGTTAGGAGAGCCAATCAGTAGATCGGGAGTAGGAAACTTCCGAAGTTCCCAGACTTATTTGATAGATATGCTTGGACATAACACACTTTGTCCCATCAGGTTGGACATAACGCACTTTGTCCCATTAGTTGGAATAAGATATGGCGGCTGATCTCTAAGACGGAAGTAGGAGACTTCCGAGGTTTCTGGACTTGACTTGATTAGCTTGTTGAGCAAAGTTTCTGTGCTGGTAACCGATTGCATGTATACTAGGATGCTAGATGATGGATGTATCGTATTGTACCCCGGTTGGGGATTCTTACTGAGTATGTTTATACTCAACCTTACTTATCTTTCAGGTAACTTGGGACAGCACCGGAATGGCTAGTGGAGGGAGATGTGTGATCATGGGAGCTGCCGGCGAACTCTGTGTCTTTTATGTTTTGAGTCTTTCATTCTGTAGTAGCATGCTGGGAGAACTGTATTGATTTTAGAGTGATTTAACTGTTTACTGTTGTGACTTGTTCAAATTGTTTTATTGAAACACTGGCCAAGCTTGTTTTAAGGAACTTATTAAATGAATGTTTTCTATTGAGGTTTGAATAAGTTTTATCTTGAGCTATTTCCTTTAACGTTATAAAAGTTAAAAATTGCAAGCATGCTAGCAAGAACCGGGTTTAGGTCCATTTTGGGTCGGGTTCTTACAATTTCTCAAATTAGTTCCATGCTAGGTTGTTCTCTTCTGGCATGTTCGTTATCTATTCTTGCTTGGTAGTACAATGCTAGGTTCATTGATTCTGCTAAGCATGTGATAGTATGTTTTCTGTTAGCTATTTATAGCTTAGAGTTCTGATAGGTAGCATCATCCGGGCGAGAATGCATAACGTAACTTGCATCCGTGGCGCGGGGGCGTGCGGCGATACTTCGTCACGATCCGTCGTTAGGGTTTAGCTAACCTTAACGGCATCGGTGCAATCTTGAGTGAGGGTGGCGATCGTTAAATGCCCCAGCGGTCGGGGAATGACAAGGCATTGCCTTGTCCCCGGCGATCGATCGACACGACCTCGACTGTCGTGATAACCCTTGATTGCCACCTGATAGGGTGTACAGACCTGACCCAAAAGGGGGTTCTAAACTGGGCCTTTACCTCAATGCATGCATTCAAAACTAAAGTCAATATGCAAGAATGGTTTTTCGGATTCTAAGTGAAAACTAAAACATACAACATCCATTTAAAAAGTCAATATGCAAGAATGGATTTCGTTAAGGATTGTAGGCAACCAGTGGGGATCGCAGGTCTCTTGCGAAGTATGAGTAGGCCGTTTAGTTTCTGAAACCTGGGAGGTTCAGTTGTTTGGTCAGCACGGTGAAGGGTCGAGGCTGTTTGATAACAGCTATGAGCATTCAGAGAAGTTACGCCGGAGCGTGGCGTAGAGTTTTAGAGCTTGTGACCCGTCCACGAGTTTGCTGAGAGTAGCGTCGTAGAGAGGCGTTCCGAGTTGTTCTAGCAGGGTTAAGTGATCCCTAAGATTTTAAGATCGTTTGAGAGCTAGAGCGAATTTGAGGATGTGTATTACCGTTAGCACTATCACATCTATTTTCTTCGAAGTTCGGTGTATGCCCAACCTTGGTTGAGATAGTTTGTGGCAGACTGGATGGCTTGTGGCTTGAGCCTTTGGGAACCCAATGGGGGGTTTGGATTTCGAAGAAGATTTAGTGTTGTCTCGACCGGGAGTTTGGTTGGTTAAGGATCAGTGGAGATTTCCTAGAGTTGTTTTCGTCTTAGGACTTTCGAGGACGAAAGTCATAAAGGAGGAGTATTATAACGCCCGATTTTCCATTCCAGTTTCCAGTGTACTCGATTGATATTGGGGCAATCGGTTGGGCCGTTAGAGCTTTTTAACCTTTAAGGGTATTTTGGTCTTTTGCTCCCCGGTCAGAGGTTGAGGATTTTCAGGGCTTCAGGGTCATTTCGGCCTTCGTTGAGACTTGATTAATGTTGGTTGCAAGACCCAAGGAGTTTGGGTTAGTTGATTAGAAGTTGAGTCATTAGGTTGATAGCAAAATTAATTGGAATTTAATTGGTCCGAGTGAGATTTGAACCCTTGCCCTAATGGTGGATTTGGAGTGATTTAGTTAAAAAGAAAAGAATTTCTTTAGCCGGGACCCGCAAGAGAAAGCCTTGGGAAGGGAATTTTAGGTCTCCTAACCCTTTTAAAATAGGAAAAAGAAGGAAATTAGGGGAAACCCTCTTTATTCCCTTGGTAGTCTCTCTCGCTCTTTCTCTCTCTCTCTCTCTCTCCTAAAAAGCGAGCCACCCTAACCTGTACCGCACCACTCGGCCAAGCCACCCAGCCACACGCACCACTCTGCCCGCTCGGCCCACCCTGCGCCCACGAGACCGCACCGAGCCGCTCGGCCCTTGCCTCTCCGGCCGCCGATCGTCTGCGATCAGACACCCCACGAGCCGCCTGCGCGCGCGCGCTTCGTTGCCGTTTGCACGCATCGCCCAGCGCCGCCCATGCCGCTAGCCTGAGTGCGCCCAGCGCGCGCGCGCCGCTCGCTTCAGCTGCCGCCCGAGCCGCGTCGCTTCGCTCGTATCCTCGCGAACCGAGCGTCTCGCCGGTGCGCCCGACCCAGCGTGTTCGCTCGCCTGCGACAGCCCGAGTCTGCACGTCCCCTGCCTCGCTAGTGCCAGCGCCCAGTGCCAGCGCCCAGCGCCAGGGCGCCATGCTTGTCCTTGCTGACGGACAGCCTGCCCTGCCGTGCGGGTTGGGGCGTGACCTTGTGTTTTCTCGGTCGGTAATTCCCGAGACTTTTCTCCTTTGGGCACTAGGCTATTGGCTGCTTTTTATTTAATTAGGTTGTTTTTACTAAAATGCTTAGGTTGCTCGGTTTCGCTTTAAAGCTCGAGGGTCATTATTTGATTGTGAAAGTTATTTCTGCTCGTTTCCAGGTAAGGATTCCTTACCGTGGTTGTGTGGACCCTGCGATGCTTTCTTGATCGTGCCTTATATGCATGTTTACTTTTATGAACATGATTAGTGGATAGGACAGCTTGTGATTGCATTCCTGCTAGCATGTTTGCTTGTTTGTACATGTTAGTGCCATGCTAGGATTGTTCTTCCAGCATGCTTGAGATTCCTGCTTTAAGTTCGTAGTATCATGCTAGGTTATGTATGATTGATGATGATTATGTATGTTTAGCCAGGAATCGTTTACTCTATACTCTAGCTAGTGTGTTAGAAATTTGTCATCATCTAGAGGTGAGAGCGGACATAACGTACCTTGTCCCCACGGTCGGGAGTAGAGCGAAGCATAACGTACATTTCTTCCCTCGACGACCAATGAGGATTAGCTACCTCATTGGCATAAGCCTAGTTTGTAGCACGCTAGAGCGGAACCACGCTAGCGGTGCAAGCCTACCTTGGCCGGTTCTTAGCTTCCAGTCGGTGGTCTGTTTGCGCAGATGAGTGCCGAGGGCCTCGCACTCTCGTGTTCGGTGACACCGTTTCCGAAGAGTCTTAGGCATGCGTGCACCGGCCCGCGTAGTTTGTACTTAGGCCCCACATTTACGCCGGTTGCAAAGAAGCATGCGGTGTGCACGCACACGCAGCGTTAGTCGCCGGTTCGAGAGCTCCCGGGCTAATGTTCGTGAGTACACAGTTCCTTTCTGTTTAGAGCGGACTTGGGGACTCTCCCGATAGTCATTTATTAGCGAGGTAAGAGGCCCTTGAAGACACCCATTGGGATTGGCTTTTGAGGTGATCATATGGTCGAGGAGAAACACCCTCAAGGGTGTCGGACATCTTTGGGATCGGTTTTTTTTGGTGATCAATTGGCCGAGGAGAAAGACCCTCGAAGATGTCACGGGATTGGTTATGAGAGCCAATCATTAGGCCGGAAGAAGGAGACTTCCGAGGATTCCAGACTCTGCCTTTGTAAAGACCCGACCCAAAAGGGGCTCTAAATAGGTCTTTACCCCAATGCATACATTCAAAGTAAAGAACGTTATGCAATTTAGTTTTGGATTCCCAATTAAAACAAAACAAAAGAAATTCAATCGAGAAATCAAATAGATTGTTTGAAACACATCCCTGTTCCAAGCACTGTTTCAAGGCAAATACATTTCTAAACGCATACTACGATCAGAGATTTATTAAAACATTTGAAACATCCTCAAATACAACAAAGTGGAATCCACAAAAACATTGAGAGAAAACATCCTAGGGCTCCGTGCTGCTACATGCATTCGGGGAAAAATAAAAGACAAGAGTCATAGAAATAGAAGGTCGAGGACAGACAAAGAGTTCCCATGATCACAGCTCCTCCTTGACCATCTGTCTCGCACCTTGGTTACTGTTGGAAAACACAAAATAAGGGTGAGTAACGAATTACTCAGTAAGAATCCCCAACCGGGGTACAATACGATGCACATGGTCATCTAGATGAGTGTATGCAAGCTATGAATATAAACACAGAATAGAGCACATAGCTTAAGTCCACACTTGGACCTCGGATGCCAACTCAGGGTCTTAGTCCGGAAATGAATCCACCACACAATACGCCCTATACGAGAAATGAGTCCCGGCCTCGGCTTCATCTCTGTCGTCGTCGAAAGGTGCACTAGCTCAAGATCCCGAGGAGCTCTCCGGTCGGCGCTTTAATGAGCGTAAGCGCGCGCCGCGTGCTCTGCGAGACTATGAAGTGCCGGGTCTAGTGGCAAGTTGCCCCCATGTCGATCACCACGCCTAACTAAATCTCGGATCGGTGTCACCGACATAGGGGTGTGAGACACGGACACGTGAACTATGTCGGCTGAACCACCGCTTTGAGGCTAAGGAATCGGTCGTGGTAGGCTTACACCGTGAAGCCGTCCTTGCCCTATCGGTGGCAATCAAGGGCTACGGCCGAACACGCCGAGGCGTGCGATCGCCGGGGATGAGGCAATGCCAAGTCATCATCCCGACCGTTGGGGCATTTAACGATCTGCCACCCTCACCCAAGATTGCGGGGCCTACCGGTCGGGTTAGCTAAACCTAACGGGTCCAAGGATCGGAGAGGGCTGTCTCGGCGTCCCCGCCATGGATGCAAGATACTTTATGCATCGGGCCGGATGATGCTACCTACGAATTCTAACTTTGCCTTAACAATCAAGCAAACAATCCAATACGTGCTCGGAAGAATACAAGCAGACCTAGCATGGTACTACGGAACAAGAATGAATATGAGCATGCGAGCGGAACAACCTAGCATGGACTAACATGAAAGAACAACATACGAAGTCATGCCGATCGAGAATTGAAGCGAGCACCTAAACTACACATGCGATAATCACAAACAAACATACAACATCAATCACATAGAACATCGCGAGGTCCACACAACTCCGGTAAGAAATCCTTACTTGGCGGGAGGCAACTACACACAAAATCCTAAGCTGCGATCGATCCCGAGCTAGCTAGCGGGAACCTAGCAAACCAATAATAATCAACATCTAAAACGTCTAAAAAAACAATAGAACGACAAGCTCGGCTCGGGGCACTCGCGGCACGCGGCGACACGAACTTGGAGTTCTTTGGTAGGGTGCAGCGGCGGCAGGCAGGGCGCTGGCTGCGCGCTGGCGCGGTCTTTGGCGTGGGTGGTGTGGATAAGCGGATGGCGCTGGCGCGGTGTGCGCGACGACAGACAGGACTTCAGCGAAGCGGGCGGCGACACGCGCGCGCGCGGCGCTGGCGTCGCGATGCGGACACGGCGAAGCGCTCGGCAAGGACGCGAGCGCGCGGCGAACGTCTAGGCGCTTGCGGGCGTGCGGCTCGGCAAGCGACACGCGCGCGGCGCGCGGGTGTCGGCGTCTTCTTGGCGCGATCTGGCGTGACGTCGGGGGCGGCGGCCGAGCGGCGGTAGGGGGGGTTCTTGTTGTCTGCGAGATCTGGCGCGCGCAGTCTTTGTGACGGCAAGGGCGATCTGGTGTGCGGCAGCGGCGATCTGGGCTGCTTCTTTGGCGCGATCCGCGCGCGGTGGTGGCCGGTGGGCGTGCGACGATGGCTGCTTGGCGCAATCAACACAAACACACACAACACTCTTCTATTCACTTGGCCAAACAAGCACACCAAGCGGATGAGAAGAAGAAGAGGAAGATCGATACTTACGAAATGATGATGAGCGATCCAAGGGGCTGCAAGGATGAAGAATTCGACAAGGCAATGGAGAGAAAAGCTTGGGCGGCCACACTTTGGAGAAGAAGATGGAGCAAACCTAATTTCTATTTCATTTACCCAAATGCACCAAACACCAAAGATCCAAGGTTAACTAAGATGTGATGCAGAAAGAGCAACAAGAGCACCTAATGGCTCAATTGGCACACATCCCCACAAGCTTTCCGGAGACCGGGTTCAAACCCAGTGCGGCACAATTTCCTTTATTTTTACTTTTGCATCAAACCTTGCTCAAACCAAACCACAAATCCTTCCAAAAACCTACATAAATCCATCCAATAATTTTAGTAACTGGAAAAGACACAAACGGCCCTGACGGCCCGACCAAATTACCAAATTACCCCTAGGGCATACCTGGAAGACCGGGATGAAAAACCTGGGTCGTTACAAATTTGTAAGCTCGTTGAGCTATGATCTGTGTTGGTAACTGTTTGCATGTATACTAGGGTGCTAGATGATTGAAGTATCGTATTGTACCCCGGTTGGGGATTCTTACTGAGTATGTTTATACTCACCCTTATTTCTGTGGTTTTCCACCAGGTAACTTGGGACAGCACTGGGACGGCTAGCGGAGGGAGTTGATTGATCATGGGAGCCGCCGGCACTCTGTCTTTATTGTTTGCATATTTGTTCAGCATGTAGATGGACAGGAGTCCTAGGGGAACCATTATTAAAAGTTGTTTGAACTGTTTTGGATGTTTTTATATATACTGGCCAGGCTTGTTTTACTTCGTTGGTTTTCTTAAACAAAATTGTTGATTATGTTTTAAGCATTCCTCGTTCTAAATGTTTTGAAAGGTTTTAAATATGAGCACTAAACCGCTAGGTGAAATATTTAACTTGCATGTTGAGTGAGAACCTAGGTTTAGGACCGTATTTTGGGTCGGGTTCTTATAGTTGTATTCATAGCTTGCATACTTACGGCTAGATGACCAATTGTATCGTATTGTACCTCGGTTAGGGATTCTAACTGGGTAATTTATGTTTATGTTTTTGGTTTGGTCTTCTGAATGCATGTAGTTGGGCACGGAGCCCTTAGGATTTTTTCTGATTGTTTCGGATTAAGCCTGATTGTTGTAAAGCTGTTTGGGTTTAGAATGTTTTGAATAAATCTCACGATAAGAGTATGTTTTAAACTACTTTTAGCTTGGAGCAGTGCTTGGAAACAGAGACAGGTTTCAGGACATTTTATAATTGGTTATTTCATGAATGTTTACAAGTTTTTATTTTCATTCAGAATCTGGAAAGCAATCTTGCATATTATTATTAGTTTTAAAAGTATGCATTAAGGTAAAGTCCTAGTTTAGGACCTCTTTCGGGTAGGGTTTTTACAAAACAACTAACATCAAACATACTAACACGTGCTCAGCAGAAACAATGAACCTAGCATGATACTACGAAGCAAGAGCAGGATAACGGACTCGAAGGAGGAAAGCCTTGGGAAGGGATGTTCTTGTGAGGTGTTCTCTGATTTAGGGCTTACTTCGAGGTTTTTTTTTTCTTCTGAAAAGCTTACTTCGAGGTTTTGATTCCACTGTTGACAGGTAAGGGTTTCTTGCCAGGGTTGTGTGGGCCATGCGCACCTCATTGATAACTCCTAGTTGTGTGTTTATCTTTGTCTTTGTTAGTGGATAGGCTTTTCTATAGGTTGTGCGGATTATATAAAAATTTGTTAGTGGATAGGCTTTCTGCGGGTTGTGCGGATTATATAAAGCTGTTAGTGGATAGGTTCTTCTGAGGTTATGCAATTATATAAACTGTTAGTGGATAGGCTCTTGCAGGAACTCTAAAGGAAGTATGTTCTCGTAGATGCCTAGCTCTGTCTATTCCCTATTGTGTAACCTGGAATTGTATGCTATATATGTTTTGTGGTGATGTATGTTTAAGCATTTTGTAGCTAAGTTCTTCCTGAATTGCTGTTAGGATTGGCATGTAGAATAATGTCTTGTTTTCTATGCTTCCCTGTTATTGACTTGCCTATCTGTCTGCTTTATATCCTTGTATCCTGGACTGGTTATTTATTATGCTATGATTGTGAGATGTGTTAGAGTCCTTAGGGAGTCCCGAGTGTCAGTCGAGTTGCATGCTGGTTCGATTTGCTCAGGATTGCCCAGTGTGTGCTGTCCCTTATTGGCCTAGTGTGTGCTGACCAGTTTCTAGGATTGGCCTAGTGTGTTGCTGATCTCGGGTTGGCCTAGTGTGTTGCTACCCGTGTTGCCTCAGGACTAGCCCAGTGTGTTGCTGTCCCCTGTTAGCCTAGTGTGTTGCTAATCAGGTTGAGCAAAACTGCCCAGTGTGTTGCAGTTCAAGGCTGCCTAGTGTGTTGTTGTCCCCTGTTAGCCTAGTGTGTTGCTAATCAGGTTTAGCAAAACTGCCCAGTGTGTTGCAGCCAGGACTAGCCCAGTGTGTTGCTGTCCTTAGTTAGCCTAGGGTGTGCTAACCTTGTTTTACCGTGCTGTTATAGCTTTGAGATTACTTGTTAAGTACTCCTGTTAGTTAGCCTAGTGTGTGTTAACATTGTCTGGTTGTAAGCTTAGACTTTGCTAATGATTTATCTGTTATCTTTGTTTAAGACGCCATGTTCTCAAATGTTGGATGTATGCTAGGGTGTTAGGTGATTTTTGTGCATATTGTACCCGGTTGGGAATCCTTCTCGAGTGCAACTTGTACTCACCCTTTACGTGGTTTTCTCGACCGGGTAACTTGGCACAACATCGAGGTGGCTAGAGGAGGGAGCTGATGGATCATGGGAAGGTCGCTGCATAGTCTAAGTCTTTTACAATGCATCTTGAAAGAGTTTTGGAACTTGTATTGTTGAACTTGGATTTATGTCATTGTCATTTGTAATGTTTTGTAAACTCTGGCAAGAGGATGTTTATTGTTTTTCCCTTTAAGCATTTCAAATGGATTTTATATTCCTAGTACTTTTAATAAAGATGTTCTTTTCCAGCCCTTTGAACGATTTCCAATGAATTTACATGTTAAGTAAGGGCCATTTAGGGCTATTTAGTGTCGGGTCCTTTGTAAGCACCCGACCCAAAACATGGTCCTAAACCTGGGATCTTACTCAGCATGCAAGTTAAATATGATAACAAGCGGTTTAGAGCTTATATTTAAAAACCTTTCAAAACATATGAGAAGGGGGAGCCCTTAAAACATAACCAACAATTTTCATTTTAAACAATCCAACAAAGTAAAACAACCTGGCCAGTGTTTAATAAAATGTACAATACAATTTAAGCAACGTTTTAAACAATGTTCCCCTAGGACTCTGTCCATTTACATCTTTGAATAAACAATGCAATAATAAAAGGCAGAGTGCTTGGCGGTTCCCCATGATCAATCAGCTCCCTCCGCTAGCCCTCACGGTGTTGTCCCAAGTTACTGAAAGATAAATAAGGGTGAGTATAAACATACTCGGTAAGAATCCCCCAACCGGGTACAATACGATACATCAGTCATCTAGCACCTCAATATGCAAGCAAGCGGCTATTAACATGGATCATAGCTCAACGAGCTCATAAAACAAGATGCGGAAATATCGGAAGTCTCTTACTTGGGAATCATCGGAAGTCTCCTACTTAGGCCTAATGATTGGTTCTCATAACCAATCCGGGACATCTCCGAGGGTCTTTCTCCTCGGCCAATTGATCACTCAAAAACCGATCCCAAGATGCCCGACACCCTCGAGGGTCTTTCTCCTCGACCAATTGATTAGCTCAAAAGCCAATCCCAATGGGTGTCCTCAAGGGCCTCTTACCCTCGCTAACAATCTGGACTATCGGGAGAGTACCCATGATCCGCTCTAAAGCGGAAGGAAGCTGGTGTACTCACGAACATTAACAGGGAGCTCTTGAGCCGGCTACTACGCGCGTGTCTGCGCGCATACCGCATGCTCATCCGCAACCGGCGTAAATGCGGGGCCTAAGGGCAAACTACGCGGGTCGTGCACGCATGCCTAAAGACTCGGAGGCGGTGTCGCGAACACGATGAGTGCGAGGCCCTCGACACTCATCTGTGCGACTGTACCACCGACACGAAGCTAAGAACCGGCCAAGGCGGGCTTGCACCGTTGGCGGGGGTTCCGCTCTAGCGAGCTACAAACTAGGCTTATGCCGATGTGGTAGCTACATCCACATCGGTGCCGGAGGGGAAGCAATGTACGTTATGCTTCGCTCTACTCCCGACCGGTGGGGACAAAGTACGTTATGTCCGCTCTCGGCCTACGGATGATGACAAACCCTACTACGCTATCTAAGAATACCGAGTAAATCAATGATTCTGGCTAGCAAGCAATGACCGACATCAATCACGTTTACCTAGCATGATACTACAACTTAAGCGGGAATCACAAGCATCTTTGGAAGAACAAACGTAGCATGGCACTAACATGTAAAATCAACAAACATGCTAGCAAGAGATCAAACAAAGGCGCCTATCACTATCATGCTCATAACAATCGGCAAACATACAAGGCACAATCGAGATATATCGCGAGGTCCACACAACCACGGTAAGAAATCCTTACTTGGGACAAGCGAGAAAATAATCACAAATCAACCAAGCAATCCTCGAGCCTCTAATCGAACCCAAACAACCTAAACATAAAATAAAGCGGCCCAAATCAAATACATAAAACAGCCCAAATAAATCCTAAAAGCAGACCAACAAATCGGGGCCCAACGAAGAAAAGACTCGGGAAATACCATCCGAGAAGCCACAAGGCTCAAACCACCCTTGACACTACAGCAGGCGGGGGCAGAAGAGCACAGTGGTGGGTGGCTGGCACACCTGGCGGCTGGGCACTAGGGCGCGCGGCGGGCGCCAGCGCTTGCGCGCGGCGCGGTTGGGCGAGGGAAAGGCGGCGGGCGGGCGCGAGCTCGAGCTCGGGTGGCGGCGACGACACGGCGCGGCTTAGCGAGAGGGGGCAGCGCATGGGCGCGCGAGGTGACGCGATCGCGATGGGCTCGGGGCGCTCGGGAAGGCACGACGACCTACGGGGCGGCGACTTCGGTGCGGCCAGGGCTCGGCGACTCGACACGGACACGGGGCGACACGGAGGCGGCACTGGGCGATGCGAATCCGGGCTCGGCGCGACTAGGGCGAGGGCGATGCAGATCTGGACTCGGCACGACCAAGGCGACACGAAGATGGCACGGGCGATCTGCAGATCTGGGCTCGGCGCGACTAGGGCGAGGCGATGCGATCGGGCGCTGGGGTGGTGGCTCGGACGCGGCGCGGCATGGGTGAGTGGTTGGCTGGGAGCGGGCGCGGCTAGGGTTGGACATGGGCGACTAAATTTGGGCATGGAGTGCGGCCAAGGGCCGCTGCTCGAGGAGAGGAGAGAGAAAAGGAGAGAAAAAGGAAATTTTTGGGGATTTTGGAAAATAAAAGGAAAAATAAAAGGAAAAAGGAATTAAAAGGAAAAATGGGATTTTATCCTCCTTTCCATCCTTAACCAATTTTCTTTCCAAATTTAAATAAGTCTTAAAGTCCTTAAATCCCATTTCAGCTTCCTCCTTGAGACCCATTTGAAGCAACCTTTTCCAAACAATAACTCTCACTTAAACAAACTCCCAAATCATCTCTAAGGGCACAGGCTCGAATCCCAAAGGAAACACCCAAACAACGATCACTTTGCCCAAAACCCAAATCACAACCGAACTCCCAAGCGAATACCCCAAACATCTCGGGACTCATGAGACACCAACATACAAGCCTCAACAAAGCGGGGAGCTGCCTCGAAGCCCCGAGAAACCACAAATCTGCCGGGAGCAAAAGACCAAAATACCCTAAGGGTCAAAGCAGACTCTAACGGCACAACAGAACCATTGAATCAGGCAGGAAGCACCTCGAGCTGGAATAGAAAAGCGGGCGTTACAATACTCCCTCCTTTTAAGACTTTCGTCCTCGAAAGTCCTAAAACGAAACTTGACTCTATGAATACTCCACTCGATTCTTAGCCAAGCTGAACTTCTCGGCTAAAACAACACTAGCCCTTCTCTCGATAACCAAACCCTCTTGGGTTCTCAAATGCTCAAAGCCACAATGCTCACGACCGCCACATACTATCTCAACAAAGAGACGAGGAACACAAAACTTGCTTGCATCAAAGGCGGGGCAAAGCTAACCACTGCTCCAATCCGCTCAAGGATCTCAAAAGCCCTACAAACTTGGGGCTCGGCCAAAAACCCGCTAAACCAACACGGAACACCTCTCAGCGGTGTTACTCGAAGAAAAAAGCGCAGATCGGGCACAAGCTCTTAAACTCAATGCCACGATTTGGCGTAACTTCTCTAAATGCCCCTGGCCCGATAACAAGCGCCTCAACACAACGCCAAGGTGGCCAAACAATCTGAACCTCTCGGGTTCCGAAACCAAACGGCCTACTCTTTCTTCACGAGAGACCCGAACCACAAGGCTTGCCTAAAGCCTTAACGAAAAACAATCGAACCACCAATGGCGATTGATCCAAAAGGCAAACTTTTCCCACTAGCACAAGTGAAACATCAGCTACTCTGGCCAACCCTAAATGGCCAAAAACCGAGCCTGAGCTCCACTCGGCCAAGCCAACAAGCTGGAGCCTCAAAGCGGCCGAACACAAACTTTTCCATGCAAACCTACTAGCAAGCGGCCAAAGAGAACATTGCCGGGCAAGGAAACACCCAACATTCCTCTCATGGAAAATCTCGGCAACAAGGACCAAACCCTCACGGGGCTACCGAGCAACTCACAAGCAACTTGAGAAAGCGGCCCAAAGGCTAACCAACCAATGCCACGGCACCTCTGTGCCAACACACTCAAGCGAGGCTCACTATTCGCCAGCTGCGAAAGCTCAACAACTAGAAACAAAGCCCGAGAAGGCCTTGCTCGTGAGAAACTCAACTCAAGCTCAACTCTTAAAGCTGGTGGCCACCGCTCTTGCGGGGACAAACAACTTTTCGCTTGCTAACAACACAATCACGGGGACCCTCTCATTTGGGCTAACCAACTGCGCTACTCGATCAACTACACAACTCGGGAGCTACGCCGACTCCTCAACGGGAACGATTTCCCGGCAAGCAAAACTCTAAAGGGCGCGAACATCACACACGCTCGTGACTTGCTCAAACCCAAGGGCAACATCAACCAACTCTCTTGGAAGCAACACCCAAGGGAAACTCAACTGATTGGACCACCAATCCAGAACTAGCCGAACTTACTCAACCACCGAGGGAGGAATCAACTCCCAAAACAACCAGACTAGGAACAAATCCTTAGGGCAATGCCCTCTGGCTCGAACCGAGCAAGCTCTTGAAACATCAAGAGAACCAAATCTTAGTCAACACCAAGCACCAACTAGCCTCCAAAACCAAACAAGCACTAGCTTGCTAGGCGCCAAATCTGCAAGCAACTCACCCAGGAGGAACACTGCTGGGTCTAATCGAGCTCGGAGAGGCTCTCCACAACTAGAGATCCTCTCGATCACCCTCCGACACACACGGTCGACAACGATCTAACAAACAACCGGCTCACGCGGGCACAACACTCTCCGGCATCTCAACTACTTTGGCCAACTCCAACTTGGAAACCAAGGGAACCGGAAGCGCTACGAGGGCGTCATCCTCCTACTCAAAGCAACAACCTCAACATACCTTACGCCCAAGGTAAGGATCCGAATAGCTTTCTTAGCCAAAACGATCGAAAGCTGCGCGCGGCTTGCCACTCTTGCTCTTGTTCGGTTCCAAGCGAAGTCTAACCGAGGGCAAGGACCAACTAGCAAAACATGCTTAACCAACGGCCGACAGCGAGCACGGCATCCTTACGACCAAAGCTAGGGCACTTGCCAAGAACTAAAGCCTTGACACCTCAAAGGCGAGAGACTTTGGCTCCTCAACACGAACCTCTCGTGGTTTTCCAAACATAAACCACGGGCGAGCTACGCAAAAGTGCGGGGTGTACGGCTCCAACTTGATCTCTTAAGATCCAAAGCCAACAAGGGCTCTCACAGGGCAACTTTTGCCTCCAAATAGAGCCACAACAAACAAGGAGCAACAAGAGTTCAAACCCACTCGGGGCCAACTCACCACGAAAAGCCACATTGGCCAACTTACTCTTACAAGCGCAAAACCACACCAAGCTAACATTCCTCAAAACAATGTGCTCACCAAACGCGCTCCGATCAGCCATCCAACTCATGGCTCTAACACTGGATCAACCACGCATCCACGATGCCAACACTAACCATACTAGGGCAACTCAAAGGGTAGCCGAATCATGCTACCATCAAGGTGGCTCACGGGCTCACAAACACAGCGCGAGAACTCGAGCGCGCTAGCTCTTAACATGACCTATAACATCATTTACACCCAACTCTCGAGAGATCTGAACAGCTCCTACTTTCCTCGAAAACCTCAAACTTGTAGTCCTCGACTACCACCGAGCTAGATCTCTTAAGCAACCCAAGCAGTGCAACCTCGGGAAAAGGGTACAAGACAAGCGGGGATGCTATACTCTGGGCGACCATGGAACCACTGCACCAAAAGTGCCAAGCGGGCTGAAACTAGGCCTCCTCTCAAAGCTTGGTGCCAGCGAGCACTACATCCATTACAACACGAATCAGCCTCAAAGCGAGCTTTATGCCCCTCGAGAATAGGAAAAGTCACTCTCCAAGTGATGGGGCAATGGAACTCAAAGACAGAGTCCAAACACTCGAGCGACCTAATCTCGGCATCTCGACCAGCAGACTTGCCACGGCCTACTCCTCGCATCCCACTCGATGCTCAACAAAAGCTCGAGGCCAACTCCTCGGGTGGCAACAACTAGTTCCACACTGGGAACATCCAAATAAAAGAGTGTTCCACTCTACTAGCCCGCCGAAATCCACGGATGGATAAAACCACGGCAAGCAAACTCCACACTACACCACAGCTACGAGGGTACAAGAGAAGCTGGTGCAAAACAACAAAGGAGCTTGCAGGGGGAGAGATGTCTCTACATCCGCCTCAAGCCACTAACACGGCAACTTGCCAATCAATCGGGCGTGGTGGAGACTCTGCTAGGCCCCTCTCTCAAGGGACTACCACCACCAAGCTGCTTTGTACCAAGCAAAGACGGAGGCGGCACACCTCGGCCTCTGAGCAGCGAGGACATCCCAACACACGGATGTTAAACTCAACTGGCCAACCGCTTTACTACTAGCGGCAGGACTTTCTAATACATCGAGCTCTACTGAGGCATCCACTTGCCAAATCGGGCGGCTTCATCAACGCCAACAAACTCAAGCTGCATAAATCTGGCGATCAAGCCTCCCGAGAACCTCAGGAGGCTACGAGAGAGCTACTGCGGGGAAAATCTTTGAAACAAACTCTGTCATTTGGGCTATCTATGCCGGGACTCCTCGCTACGCGCTACAAAGCTGCGCTGGTCTTTGCTCTCTCGATAGCTAAAGACACGCCATCAAATCTCACATGGTGGAGCACACTCTGCTCAAGGAGTCAAACTCGAGGCGAGCTAGCCTCTACCCCCTCCTCTAGGCAACTTAGCGCGGGGCCAACTTTGGCCTACGGGCCTAACAACCACTGGGACGCGGCCTTAACATCAACACGATCGGTCCGGCTCCTCGGTCGGACATGCCAAGCGTCTGCTCCTGCGAGTGTGATCAACACTGCTGGCGATCTGCACAAGGCACCTCCACCCTCTCACTGGGGAGAAACCAACAACCGGGCCACAAATGGCCTATGGGAGTCTAATCTAATCTGCTGCCTCCCTCTGAGTGCGATCGACACTGCTGGCGATCCGCACAAAGCACCTCCACCCTCTCACTAGGGGAGAAACCAACAACCGGGCCACAAATGGCCTATGGGAGTCTAATCTCGCCTCCCTCGAGTGCGATCGACACCTTTGGCGATCTGCACAAAGCATAAATCTTTGGCCTGCTGGGGCTCTCTTTGCTCAACAAAGCGCTCGCGGTGCGGGAAGTTGGCATGATGGCTCTCTAAGCCCAAACCAACAACGAGTCGAACACCGCTCGTCTCGCTCCACAACTCTACACATGCATAAAAGCTAGAAGAAAAGTATTGTAAATTCTTACCCCTTAACTTAATTGAACTCGGACAAACCAAGCGGTCGTGGAGTCTGCGATGATCATGGGAACAACAACCTACAAAGCGAGTTAGTCTCACGAGAATCTATGACTCGTGCTCGATACCAAGCGTAAGCACCCAACCCAAAACATGGTCCTAAACACAGGATCTTACTCAAAGCATGCAAGTTAAATATGATAACAAGCGGTTTAGAGCTTATATTAAAAACCTTTCAAAACATATGAGAAGGGGAGCCCTTAAAACATAACCAACAATTTTCATTTTAAACAATCCAACAAAGTAAAACAACTTTGGCGGTGTTTAATAAAATGTACAATACAATTTAAGCAACGTTTTAAACAATGTTCCCCTAGGACTCTGTCCATTTACATCTTTGAATAAACAATGCAATAATAAAAGACAGAGTGGCGGTTCCCCATGATCAATCGGCTCCCTCCGCTAGCCCTCCCGGTGTTGTCCCAAGTTACTGAAAGATAAATAAGGGTGAGTATAAACATACTCAGTAAGAATCCCCAGCAGGGGTACAATACGATACATCAGTCATCTAGCACCTCAATATGCAAGCAAGCGACTATCAACACAGATCATAGCTCAACGAGCTCATAAAACAAGATGCGGAAATATCGGAAGTCTCTTACTTAGGAATCATCGGAAGTCTCCTACTTAGGCCTAATGATTGGTTCTCATAACCAATCCGGGACATCTCCAGGGTCTTTCTCCCTCGGCCAATTGATCGACTCAAAAAGCCGATCCCAAGATGCCCGACACCCTCGAGGGTCTTTCTCCCTCGACCAATTGATTAGCTCAAAAGCCAATCCCAATGGGTGTCCTCAAGGGCCTCTTACCCTCGCTAACAACTGGACTATCGGAGAGTACCCATGATCGGCTCTAAAGCTGGAAGGCGGTGTACTCACGAACATTAGCCCGGGAGCTCTCGGCAGGCTACTACGCGTGTGTGCGCACACCGCATGCTCATCTGCAACCGGCGTAAAATGCGGGGCCTAAGGGCAAACTACGCGGGTCGGTACGCATGCCTAAAGCGGGAAGCGGTGTCGCGAACACGATGAGTGCGAGGCCCTCGACACTCATCTGCGTGCACTGTACCACCGACTGAAGCTAAGAACCGGCCAAGGCGAGCTTGCACCGTTGGCGGGGTTCCGCTCTAGCGAGCTACAAACTAGGCTTATGCCGATGTGGTAGCTACATCCACATCGGCTACAGGGGAAGCAATGTACGTTATGCTTCGCTCTACTCCCGACCGGTGGGGACAAAGTACGTTATGTCGCGCTCGGCCTACGGATGATGACAAACCCTACTACGCTATCTAAGAATACCGAGTAAATCAATGATTCTGGCTAGCAAGCAATGACCGACATCAATCACGTTTACCTAGCATGATACTACAACTTAAACAGGAATCACAAGCATCTTTGGAAGAACAAGCGTAGCATGGCACTAACATGTAAAATCAACAAACATGCTAGCAAGAGATCAAACAAAGTCGCCTATCACTATCATGCTCATAACAATCGGCAAACATACAAGGCACAATCGAGATATATCGCGAGGTCCACACAACCACGGTAAGAAATCCTTACTTGGGACAAGCGAGAAAATAATCACAAATCAACCAAGCAATCCTCGAGCCTCTAATCGAACCCAAACAACCTAAACATAAAATAAAGCGACCCAAATCAAATACATAAAACAGCCCAAATAAATCCCTAAACAATGACCAACAAATCGGGGCCCAACGAAGAAAAGACTCGGGAAATACCATCCGAGAAGCCACAAGGCTCGGGCCAACCAAAGACACACACAGCGGTGGTGGCGCAGAAGAGCAGTGGGTGGCGGCTGAGCCTGACTGGCGCTGGGCACTAGGGCGCGCAGCGCGCGCTGGCGCGCGTGGCGCTACTGGGGCGAGGCAGCAAGCGCACGGGCGCGGGCTCGAGCTCGGGTGGCGGCGACACACACGCGGCGCGGCTTAGCGAGGCGCAGCGCGCGCGGCGCGCGCGAGGCGATGCGACGCGATGGGCTCGGGGCGCTCGGGAAGGCACGACGACCTACAAGGGCGCGAAGCGACTTCGGTGCGCGGCGGGGGCTCGGGCGACTCGACACGGACTGGGCGACACGGAGGCGGCACGGGCGATCTGCGGATCGGGCTCGGCGCGACTAGGGCGAGGGCGATGCAGATCTGGACTCGGCGCGACCAAGGCGACACGAAGATGGCCTGGGCGATGCAGATCTGGGCTCGGCGCGACTAGGGCGAGGGCGATGCGATCGGGCGCTGGGGTGGCTCGGCACGGCGCGGCATGGGTGAGCTGGGCGGCCTGGAGCGAGGGCGCGGCTAGGGCTGGACATGGGCGACTAGGGCTGGGCATGGTGCGGCCAAAAATTTGCTCGGGCTGGAGGAGAGAGAAAAGGGAGAGAAAAAGGAAATTTTTGGGGATTTTGGAAAATAAAAGGGAAAAATAAAAGGAAAAAGGGAATTAAAAGGAAAAATGGGATTTTATCCTCCTTTCCATCCTTAACCAATTTTCTTTCCAAATTTAAATAAGTCTTAAAGTCCTTAAATCCCATTTCCCGGCTTCCTCCTTCGAGACCCGGCTGAAGCAACCTTTTCCAAACAATAACTCTCACTTAAACAAACTCCCAAATCATCTCTAAGGGCCTGGGCTCGAATCCCAAAGGAAACACCCAAACAACGATCACTTTGCCCAAAACCCAAATCACAACCGAACTCCCAAACGAATACCCCAAACATCTCGGGACTCATGAGACACCAACATACAAGCCTCAACAAAGCGGGGAGCTGCCTCGAAGCCCCGAAAAACCACAAATCCTGCCCGGGAGCAAAAGACCAAAATACCCCTAAGGGTCAAAGCAGCTCTAACGGCCCAACCAGAACCATCGAACCGAACCGGAAGCACCGAGAAGCTGGAATAGAAAATCGGGCGTTACATCCTTACATCCACTAATCATCGACACATTAATTCCAATTATTAAAAGAAGCCCTTTGGTTAATCCTAATTAGGAAACAAAGTACAAATGAAGGAGAGATTTTCATGCAGACATTTAAGGCTTACAATCTCTTGACTTCTATGGATAAATATTAACCACTAAATTAAGGATAGTATTACATAAATGTTTCAACAAATTAACACGGTAGCTTGATTTTCATCACAAATTGTTTTCTTTCTAAATTTAACATTTCGGTTCAATTCTAAAAAAAGATCAATGTGTTTTAATTTTGATTAAAGACTTTGAAATTTCTATTGCAAGAGGGGATGAAACTATAAATATAAGCAAATTTACTTGAAAAATATAAAGCTCGTTGAAGAAGAAAATGAAAACTCTCAGGGCTTTGGCAATTTTAGTTTTTGTTTTGGCATTTTCTTACGAAGTCCAACAATGTCACTCCCAGCATATTGGTATGTTTATTTTTTAAATCTATACTCGGCCATTATCAAGAGACAACCATCTTGTAACGATCGAATATAACTTTTGGCACCCTTTATTCATTGTTTTAAAAACTCATATGGGACTTATTTTTTATGGTAACAAATTTTGGGTGGCTTGCACCTACGACCTTAAGATGGAAAAATATATCGATACCACTCGGCTTATTTCACTGTGACATTAACACAATTGGTTGTTTATAATGAAAAATAGAATTTTATTTCATAAATATTTAGTCATTTCTGGTTTCTCATTTCATTTTCATTGTAAAAATAATAATGTGATTCAAAATTTTATGTTATTTAAATTTTATAGAAAACATTAGAGAATTTTATTTTTTATGTATAACGGAAAAATGAAAGAAATGAATTCAAAATTTTTTGGAAACAAATCGTTTATATAAGAAAAATGGGTAGATTCTTGTAAAGTGAACAAAATGCCTAGTAATCAAATGAACTGATACTTATTACCCACAATCAGTTCATCTAATTGGAATAAAGTAAATTCATGTAATGGAAAGAATGCAATTTTAGAATATGAAAAAGTAGAAAAACTTTTATCTACAAATGTTTTTTTAAAAGAGTGTTTAAATTAACACAGTTGAGATAAAGTTGCATATCTATATCATTTTCCTAATTTATAATGTTTTATTTTATTTATATAATGTTTGAAAAAAAACAAAAATCATCATGAGGACATACAATAAGGAACTTGGTTGTGTTGATGTTAAAAATATGTTGAGTAGAAATAATATTTACCAAGAGCTTTTAAAAAAAAAAACATATAGAAACAATAAATATAAATCGAAGGATATATATATAAATACGTGACTGTGTGTTTGCAGTTGAAGAATCCAAGTATCAAATTCCATTATCAAAGTGGCGAGTGATGATTGGGAACGGTTTAAAGGATACACCAATAGAGGCGCATTGCAGGTCCAAAGACGATGATTTAGGTAGAGAACTTTTAAATATTTTATATCAAATATGTAAAATGTTTTTTATTAGGTTATACATAATGAAGACGGTTAATTTTGGTGATTGATTATTACAGGCGTGCATGTGATAAATCCGGGGGGTGAATACAATTGGGGATTCAAGATGAATATTTGGCAAAGCACAAAGTTTGAGTGCACCTTTAAGAGCAAATTGGGAGAGAATACATTTGAGGTTTTCTGGCCAGAAAGAGGGAAATGGCTTACCAATAAATGCAGTGATCATACTTGTTTTTGGAATGCTAACGAGAAGGGTTTCTCTTTGGTTCTTCTTGATAAAGCTGAATATTTCGTCCATCCATGGAAACCTCCGCCACCTCCATAGAGGCTCTAATCCCCTCATCGAATATAATTATTCTCCCTATTTTACTTTTTGTTTTTTATTCGATCGGGCCAATTTATAAACACGTGTACTAATCCGTTTTTCGGTGATTAAATTACCATCATTAATTGAATCTATGGCTCTTTTAATTAACAAACTATGCCAAATATGTATATTTATAATAATGCGTTTACCTCTTGTGTTACTTTAATAAATACAAATTATGATTAATTTGTGTCTCTGTTTGTATTCCAATTTGCTTTTATTACAACCAAAGATGAACAATATTATGAGAAATTTTTAGTCTAACTATATTTGGGAGTAGATGAGTTTCAATTTTTATGACCTTGTAACTGTGATTAGTACATTTAGTTTAGTCAATCTCAACATAATTCCACTCATCAAAATTACATATTTTCCTCGAAGAGAAAACAATTTGACTTCTCCACCCCCACATACATCATGTATATTGTTAAACTGAAAAAACAAATACATACACATGTGTATTTAGAGCTCAACTAAGACAAAAGAAATTTGAGCTATGAACATATAAAAAAAGTCAAAAATATGGGGGCAAGACCAATCGGTATGCCACTGGACCGATCGGCTCAAGGATCTCAAAAGGTCCCACAAACCTGGGACTTTACTTCCCCCTCATACCAAACCTTAAAATTCCACGCATCGGTGCTACCTTTAGGAACCACCTCAAACTCAAGGTCTCTACGCCTTACATCGATGCAACTCTAAAGTCTTCTATATCTTTGTCAACATACAAGCCTGGATCTTCTACACTGCATCATTAGTCATCTAAAGCAACTCGAGACCCAGAACTTGTGTGTCACCAACCTCTTCATAAAATACTGGAGACCTACAACGCTTACCCTACAAAGCCTCAAACGACACCAACTGAATTGTCGCCCGATACCTGTTGTTGTAAGGAAACTCCATCAAATACAAATATTGGTCCCAACTACCCAAGAAATCAAGTACTGCAGCACGCATGACATGTCTTCAAAATCTGGTTCACTCTCTGCATGCATCCATCGGTCTGAGGGTGGAACGCGGTACTGAAACAACACTCAACACCCAACCCTTTCTGAAGTGCCCTCTAGAATCGGGAAGTGAAATGGGAATCTCGATCAGATACAATCTTAACTGGTACCTTATGGTATCGAACAATCTTCTCCAAGAATAGCTGAGCTCACTGTTCCATGGTATAAATGATTCTACCATGAATGAAGTGTGCACACTTAGTCAAACGGTCGACAATCACCCAGAAATGTAATCCATGGATATCTCTTCCCACTTCCAGCGGCCTTGGCTCGGTGGTTGCAACAACCCTCGAGGTTACGTCTAGGAGCCTTCACTTGATGACAAGCGAGACATCGACTAACAAACTACTGCTATGACCGTTATCATATTACTCCACGGAAAGTGCGCTTGAGATCCTGATACATCTTTGTACCTCTGTGTGCCAAGTAAATGGAGAAAACAAATCATATTATATTGGTTTATTAAATAGTCATATTCTAAATTCTAAATTTATTATAACTAAAAAAAAAAAAAATCTTATCATGATTCAACCAAATCAAAATGATTTTTTAGTCCTACAAATTCAAGGATAAATAAAAAAATTTTAAAAAATCTTCATCAACCTTACATCTATTTTCATAATCATACATATTGTCGGATTATGTTGAAGACAATCGTGAGCGCTGTGACTTTCGTTGCATGCCACAAGTAGCCTTGAGAGGTAGACGTTGGTAGGTTGTACACAGCTAGATTTTGGCTGAAGAATGAAGCGTACAACATGCGACTCTCTCAATCTTCAACTATGTGAGTTAGACTTTCCATCTTCAAACTGTGGATGAGTGGGCCTCTCAGGATCTTTAAATTGTGGCACTACAGCTCTCTATATCTTCAAATTGTGGAAGTGAGCCTCTCTACATCTTCAAAATGTGTCAGTTCGGCTCTCTACATTTATAAGTTTCCCTTTATATCTTGTGGTTGTGTATGTTCGGCTCTCTATATCTTCAAACTGTGTCAGTTTGGTTCTCCATCTTTGAAGTTCTTAATTCGTTTTTTTCCGTATCAATTGGTAAATTTCAATCAAAAGTCACCCTGGCTAGAAAAATTCAATTTCCCTTTTCTTTTTTTTTTATATAGTTATTAACAACTCCAATCAATGCTAAAACAAGAACGACACAAAACTCAAACTAACAAAAACCTTTTCCATATTTTATAGTAGAGAAGCACTTTTTCCCTTCCCATAACTACTTGAATGACTTTAATGATGAAGCATCAAATTGGATGAAATATAAAATTTGTGAAACTAACAGACACATCTTGGTGAAGAGAAAGGGAATGTTTTTCTTGGCTATGGTTATTTAAAGTTAATAGTAGCCTAGGAACCCTAAGCTTTGTTTATTATGCAGCCACCTTAGAATTCGTCTATCTCTCTCTCACGATTTTTTCCCGACGAGTTTGCTCACCGAAGTCGCATTGTTACTGTGAAGGTAGTGTAGAAGAGTTCGTCGTCTGGTTTAGCTCTTAAGGAAGAGTTGAGCTCGCGCGAGTTTGTTACCATGTGGTTCGTCGTTGTGGGTTCGCAAGAAGCAAAATGTTGTCAATTTCTGCGTGGGTTTAGTGCACCGTAAGCTCACGGCAGGAAGATTCTCCTTGAGGAGTTCGTCGTATGCCGTAGCAATGGGTGTCGCTGCAACCTTTGTTCTGCTTTCACGTGTACGAGCTCTTCTTGCCTTTGCTAGAGTGTTATCATGTGAGTTGCTTTCCTTTTCTTTTTAGTTAAGGTGTCAAATGGGTTTAGTTTCTTCCCAAGGTTGAAGAAGGGTGGAGTTTGGTTAATGGTGTAGCGTTATCTAAATGATGATTAAGGGCTATTAGGTTTAATGTTTAGGGTTATTTAAATGAAGTATTAATGTTTTTTGGTAGCTGATTTATGGGTATTCAAGCTATGGATTTGGCTATGGTTTTACGAGCTATTTGGTGAAAAATTTGTTTGGTTATGGGTTATTGTTTGTTTATTAGAAAATGTTGACCCATTGACTTCTCTGTTGACCATATTTGACTCGAGCTGGTTGTCGTCCTTCAAGCCGATCTTAAGAAGGCACGCGGAGTTGCCAGGACACGAATTTTGAGGTTCTTTCCTATTGGGTAAGTTAAATGCTCTGAATCCATTTTTTATACTCTTTGGTGCTAGTTTTTACCGCTTTTTCTATTATGGCTCAGTTTGACTATCAGGTGGTTTCAATAAGCTTCGAGAGAGCAGCTAGTGGATTTGGATAGGTAAAGGACCCGTGACCCCCTTCTTGAGGCTCGTGGCTATTAGATGTGTTAGATTGACCGTAGCACTAACTTGTTTATGTGACATAATCTGTGTTGTTTGTTGCTTGTATTCATTACACCGTTAGCATGCAATATATGAATGATATCATGTCTTAGGCGAGCATATAGCCTTTGTTGATTATTTGGATATATGTAAACTACTATATGTTCATTGACATAGTTGGTCTCGCATGGTAGTTTGTATGTCCCACTAGGGACTTGCATGTTGTTTGATGCACGATTTGGTGCTTTATATGGACGTAAACGAGGTATGGAGATCGAATAGACGATGCTAGTAAGCGACGTGCATGGTTTGTGGTCGGCACGTTCTCGACAGAGGATTTGTGGTCCGTCGCTGCACGTTCATCAACCTTACATCTATTTTCATTATCATACATATTGTCGAATTATGTTGATGATAATCGTGAGTACCATGACTTTCATTGCATGCCACAAGTATCCTTGAAAGGTAGAAGTTGGTAGGTTGTACACGGCTAGATTTTGGCTGAAGAGTGAAGCGTACAACATGCGACTCTCTCAATCTTCAACTATGAGAGTTAGACTTTCCATCTTCAAACTGTGGATGAGTGCGCCTCTCTAGATCTTTAAATTGTGTCACTACAGCTCTCTACATCTTCATATTGTGGAAGTGCGCCTCTCTACATCTTCAAAATATGTCAGTTCGGCTCTCTACATCTACAAGTTGCCGTCTACATCTTGTGGTTGTGTATATTCGGCTCTCTATATCTTCAAATTGTGTCAGTTTGGTTCTCTTCATATTTGAAGTTCTTAATTCGTTTTGTTCCATATCAAATGGTAAATTTCAATCAAAAGTCACCCTGGCTAAAAAATTTCAATTTCCCTTTTTTTTTATATAGTTATTAACAACTCTAATCAATGCTAAAACAAGAACGACACAAAACTCAAACTAACAGAAACATTTTCCATATTTTGTAGTAGAGAAGCACTTTTTCCCTTCCCATAACTACTTGAATGACTTTAATAATGAAGCATCAAATTGGATGAAAAAACAAATTTGTGAAACGAATAGACATATCTTGGTGAAGAGAAACGGTATGTTTGTATTTTGGCTATGGTTATTTAAAGTTAATAGTAGTTTAGGAACCCTAGGCCTTGTTTATTATGCAGCCACCTTAGAATTCATCTCTCTCTCTCTCACCATTTTTTCGCGACGAGTTTGCTCACCGGAGTCGCATCGTCTGGTTTAGCCCTTAAGGAAGAGTTGAGCTCGCGCGAGTTTGTTACCATGTGGTTCGTCGTTGTGGGTTGGCAAGAAGCAAAATGTTGTCGATTTCTGCATGGGTTTAGTGCACCGTAAGCTCACTGTAGGAAGATTCACCACGAGGAGTCCTCGTACGCTGTAGCAATGGGTGTCACGGCAACCTTTGTTCTGCTTTCGCTCGTACGAGCTCTTCTTGCCTTTGCTAAAGTGTATTCAGGTGAGTTGCTTTCCTTTTCCGTTTAGTTAAGGTGTCAAATGGGTTTAGTTTCTTTCCACGGTTGAAGAAGGGTGGAATTTGGTTAATGGTTTAGCGTTATCTAAATGATGAGTAACAGCTATTAGGTTTAATGTTTAGGGTTATTTAAATGAAGTATTAAGGTTTTTTGGTAGCTGATTTATGGGTATTCAAGCTATGGATTTAGAAATTTGCTTGGTTAGATGGGTTGAACTATCTAAGTCATGAATAGGTAGTGGTTGGCTATGGGTTTATGAGCTATTTGGCTTAAAGGCTGTTTGGTTATGGGTTATTGTTTTGTTATTAGAAAATGTTGACCCATTGACTTCTCTGTTGACCATATTTGACTTGAGCTGGTTGCCGTCCTTCAAGGCGATCTTAAGAAGGCACGAGGAGTTGCTAGGACACATATTTTGAGGTTCTTTCCTATTGGGTAAGTTCAATGCTCTGAATCCATTTTTTATACTCTTTGGTGCTAGTTTTGACCGCTTTTTGATTACAGCTCGTTTGACTATCAGGTGGTTTCATGTAAAGACCCGACCTAAATGAGGTCCTAAACTATGCCTTTACCTCCATGCATGTTTTTAAAACTTAAAAATAATATGCAAGATTGCTTTCCAGATTCTGAATGAAAATAAAAAAAACTTGCAAACAATCACTTTAACAACAAGCATAAGAAGTCCTGAAACCAGTCCCTGTATCCAAGCACCTGTTCCAAGCTAAATAAAGTTTAAAACATACTACGATAAGAGATTTATTCAAAACATTTCAAACCTCAAGCGATTTACAACAATGTCGAGAATCCAAAAACAATCGAGAAAACATCCCTCGGCTCCGTGCCCAACTATATGCATTCGGGAGGACAAACTAGAAACATAAATATAAACTCGAGTTTAAAGACATCGATTATTCCAAGATCCATGACTCCTCCTTGACCATCTGTAAAGACCAGGCCGAAAGAGGACCTAAACTAGGCCTTTACCTCAATGAATACTTAAAAACTTAGAAAATATTATGCAAGATCACTTTTGATTCTTAATAGAACTAAAAGCGATAAACATCCATTCAAATCGAACTTAAAATGTCCGGAACTGCCTTTGTTTCCAAGCACTTTGTTCCAAGCTAAATACAATTTAAAACTTACTACGATAAGAGATTTGTTCAAATCATTCAAGAAAACCCAAATAGATTACAACGATGTAAGAATCGAGAAAAAGCGATCGAGAAAACATCCTAAGGGCTCGTGCCCAACTACATGCATTCGAGAGAGGACAACAAAACATAAACTTACAACTCGAGTTCAAAGCGAGAAATTATTCCATGATCCATGGCTCCTCCTTGACCATCTGTCTCGCATACAGTTACTTGTGGAAAACCACAAAATAAGGGTGAGTAACGAATTACTCGATAAGAATCCCCAGCAGGGGTACAATACAATATAAGCTGGTCATCTAGTATAAAGTATGCAAGCTATGAATATAAACACAGAAGAGAGCACATCACTTTAATCCATACATGAATACCACGGATGCCATCTTATAGTCTTACTCTCAGGAAAACTACTACGCGTTTCGATACTATACGAGAAACTAATCTCGTCCTCGGCTTTCCTACTGCATCGTCGAAAGGTGCACCGAACTCAAGATCTCGAGGAGCTCTCGATCGGTATTTTGTAATGAGTGTGTGCGCGCGCATCTTCTGCTTGCAAACGAGGAGGTCACGAGGACTAGAGCATCTTTGGGCCGGTCGATGACGCATGCCTAAAAGAATCTACGGATCGGTGTCACTTGAACATAATGGTGTGAGACCGAGGACACTATGACTATGTCGGCTGTACCACCACACACGTGGCTAAAAACCCGCCGTGGTAGGCTTACACGAGAACCAGGTCCTTGCCCTATCGGTGGCCATCAAGGGCTCTGCCCGGCGGCCGCCTGAGGTCGTGTAATCGCTGCTGGGGACAAGGCAATGCCTCATCATTCCCGATCGTTGGGGCATTTAACGATGCGCCACCCTCACACAAGATTGCGCTGAAAATTTGCCGTTAGGGTTAGCTAAACCCTAACGACGGATCGAGGGCGAATCTTGCCTGCACGTCCACCGCCATGGATGCAAGTTACGTTATGCATCCTCGCCCGTATGATGCTACCTATCGAATTCTAAAGAATAGAGCGGATAACGACAAACAATCCAATACTTGCTCGTGAAACAATGAACCTAGCATGATACTACGAAGCAAGAAGCGGATAACGAGCATGCGAGCAGAACAACCTAGCATGGAACTAACGCGAGAAACAACACGAGAATCATGCGGTCGAAATTCATAACGAGCACCTATCCACTAACATGTTGATAAACATAAACAAGAATACAAACAACGATCACGAGAATATCGCGAGGACCACACAACCGGTAAGAAATCCTTACAGGTCGGAAGGCAACAACACACAAGGATCCTATGCAACAATCGGGCGAGCTAGCTATCGGGTACCTAACAAACAACAAAAAATATCACAACCTATAGGCCTTAAATAAAAATACAAGCAGCGATCGGCTCGGTGGGAGCAACTCACAAAGACAGGTTGGCGTGCGCGAGACAGACAGCCACGGCGGCTGCTGGCGTGCTAAGCGCGACAGAGGGTTTGTGAGGCGGTGATGCAGCGGCGTGCTCGAGTCTTCTTTGGGCGTTCGCGAAGCATGCATGCTAGCGATGCTCTCCTCTGAGTTACGATCGGGTTTGTGCTCATGTTGAAATTTGGGTGGTGAGTCGCGATGGCGTGCGGGTGATTCGATCGGGAGAAATTTGAGGCTTGCGGCGTGCCGGGCTGCGATGTGATGGTGCGGCCCATTGGGATTTGCTGCAGGCTGTGGCGATCGGGTGGGCGCTGCGGAGGGGACGTCGATATGAGCCGATCGGGAATGGTAGGATTGCTTTCGGCACTATGGCATTTGCTAAGTAAGCGCTGGTGCTTTCGATCTTCTTCTTCTTTGCTCGGTTGGGGTTCTTTGCTCGGTGGCTGCACAAACACAAGCTCTCAATCCTCTTCCCTCGGCCAGCAAGAACAACAAAAAAATAACGAGAAGAAGAGATCGAGGAACGCTTACCAAGGACGATGAACGATGGAGCTCTCGGGAGAAGGCGCACGCAAGGAAGCTTGAGAGAGATGGTGGATGGCAAGGGATTTGGAGGAAGAAAATATGAATAACCCTATTTTCTTTTCTCTTTTATTCAAACTCCTAAAACCCAGAAAACCAAGGCAAACCAAGGCATACCTGCGGAATGAGCAACAAAAACAACCCGTGGCCCAACTGGTAGGACCACACCACTGACTCCCTAGCCACCCGGGCTCGAATCCTAGTTGAAGAACTTTTAATTGCAGAATTTTATTTTTGCATCTCTCCATACCCAAACTCATCTGACAGAAAGCAACCAAGCCCTACATTTGACCATCCAAGAATATTAATAATTTGAAAAAGATAGAAGCAGCCCTAACGACGACCAAATTACCAAAATACCCTTAGGACATACGGAAGACCGGGATGAAGACTTAGGCCATTACAATATTCCCTCCTTTTTATGAATTTCGTACCAGAAAGTCCTCTCGCTTCAAGCGGCTTCCTCTAAACTCGACTCCTCCTTTGAACCTTTACCAAGCGGATCTCACACCACTATGTTCAATGACACCGATCCGAGATTTGTTAGGCATTAAATCTTGGACCAGAGCGGCATGCCTAGACCCAACACCTCCGAGTTTGCGGCGGCATGCGGTGCGCGCACATGCTCATTACATTCTGGTGGTGAGAGCTCCTCGGGATCTTATGTTGATTGCACCTTTCATATATAGTCGGTAGAGTTCGAGTTTTAAGATAACTCTGAAGTAAGACCGTAAGATGGCATCCGTTTATAGTTATGTATGGATTAAAGTAAAGTGCTCTCTTCTGTGTTTGTATTTATAGCTTGCATACATTCTACTAGATGACCAGTTGTATCGTATTGTACCCCAGTGCAAGCACGCCCGCGTCATCGCCCGTCCGCGCAGCAACCACGGCATCGTGTAGCGTCCGTCGCGTCTGGCGCTGACCTTTGCCGCACAGCCGCCACGCAGGCGCCCCAACGCCGTGCAGCCGCCCATCCGTGCGCGCGCCCACTCGCGCACCGAAGCCACGCCCGTGGCGCCCAGCGCCGTGCGACCATTTGTCAGCGCCCGGCCCGTCTTTGTGTGAGTTTCTCAGCCGAGCCCTGTTTGTATTATTATTTCAAGGCACATGAGGTTGTGATATTTGTTGTTGTTGGTTAGGTTCCGATAGCTAGCTCGGGTTTGTTTTGACATAGGATCTTTGTGTGTTGTTGCCTTAGAGCCAAGGTAAGGATTTCTTCACCAGAAGTTGTGTGTGGGCCTGCGGTATATTCTGTGATTGTTGTTTGTATGCTTGTTTGTTTTTATTAGCATGTTAGTGGATAGGTGCTCTGTAATGAATTCCGACTGGCATGATTCTCGTGTTGTTCTCATGTTAGTTCCATGCTAGGTTGTTCTGTTCTGGCATGCTCGTTATCTGTTCTTGCTTCATAGTATCATGTTAGGTTCATTGTTTCTGCTGAGCACGTATTGGATTGTTAGCTGTTATCTGTTTATAGTTTAGAATTCTTATAGGTAGCATCATCCGGGCGAGGATGCATAACGTAACTTGCATGCATGGCGTGGCGGGGCGTCTGGCGATACTCAGTCCACGATCCGTCGTTATGGTTTAGCTAACCCTAACGGCAGCCCAGTGCAATCTTGGGTGAGGGTGGCAGACTGTTAAATGCCCCAATGGTCAGGGGAATGGCGAGCCATTTCCTTGTCCCAGGCAGTCGACACGACCTCAGCGTGTCGGTAGTACCCCTTGATTGCCACCTGATAGGGCAAGGACCAGTTCCTGGTGTAAGCCTACCACGGCCGGTTTCTTAGCCTCAGGTGAGGGGGTACAGGTTGACATAGTCATAGTGTCCTGGTCTCACACCACTATGTTCAGTGACACCAATCTAGAGATTTGTTAGGCATGCGTACTGGACCAGGGCAACATGCCCAAGACCCAGCACCCCCCTTGTTTACAGCAGCATGCAGTGCGCGCACACGCTCATTACAGTGCCGACTGGAGAACCCTCGGGATCTTGAGTTTAGTTCACCTTTCATATCGAAAGTAGGAAGGCTGAGGCCGAGACTAGTTTCTCGTATAGTATAGTAAAGCGTTGTAGTTTTCCAGAGTAAGACCGTAAGATGGCATCCGAGATTTATTTATGGATTAAAGCGATGTGCTCTCTTCTGTGTTTATATTCATAACTTGCATATATTCTGCTAGATGGCCAGTTATATCGTATTGTACCCCGGTTGGGGATTCTTACTGAGTAATTCATTACTCACCCTTATTTTGTGGTTTTCCACAGGTAACCATGGCGAGAAACAGGATGGCTGAAGGAGGAGCTGCTGATCATGGAAACCAGCTACTTTAAACTCTGAGTCTTATGTTTATGCTTTATGTTTTTGTTGTCCTCTGAATGCATGTAGTTGGGCACGGAGCCCTTAGGATGTTTTCTGGATTCTAACACTATCGTAAACCGTTTGGAGTTTTTGAATGATTTGAATAAATCTCTGATCAGAGTATGTTTTGGAACTGTATTTGGCTAGGAACAGGTGCTTCGAAATAGGGACAGGTTTCAGGAAATTTATATTTGACTTTGAAATGGATGTTTACATGTTTTTAGTTTTCATTCAGAATCTGGCATACTATCTTACATATTGTCTTTAAGTTTTAAAATGCATGCATTGAGGTAAGAACACCTTAAGTCGGGTCTTTACAGTTGGTATCAGAGCTCAGAGTCATAGATTCTGTAGACTGACCTTTTGTTGTAGGTCATTTTTCCATGATCCTCAGCACTCAGATGAGCGTCACCAGTGCACGCTTAAGTTTATTGTTTTAGAAAAGGGTTAAGAATTTACAATACATTTTACATCTAGTGTATGCATGTTTTAGCAGAGCAGGGCGGAGACGAGCAGGTTCTGACACGTTGTTGGTTTGGGTCCAGAGCACCATCATACCAACTATCCACAGTGTAAGGAGTGCGTGTAATGACCTGACCCGAAAAAAAATGGTCTCTAACCTAGATCCTTACTTAGCATGCATGATTAAGAACATAAAAACACCATTCCGAGTACCAATTTAAGACTTTTCAATCAACACAATTAAAACAAATCCATAAATACTTTAAGTAAAACCAACAAGTAAGGTGACTGATCAGTACTTTCTTAAAATCAAAGAAAATGGTTTGAGAAATCTTAAACAAGTTTTTGCATGTTTTCTTGAGGACTCAAGTCCAACTACATGCTAAACCCAAATAAAAGAAAAGATAAAATTTTTCTCAGAGTTCGGCCATCCATGATCATCCAGCAGCGTCCTCTTAGCCATCCAGCCTCTGTCCCAAGTTCCCTGGTGGAAAAACCACAGAAAATAAGTGTGAGCAACGAGTCACTCAATAAGAACCCAACCAGGGTACAATAAGAAAACATCTCATTTAGCTTTGTCGACATGCAACCATACAATAACTTAGAGCAAAACAGTTGGTTTAGGTTATACGTCACTCCTAGAGCTTGCCTATTCAAGGACTTACAGCTACAACCTACACTAGGTTCTACACCATGATGCCCATCGGGGTCTTACACAACCTAGGACGCGATGATGCCCATCTGGGTCTTATACATCAAGGATGCCCATCAGGGTCTTACTCCTGCTAGACATAGTGATGCCCATCGGGGACTTACACACAAGGATGCCCATCGGGATCTTACTCCACAAACCAATGATGCCCATCGGGGTCTTACACATACGGATACCCATCGGGGTCTTACTCCATAAGTCAATGATGCCCATCGGGGTCTTACACATCTAGGATGCCCATGAGTCTTACTCCACAAGTCAATGATGCCCAGCGGGTCTTACACATCTAGGATGCCCATCGAGTCTTACTCGACTAGGAACATGGAGATGCCCATCGAGGACTTACACATAAAGCCGTGTGTAGTGCCCATATGGGACTTACATACACTAACAACGCATTGGTGCCCATCGGGGACTTACCCAAGCGGAACCTAAACTAATAACCCCTAACGATCTCCTAAGTGCGAACACAAACTAGCCTAATAATCGGACAACATACACTACTGCCATCCTTGCATGAAACTAATAGAATACGAGCAGAGGAAACATGGATATGCCGGGATAAGAAAACCCAAGCATGGAACAAAGCGAGAATACGAGCGGAAAACAAACATGCCATCAAGAGAAAACATGACTCCTATCCACTAGAAATCTCCACTGATTTACAAGATACGATATGCTAGTAAGTATTCGCGAGGTCCACACAACCCCGGTAAGAAATCCTTACCCGGAAACAAGCGAGAAAATAACTACCACAACCAACAAGCGACCCTCGAGCTTCTAAGTGAACTGAGCAACCTAAGCAATCAATAAAATCAACCTAATTAAACAAGCGATAGCTAACATCTTATGGTCCAAAAGAGTAAAGGCTCGAGAATTACCAAGCGAGAAGGCACTAGGTCTCGGCCCAACTCTCTCGGCCAAAGCAGGCTCTCGGCGGTAAGTGGGCGGGCGGGGCGTCGGTTGGAGTGAAACGGTTGGTACTTCTCTGCATTGGGCGTGCGCGAGCGAGCGAAACAAAGAAGCTTGCGGTTGTCGCGAAGCTACTATGCTTGGTTGGACACATTGAGTCTTGGCGAGGGCGGGACGTCTGCAGCAGAGAAGAACTTCGCGGGGTGAAGGGCGGCGGCGAATGGAGTGCTGCGTCGTGGCGGGATGCTTGCATTTGCGATCGGCGAAGGATGGGCACCATAAGCGGTTGGGTGTGATGTCTTCTGCGGCTCGATTGGTGCGACAGTAGCAGGGGCGACTGGCGAGCTACGCGGCGTTCTTTGGGCTTGTAGGCGAAGTCTTCTTGGTCTCGGTGGGCGTGAAACACACACACACAAAATTTCCGAGCGGTCAAGGCTCGACCAACGACAAATGCCAAAGGAAAAAGAAGAAAAGGAAGGAGAAGCGAACCTACCTCTCGAGGCGGCGGGGAAAGATGGAGTGCGGCAACTTTTATTTTTAGAGAAGAAAAAATACAATTCTTTTCCTATTAAAAATAGAATTAGGTTTGGCAATTCCCTTCCTGGGCTTTCCCCTTCGAGTCCTAGGTGGCACACTTATTTTCCTTAATTAAATCCAAGCCTCCAGCGTCTTTGAGGCCAAGGGTTCGAATCCTCCAAGGAACACCCATTAAAACTCTAACAAATCCAACTACTCTTGGAATCTTGCACCGACAACCAACCTAACCTTAGCAAAAGACGAGAAGCAGGATCTCGAGAACCCTCCGGTCCCGCAAGGCCTGCCCTAAGAGCAAAATGACCAAAATGCCCTTTAGGGTTAAAAACCTCCTAATGGCCCAGCAGGTGCAATGGCCGAACCAAATACACGGGAGCGAGAGCGGAGACCAGGTTTTCTTCCCGGTCTTCAGGTATGCCCTAGGGGTAATTTGGTAATTTAGTCGGGCCGTCATGGTCGTTTGTGTCTTTTCCGGCTACTAAAATTATTGGTTGGTTTTTGTAGGTTTTTGGAGGGGTTTGTGGTTTGGTTTGAGCAAGGTTTGTTGCAAAAGTAAAAATAAAGGAAATTGTCTTTGCAGTAGGGGTTTGAACCGGGTCTCTGGGAAGCTTGTAGAGAGGTGTGCCAATTGAGCCATTAGGTGCTCTTGTTGCTCTTTCTGCATCACATCTTAGTTAACCTTGGAGTTTGGAGTTTTGGTGCATTTGGTTAAATGAAATAGAATTAGGTTATTCCATCTTATTCTCCAAAAGCACCTCTTGGCGCCCAAGCTCTCCATCTCCATAGCCTTGCCGAGTTCTTCATCCTTGCCTCTCCTTGGGTTCGATCATCATCATTAGGGTAAGTCTTACGTCTTCTTCATCTTCTCATTTGGGTGTTTGTTGGCGAATGTAAGAAAAAGGGGTTGTGTGTGTGTGTGTGTTGTGCGACCGGTAGAGGAAGCGACCATCATCGCCCGACCATTTCGCCGCGCCGATCGGTCGAACCCCATACATCGCCACGCGCCGGATCGGTCGAACCGATACCATCGCCACGCCCGATCGGTCGAACCAGCCCACGCCATACGCCCGAGATCATCCCAGCGGCGGCCTCGCCGTTCGCCCGCCAGCGAATCGCCCGTCGCTCGCCACGCCGAGAGAGGTCCTCGCCAGCGCCAGCCGCGTCGGCCGTCGCTCGCACGCCCTCGCCGTGTCCGCTTGCCGAGCCGCTCGCCGCGCGCGCCGCCCGAGCGTTCGCCGCGCGCGCGTCCTGAAGCCCGCTCGCCGTGTCCGCGCTCGCCACGCCAGCGCGCGCGCCGCCGCGAGCGTTCGCGCAGCGCAATGCGTCCTGCTAAAGCTGCTCGCCGTGTCGCGCGCCGCCGCGCCCAGCGCCGCGCGCGCCTGCGCCATGAGCGCCCGAGCGCGCCCGCCGCCCTTGAGCCGCGCCGCGCGCGCGCCGCCGCCCGAGCGCTTCGCCAGCGCGCGCGTCGCTAACGCCGTGCCGTGCGGTAGCGGCCGGTAGTAGCGTCCTTGCCGTGCCCGGCTTGCCATGACCCCAAGCTCGTGTCGTCGCGCCGCGTGAGTTTCCGAGCGAGCTTAACATTCTATTGTTGTTTAGATATTTTAGATGCGATTATTGTTGGTTTGCTAGGTTCCCGCTCGCTAGCTCGGGATTGTTCATGACTTAGGATTTGTGTGTAAAAGTCTTGAGCCAAGGTAAGGATTTCTTACCAGGGGTTGTGTGGACCTACTTGGTATATTTGTGATTGTTGTTTTGTATGCTGTGTATGTTTACTAGCATGTTTAGCCTAGGTGCTCTGATTCAATTCTGTGGCATGAACTCTTGTATTGTTTCTCATGTTAGCCCATGCTAGGTTGTTCTATTCTAGCATGTTCGATATCTGTTCTTGCTTCGTAGTATCATGCTAGGCTCCTTGTATCATTGAGCACGTATTGGGTGCATTGATTGAATTGTTATTATTATTATTGTTAAGGTTTAGAACCGAGGTAGATAGAATCATCAGGCCCGATGCATAAAGTATCTTGCATCTATGGCGGGGCGTTCGAAACGATTCTCAGATCTCTTGGACCCCGTGAGGGATTAGCTATCCCAGCCGGTAGGCCACGCAATCTTGGGTGAGGGTGGCGGTATTAAATGCCCCAGCGGTCGGGATGATGACTTGGCATTGCCTCGTCCCGGCGATCGACACGTCCTCGGCGTGTTGGCGTAGCCCTTGATTGCCACTGTTAGGGCAGGACCGCTTCGGTGTAAGCCTACCACGGCCGGTTCCTTAGCCTCGGTGCGGTGGTACGGTGACATAGTTCACGTGTCGAGTCTCACACCCCTATGTCGGTGACACCGATCCGAGAGATTTAGTTAGGCATGGTGGCCCGAACACGGGCGGCTTGCCACTAGACCGGCACCCCGAGTTTGCGGTGGCATGCGGTGCGCGCTTACGCTCATTACTGGCCGCCATGGAGAGCTCCTCGGGATCTTGAGCGTGCACCTTTCGTGTCGGCGGCGATGAAGCGGTGGTAGGACTTGTTCCGTATAGTGCGTTTAGTGTGTTGTGGTATTTTCGGACTAAGACCACGAGATGGCATCCGAGGTCCAAGTGTGGACTTAGCTATGTGCTCCGCTCTGTGTTTGTACTCATAGCTTGCATACATTCTTCTAGGCGATCATGTATATCGTATTGTACCCGGTTGGGGATTCTTCTTTGGGTAATTCGTTACTCACCCCCTTATTACGTGGTTTTCCACGGTAATCAAAGCGGGAGACGAGGATGGTGAAGGGAAGGCTGTGATCATGGAATCCTGCTGTCATCTCACGATTATTTCATTTTATTTATTATGACTCTTGACTTTTGTTGTTTCCCTGAATGCATGTAGGCGGGACAGAGCCCAGGATGTTTTCTTACGTTTTATGGATTCCAGCATATTTGTACTTGTGGAATGTTTTAATGTTTTAAATAATCTACGATCGAGTATGCTTTTAGAAATGTTTCTCTTGGTTGTTGAATGTTTTCTGTTTTTACTTGGAATCCGAAATGTGTTTTTCATAATGTCTTCTACTTTCAATACATGCATTGGGGTAAAGGCCATTTAGAACCCCTTTTTGGGTGGTCTTTCTGATTGGTATCGAGCTCGAGTCATAGATTCTGTAAGTGACCTTTGTTGTAGAGTCGTTTTCCATGATCATCGACACTCCGGCGGTCATCAGTGTACGCCTAGATTTATTGTTTTAGAAAGGAAAAGGGTTAAGAATTTACAATACCTATCATCTAGTGTATGCCTTGTTTGGTGTTGTGGAATGGTAGTGAGCGAGTTTTGATTCGTTATTGGTTTGGATGTAGATCGCTTGACATGCGATCACCGTCTGCGGAGGAGAGGAGGTTCGAGAGCGGTCGAGTATCGAGGATCGGATCGTCTGCTGCGAGGACATCGTCCCAAGCGTGACGATGGCATTCCACCGGCAGCTCCTATTACGCCTAGAGCGGGCGTTGAGGCGAGCGAAGCGCCGTGAGGCGCTCTGGGCGAGTTTCTTTGAGTCTATGAGGGCTTTATGGTCGACATGTTGAGTGACGAGAGGGTAGAGACCCGAGCCTTGTTAGCGGTGCGGCGGAAGAAGTCCAGAGCCCGGTCGAGCGGTGACTCGATTGGTTGTGAGATCTCGATAGCACCTCGGCTCCACGAGGAGCAAGTAGCCCCCGAGGCGAGATATGGCGAGAGGTGCGGGGATTTGGGTAGGTGGTGAAGGATTTTGTGAAGTGGAAGCTTTGAGAAGTTTGATGCCACCGGTGATGCGTTAGCGGCGGCCAGTGGATTGCCCATTTGGAGTACACCTTCACGATCATGGTGTGCCCCGATATTTGAGGCCGAGATGTGCGGCTCATGTCTTTGGGAGAGCCTGGTGAGATGGTGGTGGGAGTCCACCTTGAGCGAGAGACCAGTGAGTCTCCACCCGCTACTTGGGAGTTCTTCAGAAGTGAGTTCAAGGTAAAGTTCATCGGTGATGAGGCTCGGGAGAAGATGGTGGAGCTCTTCCGGAACTGAGGCGGGGTTACGATTCCATTGAGAATATGGCGCAAGTTCTTGGAGTATGGATATTTTGCTCCTCGATTGATTGCCACCCGGGTGAAAGGTCGGAAGTTCATATCTGGATTGAGCGGGAGTGTTTCCCGAGATGTCGGGGCTCGAGGCCCACGGCACTTATGCTAATCACATCGATTAGCCACGATCTATAATGGGAAGTATCTGCTTTGGCGGGTTGTTGCCGCTCTGTTGGCGTCTGTCCCGGCGGGTATGGGGCGAAGAAGAAGTTTGACTTTCGGGAGGCGGGCGGCGCCATAAAGGCGATTGAAGCGAGAGATCGGCGGAGAGCTCGGTCCGTTTCCGGCCAAGCGGCGAGGAGGACCCGAGCGATTTCCGCTTGTGCTACTTGTGGGAAAGTCCACGCCGGAGCTTATCGGCTGGACCTAGATTGTGCTTCCGTTGTGGTAGAGAGGGCACATGGCCCGTTTTGTGATCGGCCCGGCTATGGCGGCTCGCTGTGTAGCGGCGGCGAAGTCGAGTGTTTGCTACGACCCGTCGGGAGGAACCAGCGTCACGGATGCGGCTGTATGGCGAGTGCGCTTCTTGTTTTAGATCAACTGCGCATTTGTCTTGTTTGATTACAGTTCCACGCATTCATTTGTATTTGTGTTGTTTCTTTGAGCATGCTAAGTTAAGACTAGAGCCTCTAGGTTTGAGTTATCTGTTGCAACTCCTTGGGAGTTAATATGTTGGCTAGAGATAAGATTAAGGATGGCCGGATCGAGATATCGAGGAGAGAGTTGCTTGTGGCTACGCTCATAGTTACGCCTATGAGCGGTTTTGATGTGATTCTTGGTATGGAGTGGTTGCATTTTGCTAACCACGCGTTGATTATTTGCCACAGGAAAGAAGTAGTGTTGAGCCGCCGGTCGGCCTAGCTTTAAGTTTCGTGGAGTCGAGGGTGGAGTTGCCCGCCCGATGGTGTCATTTGTGGCTCGTCGTTTGCTAGCTCATGGAGCTTGGGGCTATCTAGCCAAGTTATGCAGGAAGAAGCGCCCCATTGTGTGCATTGATCAGTGCGGTCGTGCGAGGAGTTTGCGGGGCGTGTTTCTGAGGAGTTCTGGGGTTGCCCCAAAGAGAGAGGTTGACTTCATTATTGAGCTCGGGCAGGACCCTCCCTATCTCGAAGGCTCCGTATCGCATGGCGCCAGTGATTAAAGGCGAAGGTCGATTCTGCGCGGAGATGTTAGGCAGAGGTTCATCCAGTCAAGTGTGTCCCCAGTGAGAACACGATTCTGTTTGTGAAAAGAAGGATGGTTCTATGCGCTTGTGTATTGATTACATGAGCTTAATAAGGTGGCGATGAAGAATAAGTATCAGATTGCCCGTATCGATGATTTGTTCGATCGGCTTGGGGAGCTTACGTGTTCTCAAGATAGATCGAGATCGGTTACCATCGATTCGCGGATCGGGGATGCCGACATTCCTAAGGCGGCTTTGAGATCGGATATGGTCACTATGAGTTTGTGGTTATGTCGTTTGGATTGACCAATGCCCGGTAGCGTTCATGGACATGATGGATAGGGTGTTCAAGTCATTTTTGGGCGGACCGTCATCGTGTTCATTGGCGATATTACGATTTATTCGAGGTCTAAAGAAGACCATGCGAGCATCACGAGGCGAGTATTGGCGCTTTGAGGAAAAACGGCTTTATGCGAAGTTTTCCAAATGTGATTCTGGTTGGAGGCGGTGGCCTTCCTAGGCCACGTGGTTTCGAGAAGATGGTATAGCCGTGGACCCCGCGAAGATTGGCCGTGAGTTCATGGGCCAAAGCCGACCGATTTGCGAGATTCGCGACTTTACGGGTTTGGCGAGTTACTACCGTCGGTTCGTCAGGACTTTTACGCTTTAGCCTCGCCCCTCACTCGTCGGCGAGGAAGGGTGTCGAGTTTGTTTGGGGCAGGTGTGATGAGAGCTTTGCGAGCTCAAAGCGCGATTTGACCCAGACCTGATGTTGGCGATCCGGAGGGGAGGGCGGTGGTTTCGTGGTCTCTGATGATGCTTCCAAGTTTGGATTAGGTTGTGTGTTGATGCGGCCACGGGAAGGTCATTGCCTATGCTTCCGTCAATTTGGCCGTATAAGCGAGAACTACCCGACTCATGATATGGAGTTAGCGGCGATGGTGTTTGCCTTTGAAGATTTGGAGCATTACAGTATGGTGAGCGGATCGGATGTTTACCGATCACGAGCCTCAAGTATCTGTTTACTCGAAGGAGTTGAATATGAGCGAGAGGAGATGGTTAGAGTTGGTAAAGGATTATGGCTGCGAGATTTTGTACCATCGGGTAAAGCCAATGTAGTGGCGATGCTTTGAGTAGAAAGGCGTCGCACTCTGCGGCGTTGTTGAGTTCAGCCAGTTTGCGAGAGAGAGAGTTCGAGCGGGCGAGGTTGCGATGTTGTTGGGAGAGATTCTGCCGAGGTAGCTCGATTGGTATTGTGCGTCGATTCGGCGTGGATTATAAACGGCCGGTTAGGTGACCCGCACTTAGAGATTGGTTGTGAGTTAGTCTTGTGGTGACTTTGACTTTGTATATTCACGAGACGGTGGGTTGACTTATAGAGGCGGTTGTGTGTGTCGGACATTGCGAGTTTCTGGCCGAGTTGCTCTCGGAGGCCCACAGTTCCCCATTTGCTTGGCACCCGGGAAGTACCAAGATGCTCGAGACCTTAGCGCTGGACCTTACGGTGGATGGGAATGAAGAGAGATGCGCGGTTTGTCGTAGGTGTCTCACTTGTCGACAAGTGAAGGCACCCAGCGCGGAAAACCGGTAGTTTATTCGCGACCAGCGAGTGTACCCAGTGGAAATGGGAAGAGATCTCTATGGACTTTATATACGGTTTGCCAAGGACTTGAGGAAGTTCTCTCGATTTGGGTGATAGTCGACCATTTGACCAGAGCGCACACTTCATTCCGGTAGAGACACTTATCACCAGTGGAGCAGTGAAGCGCGGTGTTTTTGGAAGCAGTTATCCGTTATCATGGTGTCTTGGTGAGGATTGTGTCCGTCGTGACTCGCGGTTCACTTCGTTTACGGAGGCGCTCGAGGAAGGGTTTGAGCACGCAGTGCGATTTTAGCCTGACTTTTCACCCTCGGGACGGATGGTGGGTGAGAGAGTGAATCGATTTCGAGGATATGTTGAGGGCTTGTGTGTGTTGGATTTCCCGAGCGATTAGGACGATGCTCGTACTTGATGGAGTTGCCTATAACAACGATTACCCGATCGGCGGTCGGATGGCTCCATTGAGGCATTGTATGGTAGCGTTATCGGTCCCCGTGTTGCAGGAAGAGGTTGGTGATAAACGAGTTTTGGGTCGAGATTCTGCGATTGACCAATAGTGCGGTCACGAGAAGGTGAAGCTCGTATGTTGTGACTCGGAAGCGAGAGCGGAAGAGTCTGTAGATGTTGGCGTCGAGATTTGGAGTTTGAGGTTGGTGACATGTGTTCCTTAAGGTTGCTCCGTCACGAGGTGTTACGAGGTTTGGTAGCGTGGGAAGTTGAGTCCCCGTTTTGTTGGTCCATTTGAGATCCTAGAGAGGATTGGCGGAGTTGCTTACCTGGTTAGCCCTACCTCCGTCACTATCGGTGGTGCATAGTGTTTTCCATGTATCGATCTTTGAGGCGGTATGTGCGGACCGTCGCACATTGTGGACTTTGAGCCTTTGCGGTGAATGAGATTTGAACCGAGGAGAAGCGGTGAGGATCCTTGCCTTTGAGACCAAGGCGTTGCGTGTCGCGAGATTCGTTTAGTAAAGGTTCGGTGGAAGAATCGGGGGTTACGAGGAAGCCACTTGGGAGGCGGGAAGGCGAGATGAGGTTGCATTACATTTGTGTTTTGTCTTAAGGACTTTCGAGGCCGAAAGTCATAAAAGGAGGAATATTGTAACGACCAGGTTTTCTTCGGTCTTCGGTATGCCTAGGGGTAATTTGGTAATTTAATTAGGGCCGTCATGGTCGTTTGTGTCTTTTCGGCTACTAAAATTATTGGTTGGTTTTGTAGGTTTTGGAGGGTTTGTGGTTTGGTTTGAGCAAGGTTTGTTGCAAAAGTAAAAATAAAGGAAATTGTCTTTGCAGTAGGGGTTTGAACCCGGGTCTCACAGGAAGCTTGTAGAGAGGTGTGCCAATTGAGCCATTAGGTGCTCTTGTTGCTCTTTACGCATCACATCTTAGTTAACCTTGGAGTTTGGAGTTTTGGTGCATTTGGTTAAATGAAATAGAATTAGGTTATTCCATCTTATTCTCCAAAAGCACCTCTTGGCCTTAAGCTCTCCATCTCCATAGCCTTCAGGAGTTCTTCATCCTTGCCTCTCCTTGGGTTCGATCATCATCATTCGGGTAAGTCTTCGTCTTCTTCATCTTCTCATTTGGGTGTTTGTTGGCGAGATGTAAGAAAAAGGGTTGTGTGTGTGTGTGTGTTGTGCGGCCCGGTAGGAGGGAAGCGACCATCATCGCCCGACCAGCTCATACGCGCCGGTCGGTCGAACCGGCCTGTCGCGCGCCCGGTCGGTCGAACCAGCCTGTCACTGCGCCCGGATCGGTCGAACGACCCTGCCTGCCGCGCCGGTCTGTCAGCGGCCTCGCCGTTCGCCCAGCCGGCGAATCGCCGTCGCTCGCCACGCCGAGAGAGTCCTCGCCAGCGCCGGCCGCGTCGGCCGTCGCTCGCCGCCCTCGCCGTGTCCGCTTGCCCAGCTGCTCGCCGCGCGCCGCCGCGAGACGTTCGCCCGCGCGCGCGTCCTGCCCGGCTGCTCGCCGTGTCCGCGCTCGCGCGCCCGGCGCCCGCGCGCCGCCGTGAGCGTTCGCGCGCGCGTCCTGCCAGAAGTGCTCGCCCGTGTCGCGCCGCACGCCCGGCGCCCGCGCGCGCCGCCCGAGCGCTCGCGCGCGCGCCCGCCGCGAGCGCTTCGCCGCGCGCCGCCGCGCGAGCGCTTCGCCGCGCCGCCGCCGAGCGCTCGCCGCGCGCGTCGCGCCGCCGTCGTGCGTGCGGTATGCGCGGTAGCAGCGTCTTCTGCCGTGCCGGCTTGCCAGCGACCCCAAGCTCGTGTCGTCGCGCGCGTGAGTTCCCCGAGCGAGCTTCAACATTCTATTGTTGTTTAGATATTTTAGATCTTTGATTATTGTTGGTTTGCTAGGTTCAGCTCGCTAGCTCGGGATTGTTCATGACTTAGGATTTGTGTGTAAAAGTCTTAGGCCAAGGTAAGGATTTCTTCACAGGGGTTGTGTGGACCTACTTGGTATATTTGTGATTGTTGTTTTGTATGCTGTGTATGTTTACTAGCATGTTTAGCCTAGGTGCTCACTGTGAATTCACAGTGGCATGAACTCTTGTATTGTTTCTCATGTTAGCCCATGCTAGGTTGTTCTATTCTAGCATGTTCGATATCACATTCTTGCTTCGTAGTATCATGCTAGGCTCCTTGTATCTGTTGAGCACGTATTAGGTGCATTGATTGAATTGTTATTATTATTATTGTTAAGGTTTAGAAGCCGAGGTAGATAGAATCATCGGGCCCGATGCATAAAGTATCTTGCATCTATGGCAAGGGCGTTCGAGAGCGATTCTCCGTCCTTGGACCCCGTGAGGATTAGCTATCCCAGCCCGGTAGGCCACGCAATCTTGGGTGAGGTGGCGGTATTAAATGCCCCAGCGGTCGGGATGATGACTTGGCATTGCCTGCGTCCCGGCGATCGACACGTCCTCGGCGTGTTGGCCGTAGCCCTTGATTGCCACTGTTAGGGCAGGACCGCTTCACGGTGTAAGCCTACCACGGCCGGTTCCTTAGCCTCGAGTGCGGTGAGTGCTGGTGACATAGTTCACGTGTCGAGTCTCACACCCCTATGTCGGTGACACCGATCCGAGAGATTTAGTTAGGCATGGTGGTGAACACAGGCGGCTTGCCACTAGACCGGCACCCCGAGTTTGCGGTAGCATGCGGTGCGGCGCTTACGCTCATTCTGGCGCCCGTGGAGAGCTCCTCGGGATCTTGAGCGGTGCACCTTTCGTATCGGCGATGAAGCGGTGGCGGGACTTGTTCCGTATAGTGCGTTTAGTGTGTTGTGGTATTTTCGGACTAAGACCACGAGATGGCATCAGAGGTCAAGTGTGGACTTAGCTATGTGCTCAGCTCTGTGTTTGTACTCATAGCTTGCATACATTCTTCTAGGCGATCATGTATATCGTATTGTACCCGGTTGGGGATTCTTCTTTGGGTAATTCGTTACTCACCCCCTTATTACGTGGTTTTCCACGGGTAATCAAAGCGGGAGGCAGAGGATGGGTGAAGGGAAGGCTGTGATCATGGAATCTGTTGTCATCTCGATTATTTCATTTTATTTATTATGACTCTTGACTTTTGTTGTTTCCCTGAATGCATGTAGGCAGACACTGAGCCCCAGGATGTTTTCTTACGTTTTATGGATTCCAGCATATTTGTACTTGTGGAATGTTTTAATGTTTTAAATAATCTACTGATCAGTATGCTTTTAGAAATGTTTCTCTTGGTTGTTGAATGTTTTACATTTTTACTTGGAATCGAAATGTGTTTTTCATAATGTCTTCTACTTTCAATACATGCATTGGGGTAAAGGCCATTTAGAACCCCTTTTTGGGTCGGGTCTTTACATCCAGATCCTCGGAAATCGTTGTACTAAAACAACTCAGGGTAGTTCCTCCTCATCTCCCTTCCAACTCCCAAGTTGCTTCCTCCACTCCACAGATTACCTTGCTTTGCACTTTCACTAAATCGATGGCTCGGTTCCTCAAAACCTTTTTCTCAAATTCTAAGATCTTTATAGGTTTTACCTCAAAGCTCGAGTCCTTTGTTCGATTGCAAAGGCTCAAAATCTCGATGATGTGCGAAAGTGCCACATCTTTGGCGGAACATCGAAATCTGGAACACACTATGCCTGCATGACCAAGGGCCAGCGACAACGCTAACTTATGGCTACAACCCCAACCCTCTCAAGGATCTCGAAAGGTCCAACAAACATGGGGCTCGGTTTCCCCTCTTGCAAACCTCGAGAACCCTACGCATCGGGGCTACCTTAAGGAAGACATTACGACCAACTTCAAACTCTAACTCTCTCGGTGGCGTCGGCATAACTTCTGCTGCTTTGGCGGTCAACATCTGAGCCACTGCTCTTACGGACCGCCTCATTGGTCAACTAGAGCAACTTTCGGGACCCAAAACACCTTGTCTCTAACCTCTTCCCAAAATATCGGGGATCTGCGGCTCTTACCATACAACGCCTCAAATGATAAGCTGTTGTTTGTAGGCAAACTCCATCAAATATAAGTATTAATCCCAAGCGCCCGGAAAATCTAACACACAGGATGCAACATATTCTCGAGGATCGATTTACCAGCCGTCGACCATCGATCTGCGGATGAAAGGCTATCTTGTAGCTTCACTCTATGCCCAATTTTGCTGAAGGTGTAACGACCGGCAGAATGGGGTTCTAAATAGAGCCATTACCTCAATGCAAGCATACAAATCTCTGAGAAAATTTGTAAGATGGTGTTTGGATTCTAAGTAAAAGCTAAAACATGAAAACATCCATTTAAAAATCAACATAAATTCACGAAACTGTCCTGTTTCCAAGCACATTTCAAGGAAAATACATTTCCAAAACTTACTACGATCAGAGATTTATTTAAAACATACAAACTTTACATCAATGCTAGAATCAGGAAATACATTGAGAGAAAACACCCTAGGGCTCGTGCCCAACTACATGCATTGGAGGACATTTAAATCATAAACATAAACATAAGACTTAGAGTAGAACAACGGGTTTCCATGATCACGGCTCCTCCTCGACCATCCTATCTCGCACCATAGTTACTGTGGAAAACCACATAATAAGGGTGAGTACTTGAATTACTCGGTAAGAATCCCCAGCCGGGGTACAATACGTTACACATGGTCATCTAGCGAGAAAGATATGCAAGCTATGAATATAAACACGAGATAGAGCACATAGCTTAGCCCACACTTGGGCCTCGGATGCCAACTTCGGGGTCTTAGTCAGGAAATCAATCACCACATCCACACAATACACAAGTCGCCTATCGAGAAACAAGTCGGCCTCGGCACATCTCTTTGTCGAATGAAAGGTGCACTAGCTCAAGATCGAGGAGCTCTCCGATCGTATTTGTAATGGCGTAAGCATGCACGCGTGCTTCTACAGAACTATGGGAAGTGCGGGTCTAGTAACAAAGTTGCCCATATCAGGATACCACGCCTAACTAAATCTACGGATCGGTGTCAGCGACATAGGGGTGTGAGACACGGACACGTGAACTATGTCGGCGTGTACCACCACTTTTGAGGCTGAGGCGGGTCGTGGTAGGCTTACACCGAGGAAGCCGTCCTTACCTTAACGGTGGCAATCAAGAGACTCTTTGCCGAACACGGCGAGGGCGTCTTGCATTGCTGCAGGGGACTAGGCATTGCCAAGTCATCATCCGGCCGTTGGGGCATCGGCAGACTACCACCCTCACCCAAGATTGCGGGGCCTCCCAGGTTGGGATAGCTAATCCCTCACGGGGTCAAGGGCGGAGAAGCTGTCTCGAGCGTCCTTGCCATGGATACAAGATACTTTATGCATCGAGCCGGATGATGCTATCTACTGCAATTCTAACTTTGCCCTAGCAATCAACACACAATTCCATAAAATCAATACGTGCTCAATAAGAATACAACGAGCCTAGCATGATACTCTGAAGCAAAGGAGCAGGATATGAGCATGCGAGAAAGGAACAACCTAGCATGGACTAACATGAGAAACAACATAGGAAATCATGCGGTCGGGAATTCGAGAATAGAGCACTTATCGGGAACATGCCAATAAACACAAACAAGCATACAATCGGCATCACATGATACATCGCGGGGCCCACACAACTCGGTAAGAAATCCTTACAGTAGAAAGACCTCTAAACACAAGAAACCTAAAAGCTGCGATCGGGCAGAGCTACCTATACTTGAACCAAGCAAAACACATCAATAATCATAGAATAGCCCTAAATACACTAAAATAAATAGGGCTCGGCTCGGGGAGCAACTCACGGCGCAGCGGACACCTGAAGCGAGCGATTGCACGAGCAGGCGCAGCGAGGCGGTAGCGCGTTGGGAAGCCATTTGGAATAAGCGCGTGGGCGGCCCAGCTCGTCAGCCCAGCGGCGTGGCGTGAAGCGCGGCTGCGTCTTGTGAGCCTTTGCCCAGAAACCTGGCCCAGAAGCGCCGCGCAGGCGTCGCAGCGTCTGTGTGGAACCTGGCGATAACCTTGTGGCTGGCGGCGACCACAGCGAAGCTTGGCGCGGCTCAGCGAATCTGAGTGCGGCAACAGCGGCAGCGTCTTGAAAGCGAAGCAGGCGGATCCCAGTGCAGCAGGCTCATTTGGAAGCGGCAGCAGCAGTTTGGCGAAAACGAGGCGGATCTGTGTGGCTTTGGCGTCTCGATCTGGCGGCTTCGGCGGCGTGCGATAAGCGGCCGTGGCCGGCAGCGAAGCGGCGATGAGCTCGTTTTGTGAGCGATAAGTGGCATTGCTCCAGTGAAATTTGCTCGGGAGAGAGAGAGAAAAAGAAAAAGAAAAAAAAAAAAGAAAAGAAAAAGAAAAAGAAAGGAAAAAAATGAATTTGGACAAGAAAAGGAAAATGGGAAAAAAAAAGGAAAAGGGATTTTATCCCAAAAATCCATCCTTATCAATAAAACCTCAAAATCCCATTTCGACTTCCTCCTTGAGACAGTGAAGCAACCTTTTCCAATAAACAAATCTCACTTAAATCCATCTCCCAAAGCAACACTAAAGGGCAGACTCGAATCCCAAAGGAAGCACACAACCAACCATCACTTTGCAAAAATCCCAAATCACTGCCAGAACTTCCAAGCGACTAGCCCAAACATCTGGGACTCATGATCCAACCCAAACAAAGCCACGGCAAAGCGGGAGCTACCTCGAAGCCACGAAAACCACAAATCTGCCAGAAGAGGCAAAAGACCAAAATACCCCTAAAGAACAAAACCGCTCTAACGACCCAACCAACAACCCAAACTTGACCGAAGGCACCTCAGCGGGATAGAAAAGCGAGAACATTACAATACTCCCTCCTTTAAAGACTTTCGTCCTCGAAAGTCCTAAAACAAGCTTGACTCGGGAAAACTCAGTGAACCGATAAGCTGAACTTCTCGGCCAACAACACCAACCTTCTTGAAAACCAAACCCTCTTGGGTTCTCAAAAACTCAAGGCCACAATGCCATCGGTGCCAAACACTGAACTTTCCAGTTCAAAAAACCAAGCGGCCTACTCTTACTTCACAAGAGACTAACAAACCTCAAACCTTGTCTGACCTTAACGAGATCAGCGAATCACCAAGTGGCGATTGATCAAAAGGCAAACTTCTCCAACTAGAACACGACCACAACACTTAAGCAACCATCTTAAGGGAAAGCGCGAACCAAGGCAAAGGGGCACCATCTGGTACACGGACGGCTAACAACACTCACACCGGTGAAACTTGACTCGGCCACCTCTAAAAGACAAGGGCCAAGCACGAGTGTAACGACCGAGTTTTCATCCGGTCTTCCGGTATGCCCTAGGGGTATTTTAGTAATTTGGTCGGGCCGTCAGGACCGTTTATGTCTTTCGGTTGCTAAAATTATTGGATGGATTTATGTAAGTTTTTGAGGCTTTGTGGATGTGTTTGGGCATGGGGAGATGCAAAAGAAAATTGTGTGTTAAAAGTGTGTTTGGTGGGTTTTGAACCGGTGGTGCGAGGAAGTCGGTGGGTGTGTGTGGCGATTGAGCTATGGAAAGCTCTTGTTGCTCTTAGGGTCATTTATAGTTAGCCTTGGGTTTTGGAGTTTTGTTGTATTTAGTTAAAAGAAAAGAAGCTAGGTTTGCATTTCTTCTCCAACCCCTCACTTTGCTTTGCTCTCCACCGGCCTCGGCCAGTTCTTCATCCTTGCGGCACGGCCAGTCCGTCATAGCCGTAAGCGGCGCCCACGCCGGCATCACGAGCGGCTGTTCTTGCGGCCGCAGGTGCGCGCCGCGCCTTGTGTGTGTGCTCGACCAGCGAGATTGCACGCATGCGGATCACGCCGACGATCGCTTGAATGCGCCCGGATCGGGCCGAGCGCCATCGCCATGCGGCCGGTGAGCGTCGCATCCGCGAGCGGCCGTTCGAATCTGCCGGCGGCACGCCCGAAGCAGCGTCGGTCGGCCACATCGCCGTCGCACACAGCGGCCGCCCGGATCCGTCCATCGCCACGCCCGATTCGCGCGCGAGCGTCCGCACGGTTCGCATTCGCGCGGCAGCGAATCGCCCGTGTCCGCGCGCGCCGCCGCGCGCTTCGCCCGCCTACGCCCGAGCGCTTCGCTCGTGCTCGGCCTTCGCCAGCGCCCGCGCGCGCGCCGCCCGTCTGCCGTGCGCCCAGTGTCGATGTCCATGCCTTGGCCGTACCCAGCGCTGCCAGCGCCCGGCCAATGCGCGCCGGCTTTGCGGCGGCACGGCCCCGTGTCGTCGTGCCGTGTGAGTGCTCAGAGCCGACACCTTGTTTATTTTATTATATTTTAGGGCTATGATTGTGATTTCTATTGTTTTGTTAGGTTCTCGTTAGCTAGCTCGGGATCGATCGCGGCGTAGGATTTTGTGTGTAGTTGCCTCCGGCCAAGTAAGGATTTCTTACAGGAGTTGTGTGGACCCTGCGATGTTCTATGTGATTGTTGTTTGTATGTTTGTTTGTGATTATCGGAATGTATAGTTTAGGTGCTGCATTGCGAATTCACGACTATCATGACCGTATGTTGTTCTCTCATGTTAGTCCATGCTAGGTTGTTCGTTACGGCATGCTCATATCTGTTCTTGCTTTGTAGTACCATGCTAGGTTCCTTGTATCTGTTGAACACGTATTGGATTGCATTGATTGAATTATTATTATTGCTATGGTTTAGAGTTAGGTAGGTAGCATCATCAGGGTAGGATGCCGCGTAACTTGCATCCATGGCGGGGGCGTGCGAGATGGTACTCAGTCCACGATCCCGTTAGGGTTTAGCTAACCCTAGCCGGTGGCCTGCAATCTTGGGTGAGGGGGCAAGCATTAGTACCCTAGCGGTCGGGATGATGACTTGGCATTGCCTCATCCGGCGATCGGCGCGTCCTCGGCGTGTTGGCGTAGCCCTTGATTGCCACTGTTAGGGCAGGGCGGCTTCACGGTGTAAGCCTACCCGGCCCGGTTCCTTAGCCTCAGTGCCGGTGCGGTGCGGTGACATAGTTCACGTGTCGAGTCTCACACCCTATGTCGGTGACCGATCCGGAGATTTAGTTAGGCATGGTGGTGAACACATGGGCGGCTTGCCACTAGACCGGCACCCCGAGTTTGCGGTAGCATGCGGTGCGCGCTTACGCTCATTACTGGCGCCGGCCGGAGAGCTCCTCGGGATCTTGAGCTAGTGCACCTTTCGTGTATCGGCGATGAAGCGGTGGTAGGGACTCGTTTCGTATAGGGCGTATTGTGTGGTGGATTTATTTTAGGACTAAGACCACGAGTTGGCATCAGAGGTCCAAGTGTGGACTTAGCTATGTGCTCTGCTCTGTGTTTGTATTCATAGCTTGCATACATTCTTCTAGATGATCATGTATATCGTATTGTACCGGTTGGGGATTCTTCTTGAGTAATTCGTTACTCACCCTTATTACGTGGTTTTCCACAAGTAAGCAAAAGCGAGAGCAGGATGGTGAAGGAGGAGGCGTGATCATGGAATCCTACTGTCATCTCGACCATTTTATTACATCATGACTCTTGACTTTTGTTATTTCCCTGAATGCATGTAGGCGGGCACGGAGCCCTAGGATGTTTTCTTACGTTTATGGATTCGAGCATATTTGTACTTGTGGATTGTTTAAATGGTTTAAATAAATCTCTGATCAGTATGCTTTTAGAAATGTATGTTTTGGTTGTTGAATGTTTACTGTTTTTACTTGGGATCCGAAATATATTTTTCATAATGTCTTTTATTTTGAATACATGCATTGGGGTAAAGGCCCATTTAGAGCCCCCTTTTGGATTGGGTTTCTGATTGGTATCGAGCTCGAGTCATAGATTCGTAGACGACCTTTTGTTGTAGGTCATCCTTCCATGATCACGGCCACTCAAGCAGTCATCAGTGCGCCTAGGTTTTATTGTTTTGAAAGAAAAAGGGTTAAGAATTTACAATACTGTCATCTTGTGTATGCCTTGTGTAGTGTTGTGGAGCGGAGACTAGCGAGTTACGACTTCGTTGTTGGTTTGGGCTTAGTGAGCCATCATGCCAACTTTCCTTGATGCGGCGGATTTGTTTAGCGGCTTGTTGAGGTATCGAGATAGGTCGGATGCCCACAGGACATCGTTCGAGAGGAAGCGAGCTTAGACTCCGTTGGCCATTTGTGGCCCGATTCTTTATTTTCCCCTAGTGAGAGGGTGGTGGTGCTTCGTGCGATCGCCCGATATGTTGATCGCACCCGGAGGAAGCGGCGCTTGGCATGTCCGACCGAGGAGTTGGGACCGATCGTGTTGATGTTGAGGCGCGTCGAGGTTGTTAGTCCGGCATGCGGTTGGCCCGGCGATTGAGTTGCCTAGAGGAGGGGGTAGAGGCTAGCGGCGCCTCGAGTGAGACTCCTTTGGCGAGTGTGCTCCGACCATGAGAGATTTGATGGCGAGTCTTTAGCTTCTCCAGAGCGGAGACCAGTGTGCGATTTGTAGCGTAGTGAGGAGTCCCTGCACAGATAGCCGGTTGTGAGTTTGTTTGACATTTTTCCCAGTAGCTCTTGTAGCCCGGAGGTTCCGGGAGGGCATGATCGGCGAGTTTATTGAGATGAGTTTGTTGGCGTTGATGGAGCGCCCGAGGTTGGCAAATGGATGCTGTGAGAGCTCGATGTTTTAGTAAGTCCTCACGCTAGTAGTAAAGTAGTTGGCGAGGTTTGAGTTTAGCATCCGTGTGTGGGATGCCCTGCTTTCAGAGGCCGAGGTGTGCCATTCTGTCTTTGCTTGGTTCATCGGATGGTGGTGGAAGTCCCTTGTGAGAGGTGGACTAGCGAGTCTCCACATGTCGCCCGATTGTTTGGCAAGTTGCCGTGTTAGTGGCTTGAGGCGGATGAAGGGTCATCTTTGCGCCCTTGCGAGCCTTTGTTGTTTGTTGTTTAACATTGACTTCCTCGAGATGTGGATTTGGTAGTAGTAGCACTTGAGGTGCATTGGTTGGTGTGCCACTTTGGCACTAAGTCCTGGTTCGAGCTTGAGTTTGGCTTGGGCATAGCGAGATGGTTCTATGCCGTTCGGAGTTCGGCGTACTCCTTTAGCCTTGGATCTGTTTATGGCGGTTGCACCCGTTTAGGTCGTGCGGAGGGCTGGTTCGGTGGTAGTCGATGGACTACAAGCGAAAGAATGTTCGAGAGGAGCGGAGCCTCTTCCCGGTGTTTCTAGAGGTTGAGTAAGTCGGCGGAGTTGCCGGTTGGTAAATGTTGGTGCGCGTGAGTCTCGGCGCTAGTGTTAAGGCCAAGAGATTTTCTTTGTGGTTGGTAGTGCGGTCAACTACCTTCGAGTGCCTAAATCGAGGAGAGTTGAGCATTGTAGATGCGAATTTGGTCCGGTGAGGGACCATGAGTTGGATGCTTATCGGATGCCTGGATGCCTATGAGGCGAGTTGGATGCTTTTGAGACGAGATGGTGATGCCTTGCGAGAGGTTTTGGATGCCTTAGGGGTAAGCACCCTTGGTAGAGGCTTGGTACAAAGTAAGTTTGGTTTGGCATGATTATGCTTTGGTAGAGCAAGGTTGCCTCGGCCAGAGTATCGTGTGGAGATGGAACTTTTGGTGTTCCTTGGATTGTTTGTATCATTGCCGGGAGTTATCGTTGCTTTGTGGAAAAGCGCTTGTTAGTCTTGGATCTCTAAAGGAAGGTTGGGAGTTGTGCACACAAGTGTGTTTTGTGTGGTTCGTTAAAGTGGCGAGAGTTTGAGATCCATGTAGGGTTTGCTTTGGAGATCTCGTGCTCGGTTCCTTGAGAAGTTGGACTCGGTGGTTGTTGTAAGGCTTTGGTTGAGGTGGTAAGGATACCGTGCTCGTGGTATCAAGTTGTTGCTTAGGCAAGATTTGTTAAGTTGGGCCTAAGCTTGGTTGGCGGATCTTCTTGTTGATCGTTGGTTGGAGTTCGATTGGAAACCGAACAAGAGCTGATGGTAGCTAAGCGCGTGGTTTACGATCGTCATGGCTAAGAGAGTTGTTCGGATCCTTCCTTGGGTAGAAGTTATGTTGTGGCCGATGTTTTGAGTAGGAGGATGACGCGATTCAGTAGCGTTTGGTCCTCTAGGTTCCCAAGGAGTTGGAGTTGGCCAGCATGGTTGGGATCTTTGGAAATTGGAGTTGTTTGTTGAGCGGTTGTCTGTTAGATCGTATGCCGGCGGTGTGTGTGTCGAGGGTTGCGAAGAAGAACCCTAGGTTGTGGAGAGCCTCTCTAGAGCTCAATCGAGCCCGGCTAGTGAGTTTTGAGTTGGCTAGCATTTGGGGCGTGTAGTTTGTAGCCTCGGTGGAGTTGCTAGCTATGATCTTGGTAGACTAGCAAGCTAGTGTTTGTTTGGAGTAAAGTCAGGAGTGGTTTGGTGTGGTGGCAAGTTGATGCTTGGTGTTGACCAAGGTGTGGATTGGAGTTGCTAGAGTTTAGTTTTTGCTCGTAGGGGCGAGTGGTTTGTGCCATGTTGGTTGTTTTCTGTTTCGGGATGTTGAGTTGCCCCGTTTGGCATTTGGAGGTTGATCCGAGATGGACCCTTGTTGTGCCCCGTGAGATTAGATGTTGTTGCTCTGGTGGAGCAAGGCGGTGAGCGTATGTGGAGTTCTCTGTCCGTTGGTTGTATGCTTGTAAGAGCCGTTTCCTTCTGGGAGTTGTCGAGTTACTCCCTTGGTCTTGGAGTTAATGGTGGAAGCGCTAGCTTGAAGGAAAAGTTTGTTGGTTGCTTGGAAGTAGTCGTTTGTCCAGATTAAGCGGATTCTTGGATGGTGTTCTAGAGGTGCGATAAAGGTTGTTACGCCTCTTGTGAGTGTTTGGCCAAGATTTGGTTCGTTTGTTGTTTAGAGAGCTAGTTCGGTTCTCAGTGGAGGGTGTTTATACTGAGGTCTTGTTCCTAGTCGGTAAGTTTTGGGAGTTGACCCTCCCTCGGTAGTTGAGCAAGTCTTTGTTTGTTTCCAGTTTGGTGGTCCGATTGGTTGAGTTTTATCTTGGGTGTTGCTTCCAAGAGAGTTGGTTGTTGTTGCCTTGGGTTTGAGCAAGTCGCAGCGTGTGTGGAGTTCACGCCCTACAGGTTTGCTTTTGCACGGGAAGTCGTTTCCCGTTTGGCGGCGTCGACAGCTCCCGAGTTGTGTAGTCGATCGAGTAGCGCAGTGGGTCACCAATGAGAGGGTCCACGCTTTGTGTTGTTAGCGAGCAAGAGTTGTTTGTTCCCGCATGAAGCGGAGGCCACCGAGAAGAGTTGAGTTGTTACGGCAAGTTGTTGGTTCTTTGGGGATTGAAGATTTCCTTTCCCTCTAGCCTCCGTGGTGGTTGAGTTGCTCCTTGGATGCCGGCCTCGAGTGATAGCTTGCGAGGTAGTCTTGCGGATTCGTGTGGCTCGAGGATCCGTAAGCTTTGAGGTTGTCGTTATCCGTTTTCCTTGTGAGGTTTTGGGAGTGGAGCTTACGGTTGGAAGATGAGTTAGGCTTAGGCTTTAAGGGGAAGTCCTTTGAGTAGCCGTTGGATTTTAAGAGTTGAGTAGTAGCTTGGAGGGAGCGTTGCTCGTTATAAGTTTGGGTTGAGTTCTTTGAGCAAGCCCTTCTCGGGCTTTGTTCCTAGTTGTTGTGAGTTCCCGGTTGGCGTTAGCGAGCAGCGTTTGAGTGAGTTAGCACGAGAGGTGCCGGGGCATTGGTTGGTATGTTGTTGTTTTCCTCAAGGTGTTGTGTCGCGAGATAATTTTGCGTGATGGTTTAGTCCTCGCTTCCCGAGTTTTCCTTGAGAGGAATGTTGGATGTTCCTTGCTGGCGATGTTCTCCTTGGTCGGGTTCTTTGGTAGGTGTTCGTTGGAAAGTTTGCGTTCGGCCGATGAGGAGTTCTAGTTTGTTGGCTTGGCCGAGTGGAGTCTGTGCTTGGCCCTTGTTTTTTTAAGGTGGCAGAGTGAAGTTTCAATTGGTGTGAGTGTTCTTAGCAGCCGGTGTACCAGGATGGTGCCCCTTGCCTTTGGTTCGGCGATTTCTCCTTAAGATGGTTGCTTAAGTGTTGTGGTCGTGTTCTAGTTGGAGAAGTTTGTCTTTTGGATCGATGCGCTTGATTGGTGGTTCGTTTGTATCTCGTTAAAAATTGTGTAGTCAAGGTTTGAGGTTTGTTGGTCTCTTGTGAAGTAAGAGTAGGCCGTTTAGTTTTGGAATCTGGAAGGTTCGGTTGTTTGCTTGATTTGTTGTAGGGTTGAGTTTGTTTGTTGACATTTGTGCACGGTGTTTTTATGTATCGATGTTGGGGCGGCATGTGCGGACCCATTGCTCATTGTGGACTTTGAGCCCTTGCGGTGATTGAGGTTTGGGCTTCGAGGAGAAGCCTATGAGTATTCCGGTCTCGAGTCGAAGGCGTTGCATAGAAGTGAGATCCGTTGGTAAAAGTTTAGTGAAGGAGTGCGAGTTCGGAGGAGGCGCTCGTGGCGGGAAGGACGGGATGAGAATGCATTATCTGTGTTGTTTGAGTCTTAAGGACTTTCGAGGACGAAAGTCATAAAAAGGAGGAATATTGTAACGACCTGTGTTTTCATCCGGTCTTCAGGTATGCCCTAGGGTATTTTAGTAATTTGGTCGGGCACGTCGGGGGCCGTTTATATCTTTTTCGATTGCTAAAATTATTGGATGGATTTATGTAGGTTTTTGGAAGGATTTGTGGTTTGGTTTGAGCAAGGTTTGGTGCAAAAGTAAAAATAAAGGAAATTGTGTTTGGTGGGTTTGAACCCGGGTCTCTGGGAAGCTTGTGGGGATGTGTACCAATTGAGCCATTAGGTGCTCTTGTTGGTCTTCCTACATCATTTTATGGTTAGCCTTGCATTTTGGGAGTTTTGGAGCATTTGGTTAAATGAAATAGAAATTAGGTTTGTCTCATCTTCTTCTCCAAAGTGTGTGGCCGCCAAGCTTTTCTCTCCATTGCCTTGCCGAGTTCTTCATCCTTGCAGGCTCCTTGGTTCAATCATCATTCCGGGTAAGTCTTCATCCTCTTCATCTTCTCGATTGGGTGTTCTTGTTGGCCGAAGGTAAGGAGAAGAGCTTGTGTGTGTGTGTGTTTGTTGCAGTCGCCAAAGATGCCATGATTCGAGATCAAAGAAGAAGCCCAAAGCCGCCCGGATCGCCTAGCAAAGAAGCTCCAGTCGCTTGCCAGATCGCGCAGAAGAAGAGCACTAGGCCGCCCAGACGGCCAGCCCTCGGCGGCTGTCGCGTGGCACCTGAGCCAGCGACCCGCGCGCGCGCTCGCGCCCGCGCGCTGCGTCGCGCCAGGTGCGCCGCTCGCGCGCTGTGCGGCGCGCGCATCGCGTCGCCGTCGCTTCACGCCAGCCAGCGCTGTCCCGTCCACTTGCTCTTGCCCGCGCGCGTGCGCCTGCCGGCCGGCCCGCTCGGCGCGCGCGGCGCAGCCTCGCCGCCTCGCCGCCGCGTGGCGCTGGGCAGGCGCGGTCCTCGCGCCATCGCCCCTTCTCGCGCTGCTCACGCGCCAAAGAAGACCCGCCGTCTGTCGCTCGACCGTCAGCGTGTCACCGAGCCGCGTGAGTTGCTCTGAGCCGAGCCTTGTTTATTTTTTTATATTTAGGCTTATGGATTATGATTATCATTGTTTTGTTAGGTTCTCGTAGCTAGCTCGGGTTCGTTCGCGGCTTAGGTTTTGTGTGTGTAGTTTCCCAGGCCAAGTAAGGATTTCTTACCGAGTTGTGTGGACCTGCGATGTTCTATGTGATTGTTGTTTGTATGTTTGTTTGTGATTATCGGCATGTATAGTTTAGGTGCTCGCTCAATTCTCGACTAGCATGACTTCGTATGTTGTTCTCTCATGTTAGTCCATGCTAGGTTGTTCCGTTCGGCATGCTCGTGACTGTTTGCTTTGTAGTACCATGCTAGGTTCGTTGTATCCGTTGAGCACGTTTTGGATTGTATTGGATTATATGCTATTGAAATGATATGTTAGAGTGTAGGTAGGTAGCATCATTCGGCCCGATGCATAAAGTATCTTGCATCCATGGCGTGGACGCACGAGGTAATACTCGCCCCCGACCCCGTGAGGGTTTAGCTAACTCGACCTGGTAGGCCCCGCAATCTTGGGTGAGGGTGGCGTGATCGTTAAATGCCCCAACGGTCGGGATGATGACTTGGCATTGCCTCATCCCCAGCAATCGACACGTCCTCGCCAGCGTGTTCGCCGTAGCCCTTGATTGCCACCGATAGGGCAAGGCGGCTTCTCGGTGTAAGCTTACCACGCACCGATTCCTTAGCCTCAGTGCGGTGGTTCAGCCGACATAGTTCACGCGGTCGAGTCTCACACCCCTATGTCGCTGACACCGATCCGTAGATTTAGTTAGGCGTGGTGATCGGACATGGGCAAGCTTGCCACTAGACCCGGCACCATAGTTCGCGGTAGAGCACGCAAGGCGCGCTTACGCTCATTCTGGTTGCCACGACCGAGAGCTCTCAGATCTTGAGCTAGTGCACCTTTCGTGTCGACAGAGATGAGATGTGAGGTAGGGACTCGCTTTCTCGTATAGACGCGTATTGTGTGGTGAATTTATTTCCGGACTAAGACCCCGAGTTGGCATCCGAGGTCCAAGTGTGGACTTAAGCTATGTGCTCTATTCTCGTGTTTATACTCATAGCTTGCATACATTCTTCTAGATGATCATGTATATCGACATTGTACCCGGTTGGGGATTCTTAATGAGTAATTCGTTACTCACCCTTATTCTCGTGGTTTTCCACAGTGTAACCAAGGCGGAGACAGGATGGTCAAGGAGGAGCCGTGATCATGGAATCCGCTTTGTCATCTCGACCATTTTATTATATCATGACTCTTGACTTTTGTTATTTCCCCGAATGCATGTAGACGGGCACACTGAGCCCTAGGATGTTTTCACGTTTTATGGATTCCAAAGATATTTGTACTTGTGGAATGTTTAAATGGTTTAAATAAATCTCTCGATCGAGTATGCTTTTAGAAATGTATGTTTTGATTGTTGAATGTTTTGTTTTTACTTGGGATCCGAAATTTATTTTTCATAATGTCTTTTATTTTGAATACATGCATTGGGGTAAAGGCCCATTTAGAGCCCCTTTTGGGTCGGGTCTTTACAAAAGATGACCCTTCATCTGCCTCATGCCACTAACACGGCAACTTGCCAAACAATCGGGCGATCGGTGGAGACTCGCTAGTCCACCTCTCACAAGGGACTTCCACCACCATCCGATGAACCAAGCAAAGACAGGCAGCACACCTCGGCCTCGAACAAAGCAGGCATCCCACACACGGATGCTAAACTCAAACTGGCCAACTACTTTACTACTAGCAAGAGGACTTACTAAAACATCGAGCTCTACTGGGCATCCATTTGCCAACCAGGCATCTCCATCAACGCCAACAAACTCATCCGAATAAACTCGCTGGTCATGCCCTCCCGGAACCTCAGGGGCTACAAGAGCTACTCGGGGAAAAATGCTGAAACAAACTCTGTCACCGGGCTATCTCTGTGCCGGGACTCCTCACTACGCGCTACAAACTACGCTGGGTCTCCAATCTCGATAGCTAAAGACCGCCATCAAATCTCTCATGGTGGAGCACACTCGCCAAGGAGTCTCACTGAGGCGCCGCTAGCCTCTACCCCTCCTCTAGGCAACTCAACCGCCGGCCAAAACCGCATGCGGGCCTAACAACCACCGGACGCGCCTCAACATCAACACGATCGGTCCAACTCCTCGGTAGGACATGCCAAGCGCCCTGCTCCTGCGGGTGCGATCAACATATCTTGGCGATCCGCACGAAGCACCACCACCCTCTCACTAGGGGGAAAAGAATCGGGCCACAAATGGCCAACGGAGTCTAAGCTCGCCTCCTCTCGAACGATGTCCTGGGGCATCCGAATCTATCTCGATACCTCAACAAGCCGCTAAACAAACCGCTCGCGACTCGCTGAAAGTTGGCATGATGGCTCACTAAGCCCTGCACCAACAACGAGTCGAACTCCGCCGTCTCCGCTCCACAACACTACACAAGGCATACACAAGATGACAGGTATTGTAAATTCTTAACCCTTTTTCAACAACAAATAGTAAACTTAGGCGCACTGATGACCGCTTGAGTGCCGATGATCATGGAAAAACGACCTACACAAAAAAGGTCGGTCTCTGAGAATCTATGACTCGAGCTCGATACCAATCAGAAGACCAGGACCCAAAAGGGGCTCTAAATGGGCCTATACCCCAATGCATGTATTCAAAATAAAAGACATTATGAAAAATAAGTTTGGATCCCAAGTAAAAAACAGAAACATTCAACAATCAAAACATACATTTCTAAAAGCATACTCGATCAGAGATTTATTTAAACCATTTAAACATTCCACAAGTACAAATATGCCGGAATCCATAAAACGTAAGAAAACATCCTAGGGCTCCGTGTCGCCTCTACATGCATTCGTGGAAATAACAAAAGTCAAGAGTCAAGATATAATAAAATGGTCAGAGATGACAAAGAGATTCCATGATCACGCCTCCTCCTTCACCATCTCTCTCTCGCGCTTGGTTACACCGTGAAAACCACAGAATAAGGGTGAGTAACGAATTACTCAAGAAGAATCCCCAACCGGGTACAATACGATATACATGATCATCTAGAAGAATGTATGCAAGCTATGAGTATAAACACGCAGAATAGAGCACATAGCTTAAGTCCACACTTGGACCTCGGATGCCAACTCGTGGTCTTAGTCCGAAATAAATCCACCACACAATACGCCCTATACGAAACGAGTCCCGACCTCACCGTTTCATCGCCGACACGAAAGGTGCACTAGCTTAAGATCCCGAGGAGCTCTCGGCCGGCTACCGTAATGAGCGTAAGCGCGCACCGCGTGCATATCGCAGACTATATGGGGGTGCCGGTCTAGTGGCAAGTCGCCCATGTCCCGTCACCACGCCTAACTAAATCTCCGGATCGGTGTCACCGACATAGGGGTGTGAGACTCGACACGCGTGAACTATGTCACCAACCACCGCACTCGAGGCTAAGGAATCGGCCGTGGTAGGCTTACACCGTGAAGCCGTCCTTGCCCTATCGTGGCAATCAAGGGCTACGGCCGAACACGCCGAGGACGTGTCGATCGCCGAGGATGAGGCAATGCCAAGTCATCATCCCGACCGCTGGGGCATTTAATACCGCCACCTCACCCAAGATTGCAGGCCAGCCGTTAGGGTTAGCTAAACCCTAACGGGAGCATGGACGGAGTACCATCTCGCACGCCCGCTCGGGGATGCAAGTTACATTATGCATCCGGCCGGATGATGCTACCTACCAACTCTAAACCATAGCAATAATAACAATTCAATCAATGCAGTAACAATACGTGCTCAACAGATACAAGGAACCTAGCATGGTACTACAAAGCAAGAACAGATATGAGCATGCGAGCGGAACAACCTAGCATGGACTAACATGAGAGAACAACATACGAAGTCATGATAGTCGAGAATTGTAAGCAGAGCACCTAAACTATACATGTCGATAATCACAAACAAACATACAAACAACAATCACATAGAACATCGCAGGTCCACACAACTCCAAGAAGAAATCCTTACCGCCGGGGCAACTACACACAAAACCTAAGCCGCGACGAACCCGAGCTAGCTATCGAGAACCTAACAAAACAATGATAATCATAATCCATAAGCCTAAATATAATAAAATAAACAAGGCTCGGCCAGGAGCAACTCACGCAGCTTCTACCGACACGCGACGGGCATGCAAAGACGGCTGGCCGCGATGGTCGGGTGATCTCTGGCGGCCTAGTGCTTCTTCGCCGCTTGACTGGCAGCTCTGGGCTTTGCCGCTAGGCGATCTCGGGCGGCTTCAGGCTTGCTTCTTGGCAGATCTGGGCATGTCGGCAAACTGCAACAAACACACACACACACAAGCTCTTCTCCTTACCTTTCGCCAACAAGAACACCCAATCGAGAAGATGAAGAGGATGAAGACTTACCTCGAATGATGATTGAACCAAGGAGCCGCAAGGATGAAGAACTCTGGGAAGGCAATGGAGAGAAAAGCTTGGGCTGCCACACACTTTGGAGAAGAAGATGAGACAAACCTAATTTCTATTTCATTTAACCAAATGCTCCAAAACTCCCAAAATGCAAGGCTAACCATAAAATGATGCAGGAGAGCAACAAGAGCACCTAATGGCTCAATTGGTACACATCCTCACAAGCTTCCTTCAGAGACCGGGTTCAAACCCCATTTGCAAACACAATTTCCTTATTTTTACTTTTGCACCAAACCTTGCTCAAACCAAACCACAAATCCTTCCAAAAACCTACATAAATCCATCCAATAATTTTAGCAATCGAAAAAGACATAAACGGTCCCGTGGCCCGACCAAATTACTAAAATACCCCTAGGGCATACCCGAAGACCGGGATGAAAACCTAGGTCGTTACAAGTGAAGGAGTCCGAGTTCGGAGGAGGCCGCCGTGAGAGGGAAGGACGGGATGAGAATGCGAGATCTGTGTTGTTTCAGTTTTAAGGACTTTCGAGGACGAAAGTCATAAAAAGGAGGGAATATTGTAACGACCTCGTGTTTTCATCCCGGTCTTCCGTGTATGCCCTAGGGTATTTTGGTAATTTGGTCGGGCCGTCAGGGCCGCTTATGTCTTTTTCCAGTTGCATAAAATTATTGGATGGATTTATGTAGGTTTTTGGAAGGATTTGTGGTTTGGTTTGGGCAAGGTTTGGTGCAAAAGTAAAAATAAAGAAAATTGTGCTGCAGCTGAGGTTTGAACCCGGGTCTCCTGGGAAGCTTGTGGGGATGTGTACCAATAGAGCCATTAGGTGCTCTTGTTGCTCTTCCTGCATCATTTTATGGTTAGCCTTGCATTTTGGGAGTTTTGGAGCATTTGGTTAAATGAAATAGAAATTAGGTTTGTCTCATCTTCTTCTCCAAAGTGTGTGGCCGCCCAAGCTTTTCTCTCCATTGCCTTGCCGAGTCCTTCACCCTTGCAGCTCCCTTGGTTCAATCATCATTTCGGGTAAGTCTTCATCCTCTTCATCTTCTCGATTGGGTGTTCTTGTTGGCCGAAGGTAAGGAGAAGAGCTTGTGTGTGTGTGTGTTTGTGCAGTCGCCCAAAGATGCCCAGATCTCGCCAAAGAAGAAGCCCAAAGCCGCCCAGATCGCTAGCAAAGAAGCCCAGTCGCCAGATCGCGCAAAGAAGCAGCACCAAAGCCGCCTAAACCGCCAGCCCTGCTGCACTCTGTCACACAGCACCACTGAGCAGCCGCGCCTGCCTCGCGCCGCGCTTCGCGCGCCGCCGCGCCTGCGCGTGCGCGCGTCGCGTCGCGCCTCGCGCAGCGCTCGCGCCAAGGCTGTCCTGTCTCGCTTGCTCGCGCCGTGCGCCTGCGCCCCAGCCTAGCTGGTCCACATAGCATAGTTGCGCAGCCTCGCGCCTCTTGCCGCCTGGCCTCTCGGTGCCTGTGCAGCGGTCCTCGCGCCATCAGCCCCTTCTGCGCGCCGTCTGGCCAAAGAAGAATTTCGCCGTCTTTCTTCGCCCGTCTCGCGTGTCACCGAGCGCGTGAGTTGCTCCCTTGAGCGAGCATTGTTTATTTTATTATATTTAGGCTTATGGATTATGATTATCATTGTTTTTGTTAGGTTCTCGTAGCTAGCTCTGGTTCGATCGCAGCTTAGGTTTTGTGTGTAGTTGCCCCGCCTGTAAGGATTTCTTACATGAGTTGTGTGGACCCGCGATGTTCTATGTGATTGTTGTTTGTATGTTTGTTTGTGATTATCAAGCATGTATAGTTTAGGTGCTCTGTTTCGAATTCTCGACTAGCATGACTTCGTATGTTGTTCTCTCATGTTAGTCCATGCTAGGTTGTTCCGCTCGCATGCTCATATCTCTTGCTTGCTTCGTAGTACCATGCTAGGTTCGTTGTATCTGTTGAGCACGTTTTGGATTGTATTGGATTATATGCTATTGAAATGATAGGTTAGAGTGTAGGTAGGTAGCATCATCCGGCTCGATGCATAAAGTATCTTGCATCCATGGGCGTGGACGACGAGGTAATACTCCGCCCCCGACCCCGTGAGGGTTTAGCTAACCCGACCGTGTAGGCCTCGCAATCTTGGGTGAGGGTGGCAGATCGTTAAATGCCCCAACGGTCGGGATGATGACTTGGCATTGCCTCATCCCGGCGATCGACACGCCCTCGCCGTGTTCGGGCCGAGCGCTTGATTGCCACCGATAGGCAAGGACGGCTTCTGTGTGTGTAAGCCTACCACGACCGATTCCTTAGCCTCAAAGTGCGGTGGTTCAGCCGACATAGTTCACGTGTCTCGTGTCTCACACCCTATGTCGCTGACACCGATCCGCAGATTTAGTTAGGCGTGGTGGATCGGACATGGGCAAATTTTTGCCACTAGACCCGGCAGACTCCCATAGTCCGCAGAGCACGCAAGACGCGCTTACGCTCATTACAGCACGACCGGAGAGCTCCTCGGGATCTTGAGCTAGTGCACCTTTCAGATCGACAAGAGATGGCCGAGGCGGGACTCGTTTCTCGATAGGGCGATTGTGTGGTGGATTTATTTCGAACTAAGACCCCGAGTTGGCATCCGAGGTCCAAGTGTGGACTTAAGCTATGTGCTCTATTCGTGTTTATATTCATAGCTTGCATACACTCACCTAGATGACCATGTGCATCGATTGTACCCGGTTGGGGATTCTTATCGAGTAATTCGTTACTCACCCTTATTTTGTTGTTTTCCACAGTAACCAACAAAAGAGAGACAGATGGTCAAGGGGAGCCGTGATCATGGGAACCTCGTTTGCGTCTCGATCTTTTATTTCTATGACTCTTGTCTTCTATTTTTCCCCGAATGCATGTAGTTCAGCACTGAGCCCTAGGATGTTTTCTCGAATGTTTTGTGGATTCGCTTTATTGAATTTGAGGATGTTTCAAATGTTTTAATAAATCTCTCGATCGAGTGTACGTTTTGGAAATGTATTTGCCTTGAAACAGTGCTTGGAACAGTGGACAGTTTTAGCAAACCATCTTGATTTACGATTGAATCTCTTTTGTTTTTAATTGGGAATCAAAACCTATCTTCATATTGTTCTTTACTTTGAATGCATGCATTGGGGTAAAGACCTATTTTGAGCCCTTTTGGGTCGGGTCTTTACAGGTGCCGTTGCTTTGGTTGGTAAAGTCGTTGAGCTGTTTTCCTCAAGGTGTTGTGTCGTTGAGCTGCGTGATGGTTTAGTCCTTGCAGCCCGAGTTTTTCTTGAGAGGAATTTTGGTGGTTTCTTGGCCTGGCAGTATTTTTCTTTGGCCAGTTGCTAGTAGGTTTGCATGGAAAAGTTTGCTTTCGGCCGTTGAGAGGTCTGCAGCTTTGTTGGCTTGGCCGAGTTGAGCCTCGTGCTCGGCCCTTGTCTTTTCGAGGTGGCCGTGAAATGAAGTTTCAGTGTGTGTGTGTGTTGTAGGTCGTTTGGTTTTGGAACACGGGAGGTTCATTGTTTGGCTTGCCTTTGTTGTTGGGTTGAGGTCGCTTGTTAGCACTGTGAGCTTCCAGAGGAGTTCGCAAAGGCGTGGCGTTGAGTTTCAGAGCTTGTGGCCCGCCCTCGAGTTTCTTTGGGAGTAGCACCCTTTGAGAGTTGGTGCGAGTTGAGGATATGTTTGCCGTCTTTTTCCTTTGGAGTTCAGCGTATGCCCAGTATGGATGGCATTGTGGCCTTGAATTTTTTAGAACCCAAGAGGGTATGGTTCTCGAAGAGGGCTAGTGTTGTTGGCCGAGAAGTTCAATTGGTTTGGATCGGTGGAGTTTTCCTGGAGTGTTTTTGTCTTAGTACTTTCGAGGACGAAAGTCTTAAAAGGAGGAGTATTATAAATGCCCCAGATTCCTATTCCGATTTTCGAGGTGCCTTGGTCAAGATTCGGTTGTTTGGTTGGGTTTTAGAGTTGTTTGGCCCCTTGGGGTATTTTGGTCTTTGGCTCTCAGGGCATGATTTGTGGTTTTCGTGGCTTCGACGTAGCTCCCGCCTTTATCGAGGCTTGATTGTTGGTGGTCATGAGTCCCGTGGTGTTTGGGCTTTTCATTTGGGTGCTCGGTTGTGGTTTGGGCTTTGGTAAAGTGTTGGTTGGTTGTGTGTTTCCTTTGGGATTGAGCCGGGCCCTTAGTGTTGCTTTGGGAGTTTGATTTAAGTGAGATTTGTTTGATTGGATAAGGTTGCTTCGGTCAGGTCTCGAAGGAGGAAGCCGGGAAATGGGATTTTGAGGTTTTAAGTGGATAAGGTTGGATTTTTTGATAAAATACCATTTTTTCCTTTTTTCCCATTTTCCTTTTTATTTCCCATTTTCTTTTCTTTTTTCCCAAAATTCATTTTCTCTCTCTCTCTCTCTCTCCCCGACCTTGCCCCCCATCATAGCCCGAGTAGCCACTTGGCTCGCCCAAGCCCAGCCAGCCCGAGCAGCCCCTTGGCTCGCCCAAGCCCGAGCTAGCCGCCCTGGCCGCCCACACCGTGCGGCCCTTGCGCACCTCGCCTCGCCGGCCGAAGCCCGCCAGTCGCCCGCCGAGCGTCGCGCGCCCACCGTCGTCGTCGGCCACCAGCGCGCCTCGCCTTGCCCAGTTCTGTGTCGCCCGGTGGCATTTGCCGAAGCACAAGACACGCGCCGCCTCGCGTCGCTGTGTCGTCCGCGCGCTGAAGTCGCGTGGCCAGCGCCAGCGATTGCGCGCAAGAATCGCGTCGTGTCGCTCGCACCGCGCGCGCCCGTCCTCAGCCAAGCCGAAGCGCGCGCGCGCGCGCCCGTCGCCCAGCGCTGGTCGCAGCGGCTCGCGCCAAAGACCCGCGCGCACTAGCACGAAAGCGCCCTAGCGCGCGCTAATGCACCAGTGCATGTAGCCCGTCTGGCCGGCTCGTTCAGCGTGTCCGCACTCGTTACTGTGCGGGGTTCGATCGCAGATTATTTTATTGTGTGTTGTTGCCTTCCGACGTGTAAGGATTTCTTACCGGAGTTGTGTGGGCCCTACGATATTTTCATGATTATGCCTTGCTTGTTTGTTGATGTTATGAGCATGATAGTAATAGATCGGCTTTGATTGATTTCTCGCTAGCATGTTTGCTTGATTTTACATGTTAGTGCCATGCTAGGTTTGTTCTCACAAAGATGCTTATGATTCCGCTTAAGCTCGTAGTATCATGCTAGGTAGTGTGATTGATGTCGGTCTTTGCTTGCTAGCCAGAATCATTGCTTTTACTCTGACTCTTAGATAGAGTTGTAGGGTTTGTCATCATCCGTTGGTCGCAGCGGACATAACGTACTTTGTCCCCAAAGAGCTCACGTCGGGAGTAAAGTGTGAGAAGCATAACATATCTTGCTACCCCCCGACCCGCCCGGTTGTGGACTTAGCTACCCACTTCGGCATAGCCTAGTTTGTAGCCTGCTAGAGCGGAAACCGCCAACGGTGTAAGCCTACCCCTGGCGGTTCTTAGCTTCGTGTCGGTGGATCAGCGCCGCATGATGAGCGCCGAGGGCCTCGCTCATCGTGATCGCGACACCGCTCCGAAGTCATAGGCATGTGCACTGGCTCGCGTAGTTTTCCTTAGGCCATCGCATTTAGGCCGGTTGCAGAGGAGCATGCGGTGTGCGCGCACACGCGTTAGTTGCCGGTTTTATGAGCTCGTTGAGCCATGATCTGTGTTGGTAGCTGTTTGCTTGCATGCTTTGGTACTAGATGACTGATTATATCGTATTGTACCCCGGTTGGGGATTCTTACTGAGTAATTCGTTACTCACCCTTATTTCTCGTGGTTTTTCCACGGGTAACCATGGTGCGAGCGAGACAGATGGTGGAGGAGGAGGAGCCGTGATCATGGAAACCCATTGTTCAACTCGAATCTTATGTTTATGTTGATGTTTTAAATGTTCTCTGAATGCATGTAGTTGGGCACTGAGCCCTAGGGTGTTTTCAATGTATTTCGGATTCTAGCATTGTTGTAAAGTTTGTATGTTTTAAATGAATCTCTTATCAGAGTAAATGTATTTGACTTGGAACAGGTGCTTGGAAACAGGGACAGGTTCCAAGAATTGATGTTGATTTTAAATGGATGTTTTATGTTTTAGTTTTTACTTAGAATCTGAACACCATCTTGCAAATTTTATGTAGATTTGTAATGCATGCATTGAGGTAACGGCCTAGTTAGAACCCGTTTGGTTGAGCCAGTCGTTACAATTTGTCCCAAACAGTGCTTGGAGACAGAAAGCAGTTTCAAAGAAAGCTGTAATGATTTTTGTTTGAATGTTGAATGTTTTAAGTTATAATTGGAATCCAAATCATATATTCATATTGTCCTCTACTTTGAATGCATGCATTGGGGTAAAGGCCCATTTAGAGCCCCTTTTGGGTCGGGTCTTTACAGTTGGTATCAGAGCTCAGAGTCATAGATTCTATAGACTGACCTTTTGTTGTAGGTCGTTTTCTCCATGATCACCAAGGCCTCAAGCTGGTCATCAGTACGCCTAAGTTTCTTTTGCTTTTTTAGAAAAGGGTTAAGAATTTACAATACTTTTCATCTAGTGTATGCCTTGTGTAGTGTTGTGGAGCGGAGACGAGCAGGTTCTGACTCGTTGTTGGTTTGGGTTTAGAGCGCCATCATGCCCACTTCCTGCAGTGTGAGCTGTATGTTGTGGTTTGTTGAGATATCCAGATAGATTCGGATACAGCTGGGACATCGTTCCAGATGGAGGCAGAGGTTAGACTCCAGTAGGCCACGTGTGGCCCAACTGTTAATTCCCCTAGTGAGAGGGTGGAGGTGTTTTGCCCTGGAGTACCACTCCAGGAGAGGAGTTAGCTTTGGCTTTTGCTCATGTTGATGCTTGTGGAGCGTGTCCTAGAGTGGGGCTAGCCTGGTAGTTCAGTGTGGATCTTGAACCTTAGCGCATTGTCCGATTGCCCAATGAGTAGTCAGAGAGTTGGTAGCCTTCGAGGAGGTTCTTTGAGACATCTTTGTTCTCTTATAAGTGTTGTTGTTTTGTGCAAAGTAAGTCGGAACCCTGTAGTTAAGGGTGCAGCGAGCAGTGTTCCCATCGGACTTGATCCGTTGGTGGTTCCTCAATTGTTTAGTAGAGTTGAGCACTCTTCTTTTGGTGAGCCCTAGAGTAGGGCTAGGTCGCTGCATGTTGAGAGAGTCGGCCAGAGTTTTGTTGAGCATCATGTGGAGATGCAAGAGTAGGCAAGTGAGACTTGATTTGATGAGATGCCTTAGGCATGGTTGTTTGAGTTGAGCTCTTGTATGCCTCGCCATAGTTTTTGTCACTTGAGGTTGTGACCTTTTGGCCCCATTTGTTGTAAGATGTGGATTTGGTAGTAGTGGCACTTGAGGTGCATTGGTTGGTGTCTTTGCTTTGGCTCTAAGTCTGGTTCAGCCTGAGTTTGGCACGCAGTAGGACAGATGGTTTGTAATTCGTCAGAGTTCAAAGACACTCCTTTAGTCTTTGGGTTCGTTTGTGGCGCTTGCACTGTGTTTAGGTCGTGCAAGAGGGCTAGTTCGGTGGTAGTCGAAGGACTACAAGTTTAAAGGATGTTCGAGAGGAGCTGGAGCCTCTTCCCTAGTGTTCTTGGGGTTGAGTAAGTCACAGAGTTGACGGTTGGTAATCTGTTAGTGCGTGTGAGTCTCACGCTAGTGCTAAGGCCAAGAGATCTTTGTGGTTGGTAGTGCGGTCCACTACCTTCGGTGCCTAAACCTAAGTTGAGTGAGCATTGTAGATGCGAGTTTGGTCCAGCAGAGGGGCCGTGAGTTGAATGCTTATGAGATGAGTTGGATTCCTATGAGATGAGTTGGATGCCTATGAGATGATTTGGATGCCTTATGAGATGAGTTGGACGCCTTATGGGTATGCTCCTTGGTAGAGCCTTGGTATAAAGTAAGTTTGGTTTGGCATTGTTATGCTTTAGTAGAGCAAGGTTGCCCTCACCTTTCAGTATCGTGTGGAGATGGAACTTTTGGTGTTCCTTGGGTTGATTGTACCTCTGCCGGGAGTTAGTGTTGCCTTTTGGAAAGCACACTGTTAGTCTTGGATCTCTCAAGGAAGGTTGAGAGTTGTGCACAAGTGTGTTTTGTGTAGTTTGTTCCGTGGCGAGAGTTTGAGAACCATGTAGGGTTTGCATTGAGAACCGGTGCTCAGTTCTTGGAGAAGTTGGACTCTGTGGATGTTGTAAGGCTTTAGTTGAGGTTGTAAGGATACCGTGCTCGTAGTTGGGTTGTTGCTTAGGCAAGTTTGTTAAGTTGAACCTAAGCTTGGTGGTGGAACCTCTTGTGTTCATGGTTGGAGTTCGGATGGTAACAACAAATAGTGGTTGTAGTGAAGCCGCGTAGTTCCCGTCCGTAGTTGCTAAGGGTGTTGCTCGGAATCCTTACCCGGATGGAAGCTACGATGTGGTGATGCTTTGAGTAGGAGGATGGCACATTGCAGGCGTTTAAGGTCTTTTTGGTTTTGAGGTTGGAGCAGGCCGGCATGGTTGTGATCTTTGGAAAAAGGAGTTGTTTGTTGAGCAGGTTGGTGTTAGACCGTTAGACGACAGTGTGTGTCGAGGGTTGCCGAAGAACCCTAGTTGTGGAGAGTCTCACTAGAGCTCAGTCAGGCCCAGGTAGTGAGTCTCAGTTGGCAAGCCAGAGTCGTGTAGGTTGTAGACCTCGAGTGAGTTGCTGGCGGATTTGGTAGACTAGTAAGCTAGTGTTTGTTTGGAGTAGAGTCCGGATTGGTTCCGGTGTGGTGGCAAGTTGGTGCTTGGTGTTGACCAAGGTGTGGTTTTTGAGTTGCTAGAAGTTAGCCTTGCTCGTGGGGCAAGTGGTTTTGCCCTGGCGGATGTTTTTCCTGTTTCCAGAGTTTGAGAGTTGCCCTTATTTGGTGTTTGGGGGTGAGTCTTCTCTTGCCCGTGGTTGGCGGTCCAGTCTGTGGTAGACCCTTGTTGTTGCCTCTGGGAGAGTTGGATGTTATGCTTAGCTGAGCAAGACAGCGAGCGGTTGTGAAGCTCCCTGTCCTTCGGATGTCCGCTTGTAAGGATCTGTTTCTCCTTGGGAGTTGTCAGGTTATTCCTTGGTCTTGGAATTGGTGGTAGTGGTGCTAGTAGGAGGAAAAGTTTGTTGGCTGCTTGGAAGCAGTTGTTTGTCCAAGTTAAGCGAACCCTTGAGTGGTGTTCTGGAAGTTGTTGTTAGGGTTGTTCTGCTCCTATGAGTGTTTGGCCTGGTTGGTTAAGGTTCTTTGTGTGTTTGGCCTGGGAGCTGTTGCACCTTTGTAGTTGAAGAACTCATTTGTATCAGTTGTGGGTTGAGGTTGCACCATTGTGGTTGGATTAGGGTCTTGACCTTTTGAGGGATCCTTGCTGGTTAGTGTGGCTTGTGCTCTGCCACCATTTTTTGGTAACTGGTTCTTGGTAGGTGGTGTTAACCGAGTAGTGGAGTTCCGTTTATGATGTTTTGGTGGGAAGGTGCAATAAGCCTAGCTAGAGGGTTAAGCTCAGTATGTGTTATCGTTTGGACTTGTGAGATGTGTTTCATATTTGAGGCAAGCTTCGTTCCGTTGCTTGCATGGAGGTAAGTTTGGTGGAGGGAGCCCTCTGGGGCCTGCAGGTTGTTAGCGGTGACTTGTCCCGGCCAGTGATTTGAGTCAAGCTAGAGTTGTGTGGATTGGCATAGCTATGCGCTTTGTAGTTGTTTGAGCTTCCGAGTTCGTAGCACTCAAGTTGTTGGATCGTAAGTTTCGTGTGGGAGCTGTCGACTAGTTGAGGTTGTTGTGTGAGTTCAAATTCTTGGAGGATTGGTTTTGATAGCTAGAGCTCGCACCTCGTTTCGTGTGCTGAGGCCATTTTTTTATGGAGTAGAGTCATGTCAGTTTCAGGCTGGAGTTGTTGTCACCTGGGTGTGGCAACAAAGGTTTGTTCTAGGCAGTGCGTGGATGAACTGTGGTTCTTGAGAGCGTTGTTAAGAGGCTTATGCGCCGTGTGCAGTTTCTGTAGTGTTTTCACCCCCTAATCGATGGTCTTTTGGGAGGAGTGAGCCAGATCCTTCAGAACTTGTTGCGAGTTGGTGTTTCCGTGATGAGGCAGCGGGAGACCAGTGTTGGTTTTATGAGTTTTCTTTGGGTAGCAGTTCCCAGCTGTTAGTTCATATAGTTCCGTTGAGGCGTTGTATTGTTAGTGTTGCAGGATTCCAGTGTTCTGGGAAAAGGTTGGTGGTCGTCAGTTTTGTTTTGGGTCTGAGTTGTCATGCGGTTTGCCAGTGTGTGATGCAAAAGTGTAGTGTTCGTTTGTTGGTAGCTCTGAGCAGGCAGAAGAGGTACGCCGATGTACGGCGTCGAGTTTTAGAGTTTGAGGTTGGACAGTGCGTGTTTTTTAAGGTTGCACCGATGTGAGGTGTGTTGAGGTTTGGTAAGCGTGGGAAGTTGAGTCTCCGTTTGTTGGTCCATTTGAGATGCTTGAGAGGATTGGCAGAGTTTCATATTGGTTAGCCTTTCCTCCGTTGATGTCAGCTGTGCACAATGTTTTCTTGTATCGTTGTTGAGGCAGTATGTGAGTATTCTGGTCTTTGAGTCGAAGAAGTTGCTTAATCGTGAGATCCGTTTGGTAAAAGTTCAAAGGAGGAGTTGGAGTTCTGAGGAAGCCGCTCGTGAGCGGGGAGGTCGGGTTGAGTTTGCAGCATCCTGAGCTGTTTCAGTCTTAAGGACTTTCGAGGATGAAAGTCATAAAAAGGAGGGAATATTGTAACGGCCCAGGTTTTCATCCTGGTCTTCGAGGTATGCCCTAGGGGTATTTTGGTAATTTGGTCGGGCAGTCAGGGCCGTTTATGTCTTTTTCCAGTTGCTAAAATTATTGGATGGGTTTATATAGGTTTTTGAGGCTTTGTGGATGGGTTTGAGCAAGGATAGATGCAAAAGTAAAAATAAAGGACAATTGTGTTGCAGCTGGGTTTCGAACCTGGAGTCGTAGGAAGTCAGGTGGGTGGTGTGGCCAGTTGAGCCACAGGAGAATCTTGTTATTTTTTCCGCAGCATATCTTGGTTAGCCTTGATTTCTTTGGGTTTTGGTGCATTTGATTAAATGAAAGGAAATTAGGTCTTTTGAGCTTCTTCTCAAATATGCCTTGGCCGCCCAACCCTCTTCCTCAAGCTCCATTGCCGTGTTCTTCTTCCCGAGAGTCCTCAGAGCGTCGTTCCAGCCAGCCAAGCGACCCAGCTGAGCAGCTCGATCGAGCAGCCCTGCCAGATCGCACCAGAAATTTCAGCGCCCAGCAAAGACGCAGCAGCCAGCGCCAGCCGTCGCGGCCCGCCAGCGCCAGCAGAGGCCGTCGCGAGCACTGCACCAGCGTGCGTCGTCGCCGTCGCCGCGCCGCCGATCGCGTTGCTCACCCACGCGTGACCAGCCCGTCCGCGCGCCAGACGCCATCGCCCAGCCGAGCTCGCGCCCGCGCGCCCGTTGCCGTCCCAGAGCATCCGCGCCCAGCCGCAGCGTCTGGTGGTTGCGGTGCGCTTGCCCGCCCAGTGTCTCGCATGTTCGCAAGCAAGCGTCCGTGCCACCATAACGACCAGCTTTTCTATTTCGGTTTCTCAGAGTTTTCGGGACATTATGCGGATGTTCGGATGGGCCGTTAGAGCTTTTTAACCTTTAAGGGTATTTTGGTATTTTGCTCCCGGGCCGAGGTTGAGGATTTTCGGGGCTTTAGGGTAATTTGGCCTTCGTTGAGACATGATTAATGTTGGTTGCAAGACCCAAGGAGTTTGGGTTAGTTGATTAGAAGTTCGGAGACATTCCTGGTTGATAGCAAAATTAATTGGAATTTAATTGGTCCCATTGAGATTTGAACCCTTGCCCTAATGGTGAAATTGGAGTTTTTAGAAAAAGAAGATTTAGTTAAAAAGAAAAGAACTTCTTTAGCCGGGACCCGCAAGAGAAAGCCTTGGGAAGGGATTTTAGACCCATTTAAATTAGGAAAAGGAAAAGAAATCCTATTCCCTTGTTTTGGAAAAATCTCTCTCTCTCTCTCTCTCTCTCTCTCTCTCCTTGCGAGCCCCTCACCAAGAAACCAAACCCTAGCCGCTCGGCCCATCCCCACACCGGATCGCGCGGCCACCGCCCACCCACGCCGCCCAAATCGTGACAGCCACCGCCCACCACGCCGCACTGCATCGCAAAGATGGCCCCATGCCCAGCGGGCTGGGACGCCTACGCATCGCCCATGCCAGCGCGCCCGGCCAACTGCGTCGCGTCGCCAGGCCGCTTCAGCGTCGCGCGCTCGCTTCTTTGCCGCCGCCGCGTCACGCAACCAGCGCTACGCTTGCCCAGACGCAGCGTCGCCCACGCGCTCGTCCTCGCGGACCGGCGTCCGGCCTTGCACGCGCGCCCGAGCTTTCGCTAGCGCGCCGGCCTCGCCAGCGTCAGCGCCGCAATAAGACCCCTGCTACCAAAGCGGCCGTCGCTAACGCTTGTCGCGAGAGGCGTGTGCCTTTCGGTTGGTAAATTCCCGAGCCTCCACCCTTTGGACTTCCCGATTTTAGATGTTGTTTATTAATTAGGATATTTTATTACTTGCTTAGGTTGCTCGGGTTCGCTTAAAAGCTCGAGGGTCGTTATTTGATTCGGGATAGTTAAGCTCCACTTATTTCGTGTAAGGATTCTTACCCGGGGTTGTGTGGACCTGCGAATAGTTGATAGCACGCGATTCAGAATTATATGAGTTTCTAGTGATAGGTTACATATTTTCTTTTGATTCATGTTCGTGACATGTTTACATCCCGTTAGTTCCATGTTAGGCTTTCCTATCTTGATAGAACCATGCTGCCATTTGTATGCTGCTAGATCCAAGTTACGGTTAGATGTGTGATGTATAGTATAGAGGACCGTAGAGGCAACTAGTTTGGGGTCCCGCTCGGGCAAGACCCGATGGGCATCCTAAGTGTGTAAGGCCCCACTGGGCATCACTGTGTCCTAAGTATGTAAGGCCCCACTGGGCATCACTGATTCTGGAGGTGTAAGGCCCTTTGGGCATCCTAGGTGTGTAAGGCCCACTGGGCATCACTGATTCTGGAGGTGTAAGGCCCTATGGGCATCCTAAGTGTGTAAGGCCCACTAGGCATCACTGATACTGAAGGTGTAAGGCCCGATGGGCATCCTAAGTGTGTAAGGCCCCACTGGGCATCACTGTGTCCTAAGTATGTAAGGCCCCACTCGGCATCACTGAGTCCTAGATTGTGTAAGGCCCGAAGGGCATCCAAGCGTAGGACCTAGGAGAGGCTGTTGATGGAAGCCCTTGAATAGGCTCGCCCTAGAAGTAGCCCATAGCCTAAACCAACCGTTTCTGCTCTAAGTCTTTGTATGGTTGCATGTCCGTGTGCTAAATCAGATGATTTCGTATTGTACCCCGATTGGGGATTCTTACTGAGTAACTTGTTGCTCACCCTTATTTTCTCGTGGCTTTCCACGGGTAACTTGGGACAGAGGTGGATGGCTAGGAGGAGGCGGCTCGATGATCATGGATAGTCGACTCACGAGTTGCACGTTCTTTTCTTTATTTTCTTTGATGATTTAGCATGTAGTGGGACTTGGGTCCCTAGGAAAAGCACTCAAAAATCTATTTTATGTTTCTCGTAGCGTTTCCCTTGATTTGTTTTTAAGAAAGTACTGATCAGTCATCTACCTGATTATTTTAAATGGAATTATATTTTCTTTGTTTTGAATGTGCTTACTCCAAAGATTTAAATTTCAAACTCTGAATGACGTTTTACATTCCTAATCAGGCATGCTAAGTAAGGACTTTAGGATAGAGACCGTTTCTTTGGGTCGGGTCTTTACACCAGCGCCGTGCCAGTTCGCCCATCCGTGCCCCCACCGCCCAACAGCAGCCCCGCCGTGCTGCCTGCCCGTCCGCGTGTCAGCCTAGCCGCGTGAGTTGCTCCCGAGCCGAGCCGTGTTTATTTTATTATATTTAGGCATATGGATTGTGATTATCATTGTTTTTGTTAGGTTCTCGGTAGCTAGCTCGGGTTCGATCGCAGCTTAGGTTTTTGTGTGTAGTTGCCTCCCGGCCAGGTAAGGATTTCTTACCGGAGTTGTGTAGACCCTGCGATGTTCTATGTGATTGTTGTTTGTATGTTTGTTTGTGATTATCAGCATGTATAGTTTAGGTGCTCTGTTCTAAATTCCTGGATAGCATGTAACGACCCAGGTTTTCATCCCGGTCTTCCAAGTATGCCCTAGGGGTATTTTAGTAATTTGGTCGGGCCGTCAGGACCGTTTATGTCTTTTTTTCCAGTTGCTAAAATTATTGGATGGATTTATGTAAGTTTTTGAGGCTTTGTGGATGTGTTTGGGCATGGGGAGATGCAAAAGGAAAATTGTGTGTTAAAAGTGTGTTTGGTGGGTTTTGAACCTGTGGTCCGAGAGAAGTCGGTGGGTGGTGTGGCCATTGAGCTATGGAGAGCTCTTGTTGCTCCTTCCGGGTCATTTTATGGTTAGCCTTGGGTTTTGGAGTTTTGTTGTATTTGGTTAAAAGAGAAAGGAAGCTAGGTTTGCATTTCTTCTCCAACACCTCACTTTGCCGCACAAGCCAGCCTCCCCAACCAGCAGATCCACCGTCGCCCAACCAGCCGAAAGCAAAGACGCCTAACCCGCACTAACGGCTCGTCGCAGCCGCCTTGCCGCCGCCGCAGACGCCCTCCAAAGCCACCGCACGAGATCCAGCGAGGATCGCAGATCGCTTTGTCGCGACGCCAGTCGCGCCGAGGGAAGCCATCGCCCGATCGCACGATGAGCCGTCGCGCGCCAAGCAGCCGTTCAGATCTGCCCGAGCAAAGACGCCCGTAAAGCGTCGGCCACCATCGCCGCGTCGCGACACCAAAGAATACCGCCCGATCCGTCCATCGCGACGCCCGGTTCTCGCGCGCAGCAGCCGCCGCGCACGATTCGCGCAGCAGCGAGATCGCCGTGTCGCGCACGACCGCTCCGACGCTCGCCGCCGCGACGCCAGAGCCTTCGCTCGTGCTCGGCCCTTCGCCAGCGCCGCGCGCCTTCGCCCGTGCCGTGCTCCAATACAGCGTGTCGCACAAGCAGCAGCGCGCCAGCCGCTCACGCAGCGCCAGCCAGCCACACCAAAGCCAGCAAGCAAAGAAGACTCGGCCGTGTCGCCGTGCCGTGTGAGTGCCCGAGCCTAGCCTCGCTTGTTTTATTATATTTTAGGGCTATGATTGTGATTTCTATTGTGTTTGTTAGGTTCTCGTTAGCTAGCTCGGGATCGATCGCAGCGTAGGATTTTGTGTGTAGTTGCCTCCGGCCAAGGTAAGGATTTCTTACTGGAGTTGTGTGGACCTGCGATGTTCTATGTGATTGTTGTTTGTATGTTTGTTTGTGATTATCGCGCATGTATAGTTTAGGTGCTCGTTTCAAAATTCGACTATCATGACTTCGTATGTTGTTCTCTCATGTTAGTCCATGCTAGGTTGTTCCGTTCTCGCATGCTCATATCTGTTCTTGCTTTCGTAGTACCATGCTAGGTTCCTTGTATCTCATGTTGAGCACGTATTGGACCGCATTGATTGAATTGTTATTATTGTTATGGTTTAGAGTTCGGTGTAGGTAGCATCATCCGGTCGGATGCATAACGTAACTTGCATCCCCGATGGGGACGCACGAGATGGTACTCGTCTTCGATCCCGTTAGGGTTTAGCTAACCCTAACTACCGGCCCGCAATCTTGGGTGAGGTGGCGGCGATCGTTAAATGCCCCAACGGTCGGGATGATGACTTGGCATTGCCTCATCCCGGCGATCGACACGCGTCCTCGGCGTGTTCGGCCGTAGCCCTTGATTGCCACCGATAGGGCAAGGGCGGCTTCTCGGTGTAAGCCTACCACGACCGATTCCTTAGCCTCAAAGTGCGGTGGTTCAGCCGACATAGTTCACGTGTCCAGTCTCACACCCTATGTCGGTGACACCGATCCGTAGAGATTTAGTTAGGCGTGGTGGATGGACATGGGCGGCTTGCCACTAGACCCGGCACCCCATAGTTCCGCAGAGCACGCGCGGCGCGCGCTTACGCTCATTACAAATACGACCGAGAGCTCCTCGGGATCTTGAGCTAGTGCACCTTTCGACGACGAAGAGAGCGCCGAGGCCGGGACTCGTTTCTCGTATAGGGCGTATTGTGTGGTGGATTTATTTCCGGACTAAGACCCGAGTTGGCATCCGAGGTCCAAGTGTGGACTTAAGCTATGTGCTCTATTCTCGTGTTTGTACTCATAGCTTGCATACAATCTTCTAGATGATCATGTATATCGTATTGTACCTCGGTTGGGGATTCTTCTTGAGTAATTCGTTACTCACCCTTATTCGTGGTTTTCCACAGTAACCAAAGCGCGAGACAGGATGGTGAAGGAGGAGCCGTGATCATGGAATCTGCTTTGTCATCTCTCGACTATTTTATTTTATCATGACTCTTGACTTTTGTTATTTCCCCGAATGCATGTAGACGGGCACAGAGCCCCAGGATGTTTTCTTACGTTTTATGGATTCCAAAGATATTTGTACTTGTGGATTGTTTTAATGGTTTAAATAAATCTCGATCGAGTATGCTTTTAGAAATGTATGTTTTGGTTGTTGAATGTTTCTGTTTTTACTTGGAATCGAAATGTGTTTTTCATAATGTCTTCTATTTTCAATACATGCATTGGGGTAAAGGCCATTTAGAGCCCCTTTTGGGTCGGGTCTTTACATAGCATGACTTCATATGTTGTTCTCTCATGTTAGTCCATGCTAGGTTGTTCCGTTCTGGCATGCTCATATCTGTTCTTGCTTCGTAGTACCATGCTAGGTTCGTTGTATCTGTTGAGCACGTTTTGGATTGTATTGGATTGTATGTTATTGATATGATAGGTTAGAGTGTAGGTAGGTAGCATCATCAGGGCCCGGTGCATAAAGTATCTTGCATCCATGGCGGGGACGCATTGAGGTAGTACTCTGTCCACTCGACCCGTTAGGGTTTAGCTAACCCGACGGTAGGCTCTTCAATCTTGGGTGAGGGTGGCAGATCGTTAAATGCCCCAACGGTCGGGATGATGACTTGGCATTGCCTGCGTCCCGGCGGCACGCGTCCTCGGCGTGTTCGACAAGAGCCTCGATTGCCACCTGTTAGGGCAAGGACGGCTTCACGGTGTAAGCCTACCACGACCGATTCCTTAACCTCAAAGTGTGGTTCAGCCGACGTAGTTCACGTGTCCAGGTCTCACACCCCTATGTCAGTGACACCGATCCAGAGATTTTAGTTAGGCATGGTGACTGGACATGGGCAGCTTGCCACTAGACCCCGCACCTCCCATGGTCTGCAGTAGCATGCGGTGTACGCTTACGCTCATTACAGCGCCGACCGGAGAGCTCCTCGGGATCTTGAGCTAGTGCACCTTTCGTATCGACAGTAGACAGGCTGAGGCCGAGACTTGTTTCTCGTATAGGGCGTATTGTGTGGTGTGAATTTTTCCGGACTAAGACCCTGAGTTGGCATCCGAGGTTTATATGTGAATTTAAGCTATGTGCTCTATTCTGTGTTTATATTCATAGCTTGCATACATTCATCTAGATGACCATGTATATCGTATTGTACCCCGGTTGGGGATTCTTACTGAGTAATTCGTTACTCACCCTTATTTTGTGGTTTTCCATAGGTAACCAAGGTGCGAGACAGGATGGCTGAAGGAGGAGCTGTGATCATTGGAATCCTGCTGTCGTCTCTGACTTTTTATATTAATTGGAATCCAAATCATATATTCATATTGTCCTCTACTTTGAATGCATGCATTGGGGTGAAGGCCCATTTAGAGCCCCTTTTGGGTCGGGTCTTTACAAGTTGTTTGGCCAATTTGTTGTGGGTTGAGGCTGCTTGTTAGCAGCTGTGAGCTCCTAGAGGAGTTTTGCCAGAGCATGGTGTTGAGTTTCAGAGCTTGTGGCCCGTCCTCGAGTTTGCTGAGAGTAGCACCGTTTGAGAGTTGGTGCGAGTAGAGGACGTGGTTTGCCGTCTTTTCCCTTTGGAGTTCAGTGTATGCCCAGTCTTGGTTGAGATAGTTGTGGCAGTCTGGATGGCATTCTGCCTTTGAGCCTTTGAGAACCCAAGAGGGTTTGGTTTTCGAAGAGGGCTAGTGTTGTTGGCCGAGAAGTTCAGTTGGCTGGATTAGTGGAGTTTTCATGGAGCTGTTTCGTCTTAGGACTTTCGAGGACGAAAGTCTTAAAAGGAGGGAGTATTGTAACAGCCCAGTTTCCTATTCCAGTTTTTGAGGTGCCTTCGGGTCAAGATTCGGTTGTTTGGTTGGGTCATTTGAGCGGTTTTGACCATTGGGGGTATTTTGGTCTTTTGGCTCCCCGGGCAGGATTTGTGGTTTTCAGGGCTTCGAGGTAGCTCCTGCCTTTGTCGAGGCTTGTTTGTTGGTGGCTGCGAGTCCCGAGGTGTTTGGGCTAGTCGGTTGGATGCTCGGTTGTGGTTTGGGCTTTGGCAAAGTGATGGTTGGTTGTGTGCTTCCTTTGGGATTCGAGCCCGGGCCCTTAGTGTTGCTTTGGGAGTTGGATTTAAGTGAGATTTGTTGATTGGAAAAGATTGCTTCGGTCGTGTCTCGAAGGAGGAAGCCGGGAAATGAGATTTTAAGGTTTTAAGTGGATAAGGATGGATAAATGAGATAAAAATCCCATTTTTTTCCTTTTTCCCCATTTTCCTTTTATTTCCCATTTTTCTTTTATTTTTTTCCCCAAAATTCATTTTCTCTCTCTCTCTCTCTCTCTCCCCGACCTAGCCCTCACCCTAGCCCGAGCAGCCCAAATTTCTAGCCTAGCCCGACTTACCGCCCAGTCGCCCTGACCCTCGCGCGCCCTCTCTCAGCCCGAGCCCCTGCCTCGCACAGTGTCGCCCAGCTCGTGTCCGTCAGGGCCCGAGTCGCCCGCACAGTACCAGCGTCGCCAGCCCCACGCCTTCGCGCAGTGTCACCCAGCCCCTGCTCGCATCGCTCGATCCCTCGCCTAGGCCGTCTCGTCCGCGCACTGTGCCGTGTCGCGCGCCCTCATCCCTGTAGCTCGCCGCGGCGCCGCTAGCGCGTGTCTCGTGAGCCAGCAACGTCTTGTCTTTCGCGCGCGCGCTGCGCGATCCTCAGTCTTGCGTCTTTGCGCGCGCGCGCCGTTGCCCATCCGAGCAAGCGCCGCCGCGCGCCGCGCGCCTCAGCCGCCGCCTGTCGCTGTGCTCGCAGCCAGCCTGTGCGAAAGCAGCGCGCGTGCTGGCGGGCCCCAACGAGCCCCCTACGACCCCAGCGCGCCCAGCCAGCCCCTTTGGCTGCCTAGCCCTTGCATCCGGCTCGTTCGCGTGTCAGCAGCGCCTCGTGAGTTGTTCTCGAGCCGAGCCCGGTTTATTTTATTATTATTTAGGCCTATTGTGTGATTATTGATGTGTTTATTTGGCTCGTTATAGGTTGCTCGGGTTCGATCGCAGTTATTTTTATTGTGTGTTGTTGCCTTCCAACCAAGTAAGGATTTCTTGCCGGAGTTGTGTCGGCCCTGCGATATTTTCATGATTATGCCATGCTTGTTTGCTGACTGTTATGAGCATGATAGTAATAGATCAGCTTTGATTGATTTCTGCTAGCATGTTTGCTTGATTTTACATGTTAGTGCCATGCTAGGTTTGTTCTTCCAGCATGCTTATGATTCCTGATTAAGTTGTAGTATCATGCTAGGTAAGCGTGTTTGATGTCGGTCATTGCTTGCTAGCCAGGGATCATTTATTTGCTTTGTACTCTTAGATAGAGTTGTAGGGTTTGTCATCATCCAGAGGCTGAGAGCGGACATAACGTATCTTGTCCCCACCGGTCGGGAGTAAAGCGAAGCATTGCTTCAGGGGTTGAGAGCGGACATAACGTACTTTGTCCCCAGTGGTCGGATATTGAGAAAAGCATAACATACCTTGCTTTTTCTCCCCCCTCCCAGCAGCCAATGAGACTTAGCTACCTCATTGGCATATGCCTAGTTTGTAGCCTGCTAGAGTGGAACCCTGCCAACGGTGTAAGCCTGCCTTGGCCGGTTCTTAGCTTCAGGTCGATGGATCAGGCTGCACAGATGAGTGCTGAGGGCCTCGCGCTACTGTGATCAGTGACACCGCTTCCGAGTCATAGGCATGTGCACCTGGCCCGCGTAGTTTGCCCTTATGCCCCCGCATTTACGCCAGTTGCAGAGAGCATGCGGTGTGCGCGCACACGCGTTAGTTGCCGGTTCGGAGAGCTCCCCCGGGCTAATGCCGTGAGTACACCATTCCTTCCGTTAGAGCCTGACTTCGGGTACTCTCCCGTAAGTCTAGTTTAGTGCAAGGGCAAGGAGGCCCTTGAGAACATTCTAGGGATCAGTGTATTCCCCCCGAGTGACAGATACCTCGGTGATGTCCAGGATTGGTCAGTGTATCCAATCTCAGTTAGGCCAGAAGAAAGAGACTTCCGATGACTCCATATCTTGTTTTATGAGCTCGTTGAGCCATGATCTGTGTTGGTAGCTGTTTGCTTGCATGCTTTTGTACTAGATGACTAATTATATCGTATTGTACCCCAGTTAGGGATTCTTACTGAGTAATTCGTTACTCACCCTTATTTATGTGGTTTTTCCACAGGTAACCATGGTGCGAGACAAGATGGCTGGAGGAGGAGCTATGATCATGGAAACCCGTTGTTCAACTCTGAGTCTTATGTTTATGTTATGATTTAAATGTTCTCTTAATGCATGTAGTTGGGCACGGAGCCCTAGGGTGTTTTCTGAATGTATTTCTGGATTCTAGCATTGTTGTAAAGCTTGTATGTTTTAAATAAATCTCTTATCAGAGTAAGTTTTGGAAATGTATTTGTCTTGGAACAGGTGCTTGGAAACAGGGATAGGTTTCAGGAAATTATGTTAACTTTTTAAATGGATGTTTTATGTTTTAGTTTTTACTTAGAATCCGAACATCCTCTTGCAAATTTTCTGTAGATTTCTTAATGCATGCATTGAGGTAACGGCCTAGTTAGAACCCTTCCGGGTCGGGTCGTTACAGTTGTAGCTGTAAGTCCTTGAATAGGCAAGCTCTAGGAGTGACGTATCACCTAAACAAACTGTTTTGCTCTAAGTTATTGTATGGTTGCATGTCGGTGTGCTAAATGAGATGTTTTCTTATTGTACCCCGATTGGGGATTCTTATTGAGTGACTCGTTGCTCACCCTTATTTTCTGTGGTTTTTCCACCAGGTAACTTGGGACAGGGGCTGGATGGCTAAGAGGACGCTGCTGGATGATCATGGATAGCCGAACTCTGAGACAAATTTTATCTTAAGAAAACATAAAAAAACTTGTTTAAGATTTCTCAAACCGTTTTCTTTGATTTTAAGAAAGTACTGATCAGTCACCTTACTTGTTGGTTTTACTTAAAGAATTTATGGATTTGTTTTAATTGTGTTGATTGAAAAGTCTTAAATTGGTACTCTGAATGGTGTTTTTATGTTCTTAATCATGGATGCTGTAAAACCTGACCCAAAATACGGTCCTAAACCTAGGTTCTCACTCAGCATGCAAGTTAAATACTTCATCAAGCGGTTTAGTGCTCATATTTAAAACCTTTCAAAACATTTAAAAGCGGGGACACTTAAAACATAAACAACAACCTTCATTTAAGCAAACCAACAAAGTAAAACAAGACTGGCCAGTGTTTATAAAATCATACAATACAATTTAAACAACTTTTAAAAACATCCCCCTAGGACTCCTGTCCGTTTACAGGCTGAACAAATTATACAAACAATAAAAGACAAAGTGCCGGTGGCTCCCATGATCAATCAGCTCCCTCCGCTAGCCGTCCCGGTGCTGTCCCAAGTTACCTGGTGGAAAAACCACAGAAATAAGGGTCTTTCTCCCTCGGCCAATTGATCAGCTCAAAAACCGATCCCAAATATGTCTGACACCCTTGAGGGTCTTTCTCCCTCGACCATATGATTAGCTCAAAAGCCAATCCCAATGGGTGTCCTCAACGGCCTCTTACCTTCGCTAATAAATCTGGACTATCGGGAGAGTACCCGAAGTCTGGCTCTAAACTGGAAGAAACTGGTGTACTCACGAACATTAGCCCGGGGGAGCTCTCCAAACCGGCGACCAACTAGTGTGCGCGCACACCGCATGCTGCTGCAACCGGCGTAAATGTGGGGGCGTAACTACAAACTACGCGGGCCAGGTATGCATGCCTAAAGACTCGGAAATGGTGTCTTCGAACACGAGAGTGCGAGGCCCTCGGCACTCATCCATGCGACTGTACCACCGACCTGAAGCTAAGAACCGGCCAAGGCAGGCTTGCACCGTTGTCAGGGTTCCACCCTAGTAGGCTACAAACTAGGCTTATGCCGATGTGGTAGCTAAATCCACATCAGCTTCCTGGGGAAGCAATGCACGTTATTCTTCGCTCTACTCCCGACCGGTGGGGACAAAGTACGTTATGTCCGCTCTCAGCCTCTGGATGATGACAAACCCTACTATACTAGCTAAGAGTACAAAATAACTGATTCCTGGCTAAACATACATATCAACATCAATCACACATAACCTAGCGTGATACTACGAACTTAAAGCAGGAATCATAAGCATGCTGGAAGAACAAACCTAGCATGGCACTAACATGTACAATCAGGCAAACATGCTAGCAAGAGATCAAACATAGCTGTCCTATCACTATCATGCTCATAACAGTAAACATGAATACAAGGAACAATCAAGGAAGCATCGTAGGGTCCACACAACCACGGTAGGAAATCCTTACCTGGGAACAAGCAAAATTAGCTATCAAATAACAACCAAGCGACGCTCGAGCTTCTAAGCGAACCCGAGCAACCTAAGCATTTAATAAAAACACCTAAGTAAATAAAACATCAGCCAGTAGCTTAAAATCTAAAAGGGGAAAGCCTCGGGAATTACCCATCGAGAAGACACGCGGTCTCGACAGCAAGGGGCAAGAATGGGCGTTGCTGGTGCGGCAGGCGCGGGCGCTGGCACCGAAACCCGGCGAGGCAGCGCGACAAGGAAAGCGGCGACGCTTGGAGCGGGCGCGACGGGGAGACGTCATGTTTGCGAGGACGGCGCGCGGGCGACGCGTCTAAGCAGCAGCGAGCGGAGCGGTGCAGGGCGCTAATGGGCGGTAGCGCGCGGCGCGGCGCAGGGCGTCTTTGTGAGGTGGTGCGGCGCGTCTGGGCGGGGTGGTGGCTCGGTGCGGTGCGGCGCTGGGCGACGGTGGGCAAGACTGGCCGGGCGATGCAGTGGTGAGCGGCCTGGGGGCCTAGGCGGCCTTGGGTGGGACGACACAGTGTGGGGTGCGGCTAGGGTGTGGTGGCTCGGCTAGGGTTGGTGCGGCTAGGGCTGGGCATGGTGCGGCTAGGGTTGGGCATGGTGCGGCTAGGGTTTGGAGACAGAGAGAGAGAGAGAGAGAGAGAGAGAGAGAGAGAGAGAAGGAGAGAGAGAATCTTGCAAAACAAGGGGGAAAGGGATTTTTCTTGATTTCTTTCCCTTTCTTCTTTTAAATAGACCTAAAATCCCTTCCCAAAGCTTCCTCCTTCGAGACCCGGCTGAAACAACTTTCCTTTTTAAAATAAAACCCCTTTTTCCTACAAACTCTCCAAACCATTTAGGGCAAGGGTTCAAATCCCAATGGAAGCACTCAAATAACAATTAATTTTGCCAAAATCTAACTTACCTCCAAACTTCCAAACAACTTGCCCAAACTTCTTGGGTCTTGCAACCAACAACCACCAAGCTTCGACAAATGCAGGAATGGCCCTAAAATCCTGAAAATCCACAAAACCCTGACCGGGGGCAAACAGACCAAAATACCCCTAAGGGTTAAAATAGCTCTAACGGCCCATCCGAACATCCGCATAATGTCCCGAAAACACCTGGGAAACCGAAATAGAAAACCGGGCCGTTACAGATGGTAAGTAAGGATCTAGGTTAGAGACCATTTTTTTTTCGGGTCAGGTCTTTACACGCACTCCTTACACTGTGGATAGTTGGCATGATGGTGCTCTGGACCCAAACCAACAACGTGTCAAAACCTGCTCGTCTCCGCCCTGCTCTGCTAAAACATGCATACACTAGATGTAAAATGTATTGTAAATTCTTAACCCTTTTCTAAAACAATAAACTTAGGCGTACCTGGTGACTGTCAGAGTGATGACGATCATGGAAAAATGACCTACAACAAAAGGTCAGTCTACAGAATCTATGACTCTAATCTCTGATACCAACTGTAAAAACCCGACCCGAAAGGTGTTCTAAACTAGGCCTTTACCTCAATGCATGCTTTTTAAAACTTAAAGACAATATGTAAGATTGTATGCCAGATTCTGAATGAAAACTAAAAACATGTAAGCATCCATTTCAAAAGTCAAATATAATTTTCCTGAAACCTGTCCCTATTTCCAAGCACCTGTTCCAAGCCAAATACAGTTCCAAAACATACTCTGATAAGAGATTTATTCAAATCATTCAAAAACTCCAAACGGTTTACGATAGTGTTAGAATCCAGAAAACAATCAAAAAACATCCTAAGGGCTCCATGCCCAACTACATGCATTCAGAGGACAACAAAAACATAAAGCATAAACATAAGACTCAGAGTTTAAAGTAGCTGGTTTCCATGATCAGCAGCTCCTCCTTCAGCCATCTTGTTTCGCGACATGGTTACCTGTGGAAAACCACAAAATGAGGGTGAGTAACAAATTACTTAGTAAGAATCCCTACCGGGGTACAATACGATATAACTGGCCATCTAGCAGAATATATGCAAGCTATGAATATAAACACAGAAGAGAGCACATCGCTTTAATCCATACATAAATCTCGGAACGTGCTGACCAACGTCTACCTTTCAAGGATACTTGTGGCATGCAATGAAAGTCATGGCACTCACGATTGTCATCAACATAATTCGACAATATGTATGATTATGAAAATAGATGTAAGGTTGATGAACGTGCAGCAACGGACCACAAATCCCCTATCGAGAACGTGCCGACCACAAACAATGCACGTCGCTTACTAGCATCGTCTATTCGATCTCCATACCTCGTTTACGTCCATATAAAGCACCAAATCGTGCATCAAACAACATGCAAGTCCCCGGTGGGACATACAAACTACCATGCGAGACCAACTATGTCAATGAACATATAGTAGTTTACATATATCCAAATAATCAACAAAGGCTATATGCTCGCCTAAGACATGATATCATTCATATATTGCATGCTAACGGTGTAATGAATACAAGCAACAAACAACACAGATTATGCCACGAGCCTCAAGAAGGGGGTCACGGGTCCTTTACCTATCCAAATCCACTAGCTGCTCTCTCGAAGCTTATTGAAATCACCTGATAGTCAAACTGAGCCAGAATAGAAAACGCGGTCAAAACTAGCACCAAAGAGTATAAAAAATGGATTCAGAGCATTTAACTTACCCAATAGGAAAGAACCTCAAAATTCGTGTCCTAGCAACTCCGCGTGCCTTCTTAAGATCGGCTTGAAGGACGAGTATAAACATACTCAGTAAGAATCCCCAACCGGGGTACAATACGATACATCAGTCATCTAGCACCCTAGTATACATGCAAATAAAACAATAACTTAGAGCAAAACGGTTGAATTAGGCTATGAGCTACTTCTAGAGCAAGCCTATTCAAGGGCTTTCATCTACTGCCTATCCTAGGTTCTACACTTTGATGCCCTTCGGGCCTTACACAACCTAGGACTCAGTGATGCCCAGTGGGGCCTTACACACCTAGGATGCCTATCGGGGCCTTACACCTCCAGAATCAGTGATGCCCATCAGGGACTTACACACCTAGGATGCCCATCAGGGTCTTACACCTCCGGATGTCCATCGGGGTCTTACCCGAGCGGGGCCTAAACTAGTTACCCCTACAGTCTTCTACACTATACATCACCCGCCTATGCCTGGAACGGAACTAACAGGATAAAATAGAACAAGGTATGCCAAGATAATTAAACCCCTTGCATGGAACTAACAGAATATATCAGGGGACACAAGAGCAACACGATATGGAAGCAAGAGAAAACATGTAACCTACCCATTGGAAATTTCATACAATCACAAGACATGGCATGCTGGAAGAACAAACCTAGCATGGCACTAACATGAACTACAAGCAACATGCTAGCAAGATTTCAAACACAAGCTGTTCAATAGCTAACATACTCATAACAACAACCAAGCATACAAGGCACGATCATGATACCATCGCAGGGTCCACACAACCACGGTAAGAAATCCTTACCTGGAAACGAGTAGAAATAACTTCCACAATCAAATAGTGACCCTCGAGCTTTAAAGCGAAACTGAGCAACCTAAGCATTTTAAAAGCATCCTAAATAAATATACAACAGCCAGCAGCTTAAAAATCTAAAAGGGATAGGTTCGGGAATTACCAACCGAGAAGGCACGGGTCTCGCAGCAAGGGGCGATTTTGGTATTCTTTGGTGCGGTGCTGGGCGCTGAGCTGGCGCTAACGGCGCTGGCTTATTTGTGGCTGTGCTTGATAGAGGGGAACGGCGCTGGCGTTGGGCTTCGCGCGGACTCCGACAGGGCGCAGACGCGCTGGCCGGGCAACGCGACAGCGCACGGCACGCAACGCGCGGACGCCAGTCTTTGGGGCACGCGCGGCAGCGGCGGCGTGCGATCACGAGCGCGTGGCGGCTTAGTGCGGCGGCGCGGCGCGTCTCGGGCGACCGATCTGGTCGGTGCGGCGCGTCTCTGGTGACCGTCTGGTCAGGTCGGTGCGCCCATCAGGCGACTGTGCAGAGCGGCTAGGCTGTCTGGTGCGCCTGGGCTGGACGGAATTTGGCTGCTCGTGCGCTGGGTCGTGTAGCTGGTGCGCCAGTGCGCTGGCCGAGCAGGTGAAAGGGAGGTGCGGCTAGGGAGGCTAGGGTTTCTTGGTGAGGTCGGCTAGGAGAGAGAGAGAGAGAGAGAGAGAGAGAGAGAGAGATTGCAAAACAACGGGAAAAGGGATTTTCTTGATTTTCTTTCCTTTTTCCCTAATTAAATAGGTCTAAAATCCCTTCCCAAAGCTTCCTCTTTCCAAACCCGTCCGAAGCAAACTTATTTTAAAAATAAAACTCTCTTTTCCTACGAACTCCCCAAGACCATTTAGGGCAAGGGCTCAAAACCCAATGGAAGCACCAAAATTACAATTAATTTTGCCATTTTCTAAAACACCTCCAAACTTCCAAACAACTTGCCCAAACCTCTCGGGTCTTGCAACCAACAACCATTAAGCTTCGACAAAGGCAGGAATGGCCCTGAAATCTTGAAAATCCTCAAAACCCTTACTGGGGGCAAAAAGACCAAAATACCCCTAAGGGTTAAAATAGCTCTAATGGCCCATCCGAACATCCGAATAATGACCCGAAATCACCTGGGTAACCGAAATAGAAAACTGGGCCGTTATAATACTCCCTCCTTTTAAGACTTTCGTCCTCGAAAGTCCTAAGACGAAAACAACTCTAGGAAAACTCCACTGATTCTTAACCAACCAAGCTCCCGGTTAAGACAACACAAATCCTTCTTGAACAGAACCTCTTGGTTTCCCAAAGTCTCAAGCCCAAAAGACACGATACCGCTACAAACTATCTCAACCAAAACCGAACTAACATCGAGCTTGAAGAAATCATGCGATGGCTAGTCGGTGAGTCACACCCTCGACTCGCACCAACTCTCAAACGGTCTCACGACTCTAGGGCTCACTTATCCCGCTAACCCAACTCGGGCGCCTCTCTATGGCGCTACTCTCAACAAACTCGTGGGACGGGTCACAGCTCTAAAACTCTACGCCCACTCTCGGCGTAACTTCTCTGAATGCTCATAGCATTTGTTATCAAACAAACCTCGACCCTTCACCATGTCGACCAAACAACCTGAACCTCCTGTGTTTGAAACAAAGCGGTCTACTCTTACTTCGCAAGAGACCTGGGAACCCCACTGGTTGCCTACAATCCTTAACGAAATCCAATTCGAACCACCAACTGGTGACTGATCCCTAGGCAACCTTCTCCAACTAGCATGCGTCCACAACACTAAAGCAACCATCTTACGAGAAATCGAAGCACCAAAGCCAAGGGGCACTTTTCTGGTTCACCAAACGGCTACCACCAACACACCAGCTGAAACTTCAGCTACGGCCACCTTTAGAAGACAAGGTCCATTCACAGGCTCCACTCGGCCAAACTAACAAACTGAAGCCCCTCAACGGCCGACAACAAACTTTCCAATGCAATCCGATCAGCCACTGGCCTAGGTGAACATCGCCAGATAGGGAAACAAACAACATTCCTCTCACGGGAACCTCGAGCAGCAAGGAATAAAACAACACACGGCTACTAGCAACACAAAAGCTGGAGGATAACAACTATAAGGTTTCCAACCAATGCCACGACACCTCTATGCCAACCCCCTCAACTTTGGCTCAACTAAATGCCAACCACGAACGCGCAACAACTAGGAGCAAAGCCTGAGAAAGGCTTGCTCTGCAGAACTCAACTCAAGCTTACAACTGGCGAAGCTCGCCTCCAAGGACATGCAACTCTCAAGTCCAACTGGCTAAACGAATGACTTCCTCCTTTTAGCTTAGGCCTAACTCATCTTCCAACCAGAAACTCCACAATCGATTGAACCACCAACTTAGAACTAGCAGTATCTATCCAAACACCGAAAGAGGTGCCAACTGTTGAAACCTTCCAAACAAGAGCAAGTCCTCAGGGCCCCGCCCGCTTGCTCCAACCAAGCTAGCTCTTACAACAACATGGGAACCAACCCTTGGCCAACTACAAGCACCAACAGATAACAGTTTAGAAGCCAACACGGAGGTACTAAAACAAAACTAGCTCGTCAACCGACTACAAGCTTTCAGCAACTCAACCGAGGAACACCTTTGCTGGTCCGGTGAGCTCGTGAGGCTCTCCAACTCAAGTATCGACCACATCATAGCTTCTACCCAGGGTAGGGATCCGGTCAACACTCTTAGCAATGACGGACAAGAACTACTCGGCTTTGCTACCACCGCCCTTGATTAGTTCCAACTGAACTCCAACCATCGATCAACAAGAAATTCCTCTACCCAGGTCAAAGGCCAACTAGCATAACTTGCCTAAGCAACAACCCGGCTACAAGCACGGTATCCTTACGATCAAAATTAGGGCACTTGCCAAGAACTAAAGCCCTAACACCAAAAGGGTGAGCTTTGGTTTCTCAACATGAACCTTTCGTGGTTCCCAAAACATACCCCAAGGAACGAGCTACACAAGAGTACACTGGCGTGCACAGCTCCAACTTGATTCCTTAAGATCCAACACGAACTCTAACACAAGGTAACATTTGCCTCCAAAAAGAGCCACAACTAGCAAGGGAGCAACAAGAGTTCAAACCCACTCGGGGTCAACTCACCACGAAATGCCCCATTGGCCAACTCACTCTACAAGAGCATAACCACACCAAGCTAACAACCTCATACCAATGTGTCCACCAAATGTGCTCCGCACAATCCATCCAACACATGGCTCCCACGCTGGACCAACCACGCATCATCGATGCCAACTCTACTCGTACCAAGGAAACTCAAGGGTAGTCGAATCACCCTACCAACAAACTGGTTCACAAGGCCACAACACAAGCGCGAGAACTCGAATGCGCTAGCCCTTAACAACCTACAACATCCTTTGTACCCAACTCTTGGTGACCTTGAAAGCTCTTGCTTTCCCTCGAACGACCTCACACTTGTAGTCCTCCGACTACCACCGAGCTAGATCTCTTATGCAACCCAAACAGGTGCAACCTCATAAAATGAGTACAAGGCTAGTGGGGATGCTAAACTCTGCGTGGGTCAAAGAACTACCTGCACATCTGGTGCGAGCTGGCCTGAACCTAGGCCTCCTTACCGAGCTTGGTGCCAACAAGCACTACATCTTTTCAACTCAAACAACTATAAACGAGCTCTACGTCCCCACTAAGGGTAGGAAAGGTCACACTCCAAGTGACGGGGACAACGACACTAAGAAAAAGAAGCCCAACACTCGAGCCGTCTAATCTCTGGCATCACGTCCAACAGTCATGCCACGGCCTACCCCTGCATCCCACTCGATGCTCAACAAATTCTCACACCAACCCTCAGGTGGCAACAACTAGTTCCACATTTGTAACATGCTAACAAAAAGAGCGCTCCACTCTACTAGCCAACTGAAATCCACGGACTGATTAAGTCCTGACAAGAAAACTCCACACTACACCCTGGCTACGAGGGTACCATAAGAGTTGGCTGCAAAACGACAGCAGGCTTGCAAGGGGTCAAGATGTTTCTACATCTTCCTCAAAAGCTACTAACACGGCACTTGCCAATCGACCGGTGACTGGTGGAGACTCTGCTAGTCCACCTTTCTCAAGGGACTTCCACCCCCAAACTGCTGCATCAAACAGCACCAAAACAGCACGCCTTGGCCTCTGAACATTAGGTCATCGGCCTCTAAACACCAGGTCGTTCCAACACTCGGATGATAAACTCGATCCTGGGAACCCACCTCGCTGCTAGCAGTGGGTTCTCAAAAACATCCAGCTCTACATGCTTCCACTTGCCAAACCCGGCGGCTCGATTAACGCCAACTAACTCATCAACATAAACCTGCTTGATCAAGCCCTTAGGAAACCTCCGAGGCTACAGGAGCTACTAGGGGTGTCTCCTAAATAAACTCTCTGTCGGTTGGGCTATCTGTGCCGGGACTCCTCACTACGCGCTACAAACTGCGCCTGGGTCTCCGCTCTCTAATAGCTAAAAGACCTGCCATCAATTCTCTCATGGCTGGAGCACACCCTGCTCAACGAGTCTCACTCTAAGGCATGCTAGCCTCTAACCTCTTCTCTTGGCAACTCAACTGCCAGAGCCAAAGGTGGCCTACGGGTCTAGACAACCCTGGACGTGGTCTCATCATTAACATGCGCAGTCCAACTTCTCGGTTGGAAATACCAAACGTCCCTGCTCCTCAATGTGTATTCAGCATAAGCGATCTACACTAAACACAAAGCTAGTCCTCACCGAGACTATCACTACCCAACAAGGGTAACACATGTATACTAGGTGCAGTATTGTAAAATAAAACCCTTAGCTTAATGAACTCAGACAAACCTGACGGCCGCGGAGTGCTGATGATCATGGGGACAACAACCTACAAAGCGGGTTAGTCTACGAGAATCTATGACTCGAGCTCGATACCAACTGTAAGGACCCGGCACGGAATACGGTCCTAAACCTAGGTCCTCTCTCAGCATGCAAGTTAAATATTTCAACAAGCTGTTTAGTGCTCATATTTAAAACTTTTTCAAAACATTTTGAAACGTGGAACACTTAAAACATAACCAATAATTTTCATAAGCAAATCCAATCAAGGTAAAATAAGCCTGGCCAGTATTTATAAAAGAACATTCAAAACAGTTTAAACAACTTTAACATCATTCCCTAGGACTCATGTCCATCTACATCTTTGAATAAATAAATGCAAACAATAAACGACAGAGTCTTTGGTGGCCCCCATGATCAAACGGCTCCCTCCGCTAGCCATCCTGGTGTTGTCCCAAGTTACACGGTGGAAAAACCACAGAACTAAGGGTGAGTATAAACATACTCAAGAAGAATCTAGCAAGGGGTACAATACGATACATCAGTCATCTAGCACCCTAGTATACATGCAAATAAAACAATGACTTAGAGCAAAACGGTTGAATTAGGCTATGAGCTACTTCTAGAGCGAGCCTATTCAAGGGCTTTCATCTACTACCTATCCTAGGTTCTACACTTGGATGCCCTTCGGGCCTTACACAACCTAGGACTCAGTGATGCCCAGTGGGGCCTTACACACCTAGGATGCCTATCGGGGCCTTACACCTCCAGAATCAGTGATGCCCAGTGGGGTCTTACACACCTAGGATGCCCATCGACACCTCCAACTCAGTGATGCCCATCGGGGACTTACACACCTAGGATGCCCATCAGGGTCTTACACCTCCAACTCAGTGATGCCCATCAGGGACTTACACACCTAGGATGCCCATCAGGGTCTTACACCTCCAACTCAGTGATGCCCATCGGGGACTTACACACCTAGGATGCCCATTAGGGTCTTACACCTCCAACTCAGTGATGCCCAGTGGGGTCTGTAAAGACCCGACCCAAAAAGGGCTCTAAATAGGCCTTTACCCCAATGCATGCATTCAAAGTAAAGGACAATATGCAAATAATTCTCGGATTCCCAATTAAAACAAAACAATCAAGGTTCAATCAGAAATAAAGATAGTTTCTTTGAAACACATCCCTGTCTCCAAGCACTGTTTCAAGGCAAATACATTTCCAAAACGTACACTCTGATCAGAGATTTCTTAAAACATTTGAAACATCCTCAAATTCAATAAAGTAGGAATCCACGAAAACATTCAGAAAACATCCTAGGGCTCCGTGCGCGACTACATGCATTCAGGGGAAAATAAGAAGACAAGAGTCATAGAAATAAAAAGTAAGAGACAGCAAGCAGTCCCCATGATCACAGCTCCTCCTTGACCATCTGTCTCGCACCTTGGTTACCTGTGGAAAACCACAAAATAAGGGTGAGTAACGAATTACTCGGTAAGAATCCCCAACCAGGGGTACAATACGATGCACATGGTCATCTAGATGAGTGTATGCAAGCTATGAATATAAACACGTAAAAGAGCACATAGCT